>CM044015.1:40809733-41432233 GCA_024085815.1 Flaveria linearis
AGGTTAACCATGTGATAATGTTAATTGTATCTGCGCTGCGTTTTGTCTCCACAAAGATTAAAGTCACCGCGTTCTGAATCAAGATTAAAGATAACAGATTACAAAGACTAATTAAGCAGATTAGAAAAAAAAAGATGAACTGAATCGCACGTTCGTTAATGATTAAAACCATAAAATAGTGTTTGTTAATGATTTTAAAAGTATATAAACCTGAGGATAAATCGGTGCACCACCATATGCAACAGCAACTTTCACACCAGTTTCATAGCAGAATTTCTTAGCTTCTTCAAATATCTAACGAAATAATACAGATCATAAGAACAATAGTTATATTATATATTCACGAAAAGATAGAAATGATGTGACGGTGAAACTAGTAATCGATAATCAATCAAACTCCGATCGAACGGTGTTTCCCGCCTTTTCATTCTCAAGTTTACAGTGATAAAATTACGAAAATAAAAATAAATGTTTAATGCTTAAGGAAGATACACGAAATCAAACTCCGATCGAACGGTGTTTCCCGCCTTTTCATTCTCAAGTTTACAGTGATAAAATTACGGAAATAAAAATAAATGTTTAATCTTTAAGAAAGATACACGAAATAAAAATAAATATTTAATGCTTAAAAGAATAAAAAAAAATAAAAGTAACATGTCACGGTTTGGCCAAACCGTGACATATAGCCCCCCTGCGCACAATCAATACCCCCATAATTACATACCCAATCAATACCCCCATAATTACATACCCAATCAATACCCCCATAATTACATACCCAATCATTGACCCCAGATCTAACTGTCACGGGTAGGGTAAACCGTGATAGCTAGATGTCACACCTGACCTAGCGGTCACGGGGAGACCTAACCGTGACAGCTTGGGTAGGTTTTCTCCAGGAAAAGCATGGTGCGCCTAAAATTTCCGTTAAAATATTTAGATTATGGAGAATTTAATGAAGGCATGTTCTGATGTTCATACTGCAAATACTTATGATCTTGTACGAAGCTACGTATTTGTAAGAAGCGTAAGAAGTTATGAATCAATGAAACTTTTCTGTTTAATACAACTAGGCATGATTCCCCGACGCGCGTTGCGCATCTTTGAGGCAGAGAAATCGACCCAAGGCTCAGATAAACGTATATTGTTTTTACCATCATGGCCTGTTTTTAAAAGAAAGCTGAATTGTTCCAAAGAACAGACATAAATAAATGTGATTATTGATCTCTGTCTAACGTTTGGTTTCCCAAAAAAAAATTTAGCTCAGATCTGGGTTTTCGGTTACCATAGCTGCATCACGGGTTGCAAGTGCAGTAAATCACACTTGCCATCACCGAGCATGCCACGCCAATCAACCACTCACCCACAGTCATCATAGCAATGATTGTAGCAAATGGATTCGAAAATCATAATGGAGACAGTGACATTTGGAGCCAACGAATAGCAACAGTTATTAACGTATCATAACCACGATCATCAACAAACCAGAAGCACACCAAAGTAAGACCCCAACAATTTCAAACAATCAGCCAAAAGTTATAGAGGTCTACGGATCTCAGATGATGGTTGACCATCATCATCGATTCATGAACACCGGAAAATGGTGTTATTGTTAAATGATGTGGATGGGAAAAGGTTCAGCCTACCTGCCGCCACTGCTCCGGTGACCTTAACAATAGAGAACCACCGGCATAAGCCAGGTCATGAAAAGAGGAACACCAAGCGACTATCGATCGATTTGATCAAACAAACCTCAACCAGGCCATCACCGGTACACCGGTATGACGGAGCATACGTTTCCCCTTCCTCAAACAAACCCTAACAAACACCGCGCACACTTCGGCACAAACCCTAACCACCACCGCGCACCCACTGCGGCTACGGTATAACCATTACCGATAGTAGCCAAACGGAGGTCGGTTGGGACACCGACAATCCCTACGACAGACCAAGACGACAGTGGCGGCAACGGCTCCCATCTCCCTCAACAACAACCCAAAACCCCTCTCGCATAGGCCGTAGAAGGAGTGGTCGGATGATCGGCGTTCGCCGCAGCAAATAAAGCGGCATGCAGAAACACCGGTGCCGTCACCGGCTCCACCGGTAACAACAACCGATTCACATCGGCCTACACCAACACAAACGTCGGCCAAGAACAACACAATACCCCTTATAACCATCTCAATTTGGGTGAGGGGGTAAATTGAAAAAACCCCTAAACCTTGGTAGCCAAAGCATGAATAAACCAATAACAACTGCTCATGGCACTACATCTTTAATAATATCGATTCATGAACACCGAAAAATCAACCAAAGGTTACAGAAGTCTACGGGTCTCAGATGATCTTTGACCATCATCATCAACTTATGAACACCGGAAAATAGTGTTATTGTTAAATGATGTGGATGGGAAAAGGTTCAGCCTACCTGCCGCCATTGCTCCGGTGACCTTAACAATAGAGAACCACCGGCATAAGCCGGGTCATGAAAAGAGGAACACCAAGCGACTATCGATCGATCTGATTAAACAAACCTCAACCACCACTATGCAGACACTGTGGCGGCAGGGGCCATCACCGGTACACCGGTATGACGGAGCGTAGGTTTCCCCTTCCTCAAACAAACCCTAACAACCACCGCGCACACCTCAGCACAAACCCTAACCACCATCGCGCACCCACTGCGGCTACGGTATAACCATTACCGACAGCAGCCAAACGGCGATCGGTTGGGACACCGACAATACCTGCGACAGCCCAAGACGACAGTGGCGGCAACGGCTCCCCACTCCCTCAACAACAACCCAAAACCCCTCTCGCATAGACCGTAGAAGGAGTGGTCAGATGATCGGCGTTCGCCGCCACAAATAAAGCGGCATGCAGAAACACCGGTGGCGTCACCGCCTCAACCGGTAACAACAACCGACGCACATCGGCCTACACCAACACAAACGTCAGCCAAGAACAACACAAATACCCCTTATAAGCATCTCAATTTGGGTGAGGGGGTGAATTGAAAAAACCCCTAAACCTTGGTGGCGAAAGCATGAATAAACCAATAATAACTGCTCATGCCACTACATTTTCATAATAGGGTAATACTTGTCAATAAATTATTTTTCTTATCTTCTTTTACAAAAGTAGCTAGCTTTTAAGTCAAAAGCTAAACTTTCATTTTCTAATAGCATTCACGTACATTAGATTATTCATCCCCGTCCTAATATTTGTATTAAAAATATTACTTTTTATTCTGTCTTTTAATTAAATAATATTTTTTTATATCTTTATCATGATATTTTTTCTCTCATCACTAACAACTACTTCTAAAAATATTAAAAAATTTATAGGGTTGTATCGTGTTTCCTCAAATATAAGAAATCACTATATAATCCCCATAATTTTCTATGTCATTCACTTACAACCACTCACAATAATCCTCATATTATAGGGGACACACACACATCTATATAAACAATGAAAAAAATAACATTAAATAATCTAAAACATAAAACACAATGATCAATACGTATAACAAATGATGTATAATATATGACGTAATATACTGAAATTCGACATAATGAACTTACATGACACAATAAGCTATTGTATTTGACATAATGACCAAAAAAATCACATCTTTAAAACAATAGAATATCACGTGTCAAGCCTACAATCATTCATAGGTTTTTTTAAATTAAATATAACCTTACCCATATTCAAAAGGCCGTATCTCTTGGATTTAAAAATAGTGAATAATCATTAACATTAGCTCCTTAAAATACTCTTTTTCATGTTTGATTTGATTTCGGTTTCGTTATAAAAAGACACTAAATAGGATTGTGTATATATTAATAGAAACATTTTTTAGAGATTCTATCAAATTCATCGTGTATTGTAGATTTGTAGTACTTGAATACATACTTTAGGACATTATTAAAAGATGAAGTAAAGCCAGGGTGATACGGGACCGGTTCAACCAGCTTGCTCCCTAGGTATCACGAAACCCCAACCCCAACCCCCCCCCCCCCCCCCCCTAAAAAAACATATTCAAGCATAATTGTATCATCAACCCAGAACTTCTTTCTTTTGAATGAAAATTATTGTCAGAAAAGATGGAACAATAATGATAATAAAGAAGCTTTTAAGTTGTCAATTGTAGCTTTTTATTATAGTTAAAAGAGGAATGTTGTCCACACTTCATCGTGCATCCACCTTCCTCCCACATGGACACTAATCTAATGAGTTGTTATTTTCTTTTTAAATTCATGTTTTCCTCAGCTATACAACACATATTTAAGAGTAGTTGGATATATTTAAGAGTAAATTAAAAAAGAGCAGTCCAATAAACATATACTAACCTGTAAGTTATGTCATTTAATTTTAAAAAGTATTGTGAAGGTCCTTTATGAAAAAGATTTGTAACACATAAGGTTGTTTAGTCTAACTGACATAGATGGACAAAATACGGTCGGTCGTTTAGCCTAATATGAGGCTTAGCAATCCCCTTAATATTATACACAAAATTACAACAAAATAATTAACTAATATTATTATTATATATATGAAACGAATCAATATACAAATATATAAAATTAAACATAAATATATGTAAATAAAGTAATTAAATAAATGAGCCGAGCCCGAGCTCAGCTCGAGCTTGAAAAAAATTCACGAGCCGAGCTTAAGTTTTAAAACAACCCAAGCTCGAGCGAAGAGGAGCTCAAGCTCGGCTCAGCTCGGCTCAGCTCGTTTACCCCTCAAGTTACTATTGTTAACTTATGCCATGAGTATACTAACATAGTTATCAGGGGCTATATTAAATCCAAAATCTTACCTATATGATTTTCCGTTCATGGAGTCATGGTTGTCCTTTAAAATCATATCCTAAAGTACCATGAATTACCACCGTACGGTTCCTGTCATGTGACCTCACAATGATAGACTCTTCACATGTTTAATAAAGGAAGCATGAAGAATGCCATATTAGCTTGTTTAATTAAGTATATAAATACGGGTGTGAATACAAGCCATTGACATCACAAACTCGATTAGAATTATCATATTATTCTAAGTTTCTTTGAGTTTGTGAAGATCGAAATTTATTTGGAGATTGCATATGTAAATATTTAGAATAAAAAATAAGAAAAATCTCCAAAAAATTTTGAACGCGTGAAAGACTTAACATTTAGATTAAGAACTGAACTTTAGATTAAATTTTGATATTTGAAACATGGATACCTAAAATGATGTTTCCTTTCTAAGGTCCTCAAATTGTTGGTTCATCATATTCCTTTTATTTAAAAAAATATATAGTTTTGATTAATTTGTATATAGTTAAAAACAAATAAAAATAGAAAGTATACTGTCATATATAAGTTAAAACATTGATATAAGACAAAAAGAATATTTAAATTTTATACTAAATATTAATTACGACCAAAAACACTGAACGAACGCATACACTTTATTAATCTCTCTATATGGTTGACTAGTTGTATGTAATGGATAAATTTAATTTCGTTATATGTGGATGTTCGTATTAGGGCTGTAAACGAGCCGAGCCGAGCCAGGATGGGCTCGAGTTCGAGCTCGAAGCTTATCGAGCCGAGCCGAGCCGGCTCGAAAATTACTAACGAGCTCAAAACACCGGCTCGAGTTCGGCTCGTGAAAAGCTCGAGCCAGCTCGTGGCTCGTTCGAGCCGGCTCGATTTATTTTTTTTATTTTATTTTTTCACATTAATTTATATAAAAACACAAAAAATATATTAGAGTTTTTATCTTTTGTTGGGTACTCCGTACTAAGGGAAACAAAGATCATTATTTTGAATATAAACAATTTACTGTTAAGTTATATATTTTTTAAATAAAATACTTAATGTTTATAAAAATAATCCATTTTTATTTTAAGAAAACATTTTTAAAATCCTAATATAAAAATAATAATAATAGTAGTAGTAGTAATAATAATGATTATTATTATTATACAATATAAATATATACATACACATATATTATATGCACCGAGTCACGAGCCGAGCCAACGAACCGAGCCACGAGCCGAGCTCGAACTGAGCTAACCATGGCTCGAGTTCGGCTCGCTTAGAATTCGAGCCGAGCCGAGCCGGCTCGTTTAGAATCGAGCTTTTTTCGAGCCGAGCTTTTTTCGAGCTTTTCTCGAACGAACTTCGAGCCACGAACTTTTTGTACAGCCCTAGTTCGTATATGGATTCATCGTCGTTATCATACCAAGCTAAGCAATACTTTTTGATTAATGGTCGGATATAATTATTTAAAAATATCGAACCTGACTTTTATCGACAAAAGCAATCGAAGATTACGACATTAACATATATATATTATATAATAATGTCATATGCAGCAATGTCTCTAACCAACAAACTATATCATGTCCCGATTAAGGAACTATAATAACGCTTTTTGAGACGACCATTGAATAAGCAAACCGGCTTTCTGGTTATCTAGTTGACCATTGAATAAGCAAACCGGCTTTCCGGTTATCTAGTTGGCCATTGAATGGCCACAATTTAATTCTCAAAGCTGACACGGGTGGTTTTCTCAACAATAGCTACATGAGGGGGTTAAGGTGCGGTCCTGACTAGAAAACGAATAGGTGAACCCGATTAAGATAACACCTATCCTTCGAATCAATGTCGTACATTACTGTTCAAAAAAAATATATTTTATATATTTGTCATATATTTTGTATTTATGTATTGATTGTATTTCCTTAGTTATCGTAAAGTTAGTTAGAGTATACTTGTATTTATATGATGCTTCTGCATAAATAATATTCAAGGGAGTATTTTACATGGTACCAGAGCGCACTCGCTCTCTACCGAAACCCTAGTCGTCGCATCACTGGACTACGGTCGCTGATCATCGTCGAGTACCTACCTTTTCACGGTTCTGTCTCCATCTCCGTTCTCAACTGTTGCTCGTCTTCACCATGACAAAAGACAACATCCCCGAGAACTCCGACAAGAACCCTAAACCCACCACTCCCGAACACCCTGAAATCTAAAGTAAACACCCTTCATCTTGTTTACACCGTCACTGACATTCAAAACAAGGTTCACGTGCTCGATGGTTCTAAGGTATCCTACTCGTCTTGGGTGAAACTCTTCACCCATTATGTGCGGGGATACAAGGTTCTGGATCACATTGATGGCACAAAACCTCCACCCGATACTGATCCTTCCTATGATGCGTGGTATGAGGTAGATGTTATTGTTTTGCAGTGGATTTATGGCACCCTTTCAGATGATTATTGGGTACGAGTTCTTGTTCCCGAATCAACTGTGTATGAAGCTTGGTATCGTATCCAAAATCTATTCTTAAACAACAAAGGCTCTAGGGTTGCTGCCCTCGAACACGCCTTCACCAACCTCATATTAAAAGTCATGCTCTCTTTGGAAGCTCACTGTCAAAAACTCAAAGAACTCACTAACCAGCTTTGTTGAGAGCCCCGTTTCTGATAATCGCTTGCTTCTCCAAATGGTACATGGTTTGCCTTCCGAGTTTGATATCGTTGCGTCGTATTTGAATCAAACCCTTGCCCTCCTGGGAGACTGCTTGCAATATGGTCCAACTTGAGTAGCAACGTTAATCGGCTCGTGATACTTATCAAACACCTCTTGTTGCTGCCGCCACTCATGATTTGCCATCCCCTGCCCCGTCGAACCATCGAGACACACCTAGGGGATCCTCCTCTCATTCCGGTTAGAAACACCCCACTGGGCCTAGACCAACCGCGGTCCTGTCTTCTTGGCCGGCTGCTCATGTCCAGCAACCTCGGCCCACTCAACCTACTTGGGCATCTGGTCCACCTCCCTATTAGGCTCCCTGGTGGGCTCAACCGCCTCCATGCCCCTATTCTACCCAACCTGGGTGGGCCTACCCCTCTTCCCTATGGCCCGCCTCGCCTTGGCCCTTAAATCTGCCAAGGACCAATTGGCCTGCTGGGCAGCATCAGTCCAAGACCTCTCCACAGGTCAATATTAATGATTTTAATCCTTTGGAGCCCACGGGTCTCGATGAAGCTTTCCAAGCCATGTTTTTTTGAGCAAGGAGGCACGCAATGGTACATGGACAATGGTGCTTCTCACCACCTATCCGTCGACCCAGGTATAGTTTCTAACTCCTTGGTTAATTCTATTAAGTCCATATTTGTTGGTAATGGCTATAAAGTGCCCATACTTGGATCGGGAAACATCACCCTCCTATCCCCCTTG
Source organism: Flaveria linearis (assembly GCA_024085815.1). Classification (NCBI taxonomy): domain Eukaryota; kingdom Viridiplantae; phylum Streptophyta; class Magnoliopsida; order Asterales; family Asteraceae; genus Flaveria; species Flaveria linearis. The sequence continues at coordinate 40,817,985 of CM044015.1, forward strand.
AACCTTCGATTGAACAATGTTCTTCCTACCCCCCATGTTATCAAAAATCTAATATTCATTAAACAACTCACAATCGATAATAATGTCACTGTCGAATTTGACCCATTTGCTTTTTCTATAAAGGATTTCATGATTGGGAGGATATTGACACGTCACAATAGTGACTGTCATCTCTATCCTCTCACTGCTCCTACTCATGTTCCTACTTCTGCCTTCATTACCACTTCCAGTTCAAACCATTGGCACGATCGACTTGGACACCCCAGCTCTCCAATTATGGATTTTTTGTTTTCTCGTAATTTTATTTAATGATAAGTCAAGTCGTTCATATTTTTGTAAATCGTGTCAATTAGCAAAACATAAACGCTTACCTTTGTCATTATCTACTGCGTTTATATTATTACCATTTGACATCATTCATTGTGATATATGGACATCACCCGTACTATCCAAAGCCGGTTACAAATACTATATGATTTTAATCGATGATTTTTCACATTATGTTTGGGTATTTCCATAAAAATATAAATCCGAAACGGTTACAAAATTTGCAAATTTCCACAACTTAATTTAAACTCAATTGAACCGTAACATTAAATCTTTTCAATGTGACATGGGCGGTGAATTTGACAACGCCCAATTTAAATGATTTGCTTCCAGTCACGGCCTTTAACTCTGGTTCTCTGCCCACAAACCTCTCAACAAAATGGGAAGGTCGAACACATGATCCGTAGACTAAATGATCTAATGTTGTCCCTTCTCGTTCACGCCTCCCTGCCCCCATATTTTTGGGTTAAGGCACTTCACACAGCCGCATACCTTCATAATATTTTACCAACCAAACTTCTCAAAAACAACACCCCAACCGCCGCCCTTTACCTTCGCCATCCCTTATATGATCATCTTTGTGTCTTCGGTTGTGTGTGTTATCCAAACCAAACCGCCACTCGTCCTCACTAAATTTCCACCCGCTCCACCCGATATGTCTTCCTCGGTTACCCGGCCAACTACCGCGGTTACCAATGTCTCGACCTATCATACGGTATGGTCATCATCTCTCATCACGTCACCTTTGACGAGTCCTCTTTCCCATACGCCCACACCCATTCCACCCATAATTACTCTTTCCTCGATAATGACATCTCAACCATCTTTACCCATCCCCACACCTTCCTACCAACACACCCCCTCCTAACCAACCCGTACCTACTATCCCCACCCCTACATCTCTACCTCCGGAAACACCACCTACGTAACCCTCCCCCTCTCCCGCTTCACCCGACGCCACCTCCTACCCCCACCCGACATCAACCCCATCGTCAGATTCCTCCTAGAAGCCCACTACCGCCTAACCACCCACCCTAACTGACCCACCCATAACCCAACACCCGCAACCCATACCGTTCGTTCACTCTATGATAACCCAATCTAAATGGGAGTCACTAAACCCTAACTCCCCTTCAACCTCCACACTACCGCTTCTCCACCTCTCTCCCCTCTTTCTAAATCACACCTACACGTCCTTTCTGATCCTTATTGATCATATGTAGTGGTTAAAGCACTTGAGGGGTATTTTCTCTCATGCGTAGGTCATATCAGCATAAGGCATTATGTGTAAAAAAAAGATGTAATGATTAAAGCCCCTATAATACCCCTACAAATGTTATGGGTTTATATGGGTAAAGGTAAATTAATGTAGGGTAACAAATAATTTTTTGGATTTGGTGATTTGTGGCGTTATTTGAATAATGCTTGGCGTTTTCTTTCTGGACATAACGCCTCACTGTAACTATGGTGGGGGCATTATGTGGCGAGATTAATGGGCTTAAAGTCCCACTATGAAAGTTCTAATACTAGTGGCATATTTACAGGATCATAAATATAAGAGTAAATTGTTGTTTTCGTCTTTGGTTTAGTATAAGATTTGTCAGTTGAGTCTTTGTATTTAGTTTCTTGTTATTTGTGTAATTGGTTTGGTAAAAAATTGTTATGTTCTTTCCTAAGGCAAAGGTTGTGTCTTTTATCTACTATCTGCATGTGCATTTTCGTTCCTGAGACAGATGTTTCGTTTGACTAAAATGCCTCCAAAGATAATAGGAAAAAGAAACGATGTTGGTCTTGGCGACGAAAATAGCATTTAATTTTACCAAATCAACTGCACAAATAGTAAAAAAAATTAACACAGCAATTCAATAGGCAAATCTTTTAGGGTCCCTTTATTTTGACACCCTCTAATTTTAAATCAACACCCCTGTACCCTATACGCCGCGTATGGGTCCATACGCGGCGTATAGGGTGCGTTGTTGATTTGACGGTTTATACCCTATACGCCGCGTATGGGTCCATACGCGGCGTATAGGGTGCGTTGTTGATTTGACGTTACCCTATACGCGGCGTATGGGTCCATACGCGGCATATAGTGTTTGACATTTTATACTCATACGCGGCTTATGACCCATACGTGGAGGAGCTATACGCCGCGTATTGGTCCATACGCGGCGTATAGCTTATATTTATTTTTTTTAATTTTTTGAGTTTTAATATATATATATATATATATTTTAATATTGATATTTGAATAGTTAAAAGATATTTTGTTTTTTTATTTTAATTTTTATTATTTTAATATATACATAATTTGAATTAAAATTATTTAAACAGTTTAATATTAAATAATACGAATACAATAATAAAATTAAAATTATAATATATAATTCGCATATTACAAATTATGAATTAAAATAAATTTATATAAGCTGGGGGTTCTCGGTTATTCACTATTATTGCGTTGTATTCCGATATACGAATCCTATACATAATCTCCCATTCTGCAGCACGTACGCTTCGGTTAAGAATCCAAAGATTACTTAATGTTGGCATCGGATAATCTCCTTCTAGCTTAACGTGGACGAAATGATTATTGTTGACATGAACAATCGACACGACATGATGAGGCATGACAGTTTTCAGATCAGCCCATAATGGGAAAAATGTTTGACAACCATTATTGCTTAGTAAATGAAGAATAACCCCAAACTTTTGAGCAACCACTAATCCCCTATACGGCATTATCATCCAATGTTCTTCTGGTGCAGGTTCCACACTTTGCCAATCGATGGTGTGACGTAATTCGTTATACTGTCCGGGGTACAAAGTATCGAAAACTTCTCTGTACTCCAATTCATGTCTGTCCAACTCTTCTAAAAGCTGTGTCCGCACATACATCCACTTATTTTCGTCAAACCCTAAGCCTAAAGCTATTGATCGAAAACCACAATTCCCATCGGGTCGGACATCTCGTATACGTGAAATATACTGATGAAAGATTGACGGAATCCAATTTTTTAACCTGTTTATATTGTTTAATGGGCGATCTCCGACAATCGAAGAAAACTCATTAGTACCCTGTGATACTTTAGAAGACGTTGAACGACTACGTTACATGGCAGGCTTCTGGGGCTTTACAGCTGAACTTGTTCTTCCGGAAATATGAGACGCAATAAACGAGCTATGTCTCGGCATGTCGCACGCACTTTGTTGAGTGTCATACTTTTGTTGTTGAACCTTTAACGTTAGACGACCGCGAACATCTGTTTGCACAACAGGCGCTTTTTTGTTATTTTTCCATGGATACACAATTTTTTTTATTTTTTCCACCAAACTAAATTTTACCGCTGTGGGTTGTGTCATTATTTGTTGTTTCACCCGTTCCATTTCTTCTTCAACATCAACTTTTTCATCCACCATATATGATGGTTTAATTTTATCAAGCTTCGTCCAAAATACGTCAATTGCATCTAACGGAATTTTAGTGCCTGCATTAAAATGTATAAATTAATATATAATTTGTTACTTTAATAGAAAAATGATAATGATGGAGCGGCTATTACCAGAATGTTCATATTTTTCCAGCCGACAAGCACAAGGCAAGCCACAACTAGTGAAAAGATGACAACCACATGTTGCATTTGCAGAGCGCATCACACGTAATTTAGTGTTTTCGGCAACTAATAAATCAAGAGCTATGTGTGAAACCTTGCCTCTTAAGTAATCAAACAGCGGAAGTTTATGATGATTCATGGTTTTAATTTTGCTTGTCTCAAAGCTTTCTTTTAAATTTACCTCTTGTGCGTTCACCAATTGATCTACAAACTCCACAAGTCTATTCAGTGAGCTATTTGTTGATTTAAGATATCTTTTTAAATTTGCATGCTGACTCTCTACCCTATTTGTTGTGTGTTGGCCGAAATTGCGGTTCGAGTTAGTCCAGGCTGATACAAACATTTCTTTGTAACTCTCTAACCAGTTTTTGTTTATATATGACAATACTTCTGAAAATATAATAAAACATAATTAAATTATATATTGAACAGTATTGTATGTATGTATGTAATGAAAAACTTACTTTCTCCATTCGCTTCAACTAGTCGTTCGTAAAGAAGGTTGTAGTTATACTCGTAAATCTCCGTCGTGGGAGACTCATACAAACGTGCCCATGTGTATTTAAACTTTCTCCAGTCATCTTTCGTAAAACTTGCTTTACAGTGTTTCACGATATTTTCATCAATATGCCACCTGCATAAACACTTTGAAGCATTCAGAAACACATTAACACATGCGTTCATTAAAGCAAGATCTCTGTTTGTTATTATGACGCGCGGTGGCAACGGCAGAGGATCAATACCAGCAGCACGGGCTCGCGCAATCTCTAGCTGAACGTGCCACTCCATCAGATCCTTAACTCGATCGAGCCGTCGACTCAGCTGCCGTAAACTCCTAGAAATATCCTGCATAAATGTCTCCATGCGTGCAGGCAGCCTCACATCTCTATAAATATGTCGCGGGAACTGAGGCTGAGGAGGCGGCTGATGTGGCTGAGGTGGCGGCTGATCATGAGGCTGCTCGTTGGGTGGTGGCTGATCATGTGGCTGCCTATGCTGCTGCTGCGGATCGGCGAGCTGCTGAACTGGTGCAGGCTGCCAGATCTCCCCGGGTCGAAGAGAGAATCGTATGCCACCCAGAAACGGGCGTATAATACGCATGCCGAATAGCGTACAACGATCTAATCTCACCGGCTCGATTGGCGGAGACACGTCATCAAGATGCCGAGGAAGATAAGCTAAGATCGGGCAATCAACGTGATGTACGCGCCGCCGTACACCGCTCCCCGCTCCTGCCGATGATAATACTACGCAAAATACTCCGCCAAACATCTCGCTAGGTTACACCTGGTCCCCGTAATCAAACAGTATAAGTAAAATAAGTCGGGAATAGTACACCACTCCCGACTCTTGCCACGTCCCGTGATGGACGTGGTGATCATACGATGCAGATAACGGATGAGAGGATCTCGTATGCTGGAGACCCTGCCTTTAGTCCTCTGAAACGGACCTCCGGCAATCTGAGGCCACCACTCTCTCAATCTACCCTCCTCCATCTCACTAATACCCTCGGTGAACAGAGGGGTAACAGTCTCCGGCTCAAAATAAAGCCCCGAGACAACTGCAAACTGCTCAATGGACATCTAATGTGCATGTCCACAAAGCATAAAAGAAATCTCCGAGCGCTCATCGTCCTCCTCCATCTCATCTGGGCGAATATAGGTAAATGTGGATAAAAACTCCACAGTCAGCTCACGGTAGGACGGTAAGAACGCGATCTCAAAGAGACGTCTCCACGGCGTATCCTCTCCGATAATAGCAACAAGACGATCGCGCTCTCCTAGCTCAGCCATAACCTCCCAATCTACGGCCTTTTGATGACCGATCTTAATACGAATAAATTTTGAGCACTTAGCGTGCTCAATGGAACCGGCCTCAAACTGCAGCCAAGGATGCTCAGCAATATGGTCAACAACGTCAGCCTAAATATCAAAATCGGAAGACATATCTGCATAAGAAAACAAATAGGTCAAAAACAACGTATACGTATATATATATACATATACATATACATTATACATATACATATACGTATACGTGTACGTGTACGTATACGTGTACGTGTACGTATACGTGTACGTGTACGTATACGTGTACGTGTACGTATACGTGTACGTGTACGTATACGTGTACGTGTACGTATACGTGTACGTGTACGTTACGTGTACGTGTACGTATACGTGTACGTGTACGTATACGTGTACGTGTACGTATACGTGTACGTGTACGTATACGTGTACGTGTACGTATACGTGTACGTGTACGTATACGTGTACGTGTACGTATACGTGTACGTGTACGTATACGTGTACGTGTACGTATACGTGTACGTGTACGTATACGTGTACGTGTACGTATACGTGTACGTGTACGTATACGTGTACGTGTACGTGTACGTATTATATGTATATGTATATGTATATGTATATGTATATGTATATGTATATGTATATGTATATGTATATGTATATGTATATGTATATGTATATGTATATGTATATGTATATGTATATGTATATGTATATGTATATGTATATGTATATGTATATGTATATGTATATGTATATGTATATGTACATGTGTATGTATATGTACATATATATGTGTGTATGTATATGTGTATTTATATGTGTATTTATATGTGTATGTGTATGTGTATGTATATGTGTATGTGTATGTATATGTATATGTATATGTATATGTATATGTATATGTATATGTATATGTATATGTATATGTATATGTATATGTATGTATATGTATATGTATATGTATATGTATATGTATATGTATATGTATATGTATATGTATATGTATATGTATATGTATATGTACATATACATGTTATATGTATATGTACATATACATATGTATATGCATATGTATATGTGTATATACGTATATATGTATATGTATATGTATATGTATATGTATATGTATATGTGTATATACATATATATGTATTTGTATATATGTATTTACCCTATACGCCGCGTATAGGGCTATACGCCGCGTATAGGGCTATACGTCGCGTATAGGGTAGCAGCGTATGGGTCACAGGGCCACGTATAGGTCAACACCGCCCCTATACGCCGCGTATAGGCCTATACGCGGCGTATAGGGCACCCACGTATGGGCCACAAGTCACGTATGGTCACCCCCCTATACGCCGCGTATAGATCTATACGCCGCGTATAGGGTACCCACCGATGTGTCTTCGTCCCCAACCATAGAACTATACGCTACGTATAGCCCTATACGCGGGGCTGTACTAGCGTATAGTTTTATATACCAGTTAAATCACCCATTATAAGGCATAAAACACTACTTTAACGTTTAAATCAATGAACGATTAACATAATAATGATGTAGGAATAATAATACATACCTGGATGTAGAAAAATCGAAGATCAATACGTGGAGTATAGGGCTATACGAGAGAGTTTTTTCTTGAAGTGTGTGCAAAAATGTGAGAAAGTTTGAAAGATATAGTGGTTCGAGGATCTACGGCGTATACATTATATTCTCTTTTAAATCGACACCGACCTATACGTGGCGTATGGGCCTATACGCCCCGTATAGGTAAACTGATGTGACGTCGAGTGTCAGTCACTAATGTCGCATTAATGGTCGATACCTATACGCCGGGCATGGGCCGAGTATGGACCCATACGCGGCGTATAGGGGGGTGCGATTTATAAAACTGGGTGTCCCTTTATTAGCACCCATCTTTTATCAAATCGGGAAATATAAAAACACTTTATCCTAAAACAATAACTCACGAGAATTTATTATATTATAACATAACTACTAAAATTTATCATTGTTTTGATAATATTTCTAAATTGGTATTCGTATATTATAAACATCTATAATGCATACGTTGACTATAATAATCTCCCCTATATATGTATGTGTATGAAACTATGAGACTTGGTGAAAGCGTATAAATAACTAATTATCTTTATAATCTTTTACAAATATACATATTTCATTTAACTAGTTGAAGTCTGCCTCGCGCGCTGCGCGAGTATTTTAAAACCGATAATTACCGGTACAACTCTAGTTTGGTTGTTGCAAGTGCTGATTCTGGCAACAGCCTACTTTCAATACAATGCAAAAATATTATTATTATTGTTATTTATTAATACACCATAAAGGAATCAGATGATGCCAAATAATAGAATATGCTACTTATGAAACTTACTTGGCTTTCTCAAGGACTAATTCAGCTTCAAATCTTTCTCTCCATGCCAAATACGTCTCTACAGTGACAGGTTCTCCATGTGGCACAATTATCTAACACCAAGTTCAATACATCCAACCAAATTTAACAATCATATAAAAATATAATTCAAAACTGATATTTAATTAATGCAAAAATCATACTTCATCTTTATCTGCTGTTTCCGCTTGAATATTGTAACTGCCAGTGTCTTGAGCAAATCTTTCAGCAACCCACTCCTTAGATGAGGTAACCAGGGAGTAAATCATAGCCATTCCAAGATTCTCAGAAGCCTGTGGAAATAAGTTTTAATGAGAAATTGTATGATAAGATTATAAAGTAAACACTGAACCAATATCACTACCAAAGTTGGATATATGATTTAATTTTATATCCAGATAATAGATTTTGTATCTTGTATTACTTAACTCATCTTGAAGCTTGTCTGTTGGGTCATGAAGTTACTCAATTCATTGAACCCCTTATTTCAACCTAGTTGACGTAAGCTAAAAAGATACCCACAGGAAATCATATCAGAACTATATCAGGAAATGAAAAATGCCGTATGAAGTTATAATAACAATGAATATACCTCTTGTTCAAGCTTTTCTTTCAATGCTTTGAGGTCTGCTGGCGAAATTACTTTTATACTGAAACAATACACAGTTTTAGCAAACTAAAAAGGTTAAGTGCTTAACCGATATGTGGTGATAAGAAAAAGGTATGCCAAATGCATCATTAGGATTGTCATGTATCTAGATATGTCAGAAGATCAAATCTATTAGAATAGATGGCCATAGTGATATAGATGCGTAGTATGAAACCTGGATCAGTCGACTCAGTTTCATCATCGGGAGTATGGCGCCGGAGAGGAGAAGGATTCGGCTAGTGACGGGAGGGTTGTGTGGAATGACTATTCATTCCAATTTTAGGCTCAGATATCATGATTCAATGTGGCTGCAAAACATGTTGCCGCGCCAAACACCGAACATAAATTTATATCATCACAGCCTAAGAAGTATGTGGTAATGCACGTAGTGCTCCTGATCACAATCTTAGGCAACAAAACAGCCTGCCATTTAGGGTCAACACCATCCAAATTCATCAACCTCTTAAGCCATGGCCTTCATCATAGAGTGACACAATCATAACCAACATATAAACCATCTACCAAAGTACATTTTCTTACGGTTTATAATGCTCACGAACAGGGCAAAACAAAGTCAAAGGAAACTTTCATTGCAAGCATCAAATCATTAAGAACAATACAATTGCTTACCGTTCATTCAACTACATTTTAAACATATAGAGGTACAAATTGATACCAATGGTAAACAAGACAACCATGGATATGAATTTGGCTCAGATCCGGCCGCCGCCTCTAGCTGCAATCCATTCACACACGGTTGCCACGCCAGGACAACAACCTGTTCATGCTCGGATCATCACAGCCAAAGAACAGCCTAACATAAACCCAACTTACGATCCAACGAATGGAAACCAAGACAAAATAGAACAACCACAAACACCCAAATCAGTATCACATTCAAGAACAAATCAAAACCCAAAACAGTATCATATGCCAGAGGATCATAATCACAGGACATAATGAAATAATCAAACATCCAGATTGCCTTAATACTGGAATCAATACTCCATTTGCTCCATATTATGCTCCGGAAATGGTTCAGGACACAGATATGTAGAAGTGAACACAATAAACCAAACAAAAGCTGTCAGATTCATCTCAAAAACAAACACGCAACTTGATCAGCGGCTGGATAACCACTAATTGCAAACCCTAGCCACCAATTCCAATCAAAATAGAACAAATTAACAACAATTGAAGCATAATTAGACAGTAGTAGCAACATACACAATCGAACGTAGGCAACCCTAACTCAAACAGAGTAAGAGCTCATCAAATGCGTGAGACCACAACACCAAATTCGACAAATAGACCGGACAAAAATCACATGCAGATCCAAAGAAGAATTACCACATTCCACAAAACATAAACAGAGGAGACACAGAGCCATCAACGCCATAACAACCCAAAAACAAAGACAGAGCAAAAGAGGGAACACCACGAAGCTGCAAATCGGAGAGGAAAGCAAGCAGAGATTCGAGCGGTGGCTGCAAGCCACACCGCCACCGCCAAACCGCCACCGCCACACAGCCACCGCCATACCAACACCAACACCAACACGTCCACCACCACACCGCTGCCACGCACCACAGCAGCGTCGCCGCACCACCCTCGACCATGCCATCACACAATCGGAGCACGAGTTCGATTGATGGGGTCGATTTGGAAGAGGGATGCGAGTTCGGAGAGCGATGAGCAGATGATGATGCATCTCCGGCGGTGGCGGTTACCGGGGGAGTCACCGGAGACGGCGGCGGGGGCGGATGCGGTGGTGGTGGATCTGAGAGGTATCGGTGCCCTAAAAACCCTTTGAGGATTTATCCTCCAGCCATGGAACTATTCATTGAACAGTAATATGAGTTACTTTTTTCATATTATGTAATTAATTTATATCTATATATCTGTATATCTATTTATCTATGTAATACATCTGGGAACGACAAGATAATAATTTCATTTAAAGTGTAATACGCCAAATATAACATTTTAAGTGTAGAGTACAAGTGATTTATGCAGTAGTTTCATTTTGTCCCTAATTTAATTAACTTCTTCTACTTAATATATTATTTAATGCACATATTAATACATTATTTAATAATATGATATTATTTAATTCACTTTATTAAATTTTATTTTATTGATGATACTATAAATTGATATTTGAATTAATATTTACTAATTATATCTTTATAACTAAATACTATTAAAATAAGTATGATTTTATTTAAATATTTAAGTATGAAACTAATATATATCTACATATTTATAATAACAATAGTACTAATATTTTCTAGGGTCGTATTGTGAGTTTAATAATTTTAATATTTATGACAAAATATGTTAGTTAATGACACATTATTTAATATGTTTTAAAAATAATTACAATAATAATAAATATTATCATATTACTACTACTACTACTACTAATTATTGTTATTTTAAGGTTCATAACCAACAACAACTATAATATTTATGTTATTATATTAGTTTCAATATAATATTATGTATCTATCATCTTATTATATTTATAACAATTTAATATTCGTTAATTGTATCATGACAATATAATAATGAATCACTAAAACATGTGTAGCGATAATCCGAGTGCACATATAGTTGAACTTACCGAAACCATGATAAACCAAAAACTATAATTATGACGTTATTATATACACTCCAAATCGAACCACGGCGAAGTGCGGGTCTAACGCTAGTGGTAATAGATGAATAACTTAAATCGATTCTCATAGCTTCTCATACATATTTATGGCTTTGTAAAAAAATAAAAAAGAAAAAAACTCTTAATTCATAGGTGAATGAATAACTTAAATCGATTCTCATAGCTTCTCATAGATTCTCATAGCTTCTCATACATAGTCCGAGTCTTATTTATAACAAGTTGGTGTAATTAGTTGTGGCAAAAATTAGATTAAGAATTGGATATGTAGACTAATATTTAAGGGTTGTTTGAAATTCAAGTCTCGGTCAAAAGGTGATGATTGAGTAAGGAGTTGTTCCAAACTGACCTGGTAAGGAAAAAAATATGCATAGGTCAGTGATGTCGGACCGGATCAGACGCGAAAGAGTGAGAATCAAACACGCTAACCGGTCAAATATCTTATCAGGTCAGTGGGTCAGACATGTTGACCGGGTCAGAAGCAAATAAAACAGTCCCTTAGCTCTTAAAAGAAAAATAGTTCTCGTATGTGATAATATAAATTATTTACGTTCTAAAATTTAATGAATTTATAATTCGTTCCTTGATGTAACCGATCGTCTACGTAACAAGTAATCGGTTAACCATATACTAGTAGCACCGTCGTCATGGTATATTTTAATTATTCTGAATGTGCCGAAACTATCACACTCAAGCATCAAAAACACACTCTAACATTAAATAATAACTATATATAAAATAACACACACGTATAATCACCAAGAAGCACACACGAAATGACAAGGAAAACACACAACTCAGATGGAAAGAGAATGAAAACTTAACAACTTGTGGGTTGCCGTGCATCTATGGGTGATTAATTGTTTCAGAAAATATTACTTAATGGTTTTGATTTTTATATTATGACATAGATGATGAGTACACATGCTCCACAATATGACTTTAAATGTTGTGCTAATTACAACCCTTAAGGTCAATTAACCTTTGATAGGAATGTATTTGAAACAACCATCTTTTTAAACCAATATTTTTATTTCTTTGGGACATTTGAAAGAAAAGAACTAAATAATTTACTTATATAAACATGTAACATATAATAATATGATATACAATATTGATTATAAAATACTTGTTTTAAATATGCCACTACAAAATGTATGTAGGGTGTTTAGAGTTTTGTCATAACACACAATGTTAGATGATTTCAGGGTCGTAGAGGTCATTTTACATAAATTAAGTTTAAAACCAAAAGGAGATCATAATTAACATTGATGGAAATTGAAGGTATGGTATACATATTTGTTTGAAAATATTGTGATTTCTATCACTAATTAAAAAACCTTATTGGTTTCAAGAAGACACTGACCTGATGGTCCATAAGGCAACACGTACCCTTGGCGAGCTCTAAAGGGTTGAGGCCTGACGGATCTATAATTCTATATGGCTTATGAAAGGTTACATAAATTTGTTGGTAAGTATGAAGTGATAACTCGTAGCTAGTAAGTTGTTACTAGTAATTGGTGGCAACCATATAAGATCAGCAACAACTTGAGCCATCAACAACAACTATGATCATCAGCAACTAATGAGCGGTTTTGATTACTGGCAAGTAAATCAATGACAACTTGATCAGTCACTAATAGAAACTTCATTCAGCAACAGCAACTACATTGTTAGCAGGAATTGTTATTAGTGTTAGTAATACTAGAGGCCCTTTATTATATTTGTGTAATTGTAAATGTTATAACCACCAACCTTCTACTGAAATGTTATGAAAGTCCGTCCTCTATATAATGACAATCTTTGATTCTTTTGTCACATATATACGAATCCTAGCCTAGCCTAGCCTAGTGTTCAAAACACAATTCATACTCATTTTTCTATTCTTTTGTCTCGATATAAAGATTGTTGTACCATCAAACTAACTTTAATCTAATAATAATGACTTATACACGATTCAAAATCTTTATCTAGAAGATCACACTTGATCTACAAGTTAACGGCAATTAAAATAAAAGATACAAGTTTAATAACAATTTTAAAGGTGACGAAATGCAAGACTTAGCACCGGCCACTAGAATTTAAAAACATATCCACCACATTGACCATCATATTTATGTACACTATATATCATGTTATTCTTTAATCCCCATTCTTTCTTCCACCATTCTCACAACTAGACAACAATCTTCTTCAAAAACTCATAAGCAACTTTCATTTCATAAAGATAACATTCAATCCGATTAACACGATGGATCGACGTTATTATCCAACAACTCCGAAGAAGTTTACGTTCAAAATCAAGAACTGCAACTGCAACTGCCATGAAACAAGGGTCAGAAAGTGTCTCAAGAAGATTGGAGACATAGAGTTGATTTCAATCAACTTAAAGAACAACACATATACAGTTTCCACCATGAAGTCAACTGCTTATGTAGTTCAAGCTCTTCAAACCCTTCTTCACAAAGAGATCAAACTTCTGCATGAGGAAGAATATGTGAAATCAAAACATGTGGGTAGTAACATGATCACTCGCTCTAACAGCGGCATGGAGATTATTATAAGGTTTGATGCACCTAAGGATGGCTCAGGGTCTAATGATCATGGTGATGTAAGATATGGTAGTACTCATGGGGATGTGATGAGTGTTGGTTATGATTCACCACCATCACTGCCACCGCCGCCACCGTGGGGGGACATTAGGCCATCAGCACCAGTGTTGCCGCCACAAGAGGCATATGGGTACCCGGTTATGGGACACCCAACGTCTCCCCTACCGCCTTACTACTACTATGGGTCGAGCGCTAGCAGCGATGATCACCCGAAGGATTATCCATGCAGTGTAATGTAAGAGATGTGTCAACGTCTCTAAGTTCTTAATCGCTGTGTGTATTGCAAGGGCGGCTTGACTGTAAAAAAAGGGTCAGTTGAAGCCTAGGGTCCGGGCTTCAATTTTTATGCGTTAACATGGTTAATTTTCAGGTTTTGAATACGAGAGTGAAGAGTCGGTATATTTGCAAGGGTGTGTTTTTATTAAACACGCTTCTACTCTAGTTTGTGTGATTGTGTGGCTTTTAGAGATTATATACGAAAAACATGTGTTTATATTCTCACGTGTTAGGATTTTAAGCATAAATATATATTTTTTCTATAGGAAGAACAATGATTTTAGAAATTTTTTGTTCCTCTAAAAGTATTGAGCCGATCCTGATGTATGGTGTATTGTTGTTAGGATAATAAGAAAGAAATTTAAATATGGGTTGTTATTACAGATGTTTATTTGTTTTATCTCTTACTATAATACTATATATTAACATAACATAAAAAAGAAAGTTGTAAGGTATATAGGGGACATATCTTGAACCATTCTAAATTTGACTTTGGTTGTGGTGTGAATTTTCTCATGTGACATAACATTTTATGTTGGAACTATACATATGTATATCACTGTAAATAACAAAGGAAAAATGGTATCTTAGTTAAGTTGGATATGGTTTCACAGTTTTTCTCTCTGGAAAAAGGATATTTCACATGTTGAATTTAATATGTACTTTTTATGATTTATATTTAATGAAACAAAACATATATGAACCACACAAGGTTGTTGCATAACAGATATGATCGTTAGGATGACCATTTTTTGTTTTTGTAATGGATGATTAAAAACAACGATCATTTACATGTGTAAAGATCTAGCCTTCAAGAATTCATGCATTTTTAGAGCTTAAATAATGCAAAATTAGTTTGGACTTATTTCATTTAACCCATTTGCGTGATTTCTTCAAGAATTATTAGGGTGAACAAAGAATAAAAGAACAAAGAGACTGAACCAATATTGTTTGTTAGTCTATTCTTCTTGTTCAAACCTTATAGATCCTAAAAGGACAAGATATCCTCAGATTGACTGACTCCACTTATTTACCAAATTGACAACTTTTAAACCACTCTTATCCTCTCATTCTCGGCACCACGTTCATGAGAACTCTCATTCGCAGCGACTCATTTAAGGGTGAAGCGGTGTAGAGCCACATCCTCAACCACGGTACCACTATCCAACTCAGATTGATCTTGTCTTAGTTGAGCTACATCATCAACTAGTTGGCCAACTTGCTTAACTAACGACCCGAGTATTTTGTTTCTTTGTTTATCTTCTTTTTTCATTTCTATCAACATATTCATAATTTCATCAAGCTTAGAGTTCATTGAATCTCCAGGCTCCGTGTATGTCAGCCGAGGGTATTCTAGATAATAGTCATCATGCTCTTCCCAGTAACTTGAGAAATGTGACATCTCGGGTTCATAATAATTGAAATCCCACTCTTGGGCATATTTGTAATCTATGTCCGCATGATGATATTTTGATAACTTGATGGTGGAGACGGTTCAGAGTGTGGATAATATGAGGGTGTTTCATCTTCAGAATTTGCATTCACATATCCCATTTGACGTCTATATTCAGAACATATTCTCTCTATATTTTCATATTTACTCTCAAACATTGGACAATCTTGAATCCAATGATAAAGGCTCCCACAACACATACATGGAACATTCTCCCAGTCCCACTCCATGATGATATTATAATTCTTTAAGATTCTATTAAGCCTGCAAATAAATTAATTGTATAAATGAACTAGAATATCCAAGATGACAACGACCAGATTACAAAATAATAATAATGATAATAATACAAATAAAAATAAATATATTTTCAGATTCTCTTTTCTTTTGAGTTTTAAGCAACTAATAACAAAAACAAACCAAACAAACAAAAAAAAAGAGTTTGCTAGCTCTCGACAACGATGACATTTTTATGTTCTATAGTTGGGTTTATACAAGAAGCTAAATAACCTAGATAGCTAGAGTGAGTCATGTATTGTATTCATGAGAAACATATGATCGATATTATATGTTTTGTTTGACTAAATGTACTAAATCTAATAAATCCACTAACTTATTAAACTGGATTTTGAGAATTGATTGGTTCGGAATAAACTAATATAAATCTAAAAGGCAATTAAACTAAGAAAACAAATAAGCATGAAAATACAAGATAAGAAACAAACAATCGCATTTCAGTTTGGTAGCACTATGTATAATCTAATCTATTTACCTAATTGAAAATGTCACATACACATAACTCATTCAAATTTTGAAAATTTACATAGACATAACTTTAATAACACTTGGTAAAAAAAATCAAAAGTCATAGGAATCTGGTCGTGTTGGCTTAAAGATAATCAAAACAAGTAAGAATATGCTCTAGGATGTCATCTATATAAAAATCAATTCATACATATATCAGAGTGTATAAGTTCTAATGGTTTAGAGGCCTTGTACATAGTTTCAATGGGAAAGCTAGCTCGGTGTTGTTTCCCGTCCGTACACGCATCGCAAACTTGATTTAGTTTCTTCACAATCGGCACCCCTCGTATCATGCATTTGCTCGACATATGGTTTAGTAACTCGAAGTTGATGTGGCCCAAACGAGTGTGCCATAACCACTCTTGTTCTTCTAGATATGTTGCCAAAAAATAGGTAACCCAACTGTTAATCGAGTCTTATACAACCTATTTTGTGACCTCGGTACCTTTAAGAGTAAGTTCTTATCACGCCAGTACAGTGATCGCAGGTCCATAATCCAATATTTAATTAACCTACATACGTAAATTTATATGGTGATTATTATGGAATGGTTTCAAGTTGTGTATGTGTTGATTTATAGGGATGTGGAACTAAAAGAATGTTATTTTAGGAGAGAATAAACCATGCAAGAAACTACAAGGGTTGAAGAAGTAAATAAACAAAGTTACAAAAATGGCCCAGAAACCCTAAACCGGCGTATCATACGCCGGGTAGTGGCGTATGATACGTCGGTCGGCGTATCATACGCCGGGTAGGGGCGTATGATACGCCTGTCGGCGTATGGGCACCGTATAGGCCGACGTATGTGGAGAAATTTACAGAAGTGGGCGTATGATACGCCCAGGGTCGGCATATCATACGCCGGTGTTCAACAAATTGCCTATTTTCATGGATTTCAAGTTATTTAAAGGCATTCAATCCTAATTCGAAATCCCTTTCTTCCAACTCAATTCTTGACAATTCTAAGATAATTTTTGGTGATTCCAATCCTACACATTCATCTCAAAGCATCTACAAACATTATCAAATCAAGATTGAAGATCCATTGAAGACCATGCGTAGCTAGTTCGTTCGTGATTGCTTTCAAGTGGATAGTTCTTGCTAAGTGATATGGTTAGTCATTTTTAGGCTTTACTTATGTTGAACACTTTGTGCTTAATTGTAATTGAATGTTTGCTTGAGTTAAACAATTCGTTAATAAAGAAAGTTATTTGCTTTATCATCAATTTTCGTTTTTCTTGTATCGTAAGCTCATTGAGACAAGTAGATAACTTGATATAGGTGAGTTGGTAACTTTGTGAACGAATGAGTCTTAAAAGATTGTTTCTTTGTTATCATTTCAATCAAAACCTAAAATCTTGAGTCGTGTTATGCAACCCTAAAATACATTTGATAAGCCATTGATCTTGTAAAACTTGAAACCCGGGAGTGATTGTTTCTTAATATTTAAATAAATTCATTTTAAAGTTTTTTGCTTTATGCATGTGTGATCACGTAATTCATTCAAAGTTTTAATCTTTAGTTTAAAGTTTTTGTTTTTATGTTAATTGAGTTATAATCTTTAAACACTTTCCACATATTCCCTGATGAGACGGCCTTAGTTACCCTTACACAATAAAAGTAGCTAAGACTGATATAATTACTTGTTTTTATCGAGTCTCGAAAACCAGATCATACAGCCATAACGATCCATCATGGATCATTACCTTGCATCCCCTTTCACCAAATTGCCCGATGCTAAGTATATTAGTACATAGATCGGGAATATTATAGACGTCTAATATTACCTTTTGCTAACCATTTTTACATTCAACCACAATCGAACCTTTTCCTTTTATCTCAACCATGGACCCGTCACCAAAACGGACTCTACCGTGGACTCGTTCATCAAGCCCCGAAAAGTAAGATTGCATACATGTCATGTGTTTGCTAGCCCCATTATCCAAGTACCACACACCATCTTCTGTTTTAATTTTTTTCGGTTGAACTTTACCTTCATTGAGGAAGATATAATCTTCATCTTTTCCTATGGTGGCTGCCATAAGAAACTGAGGGTCTTGTGGTTGAGCTTCCGCCATGTTTGATTCTTCATTCTTTCGACTCGAACAATCTCGAGCATAATGGTCGGTCTTCTCACATCGGTAACATGTTACTTTAGACATGTCTCGATCCTGATTGTTTGGTCCTCCTCGACTCCTATGACCACGACCTGCACCACGGCCTCGACCCCTTCCCCGGCCTTGACCGTCTTGATCACGATAATTTTGATCGTTGTTTTGATTTCTCCCTTGACCACGTTTATCACTGTTTATCCCTAGCCTTTCCAATGTTTTTGTTTTCTTAAGTTCTCGTTTTGGGAAAACAACAATTTACTTTGTGTGTCCTCGTTCATAATAATTGAAATCTCACTCTTGGGCATATTTGTAATCTATGTATGCATGATGATATTTTTGATAACTTGATAATGGAGGCAGTTCAGAGTGTGTATAATATGAGGGTGTTTCATCTTCAGAATTTGCATTCACATATCCCATTTGACGTCTGTATTCAAAACATATTCTCTCTATATATCTGTATTTGCTCTCAAACATTGGATAATCTTGAACCCAGTGATAAAGGTTCCCGTAACACATACATGGATCATTCTCCCAATCTCACTCCATGATGATATTATAATTCTTTAAGATTCTATTAAGCCTGCAAATAAATTAATTGTATAAATGAACTAGAATATCCAAGATGACAACGACCAGATTACAAAATAATAACAATGATAATAATACAAATAAAAATAAATATATTTTCAGATTCTCTTTTCTTTTGAGTTTTAAGCAACAAATAACAAAAACAAACCAAACAAAAAAAAAACTGAGTTTGCTAGCTCTCGACAACGACGTCGTTTTTATGTTCTATAGTTGGGTTTATGCAAGAAGCTAAGGTGTTGTTTGTTTTTTCTGCAGGAAAACGTCTGCAGTCTGCGAACCACATCTGCAGCAGAAGAGGTGGACCAAATGTCTGCAGTCTGTAAGAAAAAGACTGTTTGATTTTTTAACATCTGCAGAATGCTGAAATATTCTGTAATTAAACTAAATCTATTTTTTAAACTTTAAAATAACTAATACATTAATATATGAATAAAAGTCATACAAATATATTAAAATATATATAAAAGTCATACAACACTTGCAATAATATTCATAAAAGCATACGAATACATTTATAAATTATTTATTCGACATTCGACATTCAACATATAAAGAATTGATATAGTAAATAAAAAACACAAAACAAAATCATTAACTTTTTTAAAAGAAAGAAGTACACGAAATCTCATCATCGCCATTGAAACTCTATACTGTGAAGTCCGGTAGCAGCACCGCCGCTGTCCGCCGCTCACCCCCGTGAAAGTTCGCCGGAAAACTAACCTGCTGCGATAGGAGAAGGGCTCGATCGAAGGGGATCGAAGGGGGCCGAAGGGGCTCGAAGGTGGCCATACGGGCTCGAAGGTGGCCGAAGGGGGTGGCTGCGAGTGGGAAGAAGGGGGCTGCCTGCGAGGGGCTGCCTGCGAGGGGGAAGAAGGGGGCTGCCTGCGATGGGGGAAGAAGGGGGCTGCCTGCGATGGGGTGACTGCCTGCGACGGGGGGCGAAGGGCGACGGTGGAGCGGTGGGGGCGAAGGGCGACGAGCGACGATGGGGAAGAAAATGGAAGAAGGGCTAGAAGAGGCTGTGAAGACCCAAGAAGTGGTAGTACCACATCTTCTCCGTGCAGAGGTGGGGAAGATGTTTTTTAATGAAACGTCTTCCAGAAAACAAACAGTATGCGAAACAAAAACCTCTTCCCGTGTCTGCGAGCGCGCAGATGAAGAGATGGGGAAGAGGTTTTTACAAAAAACAAACACCCCCTAAATATCCTAGATAGCTAGGGTGAGTCATATATTGTATTCATGAGAAACATATGATCAATATTATATGTTTTGTTTGATTAAATGTACTAAATCTAATAAATCCACTAACTTATTAAACTGGATTTTGAGAATTGATTGGTTTTGGAATAAACTAATATAAATCTAAAAGGCAATTAAACTAAGAAAACAAATAAGCATGAAAATACAAGATAAGAAACAAACAATCGCATTTCAGTTTTAAAATTGGTAGCACTATGTATAATCTAATCTATTCACCTAATTGAAAATGTCACATACACATAACTCATTCAAATTTTGAAAATTTACATAGACATAACTTTAATAACACTTGGTAAAAAAATCAAAAGCCATAGGAATCTGGTCGTGTTGGCTTAAAGATAATCAAAACAAGTAAGAATACGCTCTAGGATGTCATCTATATAAAAATCAATTCATACATATCATATTAGTAAAACAACCATTAGTAACTAATCATGAAAAATCCAAGACTGGTGATTATCAGTAAATTCAACAAAAATAGAACTTTTTTTAAAAACACATGTTAAACACAAACCTTAAACATATGAACACATTCGCATTATTCTTTTGTAAAAAGAATAATATCATGTTCACGTTCTTAGCAAAGTTAATAAATAAAACTGAAAACAATTACAAAATCAAAACCGACACCTGATTGTGATCATAAAAAGTTTAACCAATTATAATACTGTCATTATACTAACTTTCGTTAAAATTATCTGGAATGGAACCTGGATGTTTTTCTCGATCTTGGTGCAGCAAAACAACAACTGCCTTCGTGCGAATGTGTTGCCCTCAAACAGCCGTCGAACTCCCCTCAACTGTTTGAAGTTTTCCTTTTAATTTACTTTTAATTCAGCCCACACTTATTAGTCCATGTAATATTAAATAGCAATCGATAAATAATCCATTTACTTCCTTCTCATGGGCCTGTAATTTATATGGCTGTAAAAGTGCTTTTTATAGTTCTATTTGATTTCACTTGATGATCTCCATGTGTGCATCCAAATCCCAACTTGTAATTCCTTTCAATTTCGATTTACATGGCTACATTTGATCAAATTAGAATTTAGATAAGAAAAAACCAAATTCGAATTAAAATGCACATTTATTTGATTTCTATACGGTAAACAAAATATATTTATACAAGCGAAACTTTAATTTTTAACAAACGGTAAAGAACCACATAAAATCAATAACATTTTACTCATCGGGCTCAACTTTAATTAAAATGTATCGTTTTAGCTTAACTGAAAGTTTCAATTGGATCAAAGAACACGAACACTAGAAATTTTGTGGGGATACGACGTCATTTTCTTATTAATAGATTGGAAGAAAAACTCATACATAAACTAAAGACCATCTATCCTATTGAGAGACCAATAAAAAACTTGCAATGCAAGTTGTTGACTCAGTACTTGAAATTCAAACAAAAAGATAAACATAAACTAATAGATAAGATAAACATAGTTATCTATTGCTTCCATGCAAATTCCACGTGGCATTATTCGGGTCAATAATTAAGTTGACCCAACAATCACCCCCTAATTTTAATCCGTATCCATCAAATCTTTTACTCCTAGGAGATCTCTCATCTCTAGGAACTTCCAACTTTGGTAGGGCCTTGGTCAATATGTCTGCCTATTGCTCCTCCTCGCTCACATGTTCCACCACGATCTTCTCATTCTCGACACATTCTCTTATAAAATGATATCTCGTCTCGATATGCTTACTCCGACTATGAAACACCGGATTTTTCATCAACTCCAAAGCGGATCGATTATCAACTTTAAGCTTCACTATCTTCTTATTCCACCCAGTTATCTCCTTCAATACATTTTGCAACCATATAGCTTGACATGCAGTTGTGGTTGACACCATAAACTCTGCTTCACAAGATGATATGCAACCGTTTGTTGTTTTTGACTCGACCAAGTAACCAGGCTGTTTCTGTAACAACCATAAAAATTTTCTTATAATATTACGATTTCATTTTTGTTATAATTACATTAAATATTATGTGTAGTATATATATGGATTGTACGTATGCATGTTTGCATGCATGCATATTTATTAGCAAATTTAAGTGTGCATGCATGTATATATATATGAGAGTTTCGTATACATGTTTACATGCATGTATAGAAATTAAGCATGCATGCTTTTGCATATCCTATTGTGCATGTGCATAGATATATTCTGCATGTATATATATATATATATACACACATACTTTAGACTTATGATATCTATGCTAAATATATATGGGTATTATGTAAAGTAACTATCAATACAATATGATAACCCAACCAAACATCACAAAACAATATACCTTGATACCAAAACGAGACTAAATTAAACCGATTCGTTACGAACTCGAGTTAAACCTTAAACTTGATTATTAACTAGTTAATCAATCAAAGCACTTAGCCACATAAACTCTCGGTTAAATTATCACCAAGACCGCCATAAAAGAAGCCACATAAGATCATCATCATTAACCAAATATATGTGGCAAATTCTTGAAGCATCCTCGGCCACCTTGCATCCAAAGTTCCCTAGTCACCAAAATGTTATCATTACTTGACACTAAGTCATCACCTTGACTAAGTAATCTTGCATTCACACCATACTTGAAACCTTGTTTTCATACCACCTAAGTCAATAAACTATCATCATTTCTAGATGATTAGGTGGACAATCCTAAAGAACACATACATGCACCATCGGCCGAGTAACAAGCATATATCCTAAACTACTAGGACACTAAGCTCACTCCTCCCATTGCCACCTAAAAGGACTATGGGTGACTCACCTAAGCTAGGTGTGAACACCATTAATGTCCATCTAATCCCTTGTATACCATAAGAAGTCTCAGACTTCTTGCAACTTCCAAACACATCACAACCAACCTCACTTTCAAACTCCCTCTCCATCTCTCGATCCCGATCTCTAAACCAGCAACCACCACCTTTGCCCACTTCTCTCGGTCCTCATAACCAACAACAACGACACCACAACCGTCGCACACCATCACCCTTTACTCTCTCCCTCTCGGCTTTCACATACCAACCACACCACCATCACCCGTAGCACCACCACACTAACACCACCACCCCCACGGTCCTTCTTCTCGGTTCTAATGCAGCCAAATCCCACTCAAAAGGTTTAGTTCATTAGTCTTTTTATTTTTGTTACATATGTGTTATAAAACACATATATAGTTAGTTTTGGTATTAAAACACCAAAACCAACCTTGGAAGTATTTTTAAGTTCCTTAATCATAGTAATAAGTTACCAAAATTCAGAAAACTTGTGGTAAAAAGAAATATTTTTGATTTACAAAAATTAAAACTTGAAATTATTAAAAATCTAATAAAATATTAAATAAATGCAATTGTGGGAATAAACATTGAAAAACCTTTACTTATATACTGAAATATTATTCTGAAGATTTTGGCAAAATTATGAATAAGTAAAACAATTTATACAAATTATTTTAAATAATAAAAAATAAAGAAAATATCAAAAAATAGAAATAATTCTGATAAATTCATAGAATGATCCTTTTGAAGTATAAAAGTCTCTAGAATTATTTCAGAATTTATTTCCTTATTATAAGTAAGATATGAATTTCTATGTGTTCTGCGGTAGAAAAATCAGAATAAATACTTAAAGTAAATAATAAAATCTGAAAAAATCAGGGATATAATATTAAATCTGGATATACAGAATATATAAATTTCATAATTTGTGGAGTTATATATATTTTTACTAAATATTAAAGAATATTGTAAAATTGACAGAATCTGATCTGCTACGAGATAGACATTGATATATTTAGCTGATGTTCTATTCTATATAGGAAACTGTTTACAAAATTTTAGGAATTTATTAATTACAGAAGCTATTTTTAATAAATTATGGGAATAAGAACAGTTTGTTTAGAGTTAGATATTATAAAAAATTATGGGATGATTCTAACTATTGGAATAACATTTTGTAAATTTTTGGTATTTTTGGACAACAGTAGGTAATTTTGGTGATTTATGGAGACTTTGGACTAATTATAAGTGATTTTGTGTAATAAATCAATTATTGGGAATT
This sequence comes from Flaveria linearis, assembly GCA_024085815.1. Classification (NCBI taxonomy): domain Eukaryota; kingdom Viridiplantae; phylum Streptophyta; class Magnoliopsida; order Asterales; family Asteraceae; genus Flaveria; species Flaveria linearis. Next base: position 40,842,673 of record CM044015.1, read on the forward strand.
TTGTGATAATATCATGTGACCATTTTCAGTTAAATTAGTTATATCTGAGGTTCTAAAAAATTTTAAAAAAAATTTTATCTGATACTGTGAACTATTTTATAGGCTCAAGTTTGGAGACACGATGAGTTATAGCCCCATTTTTGACCATTTGGTATTCGTAAAGTTTTGGGGGAAAAAGCATACTACTTGAGTTGATGTATTATTTTTAAAATATTTTGATACTTACCGTCATTTGTGATACAACCATTAATTCGAATGAGGAACCGTCCGATAATATTAGTAGCGCTACTTAGGAGAATATTTGCACCAACAGGATGAGTGTTGTTGCTATTTTCCTGCACCTAACCGAATGAGGGTTGGGATGCAATATTATCTGATTTTGTGAATTATTTTGTGACAGTATGATTATGTTATGAGCAGGTTTGGTTGTAATTGGTGCATCAACAAAATATTTTGTTTGGATATAAACCTTTGTTCTCACCAATATTTTTTTGACTGGTTTAAGTATGTTTTTTTCAGGAGATAATGAGTAACTCTTTTGACCGTAGCTTTGAAGTGCATAATGGTTGGGGAGAAGTAGTAGGGAGGGTTTGTGTCACGTTAACTGTCAACATCGTTGATAGCAGCGTGTACGTTGACACACACTTCCACCGTATCTGAAGACATGCTGTAGTCCAAATGTAGAAAAATTGGTGGAATGGTTGGCCTTTTGCCAGGAAATCCAGAATACAGGTGTCTATGTGTCACACAGATGGGTAATGTTTGATCGTTCAGTAATGTAATGTTAGCATGCCAGGAGAATGTTCGTACAATAGTTGCAATCATGTAAGAGTGTCTATGCAGTACTAGTGTTGTGTCTAAGGCTATAGTCTAGATGCAAATGCAATCCTAGTTCTCTATAACCAGTGGCTCTGATACCAATCTGTCACACCCTTAATTTCCACAAACGGGGTTTTACCGTTAGGCGTGTCACATACCAGGATCTCAGACACGATCATATCAAACGACACTATATGAGTTTATAAATAAACGTTTGACTTAAATCAGCGTACATAAAAGAAATGAATAACAGTGTGGAAGCGTAAAACTGAAATGTAAATAATACTGAAAGTCTGAAAATGTTATGCCAAAACAAATATTCAATGCAACTAAATGAAACTGATGAATGAGTGTCCTGAGTGCGTCCTTAATCATGCATCATGAGCTTAAGCGTTCCTGTGACCTGAGAAAACATGCTAAAGTGTGTCAACATAAAGTTGGTGAGTTCACATGTTTTATCACAGATAAAAATGATTGTAACTGTTTGAATGTTTGTACCTGTTCGACTGTTTGTAACTGTTCGAATGTTCGAATGGTATAGTAATTAAAGTATATCGATAGGTAGCTAACCTATAATCATGTTACTTAGCGTTTCGAACCGAAGCTGACTGTTTGCGTGTCCTATATGTTTGTTGTTCCCCCGTCACGTCTCGTAAGACAGTGACAAATGTTAGGTCAATAATGCACCCGTTTGACCTCCAATCAAGCTAGCACGACTAGCCCGGGCGGGGTTTGTCAGACCCAGTAGTACTACTCAGAATTACCTCGCTAATCCCATTACTAACGGTTCGAGAGTGTCAGGACTGTTTGTATGTTTACACTAACGTAACAGGCGATATCAATAATACTAAAAACCATTTATAAAATATGTTTGCATGTTTTCTCCCCCAAAAGGAAAGAAAGTAAAATAGGGGCCGTGAAGACTCACCTTGGTTGCACAGCAAGGAAATAATGTTCATACAACGATTAGGGTTTTCGATTAACCTGGATTTCATTTAATAGGAATATAATTAATGTAAGTTGTTATTTACGATTTTATGGTTAATAATATGATTAACGTTCGAATAAGAATTAGGGTTTTGATAGAATTATGAGTTTTGTTTAAGTAATTAAATTTATAAAATAAATATCATATTTTTAATCCATTTGACGAATTATTAAGTGTTTTAGAAATGAATTTAGATATAATGATGATGTTCAACATATAATTAAGTCTGTATAATTAACGAAGAATAATTATAAAAGAATATTATTCTAAACTGTTCGTTAAAGTATATTTTATAAAACAAACAATATTTGTAAATTTGATAAAACCTTAATATAATCCAGAAAATTATCTGGTGCCCAAATTATAAACAAAGTTTATAAAAATTATTTTTATAATTTTTAGAAATTTTCTGTTATTTTTTAAAAGCCCAAAAAGCCCTTAAAAAATAAATGAGGTTGCCCGGGGTCAAACCCGGGACCTCATAGTTTGAAAGTGGACATGGAACCGGTAGAACAAGGCTTACAGTCGCGGTAATCTTGGGTTTCAATTGATTTTATCTCGAATCGATTAAACACCCCGAAATCCTTAAAACCCTAGAATCAATTTCGATTCAATTGATCATCAAACCGGTTATGATAACAGAAATAAGCTTAGGGCTTTTAATCCCCACATAAAATCGAGTGTGTGGGTGTGTTTAATTACCAGAATTGGATTCGATTTGATGAAAAAGGTACCAAGAACAGGTCGCGGCTTCTTGATGTTCGATTGATGCCCAAACGATGATTATAATCCAATTCCTTGAACAGGAAGTTTCAAATGATGCTAATGATCAAAAACCCTCTGTTAATTGCTAGTTAGAAAGGCCGGAGAGTGGTGTTCGAGTAGGTTGCAGGTCGCGGGTAATGAGGGTAATCGATGGTGGTGTTTATGCTTGTTTCAGATGGGATTGAATATGGCAATCGATTAGTGACAGATATATGCTCGTTCACATTCGATTAATTGCATTATTATAAGAGTTAGTGCTCGATTTGTGCGGATTTCTTGGCCGAAAGTGTAGATCGCACTAGTTCATCTGTATTTTTAAAATTGTAGTGGGGCTCGAGTTCGATTCTCCCACGCGGAGTTGTCGGGAAAGTTTGATTGAGCTGGAACCGATTAGTTTTTGGCGTTTTGGCTCGCCGGAGACTCGCCGGAGGTGGCCGGAAGTTGGCCGGAAAACAGGGTCGACGGGCGGGGGTTGGGTTTTAAATAATTTACACATTTGGTCCCTGTGGTTTTAGAGTTATCATTTTATGTCAAAAACATTTAAAATGAGTTTTAAATTTTGCACTTTAACCCCCTAAACTTTTTAAATCCAACTTTATACATTCTTACAAAACAAATTATTATTATTATTATTATTATTATTATTATTATTATTATTATTATTCTTACAAAATAGTAAAATGGATTAATTCGCGATAAACGGGGAAAGTTAGTTTAAATAGTATTAACCGAAAAATTCGGGTTGTCACATTATTCCCTTGTTGCAGGAATTTTCGTCCTGAAAATCAAAACACTGGGGTTAACAACCGAGTGATGGGCAACAGGTCAGTTATCCAGAACATAGACGCGGTAGGTTTTCTGACGGTTTCTTAAGAAATTGGTGTCTGATCGTTGAACAGTTGTGGATACCTCTTCTTCATCTGATCATCGCGTTCCCAGGTAAATTCTGGTCCATGCTTAGAGTTCTATCTAACGCGCACAATGGGAATTTTGCTACGCTTTAGTGTTTTGACTCCTCGATCCATAATCTCTACTGGTTCTTCAACGAAACGAAGCTGTTCATCGATTTCCAGTTCTTCTAATGGAACAACAAGTGATTCATCAGCAAGACACTTCCATAGGTTTGACACGTGAAACACATTGTGTATTCCACTGAGTTCGTCAGGTAAGTTCAGTTGATAAGCCACCGGGCCAACCCATTTGACAATCTCAAACGGCCCCACGTATCTAGGGTTTAGTTTTCCCCGATTTCCAAAGCGTATTACACCCTTCCAGGGTGAGACTTTCAACAGTACTTTATCACCAATCTAAAACTCCAATGGCTTACGACGTTTGTCAGCGTAACTCTTTTGTCGATCACGTGCTGCTGCCATACGGTTATGAATTTGCACGATCTTCTCAGTCGTTTCATGCACAAGTTCAGGTCCTGTAAGTTGACTTTCTCCTACTTCTGCCCAACAGATAGGGGATCGGCACCTACGTCTATACAGTGCCTCAAATGGAGCAGCTTTGATCGACGTGTGATAACTATTATTGTATGAAAACTCAACTAACGGTAAGTGAGTTTCCCAACTGCTGCCAAAATCAATCACGCAAGCGCGCAACATGTCTTCCAAGGTTTGGATCGTACGCTCACTCTGGTCGTCAGTTTGAGGATGATATGAAGTGCTCATATCTAACCGCATTCCCAATGATCGTTGTAAAGATTGCCAGAAGTGTGAAGTGAATCGAGCGTCACGATCAGATATGATGGAAATTGGCACACCGTGCCGAGCGACTATTTCCCTTAGGTAGATACGAGTCAACTTCTCTATTCGGTCAGCCTCCCTAATTGGTAGGAAGTGTGCGGATTTCGTCAAACGATCTACAATTACCCAAATGGTATCGCAGCCGCTGGGCGTCCGAGGAAGTTTCGTGATAAAGTCCATTGATATCTGTTCCCACTTCCATACTGGAATTTCGGGTTGTTGGAGCAAACCGAATGGCCTTTGATATTCTACCTTAACCTTAGAACAGGTTAAATATCTGCTTACATAAGTGGCAATACCAGCTTTCATGTTTGGCCACCAGTATAGAGTCTTCAAATCCTGATACATCTTATCCGAACCAGGATGAATAGAATATCGTGACTTGTGAGCTTCATCCATTACCAGCTCTCGTAGGTCTCCATAGAAAGGAACCCATATTCGTCCCATAAAGTAACGAATTTCGTCAGATTTGACCTCTAATTGTTTCTCCATGCCTCGTAGTGATTCGGCTTTCAGGTTCTCGTCTTTCAAAGCTTCAAGTTGAGCATTACGTATTTGATCGGGTAATCCAGTGTGAATGATGAGTTTCAATGCTCGAACTCGCTTCTGCTAAGGTGTCTCCTTTTGACTTAAGGCATCGGCTACTATGTTAGCCTTACCCGGATGATATTTGATTGCACAGTTGTAGTCATTCAACAACTCGACCCAACGATGTTGTCTCATGTTCAGCTCCTTTTGTTCAAAGATGTGTTGGAGACTCTTGTGATCGGTGTAAATGGTGCACTTGGTACCGTGCAAGTAGTGTCTCCATATCTTGAGCGCAAACACAATGGCTCCCAACTCTAAGTCATGCGTCGTGTAGTTTTTCTCGTGAACTTTCAATTGACGGGAAGCATAAGCAATCACCTTCTCGCGTTGCATTAGCACACAGCCGAGACCTTGAATAGAAGCATCACAATAAACTACAAAATCGTCTGTTCCCTCAGGCAGGGATAGAATCGGTGCCGTACAGAGTTTCTGCTTTAGAACCTGTAATACGGATTCTTGTTTGTCACCCCAATTGTACGTAGTGCCTTTATGAGTTAACGCGGTGAGAGGTTGAGAAATCTTTGAAAACCCTTCGATGAATCGTCGATAATAACCAGCCAACCCAAGAAACTGTCGTACCTCAGTCGGAGTCTTAGGTGTAGCCCAGTTCTTGATGGCTTCTATTTTTGCCGGGTAAACATGTATGCCCTTCTCGTTGACTACATGACCCAAGAATTGGACTTCTCATATCCAGAAGTCACACTTTGAAAATTTAGCATACAATTGTTCTTATTTTAGCAGTTCCAAAATCAGTCTAGGGTGTTCCTCGTGTTCTTCCTTATTCTTTAAATAAATAAGGATGTCATCAATGAAGAAGATGACAAACTTGTCTAAATAGAGTTTACACACTCGGTTCATGAGGCCCATGAAAACCGCTGGTGCGTTGGTCAACCCAAACAGCATAACCAAAAACTCATAGTGGTCATACTAGTTAATTATTCTGGAAATACTTCTTGGAAGTCTCTGACAACTGGAATATCTTTAACACGCTTCTCATCCGCCTTCTTCTATGTAATTAGTGTCAGTAGAGAGAAATCCCTTTTCTTGAGACATATATGCACCTTCACGTTTGAGATGATACCAACCAGAACACCAACCCTGTCGTCTCCTACCATAGGTATTCTATCGCTAAGAAGAGGTAACTTAATTAGTTTGTTTCCACAAATGATCTATGTTCGGTTTTTGGACAACCAATCCATTTTGACCACAAAATCGTAGCTACCATTGGTAATAGAAATCAGGCTTATATCGAAGGATTGTCTAGACAGACCTAGACTACAACTGCCAAGCACATGGGTGGCAGTTCTAGTTCTACCATCGGTAAATTTTATGGTAGGTTTTGGAAATTAAACTGGTAAGAACTACCTCTAGCAGTCCACTCAAGTTACTAGGCATGAAACTTCTATCAGTACTCGAATGAGATAATGCTGGAGCAGAACTACCATTTCTGTTGGTTTCTTATCTTCTTGAGCCTTGGGCGGTTTCCCTTTAATGCATGGGTTTTCTGCACTCATAACATCCTCTTTGTGATTCTTGTGGCTAAGGAGACTTGGCCGGGATGTTCACACGATGGTTCTTGAAGGTTTGGCTAAATTTCTCTACAGTGCTCTCAAATGTTCTCATTGCACGAGTCATTGGGAGGGATAGTTGTACCTGTTGCTTATAATGGAGAGGCTGAGATATATTGGACGGGGTCATTATAATGTCTTGCTTTTTGGTCCTAGGCCAAGCGTAGTAAGCCAGAAAAAACTGATTGGATTCTCACCACCAGGGAGACAAACAAATGTAATGTACGCTTAAACATGATAGATATCAAATGAAATGAATGCTGGAACACTGAAATTACCGAGACTCTAAGTCTTAAGATCAATCCAGTGGACAAGGACTACACGCGTCAAGAATATTATCACTTTATTGCAACTTTTGAAGATCTGGCACAATGTAGATGGATAGTGTTACACGAACACTGAAATGCTAAAAAGAGCACGTCTTATAGATACTAGGGCTAATGTCATAACACAAATCTTACTAAGACTTGGGGTAGATGAGAACTTTCATACTAGTAGGAATGAAGGATTTGTTTGCATATCAATAGTGAGGTTTTATGAGAACCGAGACCTTATGTCTTCAGGTATAGAAATGAAAATTTGTACTGATTATGACCGTTATCACCCGATAGAGTTGCCAAAATTCTCATGCAAGACAAATTACAATTACGTGTGCACCTGTGATTCTAATTTGCTTTGCATGGTCATTCATGGTTCCTCTCATTCGAGATAACATACCTTGTCAAGTACCGAGTGCTATCTGTTAAGACTAGCGAAGATGATAGGGCATGTTGGAAGTAGAAACAAGTACGATAGAGTTAGAAAAGTAATGTGTGTTGTTCTCCTTGTTTCTCATCGTTAGGTTTGTCATGTGTGTTAGAAAAGAGTTCCGTGTTCCCAAGTGGTAATGTTAGGTTCAAGTTGTCGTTGCTTCAACTCCGAGAGTGAAGAAACAGATGTAGATGTTGGAAGTAAGTGAGCGGGACTCCCCGCCCCTCTGTTAGTCGAGGATGATACAGGTGACATAGATATTTGTGTATATTGACCATAGTTTATCACTCATCCCAGAAATCCCCAGGTAAGCATAACTGGTCTCGCAATGAGATCTATACGATATGCTTGCCTTAACCCGAAGGCCTTTTGCCAGGAAATCCAGAATACAGGTGTCTATGTGTCACACAGATGGGTAATGTTTGATCGTTCAGTAATGTAATGTTAGCATGCCAGGAGAATGTTCGTACAATAGTTGCAATCATGTAAGAGTGTCTATGCAGTACTAGTGTTGTGTCTAAGGCTATAGTCTAGATGCAAATGCAATCCTAGTTCTCTATAACCAGTGGCTCTGATACCAATCTGTCACACCCTCAATTTCCACAAATGGGATTTTACCGTTAGGCGTGTGACATACCTAGATCTCAGACACGGTCATATCAAACGACACTATATGAGTTTAAAAATAAACGTTTGACTTAAATCAGAGTACATAAAAGAAATGAATAATAGTGCGGAAGCGTAAAACTGAAATGTAAACAATACTGAAAGTCTGAAAATGTTATGCCAAAACAAATATTCAATGCAACTAAATGAAACTAATGAATGAGTGTCCTGAGTGCGTCCTTAATCATGCATCATGAGCTTAAGCGTTCCTGTGACCTGAGAAAACATGCTAAAGTGTGTCAACATAAAGTTGGTGAGTTCACAGGTTTTATCACAAATAAAAATGTTTGTAACTGTTTGAATGTTTGTAACTGTTCGACTGTTTGTAACTGTTCGACTGTTCGAATGGTATAGTAATTAAAGCATATCGATAGGTAGCTAGCCTATAATCATGTTACTTAGCGTTTCGAACCGAAGCTGACTGTTTGCGTGTCCTATATGTTTGTTGTTCCCCCGTCACGTCTCGCAAGACAGTGACAAATGTTAGTTCAATAATGCACCCGTTTGACCTCCAATCAAGCTAGCGCGACTAGCCCGGGCGGGGTTTTTCAGACCCAGTAGTACTACTCAGAATTACCTCGCTAATCCCATTACTAACGGTTCGAGAGTGTCAGGGCTGTTTGTATGTTTGCACTAACGTAACAGACGATATCAATAATACTAAAAACCATTTATAAAATATGTTTGCATATTTTCTCCCCCAAAAAGGAAAGAAAGTAAAATAGGGGCCGTGAAGACTCACCTTGATTGCACAGCAAGGAAATAATGTTCGTACAACGATTAGGGTTTTCGGTTAACCTGGATTTCATTTAATAGGAATATAATTAATGTTAGTTGTTATTTACGAGTTTATGGTTAATAATATGATTAACATTCGAATAAGAATTAGGGTTTTGATAGAATTATGAGTTTTGTTTAAGTAATTAAATTTATAAAATAAATATCATATTTTTAATCCATTTGACGAATTATTAAGTGTTTTAGAAATGAATTTAGATATAATGATGATGTTCAACATGTAATTAAGTCTGTATAATTAACGAAGAATAATTATGAAAAAATATTATTCTAAACTGTTCGTTAAAGTATATTTTATAAAACAAACAATATTTGTAAATTTGATAAAACCTTAGTATAATCCAGAAAATTATCTGGTGCCCAAAAATATAAACAAAGTTTATAAAAATTATTTTTATAATTTTTAGAAATTTTCCGTTATTTTTTAAAAGCCCAAAAAGCCCTTAAAAAATAAATGAGGTTGTCCGGGGTCGAACCCGGGACCTCATAGTTTGAAAGTGGACATGGAACCGGTAGAACAAGGCTTACAGCCGCGGTAATCTTGGGTTTCAATTGATTTTATTTCGAATCGATTAAACACCCCCAAATCCTTAAAACCCTAGAATCAATTTCGATTCAATTGATCATCAAACCGGTTATGATAACAAAAATAAGCTTAGGGCTTTTAATCCCCACATAAAATCGAGTGTGTGGGTGTGTTTAATTAACAGAATTGGATTCGATTTGATGAAAAAGGCACCAAGAACAGGTCACGGCTTCTTGATGTTCGATTGATGCCCAAACGATGATTATAATCCAATTCCTTGAACAGGAAGTTTCTAATGATGCTAATGATCAAAAACCCTCTGTTAATTGCTAGTTAGAAAGGCCGGAGAGTGGTGTTCGAGTAGGTTGCAGGTCGCGGGTAATGAGGGTAATCGATGGTGGTGTTTACGCTTGTTTCAGATGGGATTGAATATGGCAATCGATTAGTGACAGATATATGTTCGTTCACATTCGATTAATTGCATTATTATAAGAGTTAGTGCTCGATTTGTGCGGATTTCTTGGCCGAAAGTGTAGATCGCACTAGTTCATCTGTATTTTTAAAATTGTAGTGCGGCTCGGGTTCGATTCTCCCACGCGGAGTTGTCGGGAAAGTTTGATTGAGCTGGAACCGATTAGTTTTTGGCGTTTTGGCTCGCCGGAGACTCGCCGGAGGTGGCCGGAAGTTGGCCGGAGAACAGGGTCGACGGGCGGGGGTTGGGTTTTAAAATAATTTACACATTTGGTCCCTGTGGTTTTAGAGTTATCATTTTATGTCAAAAACATTTAAAATGAGTTTTAAATTTTGCACTTTAACCCCCTAAACTTTTTAAATCCAACTTTATACATTCTTACAAAACAATATTATTATTATTATTATTATTATTATTATTATTATTATTATTATTATTATTATTATTATTATTATTATTATTATTATTATTATTACAAAATAGTAAGATGGATTAATTCGCGATAAACGAGGAAAGTTAGTTTAAATAATATTAACTGAAAAATTCGGGTTGTTAATACCCATAATATATATATATATATATATATATATATATATATATAATTTCAATATTAGTTCAACAACTCCCCATCCCCAACCACTCCACCATTATTGACTAATTTTTCTCGAAATTATTTATTCCACATGATCATAACAACTCCACATGATTCCCCAACCAGATCATGATCCATTCTATCAATTATGATCACATTATTGTGAATTATTGACCACCTTTACATTCTTTAGTCAAATTATGAACCAAACCGATGTTATATTGATCCCATCTGCATCTTGAACGTCCACACATTTTTCATACTCAATCTCACACTTGATTCTGCTCTCAATTGCTTGAATTGGTGATCAATTGCAAGCTTGATCATAAAAGTCAACTGGGTTCTTCAGAAAGTCAAACTGCCCATTCTTTGAATCTTAGAAATCCTTCTTCAGGTATAATACTTATGATTTATGTTCATTTATATATCATAGATATCCTAATTAGTATTTTAGTTCATTTCCCTTGATCATATGATGCCCGTTCGCATAAGTACTCGTTTATGTTCGGTTTATGTCTTAAACATACTTTCCTTTGCTTAACTTAGTAAACTTGATATGAACCCATTTTGATATTGATTTAGCTACTGAAAATATAAGTATTTTGACCAAATTAAGATTTAGACCTTAACCGAGCATTTTAAACAAGTCACACGTTTAACTAGTTTTCATGAGTATTTTGAGATGCGATTTTATAAATGACAAACGGATATGTAATATGATTAGCCAAATTTTCCAGAAGTCAATCATGATTTATACTTATTTATAAAAATATTTCCAGACCTGTAACGGATGTATTTTAACCAGAAATGATTTTACGGTTTACCAAAATACCCTTGACTTAGGCCGTATTTTGCAGCCAACTTACAGAGGCCATAACTTTTTCATAACAGATTCAAATCAGTTAAACCTTATGTCCATGACGAAGTTCGTCGAAATACGAATCCGTTCATATATAAAACATCGAAAAACTCATTCGTTTAGACCTCCAAACAGTCGTTTCTGTAACAGCTAGCAGTTCTGTGCAGCTGTAAAGATCCACATTTTTCTCATATTTTGTTAATCCAAATCAGAAACTTTTCTAAATAAAAGTTGTTCAAAAATCACTAATCTAGTAAAATGGAGATTTTCAGAATTTTTAAACATCGTTTAGTACTTTTTAACGAGTGCGAACAGACAGGGGCAGAACTGGAATTTTTTCAATCTGAAATAGGAAAATCCAAACTATAATTTGAGTTAAAATATCATAGGTTCTCGCAGCGTTAACCGAGCCTAGACCTTGTTTCTGATTATTGTCATTCGTGTATAAGGTACGGATTCTGTTTCTTGTTATCATAGTATTCACTTTTGTTTCCGTTACTTTGTAGTACGGATTCCTGATTCATGTCTCGTATTTGATTTCCGTTCATCTCTAGTTTTGATTCCTGTCATACGTAAATAGTGTGTTTTTGATTCTGTTATAAGTAGCTAGACTACTTTATATCTCTGAATTTGTTACCCGAGCTCTCCCTATCTTGGGGGTGACCAAGACGCGTTATTGCGGCATCGATAACGTGGCACCAACCATGGCGGTGAGCTGAGATCACGGCGTCTCTAAAAGAGGACTCTGAATATATATATTGGCCGTTCTGTTATTTTTATTATTTCCTCAGAGGCGTATGGATTGATCCTAGGTTAGTCCTGTATTTCCTGATGGATGGTTACACACCACTCCATTTAGGACTCTGGTGAATGGTTTGTATGTCTGCCCATACTCCATTTCACATTGGTTCACGGGCTCGCTACCTGTGTTCCCTCTGTTCAGTTATTATATGATATGATTATTAGCTCGGGTTATGTTCTATTTGATATATATATCTTATGATATTTTATTCTCCGTTATCATCATGTCTGTTTATTTTTGTTATCTGCTATTCCGTTCACTGAGCGTTATGCTCAGGCGTGCTTTTGTTTCCATGCACGTCAGGTCAGCAGGGTCATCCGGGAGGGGAGTGAAGAGTGGAAATCTGGATAAAGAAGACTGATATTTATTTACTTTAATTGATGTATTGAACATCTTAATTAGCCTCTTTCGGATTATTTGGTTTGTTTGAATGTTATTTCTTCTGACCGTTTCTTTAATATCATGGATTTGGTTTTTGATTTGATATCTGTAATAGTGACACGTTAGCCTTGTCGGGTTGGGGTGTTACAGTGATGCCTCAAAGAAAGGACTTGGATGTGTGTTGATGCAACATGGAAAGGTCATTGCTTATGCTTCACGACAGTTGAAACCTTATGAGGTTAATTATCCTACGCATGACCTTGAGCTTGATGCTGTCATTTTCGCGTTAAAGATCTGGCGTCACTATCTATATGGAGAGACTTGTGATATCTTTACCGATCATAAGAGTTTGAAGTATATCTTCACTCAAAAGGAATTAAACATGAGACAAAGCAGATGGTTAGAGCTGTTGAAAGATTATGACGCTAACATTCAATATCATCCAGGAAAGACGAATGTGGTAGCTGATGCTCTTAGCCGAAAGAGTTCAGGGATGGTAGCCTCGCTCCGGTTGCAGCCTCAGATTATTACTGATCTTGATAGACTTGGTATTGGTCTACAGATTGGTAAGAATGATGGATATCTCGCCAGACTTCAGATTGAGCCAGACCTAGTATCTCGTATTAAGGATGCACAGAAAGACGATGGTGAACTTTGGGCAATTGTACAGAATTTAGATGTTGGCAAACAGTCAGAATTTAGAGTAGATGAGCATGGAGTAATCTGGTATGGTAAACGTTTATGTGTTCCTAATGATTCTTCTCTTCGAGAATCGTTATTAGCTGAGGCACATAGTTCTCCGTTCTCTATCCATGCTGGATCCACTAAGATGTATCGTGATCTTCGTCAGAATTTCTGGTGGAATGGTATGAAAGAAGATGTGGCTAGATTTGTTAGCAGATGTCTTACTTGTCAACAAGTTAAGATTGAGCATCAAAGAGCTAGTGGACTGCTTCAGCCACTACCTATTCCAGTATGGAAATGGGATGATATTTCCATGGATTTTATAACCGGGTTACCAAAAACATTCAAGAAGAATGATGCGATATGGGTTATGATAGACAGATTGTCAAAGTCAGCTCATTTTCTACCTATTCAGCAGGGATTCTCAGTTAGCAAACTATCTGAAGTGTTTACGCGAGAGATTATCAGACTTCATGGCACTCCAGTCTCTATTGTTTCTGATCGAGACCCGAGATTCACGTCTCGTTTTTGGAAGGGCTTACAAGCCTCGTGGGGTACTAAGTTGAGGTTTAGCACAGCATTTCACCCTCAGACAGACGGTCAGTCAGAACGTACTATTCAGACCCTCGAGGACATGCTTCGAGCATGTGCCCTAGAGTGGACTGGGAATTGGGATGAATATTTATGTTTGGTCGAGTTTGCCTACAGTAATAGTTGGCAAGCTAGCATTGATATGGCACCCTTTGAGTTGTTATATGGTCATAAATGTAGAGCGCCTATATGCTGGGAAGAGGTCGGTGAAAAGATTATTGAAGGACCTGAGTTAGTACAAATTACCAATGAGAAAGTTGCCATTGCTAGAGAAAAGTTAAAGGAGGCCCAAAGTAGACAGAAAAGTTATACAGATCGACACTGTCGACCTTTGGAGTTTAAGATCGGTGACAAAGTATTCCTGAAGGTTCGCCTTGCAAAGGCGTACGACGTTTTGGTCTCAAAGCGAAACTTAGTTCACGATTTATCGGACCATTTGAAATTCTAGAAAGAGTTGGTGAGGTCTCGTACCGTTTGGCTTTACCACCTCAACTGTCACATGTGCATAATGTCTTCCACGTATCACTTTTAAGGGGATAAAATTATCATCCACTTCACGTGGTGAACTATCCGCTTCATCTAATTCGTGAAGACTTATCGTTCGAGGAGGAACCTGAGGCCATCCTTGACCGACAAGAACGCATTATGCGTAAGAAAACTATTCCTTTTGTTAAGGTATTATGGAAAAACCATTCCGAACGCGAAGCTACATGGGAGATAGAAGATGAAACCCGTTCTTAATATCCGTATCTATTTATCTCTTAGTTATTATCATTTTATATGTTTCTGCTATCAGTTATGAGATTATCAGTTATCTGTTTCTCGGACATCACATTAGTCATCTCTTATATGATTTCGTCTATTGGAACAATTCTGTTTCAGCAATTGAATAATTATGAGTTATTTTGTTCATTTGTTGGTTTTTACTACTCCGTGTACGTTATGTCATATCTTTATTCGATCTGTACCTAGCAATTTCGTGAACGAAATTATTTTAAGGGGAGTAGAATTATAATACCCATAATAAAATATATATATATATATAATAAGAATTTCAATATTAGTTCAACAACTCCCCATCCCCAACCACTCCACCATTATTGACCAAGTTGACTCGAAATTATTTGTTCCACGTGATCATAACAACTCCACATGATTCCCCAACCAGATCATGATCCATTCTATCAATTATGATCACATTATTGTGAATTATTGACCACCTTTACATTCTTTAGTCAAATTATGAACCAAACCCATGTTATATTGATCCCATCTTCATCTTGAACATCCACACATCTTTCATACTCAATCTCACACTTAATTCTGCTCTCAATTGCTTGAATTGGTGATCAATTGCAAGCTTGATCATAAAAGTCAACTGGGTTCTTCAGAAAGTCAAACTGCCCATTCTTTGAATCTTAGAAATCCTTCTTCAGGTATAATATTTATGATTTCTGTTCATTTACATATCATAGATATCCTAATTAGTATTTTAGTTCATTGCCCTTGATCATATGATGCCCGTTCGCATAAGTACTCGTTTATGTTCGGTTTATGTCTTAAACATACTTTCCTTTGCTTAACTTAGTAAACTTGATATGAACCCATTTTGATATTGTTTTAGCTACTCGAAATATAAGTATTTTGACCAAATTAAGATTTAGACCTTAACCGAGCATTTTAAACAAGTCACACGTTTAACTAGTTTTCATGAGTATTTTGAGATGCGATTTTATAAATGACAAACGGATTTGTAATATGATTAGACAAATTTTCCAGAAGTCAATCATGATTTATACTTATTTATAAAAATATTTCCAGACCTGTAACAGATGCATTTTAACCAGAAATAATTTTACGGTTTACCGAAATACCCTTGACTTAGGCCGTATTTTACAGCAAATTTACAGAGGCCATAACTTTTTCATAACAGATTCAAATCAGTTAAACCTTATGTCCATGACGGAGTTCGTCGAAAGACGAATCCGTTGATATATAAAACATCGAAAAACTCATTCGTTTAGACCTCCAAACAGTCGTTTTTGTAACAGCTAGCAGTTCTGTGGATCTGTAAAGATCCACGTTTTTCTCATATTTCAGTAATCCAAATCAGAAACTTTTCTAAATAAAAGTTGTTCAAAAATCACTAATCTAGTAGACTGGAGATTTTCAGAATTTTTAAACGTCGTTTAGTACTTTTTAACGAGTGCGAACAGACAGGGGCAGAACTGGAATTTTTCCAATCTGAAATAGGAAAATCCAAACTATAATTTGAGTTACAATATCGTAGGTTCTCGCGGCGTTAACCGAGCCTAGACCTTGTTTCTGATTATTGTCATTCGTGTATAAGGTACGGATTTTGTTTCTTGTTATCATAGTATTCACTTTTGTTTCCGTTACTTTGTAGTACGGATTCCTGATTCATGTCTCGTATTTGATTTCCGTTCATCTCTAGTTTTGATTCCTGTCATACGTAAATAGTGTGTTTTTGATTCTGTTATAAGTAGCTAGACTACTTTATATCTCTGAATTTGTTACCCGAGCTCTCCCTATCTTGGGGGTGACCAAGACGCGTTATTGCGGCATCGATAACGTGGCACCAACCATGGCGGTGAGCTAAGATCACGGCGTCTCTAAAGGAGGACTCTGAATATATATATTGGCCGTTCTGTTATTTTTATTATTTCCTCAGAGGCGTATGGATCGATCCTAGGTTAGTCCTGTATTTCCTGATGGATGGTTACACACCACTCCATTTAGGACTCTGGTGAATGGTTTGTATGTCTGCCCATACTCCATTTCACATTGGTTCACGGGCTCGCTACCTGTGTTCCCTCTGTTCAGTTATTATATGATATGATTATTAGCTCGGGTTATGTTCTATTTGATATATATATCTTATGATATTTTATTCTCCGTTATCATCATGTCTGTTTATTTTTGTTATCTGCTATTCCGTTCACTGAGCGTTATGCTCAGGCGTGCTTTTGTTTCCATGCACGTCAGGTCAGCAGGGTCATCCGGGAGGGGAGTGAAGAGTGGAAATCTGGATAAAGAAAACTGATATTTATTTACTTTAATTGATATATTGAACATCTTAATTAGGTTCTTTCGGATTATTTGGTTTGTTTGAATGTTATTTCTTCTGACCGTTTCTTTAATATCATGGATTTGGTTTTTGATTTGACATCTGTAATAGTGACACGTCAGCCTTGTTGGGTTGAGGTGTTACAATGTACAAGATATAATTCCAAATATTATAAATAAAAGCATGTCTTATGTTATGATTTTATGTGTGAATATTTATTGTATTTATTTCGCTATAATTAATGTACTCTGATAAAGCAAGTCACACCCGAACCGCATTCACGCTTCCGCCGGGATGTGACAGTTTCCAAAGTAAAACACCAATTCCACTCGTGCTTTTCCATCATTACGATCCGGCGTATAGCAACTATCGCTATACCCGGTTAGCCCTCGCTCGCATCCTCTAGCATAATAAGTCCTATATTCCTTGGTTCCTTTTATATACCGTAGTATGTGCTTCATTTCCTTGTAGTGTGCTTCTTTTCCTTGTAGTGTGCTTCTTTTGGAGCTGCCATATAACGACTTGCGTACCCGATGACATAATTCAAGTCGAGTCTTGTGTGAATCAAATATCGTAGGCAACCAATGATTCTTCGATAACACATTTCATCTTTAACTGGGCCTTCTTCCTCTTTAGTTAGAGACAACTTAGGTTCCATAGGAATTTTACATGTATTGCATTCTTTCATCCCGGCTACTTCGAGAATTTTGTTCACATATGCACTTTGCTTTAAGGAGATTCCTTGATTCTCTTGCTTTACTTCGATACCTATGTAGTATGAAAGCAATCCTAGATTACTCATATCAAAGATTTTCTCCATCTGATTAATAAAGAATTTAATGTCACGATCATCAGATCCAGTAACAATTTGGTCGTCCACGTAAACACCAACAATAAGTATTGTATTTTCATTGTTGCGAGTGTATACCGCCTGTTCTTGTGGGCATCGTGTGAATCCGAGATCTTTCAACGTTTGATCTAACTTTTGATTCTAAGCTCATGGAGCTTGTTTCAAGCCATAGGCGCTTTGTTTAACCGATACACCATCTTTTCTTTCCCCTTCTTTATGAACCCGTCTAGTTGATCGACATATACTACCTCTTTTAGATCCCCGTTTAAGAACGCTGATTTGACATTCAAATGTTGAACTTCCCATCCTAGTTGAGCGGCTATTGCTAGGATAAGTCACTATGTTTCCATCTTTGCAACCGCGGTGAATACCTCGTCGTAATCAACCCCGTGTTTTTGTATGTAGCCTTTGGCTACTAGGCGAGCTTTGTGTTTATTCACCCTACCTGTTGCATCCTGTTTTACCTTAAAACCCCACTTTAGTCCAATGGTTTTTTTTTCGGGAGGTAAGTTAGTCAAGTACCACGTTTGGTTTTTTCAATTGCATCTATTTCTTTTCTCATAGCTTGTTCCCACTCTAAGTTTCCTATAGCTTCTTGATAGTTGGCAGGTTTATCAATTATGGTTAATGGGTCTTCATCTTGTAGCATTAATTCATCATGATGCTGTGTAAAGTTGCTTTGATGAATTCTCTCATCTAGGATGAAGTCGCTCTACTTTCTAGGTGTCACATGCTGTTTGCTTGACCTTCTTAATGTTTCTTGAAAAATAGGTGCTTCAATATGGGGGCCTGGGTTTTGTAATTCACTGGTATTGCTTGACCCAGGTTTTGTTGCTAGACCCGGTGTGTTGTTTGCTTGATTCGTCTCTGATGGTATTTCCATATCATTGTTCAATCCTGATTCAAACTCGATGACAAAATCTGTCCATACATCTAGACCAGTACCTGATCGAGTTATATGATCATTCCATTCTCCTTCCTTTGCTTCTTAAAAGATAACATCTCTACTTACTACTATCTTCCCGGCATAATTTGATGTCATAAAATCGGTAAGCTTTCGTGCCTTCCTCACTTCCCAAATGTACCAGTTTTCGACTTCGATCATCAAGTTTTACAAGCATTTGAGATGGAGTCTTTACGTGTGATAAGCAACCGAAGACCTTTACGTGAGAAAGATTAGGTTTTCTGCCTCTCAAAACTTTATAAGGTGTTTGATTTGTAAGAGCTTTTGTTGCTACTCGGTTCATCAAATAAACCGCGTGTCGAACAGCTTCCCCCCATAGATTTTGTGGCATGTTCATACCCTTCAGCAAGCTTTGAGTTGTGCCTAAAATCATCCTATTCTTACACTCAGCTACCCCGTTTTATTGAGGGGAGTAGGGAGCTGTAAGATGGCGATTTGCTCCTTCTTTAGCACAAAAATTGTTGAACTCTTTGGAGGTGAATTCACCGCCTCAATCGGTTCTTAACGTCTTAATCTGATGCATGGTTTGTTTTTCCACCAACCTTTTGAACTTTATGAACACAGAGAGTGCTTCATCATTGAATTTAATAAAATAAACCCACGTGCACCTGCTAAAGTCATCAATAAATAGTGAAACATATCGATTTCCATTAAGAGTCATCCGTGTAATCGGCCCACATATATCAGAGTGTATAAGTTCTAATGGTTTAGAGGCCTTGTACATAGTTTCCATGGGATTAAAGCTAGCTTGGTGTTGTTTCCCAGCCGTACACGCATCGCAAACTTGATTTAGTTTCTTCACAATCGGCACCCCCCGTATCATGCCTTAGCTCGACATATGGTGTAGTAACTCGAAGTTGATGTGGCCCAAACGAGTGTGCCATAACCACTCTTGTTCTTCTAGATGTGTTGCCAAAAAAATAGGTAACCCAACTGTTAATCGAGTCTTATACAACCTATTTTGTGACCTCGGTACCTTTATGAGTAAGTTCTTATCACGCCCGTACAGTGATCGCATGTCAATAATCCAATGTTTAATTAACCTAAATATGTAGATATATATGGTGATTATTATGGAATGGTTTCAAGTTGTGTATATGTTGATTTATAGGGATGTGGAACTAAAAGAATGTTATTTTGGGAGAGAAGAATCCATGGAAGAAACTACAAGGGTTGAACAAGTAAATAAACGAAGTTACAAAAATGGCCCAGAAACCCTAAACCGACGTATCATACGCCGGGTAGGGGCGTATGATACGCCGGTTGGCATATGGGTCGGCGTATGTGGAGAAAATTACAGAAGGTGGGTGTATGATACGCCCAGGGTCGGCGTATCATACGTCGGTGGTCAACAAATTGCCTATTTTCATGGGATTTCAAGTTATTTAAAGGTATTCAATCCTAATTCGAAATCCCTCTCTTCCAACTCAATTCTTGACGATTCTAAGCTGATTTTTGGTGATACCAAGCCTACACATTCATCTCAAAGCATCTACAAACATTATCAAATCAAGATTGAAGATCCAATGAAGACCATGCGTGGCTAGTTCGTTCGTGATTGCTTTCGGGTGGATAGTTCTTGCTAAGTGAGATGGTTAGTCATGTTTAGGCTTTGCTTATATTGAACACTTTGTGCTTAATTGTAATTCAAGGTTTGCTTGAGTTAAACAATTCGTTTATAAAGAAAGTTATTTGCTTTATCATCAGTTTTCGATTTCCTTGCATCATGAGCTCATTGAGACGAGTAGATAACTTGATATAGGTGGATTGGTAACTTTGTGAATGAACGAGTCTTAAAAGATTGTTTCTTTGTTATCAGTTCAATCAAAACCTAAAATCTTGAGTCGTGTTATGCAACCCTAAAATACATTTGATAAGCTATTGATCTTGTAGAACTTGAAACCTGGGAATGATTGTTTCTTAATATTTAATTAAATTCGGTTTAAAGTTTCTTGCTTTATGCATGTGTGATCACGTAATTCATTTAAAGTTTTAAACTTTAGTTTAAAGTTTTTGTTTTTACTTTAATTGAGTTACAATCGTTAAACAGTTTCCACGTATTCCCTGAGGAGACGACCTTACTTACCCTTACACAATAAAGGTAGCTAAGACCGATATAATTACTTGTTTCTGATCGAGTCTTGACAACCAGATCATACAGCCACAACGATCTATCATGGATCATTACCTTGCATCCCCTTTCATCAAATTGCCCAATGCTAAGTATATTAGTACATAGATCGGGTATATAATAGACGTCTAATATTACCTTTTGCTAACCATTTTTACATTCAATCACAATCAAACCTTTTCCTTTTATCTCAACCATGGACCCGTCTCCAAAACAGACTCTACCGTGGACTCGTTCATCAAGCTCCGAAAAGTAAGATTTCATACATGTCATGTGTTTGCTAGCCCCGTTATCTAAGTACCACACACCATCTTCTGTTTTAAATTATTTCGGTTGAACTTTACCTTCATTGAGGAAGATATAATCTTCATCTTTTCCTATGGTGGCTGCCATAAGAAACTGAGGGTCTTGTGGTTGAGCTTCTGCCATGTTTGATTATTCATTCTTTCGACTCAACAATCTCGAGCATAATGGTCGGTCTTCTCACATTAGTAACATGTTACTTTAGACATGTCTCGATCCTGATTGTTTGGTCCTCCTAGACTCCTACGACCATGACTGCACCACGACCTCGACCCCTTCCCCGGCCTTGACCGTCTTGATCACAATAATTTTGATTGTTGTTTTGATTTCTCCCTTGACCACATTCATCACTTTTTTGTCCCTAGCCTTTCCAATGTTTTTGTTTTCTTATGTCCACATTTTGGGAAAACAATAGTTTACTTAGTGTGTCCTCCTTCTCAAGCTTAAACTTGTTTCTTTCTTCGTACGTTTTCAATCGCCCAACTAGTTCCTCGATTGTCATCGATTCTACTTCACCAAACTGCTCAATTGTCGAGACAATTGGTAAGTATTTGTCTGGCATGGCAGCAAGGAACTTGTTTATCACAACTTCGTCTTCAAATTCAGCACCTAACGTTTTTTATTTTGATTGAACGGCGGCTATTTTCTTAGTGAAATCATCAATGCTTTCAGATTCTTTCATCTTGAGTGCATCAAGTTCAGACCGAAGCATTCGGATTCGGGCCTTTTGAAACCGATCAGCCCTAAGAAATCTCACCCGTAGAGCTCCCCACACATCCTTTGGTTCATTATACTTTGATACTTGCATAACCATCTCCTCGGGTACGGATTGGAAGATCATCGCCAAGGCTATAAACTTCTCTTTTTCTTTAGCAGCAGCGCCGGTCACCGGATCTATCGTGCCTTGTAATTCATTTGCCAATAGAACGATCTTCATCATCACTGACCAAACCGGATAATTGGTTTTGGTTAACTTTGGGCATTGGATTGAGACACTGTGCGAGTCACGTTGAGTGTTAGCGTAGACGTTGTTAGCCTGTTGTTCTCCAGTCATGTTTCTATCAAATAAACAAACCTTACTCGATTTGTTTAGGTGACCGAATCCCTCTTAGCTGATCAAAATCTCTCAGGTTTCTACGAACAGTGTTAGCAAATCGCAGCTCAAACTTCTGTTCGATCTCCTGGTACGCTCTGATACCAACTGAAAGTTTCAATTGGATCAAAGAACACGAACACTAGAAATTTTGTAGGGAGGACAATCCCAAACGACGTCCGTTTCTTATTAATAGATTGGTAGAAAAACTCATACATAAACTAAAGACTATCTATCCTATTTAAAGACAAATAAAACTTGCAATGCAAGTTACCAACTCATGTACTTGAAATTCAAACAAAAAGAGAAGTGAACTCTACAAGTGCGGGCACATTTACCTTGAATCATGAGGGTGATGATTGGAACATATTGGAGAGGATGGGTGTGATATCCAAAAAGTGTGCACAGTCAAGTCGAAGGTCAAGAGGGGCAAATGTAAAGATGGTGAATGATCAAGTGGCTATGGATATAATTGCTACTCTAGAACGAGAAATTACAAGCTTAAAAGTTGGAAAAAGTGGTGTGACACACATATCTAATGAATATGAAGTATGTGATTGTGTAATGACATTGACCACACATCAATCACATGTTATTTAAATTTGGGGAAGAGTGAAGAAATACACCAAGTCCAAGGCCAAGGAGAAAGGAAGACAATGACATGAATTCTAGCACCAATCACCCTGGTCTTAGAAATCAACTAAATCTTAGATATGGTAATAATACTAATCGGTTGAATTCTCCTTTTCAGGTACAAAATCAAGGAAATAACCAACACCAAGGCCGACAACAAAATTACAATCAAGGCGGCTATCAAAGGAATAACTATAATCAAGGGAATTACCAACAAGGAGGTCATTATCAACAGAGGAATCAACAAGGCCCTTCAAATGATAATGATAACGCAATTTAATAGCAATTCAAGACTTAGCAAAAGACATGAAAGAATTCAAAGAAGTGTAAGAGAAGACTAATAAAGCTATTGCTAAGCAACTGGGATAATTAGCTGAACAATTATCCGGACGCGAAACTGGAAAGCTTCCAAGTGACACAACAGAGAATCCCCATCATCATGCTTCAAGTTCAACGAGTTCTCATGTTGGCCAGGTAAGTATTTAAGAAGTGGTAAAACTTATGATAACAAGGTGGTGCCACCACCACAATTTAAATAGGGAGTGGTGGTCGACCTCGGGGAAAATGGGGAAAGCGATAGTGAATTGGAACAAGAAACACCTAAAGCAATCAAAAAAGTAACTTTTCATGAAACAAACAAAGGAAAGGAAAAACCAAACACAATGGCATCGCAAGGAGTAAGGATGGAGAACAATACCATTCCTTACCCTTCAGCGTTAAAAGAACCCACCAAAACCACTTTCTAAAAAATGAGGACCCCAACAAGATAAGATTTGGGAAGTTTTTAAACAAGTTAAAATCAATCTTCCATTACTAGATGCAATCAAGCAAGTTTCGGCATATGCCAAATATCTAAAGGATTTATGTACACAGAAAAGGTAACAAAAATTACCAAAACAACTTGATTTTACTGATAATGTTAATGCTATGCTATCGGGTGTCCTTCCACCCAAACTCTAAGATCCAGGAGCACCGTTAATTTCTATTCAAGTTGATGACTTTAAGATTAACAAGGCACACCTTGATCTCGGAGCAAGTGTTAGTATTTTACTCGAGAGTTTATATGACCAATATGAGTTTGGACCGTTGCAAAAAGCAGACACTATCATAGTGTTAGTTGATTTATCACTTAAACTTCCACGTGGAATAGTAACTGATGTGATAGTAAAGGTGGAATATTTTTATGATCCTGTGGACTTTCTTGTGTTAGACTATGCAAGTCCTACAAATGATAAGCAACCTAACATGATTTTGGGGAGACCATCCCTTAAAACTGTTCAATGCTTGATCAATTGTATGACTAGCACAGTAGGCATGGCATTTGGTAATAGAATGTTGAGATTAAATGTGTTTTCCTCTATGCCAAAAAACTTATTTAATGATGACTGTTTTATGATAGACATAATTGACGAGTGCCATGCTCATGAAAATATGGATAGCACCATAGAGTTGTGTGTTTTATGTGACAGGGAAGCGGCACAGTTAATAAGTGAATTGGAAGCACGAGAACAGGAATGGGAAGTGAAGGCAATGCAAGAAGGCAAACTGACTTGGACACATCAATTTGAAAGCTTACCAGAGCATATTGATACTCATTTAAAACCATCTTTAATTTCACCACCACAAGTGGAATTAAAAGAATTGCCTAAACACTTGAAATATGTTTTTGTAGGTGATAACAAGACCTTACCAGTAACATTGCATCCAATTTAACAAAGGAACAAGAAGAGTCTTTGATGGAAGTACTAACTGCTCACAAAGCATTTAACCTGGAAATTCGATGGATTCTGCTTCTACAAGAATTTAACCTGGAAATCCGGGACTAGAAAAGAAGTGACAATGTGGTAGCCGACCATTTGTCACGTGTCGTGCATCGAAATGATGTTCAGAATGAAGAGATTAAAGAAACATTTCCAGATGAACATTTATTATCTGTTTCCACCCTCTCGTGGTACGCTAATATGGCTAACTATTTGGTTGTAGGTACACTTCCCGACCATTGGACAAAGAAGAAAAAGCAACAATTCATAGCACAAGCAAAGCATTACATATGGGATGAACCAGATTTGTTTAAGGTGAAATTGGATCAAACTATCAGACGATGTATACCGGACGAAGAGATCCAATCGGTTTTGGGACGTCTGCATGCATCAGCATGTGGTGGTCACTATAGTGGTTAGAAAACTGGGCATAAAGTATTATCATGTGGATTGTATTATCCCACACTATTTAAAGATGCATTTGAATTCTCCAAGAATTGTATAAAGTGTCAACAGATGGGTAGTATTTCAAAAAGGAAAGAGATGCCCATGAAACCGATCCTTGTAGTTGATGTTTTTGATGTTTGGGGAATCGATTTCATGGGACCCTTCCCTAACTCACACGGCCATCTATATATTTTGGTGGTGGTTGACTATGTGTCCAAATGGATCGAGGCCATCGCCATCAAAACAAATGATCATGCTGTCATTTGCAAATTTGTGCAATCAAATATATTTTCACGATTTGTAATCCCACGTGTGATCATTAGCGATGGGGGTCTCATTTCAAAAACTTTAAATTTGGTAAGCTACTCAAACGATATGGCGTTGATCATCAGATCACCACACCAGTCATCCTCAAACAAATGGCCAAGTAGAAGTGTCTAATAAGCAAATTAAGGAAATTTTACAAAAAACCATGCGAGCCGACCGTAAGGATTGGTCTATGAGGTTAGATGATGCCTTATGGGCGTATTGCACAGCTTTTAAAACCCCTATTGGTACAACACCTTATCATCTAGTATATGGCAAAGGCTGTCATCTGTCTGTTGAATTAGCTCATAGAGTGTTGTGGGCTGTAAAGAATGTTAATATGGATTATGAGGTTGCAGGTAAAGCCAAAAAGCTAAACATATGTGAGTTGGAGGAACTGTGCGACGAAGCTTACGAATGCGCGTCTGCTTACAAGGACAAGATGAAGGCAGTGCATGATGCGAAGTTGAGGAACAAGACTTTCAAGGAAGGCCAAAAGGTGTGGTTATACAATTCCCGGTTAAAACTCTTTCCGAGGAAACTCAAAAGCAAATGGACAGGTCCATATCTAGTTACACGTATAGAAAACTATAGAGATATTGAAATTGAGGATTTTGAGGATCATATTCGTCAAGTGGTGAATGGGCATCGTCTAAAACCCTATTTGGAAGCTAATGATATCAATGGACCATCTCATGTGGCTGAAAGCTTTCTACTGAGCACCTTTGACAATTTGCTCCCTAAGTAAGCATCCAGGTAACAAGTCCGGCTGAAGACGTTAAACTTAGCGCTAACGGGAGGCAACTCGCGAAATTTGTGGGTGTGTTTACTACAAACCCTCATGAGACTATAACTCGTCCACTCGAGATACCGGAGGGGTTTAAAGGTTTGTTGCATATGCTAAATGCAACCGTGATTCCTACGAAAGTGAGTTAGTCGTTTATTTTGAATTTTGCTTTCCATTTCCTTCTTTTTATAGCTAATTGTGTTTTTAGTACCCTCGCATGTCCTACGGTCAACCTCTTCCCGAGGGCTATTCTCAAGTGTGGGGATGGTGAGCACCAAACTCAAGTATGTTCTATATCCTTGATGTGCTTCGAGACGAAAAACGCGTGTGTAGGGGTGTGGATCGATAACTTTCAACAACCAAACAATTGAGGGTAAAAACTTCATCAAGTGGCGTATGATATGCCGGGGTGGGTGTATCATACACCGGCCTTCATTAAACATTCTGTTTTTTTGTCAATACGCCCCTCAATACGCCAAGCGGCGTATGATACGCCGGGGTGGGCGTATATGTAAGGCCCTGCTCCCAGGCACCTCACAGTTGAACAATCATCGCATCATTTCATATATAATATATAATTCATAAAATAAGCAGCGGAAATAAATTATTAAAAACCATTCATTTCATTGATAAATACTGTTGTTAAGCATTACAACATTGTTAAATTACAAAAGCCTCATTTATTTGCATACAAAACAACAATATTATTAGGCGTGAATGGATGCCAGTCTTGCCCTGCCGAATAGCCTCCCCGCGTGCCATCCTCAGCAACATTACCTGCCAACTGAAAATTGTATAAAAGTGATTGTTGCTGAGTGAGTTCTAGTTTTAAAGTATTAAAATACTTTATACGGTTCATATAAGAAAATACTCTTTCTTAATAAAATACTTTCTTTACTTTCGTCCGTAAGCATTCATTGTATATGCAACAACGCATAACCTTATTCTTCATTCATTATCTCACATATTCGTTTATTTCGTACTTTATCATTTTGTTCATTTTGTACTTGATCATTTCATTCGCTTTGTACTTTATCATTTCACTCGTTTCGTACTGATTCTAGATCCTGTCAAGCTTTTCCTCCCTACGTGGCCCGAAGCCACCATTTCGGGCACGAAGCCTCATTACTATTTGGCACAAAGACCATGGCCCGAAGTCACCATTCCGGGCACGAAGCCTCGTTACTATTTGGCACAAAGCCGTAGCCCGAAGCCACCATTCTGGGCATAAAGCCTCATTACTATTTGGCACAAAGCCCGAGGCCCGAAGCCACCATTCCGGGCACAAAGCATCATCATTTCCGGGGTCGAGTGACAATGATCCTGTTTCGTACTATGGATCAGTCACCAAGACTGATCCCCTGTGTGTGAACCCTCATGGGTTAGCGAAAATCGTACGCTATAATACACACAGTTGAGCTGACAACCCTCATGAGTTGTGATCCTCCTCTTATTCTGCTTTCAAGCTTTTCTTTCATGTGTTCTTTATGTTCCACTTTCATTATCATTAATATTATCTCTTTCTTTAATGATAATACTTTACGTTTATGATTATAAACACACTACGTAAAGTTATACATCAATATACGTAAGGAACAAAAGATAAAAGCATAACTATGCATAAAATAAGCATATATAAGCCTTAGGTCAAACTAGGGTCAAAACCCTAAAAATATGATTTCCCAAAAAATCAGAAAAGTTTTCTAGGTGTTGGGCGCTTTGACACTGTGCAGGCGCATGAGGCCTGTTCACGCATTTCATCACTATTTGGGCGCATGGCCTTATACTTAACCGTTTTCTCACTTTTGGGCGCATGAACTATTTAGGCGCATGAGCCTACACTTAGGAGCCTGAGTAAAAATTCAGGCGTATGAACACTATTGGGGCGCATCACCCTTACGTTTAGGCGTTTCAGCAAAACTTAGGCGCATGAACTACTGTTCAGGCGCATGAAACATACTTAGTTATTCTAAGGCATAAAAGTGGGTGCATGGGATACTGTTTAGGCGCATTAGCCTATACATAGTATTCTCATACCATATTTTGGGCGTATGAGGTACTGTTTTGGCGCATCAACCTTACTTAAACTTTCTAAGTCTATTTCCAGGCGCATGTGCCCTGTTTGAGCGTATGACCACCTACTTACATGTTTCTAATATATTTTTCAATCCCAAACATAAGTTTACCCGGATCTAAGCTCATACAACCATTCTAAACACTAATCCAAGACTTTACAACCATACAACGTCAACATACATGCATAAATACTTACGGGCATACACACAACTTTTGTAAAAATCATTTATATGCATTTTAAGCCCCAAATAATTTATAAAACATGTAAAAGACGGGGTCTAGAACTCACCTGTGACTACTTCCAAGCACAATTTCCTCAATTCAAACACTCTTGATGTCCTAACACCTGGACACCAAGAAAATATACACCCGAACACATATAAACACATAAGAACACATAAAAAATTTGGTTCCAAATGCTGAAACTCAGATGAAAACCGAACATTTACGAGAAATCTTACCTTTTTGCAAATTCCTCTTCTTCTTCTCTTTAGAAAAACCGATGGAACTCTTCTCTCTCTCTCTCTCTAAAAATGTCGAGTGCAGTTGATAGGGGAGTTGTGGGCAGCCATGCCACCTTTTAAACATAATAATAACAAATTTTGTATCTTGTACACTTTTACCCCCTCCACTTGTATTCATTTTAATTTCTTGCAAGATATTTTTTTTCCTTTTTCTTATTTCTTTTCTTTCTTTTATTTTTGACAGAATTTCCGGGTGTTACAGTATCATACGCCGGTCCCAGGGAACTTCGTATTTTTTTAGACTTTTTGACACATCATACACTACACATTCACCCCATATCACCCATCCACGAATTTAAACCCACTTTCTCTCACTTTCATCATCTTTATCTCAAACACTTCTCTCTTTTTCTCAAGAACCCTAACTTCTATCACCTACCATTTCTTCAATTCTCAATAAAATAAATGATTTTGATGTGCATTTGAGTAATTCTTCGCGAGAAACACGAATCTTGAGTTAGATTTTCAATTTTCACAACGGTTTGCAAGATTTGATATATTAGCATTCGGGGATTTTGGGGGTTTCTACAATCCAACACACATTGTTACTTTCAAACTTCTAACAATCTCCAGGTATGTTTTGCGTCACTAAACTCAAAGAACATGATGTAAAATTCATTATATGATGATGTATATGTGATGCCCTTGTATATGGAGATGAATGTAAGCATATGATCTATTGCTAATTGTTAGAAAGGATAGATGTTTAGGCACATCGAGGAGGGTAGATTTGGGATGAAAAGTTAAGATTTTGATGATGTTTGGAAAACTCATGGTCAAATATGTAGTGGTAGTTCACAGGAACATGATGTTTGACAAACATAAATCAATTGGATAACTCCATTTTGTTTCAAAATGAGAATATGTTATTATGATAAGGCATGTTATAGTTACAAGATACCAAGTAGATATGACACCACGAGAACACACTAAGGTTGGTCCAACTTTTGGTCTTGAAGTAATTATGATTTATGTGTCTTGTATGAACAATGTATCTATTCAGGAGCAAGTCAAAAGGCAAAACAGCCCGAATCATCAAGGTCTTCCAAGAAATAAAAAAAGCAAAGTCAATGCGAGTTGCAATATGAAGACATGACACCAATTGATCACGGTAGGGGGCCAAGACCAAGTTTCACTTGTGCTAAGAAGTTGTCCGAGCACGACCCACGGTGGCAAAAGGAGTTATACATGGGAAAATTTGAAAAGGGGTGAAAAATTTAGACAACATCTTTGTATGTGAACAGGCTGCAGTGTTAGAGGATTTTGAGGCTCTGGGCATAGTGGACAAGTTCAGAAAGTTAGAATGGGAAGTTGCATTGACATTCCGTGATGAAGGCCACAATGACAAGATTCTAAGCAAAGCTATTCTGGAATGGATGTCAACATTGGAAAGGGAAGATGGTGATAGCCCCCATCACATAACCGCATTAAGGGGGCAAGTTGGCAAAAAGGAGATGGTCATGTCATTCGACACCATCCGACAGGTGGTGAATTTTGATTCATGACTAGTCATTTGGAACAGTGATTTTGTCACCTTGGAAGATATGGAAATATTGCAAGACATGTTCGTTGACAACACATGGGGTCGGTTTGTAGGGACTCAGATGCATATCATGCCTAAAATCTTGAACATGATCAGCATGTTCAACATAATACCAAAGTTAGGAGACAAGAACACCATTAGGCAAACGGATGTGCGTATAATACATGCACTGTTAACAGGAAGAAGGTTTTTGTCATTGAGACACTTGATCTTAATGAATGTTTAGGATGGTCGGGATAGTGCAGCTCACTGTAGACTAATCACAGCACTTATGAGAACACAAGGGATGTTGGGATGAAACACTACATACATTGTCAAGCCACACAAATCCTTTATGGTTGACAAGTTCAGCAAATTAACTTGGTACTACAAAAAGACCGACACCCAAGTCATGCTAAAGGATAAAGGAACAAAGGAAGTACTCATAGGAAGAAGGCCAAATGCTCCACCCCAAGGTGAACAACTTACGCCAATATCTTCAGAGGACGATGACGATGAAAAGGAAGAGGAAAATGATGAGGAGGATAAAGGATTCACTGAAACAGGGGACGGCTCAGAAAACACACC
Organism: Flaveria linearis; assembly: GCA_024085815.1. Lineage (NCBI taxonomy): Eukaryota > Viridiplantae > Streptophyta > Magnoliopsida > Asterales > Asteraceae > Flaveria > Flaveria linearis. Next base: position 40,873,342 of record CM044015.1, read on the forward strand.
CATTCCTATCCGAAGGTAGTCTGAAGCACCATCAATTGAAGGAAGGATAAGAAGGATGCGACCAAATGAGTATGGTCAATGTTTGGAAATTCCTCGATATCAATGTGACATGACCAACCGGGAATCAATCTTCGCAAAAGATAGGCATGAGGAGGCAATGGCATTACAGCGGGAAGCAATGGAAAGGCAAAACTTATATGCACGAAATCAGAAGTACCAACATCAGTTATTCCTCAACCAAAGGTACAATGATCTAACTCAACAACGACATTATCATGATTTCTATGCAGGAAGCGAATATGTACCATATCCAAGAGAAACATACTGGAGCCAAACGGGAATCTATGACGGACAAGCGATATACCCGTATCCGGCTTCACAACCATCTCAGTGGGTTCCTCTACAACCACCAAAACCGCCAGCTAAAGGAACCACTGATCCATATAGCTTCCAGCAGATGCAGAATTTGATGACTGAATGGTTTGGTCCACCACTACCACCATCGTAGGTTGATGATCCATATGATGACCCCAAAAGGAACCATCGTGGCACTCGCTGATCGAGTGTTGCATACTGATCAGATCCATGTGCTTTATCCTTTCTAGTTATGAGTAATAGTGTTTATGTGATTGAGACAAGTTATTGGATGATTATGATAAGTGAATGGATGATGAAGTGGGAAGGGCATGATTGGGTAACTTTGAATGTTAAGAAAGTGAATTTTTAATTATGGTCTTTTGTGTCATGAGATAAAGCACCCTACATTAAGGACAATGTATCTCAAGTGTGGGGATAAGGGGAGGAAATGTGTGAAAACTTAACCTCAACCTTAACCTTGTGAAAAAAAATTCTTTTAAAAAATTAAACCTATAAATGTCACATCCCGGCGGAAGCGTGAAATGCGGTTTGGGTGTGACTTGCTTTATCAGAGTACATTAATTATAGCGGAACAAATATTAAATACATATGCTTAAAACAAGAAACCGAGGTGCATGAATGTGTTTTCAAAGTTAGCCACATAGTACTCTAGTAATGATTATGGTGGTAATGTGGTGTGTGAAAGCAAGAAAAACCATGCATGGGTGTGAAAGCAAGAAATATAGGTAAATGGTGGCGATTTTGGTGAGATGCATGCATGTGTTCTTAGGATGTCCACCTAATCATCTAGTAATGATGATAGGTTGACTTAGGAACATAAGGTGGCACTTTGAGAAACAACCGAGAGGTAAGATGGCAGCTAGAGAGTGTTTAGGGTGTGAATACTATGGTAGGTTTGGCTAGGTGTCACATGGAGGTGGGGTTTGGTGTCAAGGTGGCCACGGTTTAGTGATGTGAATGCATGAAAACCGAGGGCTCTTGATATTGCTATTTTCCTTTTGAGTTGATGATACTTGGAGCCTAAGTCTAACTTGAAAGGTGGCGGTTTTGGGTAAGATGACCGAGGGTGGTGATGTAGCATAAGGTGGTTTAGAGGTTTTAGGTTGGTGTTAGTTTAGGATTTTAAGTTTTTAGTTTAATTTTGTTTTAATGGGTATATACATATATACAACAAACACCCGTATACATACTTTACAAAACATGCACACTTGATGTTCTTTAATGTGCATATATATATGTGTGTGTGTTTATAATATAGTCATGTCCAATAGAGTACGTATATGTACATATAATAAGTAAGTTATATACACCTATTAATCTTACACATATATATAAGCATTCTAAAGAATTTTCCATGTATTTAAACATGCATACGTAAAAGTTTGTATTTATACACACGTAGGTGTGAGTTTTGGGTATATTTACATACATGCATACGTAAATTACCACTATATAAACATGCATGCAAACATGCACATGTATATCCATAATGTACACATACTAAACAATACATTAATCGTGATCGTAACTTAATATAAAATTTTTCGACGTAATATAATAAAATAATTTTTAGGGTTGTCACATTCTCCCCTCGTTAAAAGAATTTCGTCCCGAAATTCAGTAGAAAACTTAAGTAATTATTACCTCTGAACAGGTGGGGATACTTCTTCTTGAATTCATCTTCCCTTTCTCAGGTGTATTCTGGTACTCTTTTTGCATTCCACTTAATTTTCACTATGGGAATTTTACTTCTTCTTAACTTCTCTATTTCTTTTCCCACAATGGCTATTGGTTCTTCCACAAAATGCAGTTTTTTATCTACCTGTATTTCTTGAATTGATATTTCTAGGGTTTCGTTTGGTTAGGCACTTCTTAAGGTTAGATACATGAAAAGTGTTGTGTACTTCACTTAATTTCTGTGGTAGTTCTAACTTATATGCTACAGGACCAATTCTATCAATAATCTTGAATGGACCAATGTATTTAGGGTTCAGCTTACTGGATTTTCCAAATCGAAAGATACCTTTAGATGGTGATATTTTTAGGTAGACTATGTCCCCAACTTGAAATTCCAATGGTTTTCTCCGTTTGTCTGCATAGCTTTTCTGTCGATCACGAGTTGTTTTCAACCTGTTTTTAATTTCAGTGATTTTATCTATGGTTTCTTGGATTAATTCAGGACCTGTAAGTTGTCTATCACCTATTTCATTCCAACATAGAGGTGACCTACATTTTCTTCCATATAAAGCTTCAAATGGAGCTAACCCAATACTACAATGATAACTGTTATTGTATGAAAATTCTATTAAAGGTAAGTGACTATCCTAATTTCCACCAAAGTCTATCGCACAAGCCCTTAACATATCTTCTATGGTTTGTATGGTTCTTTCACTCTGTCCATCAGTCTGTGGATGATATGATGTACTTAAGTTTACTTGGGTTCCTAAAGCTTTTTGCAAAGTTTGCTAAAACCTAGAAGTAAATCTACTAACTTTTTGAGTCAATTCTGTCAACGGTTGAGCTATCCTTGAGAAGTTTTCTATAAATCTTCTGTAATATCCTGCTAAACCTAAGAATTATCATATTTCAGTCGGAGTTTTTGGAATTTCCCATTTCTTAACTGCCTCTATCTTTGCTGGATCAACCTGAATTCCATTTTGGTTGACTATGTGCCCAAGGAATTGTACTTCTCTTTTTCAAAATTCACATTTTGAGAATTTTGCATATAGCTTTTCTTTTCGTAACAGTTCCAAAGTTAACCTCAGATGTTGTTCGTGGTCTTCCTTATTCATAGAATAAATTAGAATGTCGTCAATAAAGACTATAACAAATTTATCTAGGTAAGGTTTACACACCCTATTCATTAGATCCATAAATACTACTGGAGCATTGGTTAACCCAAATGGCATTACAAGAAATTCATAATGACCATATCTAGTTCTAAATGCAGTCTTAAAAATGTCATTTTCCTGTACTCTTAATTAATGATATCTAGATCTTAAATCTATCTTCGAGAAATAACTAGATCCCTGTAGTTGATCAAACAGATCATCAATTCTAGGAAGAGGGTACCTATTCTTTATAGTAACCTTATTAAGTTCCCTATAATCAATACACATTCTAAAGGTTCCATCTTTCTTTTTGACAAATAGAACTGGTGCTCCACAAGGTGATATACTAGGACGTATAAATCCTTTATCTAATAGTTCTTGTAACTGAGTCATGAGTTCTTTCATTTCATTTGGTGCTAAACGATAAGGTGCTTTGGTAATAGAGGTTGTTCCTTGTATCAATTCTATTTTAAATTCTACCTGGCGAGGAGGTGGTAATCCAGGTAGTTCATCAGGAAAAATATCAGCATATTCATTTACAACAGGAACACTTTCCAAATTTTCCTTATCAAATTCTGTATCAACTATATGAGCCAAGAAAGCTAAACAATTCTTGTTTAATCATTTCTGTGCTTTTTCACAAGAAATCAGTTTCACAGTGTTGTTTGGTCTATCACCATATATACAGAGCGTTTTGTCTTCCTTAATCAAAGGAATCTTAGTCATTTTTTATCACAAATGATTTCAGCATGATTCGTACTCAACCAATCCATTCCTACTACGATATCAAATCCTCCTAACTTAATAGGTATCAGATTTATATCAAAACAGTATTCATCTAAATTCAAGATGCAATTAGGAATGATTTCATCAGCCTCAATTATGTTACCGTCAGCTAATTCTATCACATATGTGTCACATAATTTCTCAGATGTTAGACTAAGTAGTGGTCTAAAAGTATGTGAAACAAAACTACGAGTTGCTCCTGTATCAAATAATACTTTAGCGTACTGGTTGTTGATAAGGAACGTACCCGTAACTACTTCTGGTTCATGACGAGCTTCGTCAGCTTGTATCACAAATGCCCTTCCACGTGGATTGTTCTGATTAGCTGGAGCCTTGCCCTTTCGCTGTAGACATTCATTCCGGAAATGATTTTCACTTCCACATTGAAAGCAGACTGTTCTAGGGTTAGTAGGGTTTTTGCAGTCTCTAGAAATGTGTCCCTTTCTTTTGCAGTTATAACACACCACTGTCATACAGTTTCCTGTATGATATCTTTGACAGATGTTACACTGTGGTGGTTTTTCTACTTTCTTCCCTTGAGTTGTTCCCAAAAAGTTCCTTGGTGGAGGTCGGGTTACTCTTTTCTGGGAACTTTCCCCAAATCTTCTTCCAGGGTGATTTTCAGTCCATTTCCTCTTCTCTCCTACCTGTTGATAACCTAATGATCCATTCCTGGTCATTTCATCTGTCAGACTTCCTGACAAGATTACTGCTTCCTGGAAAGTTTTGGTTCTAGCAGATTTTACTAGTCCTCTTATTTGTGGTACTAATCCCCAAATATACCTTCCTATTCTTTTTGTTTCCGGGGTTATCAAATGTGGTACTAATCTAGATAATTCATTATACCTATCAGTATATTCCCGGTGTGCAGACCCTTTCATCTCTAGTGCTAAGAATTCAGCCTCTAGTTTTTCTATCTCATTGTAAGGACAATATTTTTCTATCACTAGATTTCTAAATTCTTCCCAACTCAGCTTATTCATAACATTTCTACCCCTAGTGTGTACCTCCATTTTCCACCAGGATTGTGCTTCTCCTTTAAGGGAATGGGAAGCAAACAGTGTCTTGAAGTTTTCCGCACAGTTGCTGATTTCCAGGACTCCTTCCATGTCATCTAGCCATCTCAAAGCTTGTACTGCTCCACCTTTTCCATCAAATTCTCGAGGTCTACACGATATAAAAGTTTTGTAGGAGCATCCTTTTGAAATTCCATTTAAAATCTCTTCTTCCTGTCTTTCTTATATATTCATATTTTCAGGCCCTGCTGGTGGGTGTGAGGTAGTTCCAATATTTAGGTTTTTGCTGGAGTTGGGTAATTAAAGTAGGTAGGGTAGCTTCCAGTTGTTGGGCTACTATCTGAGATATCCTATCATTCTCAGTTGTATCAGGGTTTACGGGTGTTTCTTCCCCAAGTCTGGTCCTGAGTCGTCCCACTCGAGCTGTTCTCCTGACAGGCTAAGTGTTTCTTTTTGGCGGCATGATTCACTATAGTGAATTTCAATGTTAGTATTGCAAATAAATATCTTAACACAAAAATTATTTAACATAGATCAAATAAACATGTTAACACAAAAGTACATATATCAGTTAAGCTCTTATTTCTTTTATTCTAAAAAGTTAGACTATAAACTTTCAGTTTCTGCTAAGCCATTTCCAGATCCTGATGAAAATACTTTTCTTGGGTGTCCTGAGCTTTTTGATATCCTTCTGAATTTTCCAGATTCCCAGCTGTATTTTCTTAAGTTTCTTAAGAGTCTGTCGGGCTGTCTTCACTTGATCCAACTTTAGCTTAATAATTCTATCTTCATCTTTGGGATAATCAAGAGGTTGTCTTTCTAAATCCTCAGATTGCTTAGCTTTAAGTCTGTGTCCACGTAGTATCTTTTTCCAAGGAGTTTTAATTGTATATCCTCCCACGTGTACTGGTGCACGTCTAACATAAAATTTTGTCTTATTCTCCATTTCTGTTGGGGTAACATCTATAGCCTGCTGAGGTTCCGGTTCAGGTGTTATTTCTTTAGGTGCTATGGTATGAACCTTCGGAAGGGTCGGTTTCATAGCAATAACTATCTGAATTCATACTGCATAATTTCTTAACAATATTTCACAAAAAGTTAGCCAAATAACTTATCAAAATTTTATTAGTAGCTTAATCATAAAATCATAGAATTTCACATAATTCACATAATATCATAAAATGATATATTTGAGCTTAGGGTTATAGTCTAGTTATTTCCTTAAAATAACTAATTCTCTATAATCAATGGCTCTGATACCAAACTGTCACATCCCGGCGGAAGCGTGAAATGCAGTTTGGGTGTGACTTGTTTTATCAGAGTACATTAATTATAGCGGAACAAATATTAAATACATATGCTTAAAACAAGAAAGTAGGACATGCATTTATTCATAATATTCGTGATTACATCTTATACATAAATTCTAAAATTAGATATAATCTTTTACTACATCATTAAACTACTGCATGTATTCAGATGCGGTGGAAGTGTGCATCAACATACACACTACCATCAACGTTGTTGACAGTTAACGTGACACAAACCCTTCCTACCACTTCTCCCCAACCATTGTTCACTTCAAAGCTAAGGTCAAAAGTGTTACTCATTGTTTCCTGGAAAAAGTACACTAAACCAGTCAACAAAAATGTTGGTGAGAACATAGGTTTAATCCAGACAAATATTTTATTGATGTATTAATTACAACCAAACCTGCTCACAACATAATCATACTATCACGAAATAATTCACAAAATCAGATAATATTATATCCTAACCCCCATTCGGTTAGATGCAGGAAAATAGTAGTAACCCTCATCCGGTAGGTACAAATATTTTCATAAGTAGCGCTACTAACATTATCGGACGGTTCCTCATTCGAATTAATGGTTGTATCGCAAATGACAGTAAGAAACAAAAATATTTTCAAAAATAATACATCAACCCAAACAGTATACTTTTTCCCCCAAAACTTTGTTGAATACCAAATGGTTGAAAAATGGGGCTATGAACTCACCGTGTCTTCTCACTTGAACCTAACAAAACAGTTCACAGTGTCAGACAATATTTTCCTTAAAATTTTTAGAACCTCAGATGTAAGTATCTTTTGAAGTTCTACCAATAATGTTATCACAAAAACTTTCCACAATTTATTTATACGTAATTAGTCCAAATTCCACATAAATCACCAAAAATACTTACTGCTATCCAAAAATCATCAAACATTCATAGAACTTTATCCCAAAAATCAGTAACATCTCATAATTTTTATAGCATCCAAATCCTAACAGATTATTTTCTATAAACTTTATAATATTCCCATAATTGGTTAAAAATAGCTTCTGTCCTTCATAAATTCCCAAAATTTCACAGAAGACTTCTTATATAAAACCAAGCATTATATAATTATCTAAAAGTACAAATCATAACATATTAGTTTCTGTAATTTTTACAATAATTGCAATATTTAGCAAAAATACTTATACTGCTCCAAAAATTATGAAAATTATATATTCTGTAGTCCCTGATTTAATATTGCATCTTGATTTTATCAAAATTTATTATTTACGTTAAGTATTTATTCTGATTTATTTACTACAGAACATATAAAAATTCATATCTTAATTATGATAGGGAATAAAATTCTGAAATAATTCCAGAGGCTTTTATACCTCAAAAGAATCATTCTGTGAATTTATCAGAATTTTCTCGAAATTATTTCTATTTTTGATATTTTCTTCTATTTTTCATCTATAAAATAATTTACATAAATTATTTATTTATCAAAACTTTGTCAAGTTTTCCAGATCAATATTTCAATATATAAGTGAGAATTTTTCAATGTTTATTCCCACAATTGCGGTTATTTAATATTTTTCTAGATTTTCTTGAATATTTGTAAGATTTAATCTTGCAAACTCAAGATATATCATTTTTATTACCTTGTAATGATGATCTTTGATGATATCCTAGCTTCTTGAACCCGAGGAAAGGTTATGGAGGTCGTGGATGGTGATGGTAGGTGATGGTGGTGTGTGGTTGTGTTTGTTTTGATTGTTGTTGTTGTTTGTTGATGTTGTTGTTTGTTGTTTCCCGCGGACAGAAGAGTGGTGGTGTTGGTGTTTGTACCCAAGGGAGAGGGAGAAGGGTGGCTGATGGTGTGTGTCGGAGGTGGTGGTTGTCGATTGTGGGTGGTGTGTATTGAAATAAAACCAAGAGAGAGAGAGACAAGAGCAAGGTGGTGATGGTTTGCTTCTTGTCCAAGAGTTTTAAAGAAATCTTGTTCACACATGATCAAGTCAAAAGCTTGACACCTATTTTTTTAGAAATGATAACTCTTGGATGAGGTGTCACTTATAGGTATGGGCTTAGTGTCCATGGAGATGCTAGTGCCTTGCAAGAAACCAAGGTGCATGAATGTGTTTTCAAAGTTAGCCACATAGTACTCTAGTAATGATTATGGTGGTAATGTGGTGTGTGAAAGCAAGAAAAACCCGATGCATGGGTGTGAAAGCAAGAAATATAGGTACATGGTGGCGATTTTGGTGAGATGCATGCATGTGTTCTTAGGATGTCCACCTAATCATCTAGTAATGATGATAGGTTGACTTAGGAACATAAGGTGGCACTTTGAGAAACAACCGAGAGGTAAGATGGCAGCTAGAGAGTATTTAGGGTGTGAATACTATGGTAGGTTTGGCTAGGTGTCACATGGAGGTGGGGTTTGGTGTTAAGGTGGCCACGGTTTAGTGATGTGAATGCATGAAAACCGAGGGCTCTTGATATTGCTATTTTCCTTTTGAGTTGATGATACTCGGAGCCTAAGTCTAAACTTGAAAGGTGGCGGTTTTGGGTAAGATGACCAAGGGTGGTGATGTAGCATAAGGTGGTTTAGAGGTTTTAGGTTGGTGTTAGTTTAGGATTTTAAGTTTTTAGTTTAATTTTGTTTTAATGGGTATATACATATATACAACAAACACCCGTATACATACTTTACAAAACATGTACACTTGATGTTCTTTAATGTGCATATATATATGTGTGTGTTTATAATATAGTCATGTCCAATAGAGTACGTATATGTACATATAATAAGTAAGTTATATACACCTATTAATCGTACACATATATATAAGCATTCCAAAGAATTTTTCATGTATTTAAACATACATACGTAAAAGTTTGTATTTATACACACGTAGGTGTGAGTTTTAGGTATATTTACGTACATGCATACGTAAATTACCACTATATAAACATGCATGCAAACATGCACATGTATATCCATAATGTACACATACTAAACAATACATTAATCGTGATCGTAACTTAATATAAAATTTTTTGACGTAATATAATAAAATAATTTTTAGGGTTGTCACAATAAATAAGCTTAAGTGTGCATGAGATCCAATTTTTTCACACATGGGTAAGTATCACGTGTGGTGCAAGTATAGATTCCTTGACATGTTCATTTTGATCAAGTGAGTAATGTATCTTAATCATGAATCTTCATAAATATTGGTGGAAATCCTATGTCGCATAACGAACCGATTGAAGATAACATACATGCTACACATTTGATTACCTTTATCCACCGTTTCCATGAGAGTTGAGCCTAATTGAGAAACTCATAGTAAACTACAAGTACTTTACAGTGTTGCATTCAGAGGGAATCCACAATGAGCATCCGAGTTAGAACTTGTGTAATTGATACGTATCAATGTCATAAACCAATGTATGCATAAATATGATAGTGGCATTAGGAATGAACCATGAAACCTTTTCTTTTGAATTCCATACCTTGATAAAATTCTTTTAGACACCATGTTGAGCCCCAACTTGACATTTGAATAACCCGAAACAATAAACCTATAAGCCTTAGCCTTTTGAAACCTCGGGAGATGAAGTCCAATCCATGACATGTCTAGAAGTATCGGTTAAGTACTAATTTAATAATAGTATGATTGATTTGAATCTGCTATATATATATATATATATATATATATATATATATATATATATATATATATATATATATATATATATATATATATATATATATGTATATATATATGTATGTATGTATGTATGTATGTATGTATGTATGTATGTATGTATGTATGTATGTATGTATGTATGTATGTATGTATGTATGTATGTATGTATATATATATATATATATATATATATATATATATGTATGTATATATATATATGTATGTATGTATCTATATATATATGTGTATATATATATGTATGTATATATATATATATGTACATATATATATATGTATATATATATATATATGTATATAGATAGATAGATAGATAGATAGATAGATAGATATTTGCTTTAAAAAAGAAAAAAAAGAAAAAAAAGAAAAAGCTAAATATGAGGTCAAATTGACCAAAATATGCAGCAACAAATTGATAAATTGATAAACACGTCATGTAGCATGTGTAACTTGGATTTCAGCACCCAGTAGCCACTCTAAAATCCTTTTCCATTCCACCTTAAACCTTAGCCTTACATTGCAAACCATGAAAGACCTCTTGATTTATGTAGTATATTGGGTTAATTGACGGCGATGTGATTAATATACAAGCCTATGATTAATATGTGCATTTGTGGCTATAGAGTTCCAGAAATACTAGTACATCATCACTAGTCTACAAAATAAGCCGAGATGAGTGTTTATGGAATGTGAATGCATGCATGTTTGAAGCAAAAAGTGAGTATATGCCAACTAAAGATTCCATATCTAACAATAGGAATAATGTTGAATGATTAGGATGTGAATATTACAGTATGAAGCTAAAAAATAAACGTGTCTCGGGACATTAACTTGTTTAAGGTTGTGACAATTGGTCATGTTTGAGTAATTTGGGTGGAGTGTTTCAAGAAAGTTTGTTTGAGAACAAACAAAAGGTTAAGTGTGGGGATGTGATCGCTGGTCAATAATCCAATGTTTAATTAACCTAAATACGTAAATTTATATGGTTATTATTATGGAATGGTTTCAAGTTGTGTGTGTGTTGATTTATAGGGATGCGAAACTAAAAGAAGGTTATTTTGGGCGAGAAGAATCCATGGAAGAAACTACAAGGGTTGAAGAAGTAAATAAACGAAGTTACAAAAATGGCCCAGGAACCCTAAACCGGCGTATCATACACTGGGTAGGGGCGTATGATACGCCGTCGACAAATCATACGCCGGGTAGAGGCGTATGATACGGCGGTCGGCGAATCATACGTCGGGTAGGGGCGTATGATACGCCGGTCGGCGTATGGGCACCGTATGGTCCGGCGTATGTGGAAAAATTTACAGAAGGTGGGAGTATGATACGCCCAGGGTAGGCGTATCATACGCCGGTGGTTAACAAATTGGCTATTTTCATGGGATTTCAAGTTATTTAAAGATATTCAATCCTAATTCGAAATCCCGCTCTTCCAACTCAATTCTTGACGATTCTAAGCTGATTTTTGGTGATTCCAAGCCTACACATTCATCTCAAAGCATCTACAAACATTATCAAATCAAGATTGAAGATCCAATGAAGATCATGCGTGGCTAGTTCGCTCATGATTGCTTTCGGGTGGATAGTTCTTGCTAAGTGAGATGGTTAGTCATGTTTAGGCTTTGCTTATGTTGAACACTTTGTGCTTAATTGTAATTGAAGGTTTGCTTGAGTTAAACAATTCGTTTATAAAGAAAGTTATTTGCTTTATCATCAGTTTTTGGTTTCTTTGCATCGTGAGCTCATTGAGACGAGTAGATAACTTGATATAGGAGGATTGGTAACTTTGTGAATGAACGGGTCTTAAAAGATTGTTTCTTTGTTATCACTTCAATCAAAACCTAAAATCTTGAGTCGTGTTATGCAACCCTAAAATACATTTGATAAGCTATTGATCTTGTAGAACTTGAAACCCGGGAATGATTGTTTCTTAATATTTAATTAAATTCGGTTTAAAGTTTCTTGCTTTATGCATATGTGATCACGTAATTCATTCAAAGTTTTAAACTTTAGTTTAAAGTTTTTGTTTTTACTTTAATTGAGTTACAATCGTTAAACAGTTTCCACGTATTCCCTGAGGAGACGACCTTACTTACCCTTACACAATAAAGGTAGCTAAGACTGATATAATTACTTGTTTTTTATCGAGTCTTGACAACCAGATCATACAGCCACAACGATCTATCATGGATCATTACCTTGCATCCCCTTTCATCAAATTGCCCAATGCTAAGTATATTAGAACATAGATCGGGTATATAATAGACGTCTAATATTACCTTTTGCTAACCATTTTTACATTCAACCACAATTGAACCTTTTCCTTTATCTCAACCATGGACCCGTCACCAAAACGGACTCTACCGTGGACTCGTTCATCAAGCTCCGAAAAGTAAGATTTCATACATGTCATGTGTTTGCTAGCCCCATTATCCAAGTACCACACACCATCTTTTGTTTTACATTGTTTCGGTTGAACTTTAACTTCATTGAGGAAGATATAATCTTCATCTTTTCCTCTGGTGGTTGCCATAAGAAACTGAGGGTCTTGTGGTTGAGCTTATGCCATGTTTGATTCTTCATTCTTTCGACTCCAACAATCTCGAGCATAATGGTCGGTCTTCTCACATCGGTAACATGTTACGTTAGACATGTTTCGATCCCGATTGTTTTTCCTCCTCGACTCCTACGACCACGACCTACACCACGGCCTCGACCCCTTCCCCGGCCTTGACCGTCTTGATCACAATAATTTTGATTTTTGTTTTGATTTCTCCCTTGACCACGTTTATCACTGTTTTGTCCCTAGCCTTTCCAATGTTTTTGTTTTCTTAAGTTCTCGTTTTGGGAAAACAACAGTTTACTTTGTGTGTCCTCGTTCTCAAGCTTAAACTTGTTTCTTTCTTCGTACGTTTTCAATCGCCCAACTGGTTCTTCGATTGTCATCGATTCTACTTCGCCAAACTGCTCGATTGTCGAGACAATTGGTAAGTATTTGTCTGGCATGGCAGCAAGGAACTTGTTTATCACGACTTCGTCTTCTAATTCAGCACCCAACGTTTTTTATTTTGATTGAACGGCGATATTTTCTTGTTGAAATCATCAATGCTTTCAGATTCTATCATCTTGAGTGCATCAAGTTCAGACCGAAGCATTCGGACTCGGGCCTTTTGAACCCGATCAGTCCTAAGAAACCTCATCCGTAGAGCTCCCCACACATCCTTTGGTTCATTATACTTTGATACTTGCATAACCATCTCCGCGGGTATGGATTGGAAGATCATCGCCAAGGCTGTAAACTTCTCTTTTTCTTTAACAACAGCGTCGGTCACCGGATCTATCATGCCTTGTAATCCATTTGCCGACCAAACGGTCTTCATCATCACCGACCAAACCGGATAATTGGTTTTGGTTAACTTTGGACGTTGGATTGAGACAGTGTGCGACTGTTAGTGTATACGTTGTTAGCCTGTTGTTCTCCAGCCATGTTTCTTTCAAATAAACAAACCCTACTCGATTTGTTTAGGTGACCGAATCCCTCTTGACCGATCAAAAGCTCCCAGGTTTCTGCGAACGGTGTTAGCGAATCGCAGCTCGAACTTCTCTTCGATCTCCTTGTACGCTCTGATACCAACTGAAAGTTTCAATTGGATCAAAGAACACGAACACTAGAAATTTTGTGGGGAGGACTATCCCAAACGACGTCATTTTTTATTAATAGATTGAAAGAAAAACTCATCCATAAACTAAAGACCATCTATCCTATTTAAAGACCAATAAAAAACTTGCAATGCAAGTTGTTGACTCACGTACTTGAAATTCAAACAAAAAGATAAACATAAACTAATAGATAAGATAAACATAGTTATCTATTGCTTCCATGCAAATTCCATAATTAATCACGTCGCATCATCCGGGTCAATAATTAAGTTGACCCAACAATGGTCTCTTGGAACCTTCAACTCCAATTATAAACTAATTAGGTATAATTTCAGTGTTAAGAATTCAAAGCTAAATATCATTAGCGCATGTAAATCAACCATCTATCACGTCCTCCAACTTAAACTTTTTTTGTCCGAAAAATACTAAGAGATCATAACTGGTATGTTAATCTTATATACTTTATTTTGAACATGAACATTAATTGCGATTGTCAGTATTTTTTATCCATTTTAAACTTAAACGTGTTTAAGAGCATTCACATCCCATTCTTTATTTTTATCCTTATACTTACACTAAAAACAACTACTTTTTCTCTCTCCTTTCAATTAAATAATATTTATTATTATCTTTTCTCTCTCCTTCACTCACAACCACTTTTAAAAATATTAAAAAATTTATAAGGGTTAAACAGTGAATCTTCAAATTTACAGATGAACAGTAACATTTTCTCTCTCCTCCACTCACAACCACCCAAAACCATACCATATAATTTAAAAACTCTACTCACATATTTTACAGAATGGGATGTGAACGCTCTAATCCCAACCAAATGTCCCATATCTTTATATTATACTGATTAACAATAATGGTTTTACTGTCCTCACACCTAATATTTTTTTGCAAAAACATATCCGGCCTTAAGATTTATTGAAGATTTACTAAGACGCAACATTGATGAAACATATTATGCTATTACGACACACAAATTTTTTTCTATTTCTTTTCTTTTATATTTATTAGGATCGGCACTTTTCTCCCTTATTTATCCTTTTTCACAATACCTAATTTTTTCCCTTATTTATCCTTTTTCACAATACCTAATTTTTTCTCTTCTTTTTAACTAATATATAATGCTAACATAGATATAGCTTGTTACAAAGGAATTCATTCTCAACTTATTTTTATCAAGACTCTAAAACTTGCTAATCTGAGAATCCTAATGAATCCATATTTTCATTTTATTTTGTATTCTTTACATAATAAAAATACAAAATCATAATACAAACAAAACTCTATTTAATCTATTGAATCTATAGAATTGTAGGAGTGAAGATTAGTGTTTACCATTTATTGAGCATTTAGCAGTTCATAAAAATTGGAAGAATTATTATGAAAGATCATATATCCAAATTTTAGACATTAAGATATGTTTCAAATGCAGACGTTTATCAAAAGAAATTCCTAATATGTCATTAGATTCTTATTCTTGAAAATCCGCACTTTTACAAACCTAAAAAATAAACATAATTCTGGGATTTGTCCTCAGGCAAATACTTTTATGCATACCTGTTCTTATTGATCGACGTCATGCCCTCTTCTAATAAGATGATATACACCGGCTAATTATCCGCGTCGTGCTACAACATAGGCACACTAGGAGCGACAGAGCGGAATAATTGTAACTATATACATATTAAATGACAGAAGCAGAATACCAATCCATTGGTTTTATCAGTAAAGCCTCTATTTATTAGTAATCGAAACCTAAATATCTATGAATCATCACATGCTTAACTAACCAAGCACACAAATTACCATGCATTAGAGTCATGATTTCATTCTAAATTGGAAACTAAAGCTCCTTAACAGGGCCGGCCCAACAGCATTGTGGCCCAATGCTAGGACTTTGGGCCTCCCACAACCATAGGGCCTTCATTTTTAGCCCATGTTTCATTAGTATTAGGTTAGTATACTAACATAACAGGGATTGTAAGTGGGCCTCCATAGGGCGAAAATCATTCTTGCCTCCATAGGGCGAAAACCATCGATGTTTCCACAACCATAGGGCCTCCAGCCCTCCACAACCATCGACGTTTCCGGTTTCCCACAGGTTGAAAACCATCGATGTTTCCCACTGCCACAACCATCGACGTTTCCACTTCATCTTCATTCTTGGCTCAGACAATCGAGACCATCGAGGCATCGATCTTCACGGACGGCTTTAATTTCGGTTTCACGCTGACTCTCGAGATCATCAAGCGACACAGCTTCAAGCCTTCAAGTATGGATTCTCTGCGACTGCGAGTAGTTCTGTTCATCTGTGTGCCCGAATTGCGAGTTGCTAGTTGCTACTGCTTGCCGCCTTGCCCTAGTGCGATTTCGAGTAATCACGGTTTCCCCCTTTTTCTTGCTACTACTTGCCAGTGTGATTTCAAACTGATCCATTCATCAGGTTAGTTTTCTACTTCTTTTTGTTTCTTATTGATTGGTTCATTGGTTGCTTAGAATCTGGTTCATTGGTTGTTTAGAATCTGGTTCATTGGTTGCTTAGAATCTGGTTCATTGGTTGCTTATAATCTGGTTCTTTGGTTGCTTAGAATCTGGTTGACTGGTTCATTGGTTGCTTATAATCTGGTTCTTTGGTTGCATCTGGTGCATCAAAAAATTTCAATCTGGTGCATCAAAAAATTTATAACAATGTCAAACAGAATCCGTAAGTTTGAATCTGGTGCATCAAAAAATTTGAGGGCCTCATATTTTTGTTCGCTTTGGGCCTCCAAAAACGTTAAGCCGGCGCTGCTCCTTAAATGATTTTTCGCATTTCCTACTACCGAGTTTAATCCTCCAACATCTTATAGTACAGTACACTAGGGGTGTTCATCTGGATCCATTATATCCTCTAGCGTCTTATAGTACAGTGGTACACCATACACCATTCAGTAAATAACTTGATGTTTCTAAATCACGTTTTTTAGAAGTTATGATAAAATTAATAAGTTAAATGTGAGCAAATTGTCCAAATCTTGTAACATATTGGTCCACCTAGTTTGTGTTGATGCTTTGGGTAGCCTTTAAAATTTGTTTTACTAGTTAGTAGTTAGGTGGCCTAATGATTATTTTTTATGGATTCAACAATCATAATTGCAATCATAAAATTATTTTGAATGAGTGGTGGTATTTAATGAGAGTGAGTGGTTGTTATTAAATTTTAATGATTCATTGCATTTATTAATAATATTTAATGAGTATTTATAGGCTAGAGTAGTGTAGAGTAGGGTGCAAATAGCAACACCCTTTGTTATCTCCACCCAAAAAACTCTCTTTTGATCTTCAAAACCTTCGCACGACATGCCATTCAACACTGTAGTATTTGACTATTTGGTGAGTGTTAAATCTCTATACAATTTGTAATTTGTTAATTGTTAAGTTTAAGTTTGTTTTTTTTTTTAATAGCAGGCAGTCTCAATCACATACGTCATTTTAAATCGCCAATGATGATATAGGAGATAAAGTAGAAATCAACGTCATTTCGCTGTTTGTTGTTCGTTGTTCTATCTCTTGTCGTTCTCGCTTCTCTACCTCTAGATCAGGTTAGATGTTAAATTATTAAGAATAAATATTTGAGTGCCAACAGTGATATAGGAGACAAAGTAGAAACTGACGTCATTTCGCTGTTTGTTGTTCGTTGTTCATATCTTGTTGTTTTCGTTTCATTACCTACAGCTAGATTCAGGTTAGATTTTAAATTATTAAGAATAAATATTTGGGCTTTTGTTGGGATGGTGACTGGAAGGGGAGTATGATAGAAATGGGGTGTGGGTTTTTTTCTTAATATACATATGACGAAGATATATGGTAGAGGTATATGGAATGCAGGTTGTTTATTTTTAACTTATATGTTTATTTTTATTAAAAGGTTGTTATAAATTATAAACAATTATTTTATCCAGATAATTATAACTACAAAGAGAAGAATAATGGCTAGCACATCAAGTTTTTTCACCGATGAGGTATAATATTTGATTCTTTTATATATATGTGTGATTTAATTGGTTTATATGTTTTTCTTATAACATAAAATATTTTTCATTTTAAGGTGTTCAGATCTCGTGAAGATCTAATGACTTGGGTGCAGAACATGGCACGCTCTCTCGGTTTTGTTATCGTTATTACACGATCAAGGACAAATCGTCTTGGCTACACATCAAAAGTTGTACTTGGTTGTGAGCGTGGTGGTGAATCTCGAAGTAAAAAAAGAGAGATTACAAATGATCCTACTAAAGATTTTGGAACCAAAAAATTAATTGTCCATTTGAACTGGTGGGAAAGTATTCAAAGACGCATGGTGTTTGGGAGTTAAGGGTTATACGGGATATACATAATCACCCACCTGCATTATATATGGAGGGCCATGCATACGCAATGCGATTGAGTGATAACGAAACTCGTATGGTGCAAGATCTTACTAGGTTAAATGTAAAACCAATTGATATTCTAACAACATTGAAGAAGCAAAATGAGAAGAATGTGTCTTCTCTAAAGACGGTATACAATGCTCGTTATAAGTTTTGGTTGGACGAGCAAGCAGGTAGAACGCCAATGCAAAATCTTATGTACATTTTACAAAGTAAAGGTTACATTTTTCAGGTTCATAAAAACAAAATTACTAATGAGTTGGAAGAATTATTTTTTATTCATCCAACATCATTAAGTATATGGCAAGCATTTCCAAATGTGGTGTTGATGGATGCCACTTATAAGACAAACAAGTATAATTTACCTTTTCTTGAAATTGTTGGTGTTACTTCAACAAATAAGACATTTTGTATTACATTTGCATTCATGAGCAAAGAAAAGACAAATAACTACATTTGGGCATTACAGTGTTTGAAGTTGACTATTAAAGCATCTTTTTCCCCTCGTGTTATTGTTACGGATAGAGATTTAGCTTTAATGAAAGCATGTGCGGAAGTATTTCCACAAAGTAATCATTTACTTTGTAGATGGCATATCGAAACTGATATCACAAAGCATTGCAAGCCACGTATTAAGTCATATAAGACTTGGGTTTCTTTTCTTCGGATGTGGAATGCATTAATTGTATCTCCAACGAATACCGCGTACGTGCAAAATTATGCGGACCTTAAAGCATTATTGTATGATTATCCAGGTATTATTCATGTTTATCTTGAAATCTAACAATATTTAACATTTATTTATTAAGTCAAACTAACTTTATTCTTATAATTTTTACTTCTTAGTTGTTCTTAGTTATCTACATACAGTCTGGCTGGATAGTTTTGCAGAAAAGTTTGTGTCAGTGTGGACAGACAAACATCTAAACTTCGGAAATTCAACAACTAATAGAGTTGAGAGTCAACACGCAAAGCTAAAAAAACACTTGGATTCCACAAAATGTGATTTAGACAGATTTATACTTATTATTGAGGATGTCGTAAAATCACAAGAAACCGCTGTTAAAGAAAGTCTTGAAAGAAGCAGGATTTTTCGCAAGCCTAAATATAACAAACCGATTTTTAAACAATTGCATGGTTTTGTTTCACATCATGCCATGGAAAAACTATTAGTAGAAGTTGATCGATCACAAGGCTTTGTACTAACTCTGGACACTTGTGGTTGCCAGTTACGATCAAGTTTCGAGTTACCATGTGCTCATGAACTTGCAATGTATGTGAATACAGGTATGTATGTTCTATTATATTCAAATGACCTTACTTTATTTTCAATCTAATCTTAGATTTAGTTTATTTAAATGCAGGGTTGTCTATTCCATTAAATTGCATTGACCCTTTTTGGACAAAACTTGATTTATTACCGTCTATATATGTGGATTATGGTGATCTTGGTTATGCTAGTAATATGAAAATGTTTCAAGAAACCTACAACAAGCAATCAAAACCTGTCAAGCACGACTTGTTAAAAAAGATACATGGGGTTTTTGATCCATTAACAAATTTGATTGTTGAACCCGCGGTTAAGAAAAATAATCGTGGACGACCAAAAATGAAACATGTTGATCCTACGACTCGAGTTCATAATCGACACAGCTTTTCAAACACATCAGATTTTTCAAGGGTAATTTTTAATAACATAAATCAAGAACCAGCAAGACATAGTTCATTCTTCATGGGGTCTAATAAGGAATCGACAAAGCAAAGTTGTTACTTAATAGACTTAAACGAGGAACCATCGGAGCATAGACTAATGAAAGAAATCCCGGAAATATTTCACCCTTACATCACGTGTGTACAAGACGTAATGGGTGATGGAAATTGTGGATTTCGAGCAATAGCTGCTTGTCTCGGGTATGGTGAAAACCAATGGCTCTACATTAGGGAACAGCTGTTAGATGAGTTATTAAATGCATACAATGCCTATGAAAAAATATTAACTACTGGAATCAATGAAGTACATACTTCATTGTCGTGCTCAAGTTCACCTGCACCATCGAAACATTGGATGGTTATGCCTAAGACTGGTATCTTGATTGCCAACAGATTTGGTGTGATCTTACATTGTCTAAGCAATCAAGGTTGTGTAACTTGCTTTCCTTTTTGGAAAGGTCCGGAAGAGTTTCAGCACCATAAGATTATTACAGTCGCACATGTGTATGGTAACCATTATGTGATGGTACAATTAGAAGGAGAGTATCCCATGCCTTGCATTTCGGCATATTACGTTCGTCACAAAGCCCCGTCTGCAGTTGGATGGCAAACTATGTACATACGACGTCTTGAACTTTATAAACAACTCAATCCTTGTAAACTTGATAAAACCTTTATACATATTGAGGATTAGTTGTTAATTTTTATCTTAAATATTTGTTTTGTTATTAATGATATTTACATAAAACGTTATAAAATTATTTTGAGTATTAAATTTTTATTAAACAATGTTTGTATTTATTGAATGAGTGGTGGTATTTAATGAGAGTGAGTGGTTGTTATTAAATTTTAATGATTCATTGCATTTATTAATAATATTTAATGAGTATTTATAGGCTAGAGTAGTGTAGAGTAGGGTGCAAATAGCAACACCCTTTTTCAAATGTACACTTGGGTTGAAATAAGTACTTTCCGTTAACGTTGTTTTTGCTTATTTATTGTTTAAATAAGAAATCCAAACACCTATCACATTGGCACTTTCACAAAGCACATCCAAAATTGACATATAATATAACTATATATTATATATAAGTTAAAATTGCCACCTTAACTAGATGTAGTAGTATCACATATCATAAAGTATTTGCAAGTGCAACAACTAGCTAAACAACATCACACCTTAAGCTACTATCATCATATTCTAGAATGTTAAAATGTTTGAATCTTAATACAAAAAGAATATTACGAAAAGGCCACAATTTAAGAATCGCTTTGCGCCCTCAAAAAGGATGAGTCCGTCTTATTTACTAATTTGTGGGACGATACTAAACTTCTACATTTGAAAATAGTTTGCTGACATTTGATAAAGGAATCGTTAATCATTATTTCCAGTGTACTTTATCAGCCTTGAAACATGATTACAGTAACCCTAAACAATTACAAACATAATTAAAAAAAGCAACACATATTCCTCTAATATTGCCATATTTTATTAGTAATAACCATGTTGCATTTATTTCATGTCCCATGCTGAAGATTATTCTCAGAAGCAGAGTGCAAATGATTGACTTACAAAGGCAATAAGCACACCAAGACAACTAAGGGAAACATCAAGACTGTAATAAAAAAATGAAAAGATCCTCTTTCCATGGCCCCACCCCCCATCTTGACTTTGCAGTCTGAAAAAGAATATTGTCCCCCACCTTGTCAATAAGCTCAAGATGCTATTTTACAAGTATGTAATGTTAAAAACAGGTGAATAACTTAGATCTTTTGGTGTAAGAAGCCACTAATTTAAAAATAATAAAAATGTTATGGGCAAGCATACACATGTTTCATTATGATGTACATTACTGACAATATAAAATAGCATCACTGCTCTGACTTGGGTAATTACAGCCATGGAGAAATACATTGTCTTCAACAAACACTGCTACCTTTACTTATCTCTACACAATTCAATGGGCTTCTTTTAGGATGAAACATTTGAAAACTAATGAACAAGTAATGGGCTTTTTGTTAGATTAAAAAGTTTCACTAAAACTCATACAAAAAGCGATATTGCCCCTCCCCAGCTCTGTGTAAAGAGTAAGCTATGTTAAGCACCAAGTACGTCATTTTTAAAAGTACCTGTAGAGAGCTTGAAATGAAACGATGATCATATGCCCCTTTCGTTGTTCTTTGACATTGTTAATGTGATGAAAGAACCACTTTCTTCTTCCTTGATGCTGTTATGATCATCATCATTATCATTAAATTTTTCCATACGCTTTTTTTGAAGTTTATCTTCAGCATCTCTCAAGAACTTGAACTTAGGAGGTGGTGAAGCCCATATCCTGTTGAATTCTGAATCACTTGATGACTCAAACAAAGGACTAAAAGTTCTGAATGAATAATCATGAGGAGTTAGAGGTGGAGTCAAGAATGGTGGTGAAGCAAGTGGAGTAAAAAATGGTGTGCCCCCTGAAACCACATCACTCAAACTCTTTCTTGACCCTCTTTTACTCACACCCTCTGATTCAAGATCTTCTTTTGTTTCTTCTCTAATGGTGAACAGAAATCTTGGTGGGACAAAGAGGTTCTGCAGCCTCAAGACTTCTGAATCACTATCAGTGGCATCAACTTCTTGTTCTTCACCAAATGGTCTGAGCCATAGGTCATTGTATGCTTGTGGTTCATGAACTTGGGTGTCAATGGTTAGACCTTTGGTGATCAAAGATGAGGGCTTTTTACAACAAAACAAGTAGAATGACTGTCTTACTGAACTACTGTAACTTTCTTGAACCATTTCTCTGTTAGATACCTTCTTCTTCCACCATATCAGATAGTAAAGCTCACCCACAAGAGCTAATAAAAGACACCCAAATACAAGACTCAACCCAAGTCCTACACTACTCGAAGCTCTCATCTTTGATTTCACTCACATCACAAGAATCAAATTAACCGATTTCTAACTGGTGAATTCACAAAATATACAATGATGACCCTCACCTGACTTTTACCAAACTGTTGGTGTGCATAGAAACAAACCCAACACCCAAATAAGAACTATCGTCTTCATACAATTACTCTTTACTCGCATAATCTTCGTACTCAAAAAGATAGAAGTTATACCTTTTCTTGTGGTGAAAATCGCACAAATGAACGATCAAGCATGATTGAACTCATGCACTCAATCTTTTCACTTTATAGTTTAT
This sequence comes from Flaveria linearis, assembly GCA_024085815.1. Taxonomy (NCBI): domain Eukaryota; kingdom Viridiplantae; phylum Streptophyta; class Magnoliopsida; order Asterales; family Asteraceae; genus Flaveria; species Flaveria linearis. The sequence goes on from CM044015.1 coordinate 40,896,359, forward strand.
ACCCAGTGCATCAAACGTGCATTCGTGACTACAAAACGATTGAATCAATACTTTGTTGATGAAATTTAACACTATATGCAAGATTGAATGGATTGAAAGATTGGAAATCTATAAAACTTTGGGGAAATGAAGATGATTACACGAGTGGGTAAGTAATTTATGGTGATAGACTCTTCCTTCAACCCAACATCACACGGCAACACACAAGATGATAACAAAGAAAGTGATGTCCCAATAAATAGTGTCGATTAAAGCATTTTTCAATATATCAAATATCTTTTTTTTTCTGTCAACGGCAACTCGCTAATCTGTCGAACCTCCTGTTAAACTTAAATCACAGATAATTTACATTTTTACATGAACAAGGTTCGAACACTTAATTTTAAGAGAAGTTTCGTCCCTCTTACTACGCTTTATAGCAAGATAAAATATCATTATATGTTTTAGTTTGATTGGGTATATTACTTATTACACTATGCATGTGTGAAGGTCTTTGAGCCATAAAATGTAATCTACAACACAATTGCTTTATAGTTTATGATGATAGACAAGTCTTTGTGTGGCTTTATAACTCTAATGAAACTATACTTTTCCACCATTCACATCTTTAGGTTTATAAACCTACACAATAATCACAATGGAAGGGGATCAAATAACAAATAATCTATGGAATTTAACATGAGAATATAAGTAAACTAGATTTCTTCCCCTAGTTGATGTTGTATGAGTATTCAGAGTCCTGATTTAACTAAAATTTTAAGCCAAACCACTAACTACGGTTTTAGAAATACCAAACCAGCCAGTTATAGTGGTTAGCGGTTCGATTTTAATGATTTGGTGGTCTTGATGCTTCCCCTGTTAAGATCTAGCTTTAACTAGTTTTGGTATAGTTGTGTTTTTAAGAAGATAATATGCTACGAAGACTTGATAGAAATTTTTTCCAACTAAACTTGAAATTCAAACTTTTAAATTTTCAAAGTCATTTTAAAGTTCAAATATGAAACATAATCTTTCAAAATCCTAATTGTATTTTTTAAATTGATTGAATGAATAAAAAAATATATACTTTGTGCTTGACTTGTTGTCACTTTGCTATCTGATTTACAGAGTCTTATCTTACATTGTGAATGAGGCTAATTTTCACAGCTTAAACTTATTACCTTAAGATCACAAAGCAACTTCATCCAATACGCCTCATATTACTAAATTATGTCATTATCAAAATCACTGTTTTATTATTTATATTTTGGTTCATCATTGTTACCCCAAGCACAATCTACACATAATTATAATAAATATAAAACAATCATGCAATAATAAAACTCAATTATTTTCAACCAATACAAAAGGAGAATGAGTCATATTGTTGAGAAACATGATCCTTGAGAACTGATAATTTAAAAATAAACATATAACACCAAGATATGTTATTAACAGAAGCGATACTATTAGCAGCGACAACAACTAATAGCGGTGATATCATTAGCGGCGACAAGTCGCCGCTATTGATCCTCGATCCGTTTTATGATGTCTTGAGTTAGATCTATCAGTTGATCAGTCTTCAGATTTAAGAGTGAAGGTTTAATCGTACAAGGTGAGTTAGATCCTCGACATGATGAACCTGGGATCATTCCCTCCACATCCCTTATTCCCTCCAGCCCAATCCCGATCTTCAGCCACCCACCCACCCGCTGTCGACGTCCACCACGGCTCCTCCCAACCACCATTGTCGCCCCCGCTAAGCACTCAGCCCACATCATCGTCACAATCATAAAGTTTTGATTTTAGTTTTGTTTTGATTGTTGGTTTACTTAGTTTTGATTTATTTTTTTATTTGATTTTCAGTTTTTCAGTTAGAAGTTGTTGTTCAAGCATAATCATCTTGCAAGTTGTTGATCGTCTCTTTGAATTCGTGTAGATCTAGATTTTGATTGAATTCGTGTAGATCTAGATTTTGATTTCACAACTAAGGTAAATTAAGATCTATGTTATTTTTGTTTGTTGTTCAAACACTGATTTATGCTTAAGTTTATGTTTATTTAAGAAAAGGGTTTGTGTAATTTTAGGTTTTAACTTAAACTTGTTAAAAATGATGAATTTATGAGATAACATATAACATATATTTAAATTTATGCTTAGTCGCCGCTTATACTAATAGTTGTTGGATTATTCAAGTTTGTTCACGGGACGGGTCGGGTCAGGTCAAAAGTTAGTTTGTTTTAATTTGACATGTTTATTTAATGTTTATTAAAATTAGATAGTGGTTCAAGTAATGGACGTTGTGACTCCTAGTCTTTAGGCATTTTTCTTAAAGTTAGTGGGGTTTGTTAGTAGGTTGTTAGGCTTTATAAAGGAGTCAAGGTTTGTGTTTTTTAAACCACTGCAACTTACGTATCAAATTATTCAAAAGAGTTCGAACACTTTTTGGGTTTTAAGTCATTGTGTGTGTACGTAAGGGTGTTTGTGTGCTTGTTTCTTAAGGAGCCTGAACCAACAATAGCGGCGATAAGCTGCACTATTTGCGGCGAAATATGTTGTCTATAAAAGACAAATTCTTTCTAGTGTACTTTCGAGAATTGCTACCAATGGATGAAGTTCTTAGGGCGAGAACTTCCCATTGATGAATGATGTGTTAGTATTGATGAGGGGTATAATCCTAATAAAATTTTTCCTACTAGTGGATAAGTTTCTACCAATAAGTCGTTTGATACTAATGTTGTTGAGCCCCCTGATCGATTTATAATAGGATCATGATCAGGTGGATGAACATCGTTGTGAGTATGCACAGATTATGCAGTGACTCGGTGGAAAGACCAAAGTCAAACAAGAACACAATTACACACACAAAACATAATGAAAATTCCACACTACAAATGTCAAATCTGGTCGGTCTTTATACCCTTTCATTGGTGGTTACAAACTACTAAAACTAACACAACTAACCCTTTATTTCCCGCCTAGTTTACACATTTGACTTTTCTTATTTTGACTTTTCTAATCTGAATCTAAATAAACATTAATTCATATGATTTAGGATTGTTTTAATTATGATCTTCCAACAAAGGTTAAGTGTTTGCTAGTGATAAAATTGTTCATGCTGAATACAAGTGCTACTGACACAGTAGTTGCTACCAACAGAGGAGTTACTGCGAATGTCAAGTTAATGTTGATGAAGACGTTTTATCAGATGAAGATCAAAATAAACATTTGATGAGGATAGATATCTTCTTAGAACATAATTTTTGTATAACGTTTGTTTAATAGTTGTAAATATGTGATACTTTAGCTAGTTTTTAGCTTATGAATCATATAAAAGCAGTTTAAGAAATGAAAGTTCCCTACTAACACCAGTTTAAAGAACAAGTTGTGATTCTCTAATCCAACATGTAGTAAGATCCTTGTATGTGGAAATAATCTACAAAGTCAACCTCCATAGTGTTAAAAAACAGGATGAGGAAATTGGGGGATTAGCTCAACATCATATCCCAACAAAAAATAACCAACTCTAATTAATAGAAAAACCCATTGTATCACAGGCTGTAACTCCTATTTAATCCCTGTAATTATCTCCATTGTAAGACAGACAAATACAATCAATAGTATTCGGATTATCATTGTGAAAACATGGTATCAGAGCAGTGAATGATCCTTGGATCAGTTCATTTGCTCGTGCTCATCATCTACCTGCGCCTCATCACCCAGATCAGATCGCCATGTCCGGAGACGGCAATCTAATCGGCAACGATGACCTTTCAACCCAGCTTGCAAACCTACTCAAAAACAGCCTTCCCCAAAACCAAAATCAAAACAGAGCCTATCCGACAGCCTCAAAATTAGCCTCAAACTAAACAGCAAGAATTATGCTTTATGGGCTAGGATGATCCGAGTGGCCATAGGAGGCAAATCAAAGAACCTCCTCGGCCATCTCTCGGGAAATCCGAAACCTCCAGCTCCAACTGATGACACATTTGATCAGTGGGAACAAGATGACCTTGTTGTTTTTTCGTGGCTAATACAAAACATCGAACCCGCACTCGCAAGTAATTTAACCGAGTTTCCCACTGCAAAATCATTGTGGGATGCTCTTGCAATTACTTACAGCAGTGGGAAGGACAAATTGCAGACCTTTGACTTACACGTCAAAGCAAATGAGATGAAGCAGAATGGGGTGCCTCTCGAAGATTTCTGGCTAGTAATGCAAGGGATCTGGGGTGAAATCGAACGACGAGACCCAAACCCAATGAAGTGTGCTGCTGATATCACCACATACAACAACATCAGATCTGAAACTAAACTGTTCCAATTTCTAAACGCCCTTGACCGACAGTATGACCCGATAAAACGGGAGATACTCCGGTGGGATCCGCTACCCTCAGCCGAGGGTGCCTACGCCGCCGTCCGAAAAGAGGCGCCCACCGGAATATTCTCGGACTCACATCCAAGACTAACCCAGTGGACCAAGGCTTGGCGGCCGGTCTTGTTGTCACCGGACCAGACGAACCCGATGGTTTAGGACTTGTTTCGAAGGGGCGCCGGTCAGACCTGAAACCGGGTACATCATCCCGGACTGATAGAACCAACCTGAAGTGTAGCCACTGTGGCATGACCAAACACACCAAAGACCAGTGCTTCAAACTCGTCGGATATCCGGAGTGGTGGAACGATGGTCACAAGAAGGGGAAGAAAGGAACCGATGGCCGGTCACCAGCCACCGTGGGCAGCAAGGATGCTACCGGCAGCGGCGGCGGCGACCCTCACCGCACCATGGAGTCCGGCGGCTTCGGAGGGGTGGCGACGGCGGCTGCGGGTGATAACTTCGAAGGTACCGGGTTTGGGGGTTCTCCCTCGAGCCCACCGTATCTCTTTTTTGATGTTTCCCTAGAGCCCAGGTCCCCAAGTTTGGGGGTTGAACCTTTTAATTCACCGTACCTACCCACAGACAATAAAACACAACCTTTTAATTCACCTTTTAATAAAACACAACCTTTTAATTCACTTACCACCCCCAAAGTTTTGCACAATGACACCTTTAATTCACATTTTACAAAACAAACCTCCATCTTTAACAAGTTATTTAAAGAACACCCTGACCTTTTTAGTTCAAAACAAATGTCTAGTTCCAATTTTAATATGTTCAATTTATTAGGCACAAATTCTCATATTGTTCATAAAAATTCTGATTCATGTACAAACAGTAATTTATTGTCTTCACTTAGCTGTGGTCAAGCCAATTTAGTAAACACTAAATGTGACAATAAAACACAACCTTGGATTCTTGATTGTGGGGCTACCGACACGATGACATACGATATTTCTGATATTGTCTCAACATCCGAACCCCATCGAACGCATATTCAAACGGCTAACGGGGGTGTAATGCCTGTTAAAGGGGGAGGTACGGTTGAGATATCTCCCCGTCTTAAACTCTCGAATTATTTATATGTTCCATTATTATCACATAAATTACTATCTATTAGTCATATAACCAAGGAACTAAATTGTACAGTCTTAATGCACCCTACATTTTGCATTCTTCAGGACATCAGGACTGGAACGATTATTGGGCGTGGCACTGAACGTCAAGGTTTGTACTATGTGGATGAGGTGACTCAAGAAGGCACTGGTCTATTAGCTCATGGGACGACTAATCGAGAAGCATGGTTGTGGCATCGAAGGTTGGGGCATCCATCTATTAGTTACTTAAATCTTTTGTTCCCAAAACTATTTCCTTCCAATAAACATTTCAATTGCGAAGTTTGTGTGTTGGCAAAAAATCATAGACATTCTTTTAAGTCTAATAACACCAAAGTCAATTTACCTTTTTCTTTAATACATTCCGATGTCTGGGGACCCGCAGAGGTACATGGGGGGCAAGATTATCGATTCTTCTTACTTTTTGTGGATGATTGTACGCGAATGACGTGGATTTACTTCCTAAAACATAAATCTGAGGTGCACGATAAATTTAATGTTTTTTACAACATGATTCAAACACAATTTAACAAAAATATTCAAATCCTCCGTTCTGATAATGGGGGAGAATTTGTCAATAACTCAATGAAACAATTTTGTCAGAATAAAGGGATAGTTCATCAAACTTCGTGTCCACACACACCCGAACAAAACGGCACCGTTGAAAGAAAAAATCGTATTCTATTAGAAATAACTCGTGCCCTTCTGATTGAGTCACACGTCCCTAAATCTTTCTGGCCAGAGGCACTGGCCACCGCCACATATCTAATTAATCGATTACCAACCAAAGCTCTTGATCTTAAAACCCCCATCCAAGCCCTGTCTGAATTTACTAAACTTCCTCCAGCCCTTACGCTACAACCACGAATCTTTGGTTGCTCTGTCTTTGTCCACATCCCTAAAACCGATCGGACCAAACTCAATCCATGCGCCGTGAAATGTGTGTTTGTAGGGTACGGGGTCAACCAAAAGGGCTATCGATGCTACAGTCCAAGAAAACGTTTGATCTACACTACAATGAACTGTGACTTCCTCGAAACAGAGTTCTTTTATAAATCCCAACACAGTGGTCAGGGGGAGACGATGTATGAAGACACACTGAGTTGGCTACAATGGATGTCACTAGCAGGAGAAGTCAGTGATAGGGCCCAAAACGAGTCATCCGAATCCACACAACCTACTGAACCACAAATCAGTGTCACTGCCGAACCAAATCATTCCAATCCAACACCTGAGGTAAATAACCCCCACATAGATAATCAAAATATAAATCAGTGTCACTGCCGAACCAAATCATTCCAATCCAACACCTGAGGTAAATAACCCCCACATAGATAATCAAAATATAGAATCTGACATTGTTCATGAAGAAAATGTCACAGAACAGGTAGAACAAGTGTCAGATGAAGAGGGGGAGCTCGAGGAAGAAGAGACCAATAAACCAACACAGGAAGAGACCGGGAGATACGTTCTACCACCCCGAACTAACCGAGGGGTGCCACCAAAACGATACTCTCCGGAGAAACAAGCAGGAACCTCTAGATACCCAACGGCCAACATAGCCCAAGGAAATTTGACTCAAGAAGCAAAGGCCTTTGCCTCATCACTCTACACAGAAAAAATTCCGACCTCGGTAGAAGAAGCCCTAGAATCAAAGAACTGGAGAGAGGCAATGGAAACCGAAATGAGAGCATTAATGAAAAGTGACACATGGGAGAAGTGCGTTCTCCCATCTGGGAAAAAGCAAGTTGGTTGTCGCTGGGTCTTCACAATCAAACATAAACCTGATGGAACCATTGAAAGATATAAAGCTCGGCTAGTAGCTAAAGGATACACCCAAACATACGGAATTGATTATTCAGAAACCTTCTCCCCAGTGGCAAAGATGGACACAATCAGGGTGTTGTCCTTAGTAGCTGGAAATGAAGGATGGCCGCTCCACCAATTCGACGTAAAGAATGCCTTTCTCCACGGTGAATTAAAAGAAGAAGTCTATATGGAGGCTCCACCGGGATTCAAAGGAAGCTACAAAGCAGAAGAAGTATGTCGACTAAAAAGGGCAATATACGGACTAAAACAATCACCTCGAGCCTGGTTTGGGAGATTCACTATAGCAATGAAGAAATATGGTTTCCAACAAAGCAACTCGGATCACACTCTCTTCCTAAAGCAAAGAGGTAAACTTGTGACATGTTTAATTATTTATGTTGATGACATGATAATTACAGGAAACGACGAAGAAGAAATGATGCGGCTGAAGGAAAGATTATTCGTAGAATTCGAGATGAAAGACCTGGGAAGACTCAAGTACTTTCTGGGAATCGAAGTATTAAGGTCCAAACAAGGGATCTTCATTTGTCAGAAGAAGTATATTCTGGACCTTCTAGCAGAAACAGGAATGATCGACTGTAAGCCCACAGAAACCCCAATGATGGCAAATCACAAACTTCACATGATCGAAGGAGCAGAGCTTGCAGACAAAGAAAGATACCAACGGTTGGTGGGAAAACTAATATATCTTTCCCACACACGTCCGGATATAGCCTATGCCGTTGGAGTAGTCAGCCAATTCATGCACCAACCACAAGTAACACACATGGAAGCAGTATGGAGGATCATCAGATATTTGAAAGGAACAACAGGTCATGGGGTTCTTTTCAAGCAAAACAAACATCTAGAGATCCAGGCATACACTGATGCTAATTGGGCAGGAGATAAAGGAGATCGGAAATCAACTTCAGGCTACTTCACTCTAGTTGGAGGAAACCTAGTTACATGGATAAGCAAAAAACAAAAAGTGGTAGCACTATCTAGTGCCGAAGCCGAGTTCCGAGGAATAGCAAGAGGAATCGCAGAAGTCTTATGGATACGAAAACTACTAACTGAGATCGGCTTCCCTCCAACCAAAACCAGCAAAATAATGTGTGATAACACAGCGTCAATTCAAATATCAGAGAATCCAGTTCAACACGATCGGACTAAACACGTAGAAGTCGACAGACACTTTATCAAAGAGAAGCTGGAAACTGGCATTATAGAACTACCATTCATTCGCTCAGAAGACCAACTTGCAGATGTACTAACGAAAGCCGTCAATGGAAGAATCTTCAGCAACTGTTTAACCAAGTTGAATATTGGAGATCCCACTATTCAACTTGAGGGGGAGTGTTAAAAGATAGGATGAGGAAATTGGGGGATTAGCTCAACATCATATCCCAACAAAAAATAACCAACTCTAATTAATAGAAAAACCCATTGTATCACAGGCTGTAACTCCTATTTAATCTCTGTAATTATCTCCATTGTAAGAAAGACAAATACAATCAATAGTATTCGGATTATCATTGTGAAAACACATAGTCTCAAAACTTAACAAAATTATGAGTTGATTAGGATACTTGTGTTTCACTTAGTCACATAAAGAGAAAGTCCAACGTTTGCACACACTCCCAAGCTTATTTCTAGCTGACAATCAAGAGATAGTGATCACTTCCTTCAAGTTAAAGAGGATATTGAATGATCGAGTATGAATGTTGATACAAATCGACTATTAAGCTTCTAGACAACATGAAAGAATAATTCGACGAGATTTGATTCGTATTCATAAAGAGCATGTGTGACATGTGCGTAATTATAAATTTACCCACATACGTACCCCAACTTAATATGTTGATAATCTTTATTAAAGCAATCGAAAGTTTGTTTCTAAAAGTGACTAGTTTTTTGTTCTATTTTCCTTCATGATGGGTTGTTTGATAGTTAATAGTTTCCATGTATAATCAACAATATTCTTGTACATCAGACACTCCTGAATTAATAAGAACTAGTATGTTCCCGAACACGCGTGTTGCCTCGGATAAACAAACTAGGCTAAGAAAAACGATGTTGTCCATCATGGTTGCGCACATATTTTGGATCACCCACGCATGACAACGATCTAATCATCTTTTGGCATCATCATCGCCTACCGAGTCCCACGGTATTACTTGTGAGTAAACACAATAACAGTATATCCAACAAAACAACTTTCGTCTCAAATGAGCAACAACTCATCGTCATCAACATACCTGATACTTAAACAACGATGTGCCAACTTACAATAGGTCTCAGATGAGGTGAGAATTATCGACATCAACACCAGTACAATAGACGTTAAGCATCACAAAAAGAGCACCTCTAAAATAACTCCATTCCAACATGGGTCAACATAAGGATAATTGGCACAACCGCCACCGTCGCCACCGCCACCATCGACATCAAACGTAAGGTGGCGGAGAGCCACCGTAGGTGACAATGGCAAAGGACAGGTAGGCGAGGGCATGCACCAGCCACAGACAACAACCCGGTGAAGAACACCCGTTTCAACGGGTGATACCGTAGGCAGCAATAAAGGCAGACGAACCAGAAACGGAGGTTGGGACATATATACACCGGCAGCGAACAACATTCAGTACAGCGAGTCAGGCCGCCGTCAACTCGTCGATGACAATGGCGGAGATTGAAATAAGGAGCAACAAAAACCCAAATGAGACAGCGAACAGAGAAGGGATATAAAGGTCAGGTGGTGAAAAAATAACTTGTTACATAAACATCATAATTTGTACAACCAAAAGCAATTGTTCATTCATATATGGGTGTGTAAATAAATATAGCCATGATGACATCATTAATGCAACAATGGTTAAGTGCTTGAAGAGAACTTTCACATACAAGATGAAAGAGATTAGGAATAAAAAGAGCATATATGAATACTCAAAAGTTTCATATCTGAAGTGAGTTTTCAAGAAACCATGAGAGTTTTAACAAAGCAACTCTCTTGGGGAGTATCGATTGGTTAAAAGGCCTAAAAACATTGTTACGGGGGATGATACATGTTGGTAGTGGCTTCAAAACACCTTCAAGCGAACCTAACAAGTAACATCATTGCCTTTGAACTCAAAAGAATCTATTAAAGGGTGAATGAAATGTTGTATTTGAAAATGGAGCATGGAGATTAACAATTTGTGTACCATAAACCATTCATCATGAAGAATTCATACCAAATCTAGCATTGATAAAGCCCAAATAATATGAACCAAATGTGTGTCTCATGCTGAAAGAAACCGCATGTTTACTCGAACCATTTCCTGACTGGTGAGCATTTTCTCGTGCTTTCTAATGTGTGCAATGTAGGCATTTGCTTCTTGGGGCTTTTTGTCCAACTCGAACTTCTTGTTGGATCCTGGTCACGTATTCGGTACAATATATACCTCTTCAGAGCGAAAAGTTATAGTTCCGAGTACAGACAATAATGGATGAGTTATGAGTCAGCAAAAAGACGATTGAACCTTTGTCACAAACTTGTGACTCTGTTGAAGTCTTTGAAACATGAGTTATCATGAAAGATAGATCATTAAACACGTGATGTCTTTAATCTATGTCAGTTTAGCCAAGGTATATATTCCACGCACTTATTTTACTTAATTAGACATTGTTCCAAAGGCTTTTAAAATGTGATTATGAGGAGACGATAAGTTGACTCGAAGCAAAAAAATAAAAACTCTAGTCGTGTAAAAAAATTAAGTCGTGTGACCTAAAACTAATCAAATAACATTACACAACCCTACTTTGTATGACCAAATCTTGTGGCACATCAGAATGTTGTGGTCTAGTTACCTCTTCTTCTTGTTGTGGTTGTGGATCAACTACACATGTCATTTCAACCGAAGGTCGAGCCATAATGGTTGCATCTAGCCGACAAATGGGACAACTACGATGTGAGTACAACCACATATCAATACAAGGGACATGAAATGAGTGCATACACTCAGGCAAAGTGCGTAGCTCGTCTCCTTCCTCAAACTCACTTAAACACACAGCACACATGGGCTCATCATCCTTTGAGCTCGTGGTCTTCTTGTGTTTATGGGATGGAATGAGTCCCACAAACGAATGCTCATTGCTCACATCATTTTCTTGCAGTTGTATCTCTATGGGGACTCGTTGGCTCCTACGATGATGTAAATCCCACGAAAGCATCGAGACACAGTGATATAATGCGATCAGTAAAGCCCCAGACGCGATGACAAGAAGCATAATATATATTTCGGTTAGAAAACCGTTACCATCATTTGCCATTAGATTGGGAAGAGAGGGGGGACAATGGAAAGTAGCAAATAGGCTTAATTTTGCTTAGAAAAAACAAGGTTAAGAACATAGCCAATGCGGCGATTAGTACAAGATGGACCAAAGTTTTCTTGTATGCATTATGAATTTTTAATTGGAAATTTAATAGTTGTAAGATACTATATTTATTAAATAATTTCCTAAATTTGAATTGTATATATGTAAATACTATAGAGGGTGAAATATTTAGAAAGTCATATAATGGGAATTCAACATTGGTAGTTTCTATATATACCGATTTCATCGATGATAGATGCTAAAATGAAAATATGTACAAAATGTGAATGTACTTTCTTGCACTTTGTATTTATTACATACAGATGCTAGCAATCATATTTTTGGTGGTTTTCTTGTTTTCTTTTGAAGACAAAAATATACATTTGACTTTGAAATAACTTTACTACTCTACTCAATGAAAACGATAAATTACTACACTTCGATGACATTTATTCATGCCCGAGAGCCGAGAAGAGCAAGTGAAACCTTTCTTAACGGGAAGTTTCGACCAGGGTTGTTCAAAAAGCTCGTGACATGTGGCTCGTTTGAAATCGGCTCGTTTATAAATGATCGGCTTGGCTCAATTTGTAAACGAGTCGAGCCCAACCCAAAGTCAACTCAACTCGTGACTCGCTCGTCAGCTCGTTTAAATTAAAACTTAAATTATGATTTATATAAGTTATAAATCAAAGTTGTGACATATTATTTAAATAAATAATGCACATATGGTTATTTTTTCATTTTTTGTAACGAGAAACTAAAGTATAAAAATATAATAAGATTATTATAGTTTTTGTTTATTTTTTGTTATTTTTTGAAATAAACCGTTATGGCTTTTGTTATCGAGTCGGGGGTCTATTTGGAAGCAGTCTCTCTACCTACCAAGATAGAGGAAAGACTCGCCACCACCTACCCCCAGACCCTGCTCTTGAGTGGGATATTACTGGGTTTGTTTGTTTGTTTGTTTATATACACAAATATATACATAAACAACAAAATTATTCGTCTTAAAAGTTAGTTTGCTCACAAGTTGGCTTGGCTCGGTTCGCCAATTTGAGCTCGTTGCCGAGCTGGCTCGGCGGCTTGGTTTTTAAACAAGCCAAGCCCAAGATTACCTTGACTCGACTTGTTTACAACCATACTTTCAACCATCATGACGACGTCAAACGCTACAGCTAAGGCTCTTCTTATTTTAATCGAGCTCATATACTGATTTTGTTGGTCGATTAGTTATTGAACATACAATCTATATGACCCGAAATTGATGGTCAGAAACCACCCCTCAAATCACCATTAGTGGTGATTATACGAAATGATTTTCAGGAAAAAATTACATAAAAATGATGCTCTTAAAGCTATAAATCAAGTTAATAATGTAAGGGGGGGGGGGATGAGGTTTAGTAGTAAGATGAGAGTCTCACATTAAAAGGTTATGGGACCAAATCTCGTCTAAGGTAAAATTATATTTAGACATTGTTATTCAAAAAGAATAATAACATCAGAGTCGGGTATACAAACTAAGCGTGTTTTAAAAATCAACATCCGAACATGCGGGTGAAAATTGAAATTTCGAATCCAAATTATCCGTAAATTTGGACATCCAAATTAGGATGTTCTTATTATTAAAATAGAATACAGAAAATTCGATTCAAAGAATTCTCAAATTGTTTAGTTAATTATATATAAAATATAAAGTAAATTACACTTTTGTCCTTTAGTGTTATAACAAATTTTAGTTTCATTTTAAACTAATAAAATTACAGTAAACGTCCTTTATGATTACATTTTGTAACAATTTACGTTCTTTATTCAAATGGTCGTTAAATTTGTAATATGATCATTTAAGTTATATATTTAAAATAATATAAAATTAAATTAAAAAATTAGAACTATAAAAACTCTCTCTCTTTCCACCATCTCTCTCTCCACCATATCTCTATCTTCTTGATTTTACAAACCTAGATGATTATTCAAGGAACCTACTAAGGAGACGCCCTCCAGATATCTGGACGCCCTCCTTACGGGCCGTAAGGCCCTTCACGGGCCGTATGGTCTGTCGCAAGTCAAATCGGTAATTCAGAAACGTAATTCAAAAACGTAACGACCCGTGAATGTGATCACGGTCGTATTTCTTTACGGCCCGTGAATTTCTTCACGGCCCGTATGGAATTCGTCTTACGGGCCGTGAACTTACTTACGGGTCCTAGTTTCACTTTTAATAATTTGACGAGATATATTATTCCTCGTTTTTCGTGTAATTTTGTATTTATTACGTTATTTGATATGACGTAATATTCCTCGATAGTCGTGTAAATTTGTATTTATTACATTATTTGATATGACGTAATATTCCTCGATATTCGTGTTAATTATGTGACGAGATGCAATATTCCATTTCAACTACTATATAAACGTTAGTTTATAAATTCATTTCATAATTCAACGATATAAATTCATTTCATTTCAACTACTACATAAACGCAATATTCCATTTCAAGTACTATATAAACGTTAATATCTAACGTTACGATGTCTTTCTGGGATAGCAACTATTTATTCGGTTCGGAATCTAACTATTACCCTCAGGAGGGTTACGGTTATTACGAAGAGGCTGCTTCAAACTATACAGGACAGTTCGCGTCCAATTACGGCGGGAATGACGGCGGCGATGACGGGGGTGATAACGGTGGCGATAGCAGCGGGGATAATGACGGTTCTGGTTCCGGTAAAAAGGGTTTATACGACACGAATCAGGTTATAAGATATATCATATTTAATTTTACTTTCATTTTACTATCATTTAGTAATAACTAACTAAAAATATTAAATTGATTAGGTTTTCTCATCTCGTGAAGAATTAGTTGATTGGGCAACTAAAGTGGGGCGAGATAATGGGTTCGTTATTGTCACCAAACGTTCAAAAAGAAATTCGAATGGTTTGGTGGTTAAAATTTGGTTGAAATGCGATCGGGGTGGTGTATATAAGGGAGCATCCACTCTAAGAAAAAGTGGCACGAAAAAAACAAACTGTCAATTTGAATTGCAGGGTAAGTACCAGATGCAGAGAGATGGGTGGATTATAGTTGTTGAATTGTAAACATGTAATCTATTATTTATTCAATTCTTTATTGTTGTTGAATTGTAAACATGTAATCAATTCTTTCGTTTTCTAAAGAAAAATGCAATAAGAAGATTATCGAATTTTTCTTCAACCTTTGAATTTTGTTTATATGACCTGGGCATTTGGTTAGCAGGATGTTAATGATATGAGATGCATAATATTTGTTGAGATTCAAGTATGTTTTCACTGCAACTTTTCCGACTGAGATTCAAGTATGTTTATATAATTGCAGAGCCTGGCGTCGGATTTTCTGAAGGATTGTATATTTCTTTCTGTGGGACGAGTAGGTTCAAGTACTGATTTTATTATCCAAAAGGTTGATTTAATATTATTCGTACAAACCACTTCCTCCACAAGCACAACCAATTGTAAACATAATTATTTATTCAATTCTTTATTGTTGTTGAATTGTAAACATGTAATCAATTCTTTCGTTTTCTAAAGAAAAATGCAATAAGAAGATTATCGAATTTTTCTTCAACCTTTGAATTTTGTTTATATGACCTGGGCATTTGGTTAGCAGGATGTTAATGATATGAGATGCATAATATTTGTTGAGATTCAAGTATGTTTTCAGTGCAACTTTTCCGACTGAGATTCAAGTATGTTTATATAATTGCAGAGCCTGGCGTCGGATTTTCTGAAGGATTATATATTTCTTTCTGTGGGACGAGTAGGTTCAAGTACTGATTTTATTATCCAAAAGGTTGATTTAATATTATTCGTACAAACCACTTCCTCCACAAGCACAACCAATTGTAAACATATAATTAAACATTTAAACGTCATCCAAAATAACTTATAATATATAAACATAATTTTCAATTTTTTTACATGAAAGGTAAATAAAATAATAAAATCCTACTATCTATGCGTCATGACCACCACCAGCATCACCAACACCAGCATCCTCCGCATCACCACCACCAGCAGCCTCCTCGTCATCACCCGCAGGTCGTCTGACAAACGGAGGCAACTCCGGCCGAGGGGGGAGGTCGATACCCTGGCTAGCAGCAAAAATGCTGCACGCATCCGCCGTCCATAATAGCAAGGCCTGGGACTGGCGCAACAAATGTAGTGCCTCCGCCATAAACTCCCCCGTCGGCGGAATCTGCCGAATGATGGTCCTGGGAACAGGCGGTGGGACGGGTGGTCCGGCGTGTGGCTGGGGCTGCGGCTGCTGCTGCGGCGCCGGCTGCTCCTCCTCCTCACCAACGTCCGGCACCGGCTGCCAGACGGTCCGACCACCATCAGTGGACCATCGGAGGTCGTCGCCAAATTTGGCGGCAATCCCCATGGCCATGACGGTCTGTCGAACCAAAATCCGAGGCGGCGTGTCCGAAGTCTGCCTCGCAATTAGGGCGTCCGTAAACAACCCTAAGCGCGAGGCAATGACGGTGATGTACGAGCCGCAAACAATCGGGCTATCCATCTACAAAACAATCAAACAATAGGCATAATTATGAATCGCATAATAGATAATACTTATTTGTTAACAATTAGTAGAAATATTTTTTACCTTGCCCTGAATGACGCTCAAAAAATAGGCGGCCATGCAGTGAGCTAGATTCACCCGTCTGGGTGAAAGCAAGGCCCTCAAAAAAAATAAGTCAAGGAGCGACACCTGCTCCATGCTCTGGTCTCTGCCGGCAATGGTGCCAGCAATGCACCGGTGTAGATACCGGTGCAAAGGATCCCTAATAGAGGTCGCCCTAATGGCGCCCTCCCACGGCTGGTCGGAAATGGTCGGCCACCATCCGACCAAAGGAGCCGGCTCCGACTGGACCTCGTCAGAATAAAAGCGAGGATCCTCCGTCTCCTCGTGGATGTAAAACCCAAGAGTCACCGCCCACTGGGCGAGGGTGAACTCGTACCTAGCGGTCCCCAGCATAAATCGAACCGCTATGTGCTGGCGGGGGTCCTGATCCTCAAAGGCGGGAGTGAACTGAAACGTACACAAAAACTGCAACGTCAGCTCCCGGTAGCCCCTCCTCGATCCCAAATCAAACATCCGCCTCCACGGCGTCTCTCCGTCCAGCCCGATGATATCCTGGGCACGTGCTATGTCTCCGACCTCCTCCAGCACGTCCCAGTCGATGGTGCGTGTCCCCTTCAGGGGACGTCCAATCAGCTTCCACAGCTTTTGCCGTGGCTGGGTCTCCCTCGGAAAACGAAGATCATGGTGTGGGTCCAGAAAGTCACCCTGACCCTTGGGCTCAGTCTCCGGACGTGTACGTTTGCGGGGCGGCATGATCTGCAAAAAAAAAATAATAAATTCACCAGAAAAAAAAGGGTTACGGCCCGTGAAGCGCACTCACGGCCCGTAACCCACTGAAGTTTCAAAGGGTTACGGCCCGTAAAGGAAGGTCACGACCCGTAACCCTTTGAAAATTCAAAAGGTTACGGCCCGTGACGCCACTTCACGGCCTGTAACCCCCAAAAAATTTCAGTTTTCAGATTTTTTAAAATACAATTTTAATATATTTAAACGAAAAATACACAAAAATAAAATACGAATTTGAATACGTACCGTAGTATGGAGTCGGTGGTATGAAAATGATGAAAATACGGAGGTCGTGACGGGAGTAAATCGTATGTGTGTTTTGGGGGCGTAAAAGAACAAATGGGCCGTGAGGTCCTATATATTATCGGGCCTCACGGTCGTGACGGACCTCACGGCCCGTTACATATTTTCCACACGGCCCGTTACCTCTTTCACGGGCCGTGGTGCTTTGTACTTTTTAAAACCCGGCCGTTGACACTACACGGCCGTATGGTGACACCCACACGGCCCGTAAAGCCTCTCACGGACCGTACAAAACTTTTTCAAGTCTATAAATTCAGCCGCTTGACACAAACAATTCACACAAATTTACTCAATACCCAAAACATGAGTGCTACAAGTGATCAAAATCCGTGGACGGATGAAGAGGAGGTGACTTTAGTAAGATCTTGTATCGAAAATTCAGGTACTATCCCGCCAAATTCAATATTTTGGAACCGGGTTTCAACTCGTTTTCATCAAATTCTCGAACGTGAAGAATATCGCACCACTCGTGAACTTAGCAACAAGTGGTCTGACTTGAGAAGGAATGTCACGACATTTCACCAGCTCTACAAAGACGTTTACAACAATCGAAATATGTTATGGAATGATACGGATATTATGACAAGAACTCAAGAAAGATATCGGGAGAAATTTGGAATTTTCTTCAACTATTTTGCGGCTTGGATCTTTTATAAAGATCAAGAAAATTAAAAATTATGTGTTTTATTTTTGTGTGATAATAACGGTTTATCGTTTTTGAAAAAGTGTACTAATAAACGTTTATGTTTTAATAAAATATTTCATTACTGTTCTACATTACACGTCTAGAATACAGTTCGTCTGCCATAAATCTTCGGAATCTAAAGCAAGCATCCTGTAAGCTAACCTCTTGCCACTCTAAAGATCTATTTTGAACCAACCTACGCAATAACATACAAATTACAACTCCCGAATCTCGACCAATATGACCGGCGTTAGGGGGCCAAACGGTTTCACCCGATACCACCAGTTCTTCGATTTCTTCTTGTCCGGAGTGCTGCCAATATTGTATACGTGACAGAAAATGTAAAAAGTACGATTCGAATTGTACGAAAATCGTTCGTGCATTACGATGAATGCACCATGAATCATCACACGTATTTGGTCGGCATTCGTATGGAGAATATATACGAACTTGTAGTGAGTCCATAGAAATCTTAAAAAGATACCAATTTTCTTCGTCATCAGTCATTGGTACGTAAACCTACAAAACAATTTAATTCACGGTTATAAATTTATGATTTTTATTGTAAAACATGAAAACAGTATTACCGTATCAACTTCCCATAACGCGGGATATAGACAGTCACTCCCGTCTCCAAATTCGTTACCATTAACGGACCCCGAGTATATTAAGTTAAACCACTCAAATGGGAGAATCGTCCAACGATCACTACCCGGCAACTCTTCGGTTCTACGTATTTCTTCGTATCTCCATATTGTGAGTCTATTTGTCCACGCCCGAACATGCTATAAAACAACAACTTTTTAATTGTTAGAATTTTAAAATAAAATAAAATATATAAAAAAACTTTAAATCATACCTCTGTACCTAAAGACACGTTTCCGAGTAATTCACGCCAAAATTGTAACGGAATATCGGAATGACCCATGTAATACACTCTACATGTTTGGGAGTCACCGTTACGTATAAAGTGAATAATATTCTGAGATCAGTTCCTCCCGTTCTGCCAATTATGGTTATCTATTGGATCGGGAATACTTTCCACAATATCTCGTGAGTTTGAAGATGACTCATTTTGACGTCTTCTCCTACCTCCACGAGAAGACATTTTAACTGTTTCGTTTCTCACTAACCATATAACAAGTCATATATATAACGGTTTATATAGAATCTTAAATCGAATCAAGGAATAATACGTCGCGTCACATAATTATAAAATTTAAAAGTGCACGCAAAACGAGGAAAGTAAATTCTCAGAAGGACAACTACGGCCCGTGAAGGATCTCACGGGCCGTTATTGAGGTAGTTAACGGGCCGTGTGTGCGGGCGTTTACGGGCTGTTTGTTCCTTCACGGGCCGTGGTTAAATGCAGTTGTGAGAATTAAATTTCGAAGCCCTCACGGCCCGTAAGGCCCTTCACGGGCCGTGAAGAAAGTCAAAGGGCGTTTATTTATCACCTGACAGGGTGTCTGATTATCAATGGCCTTATTGAAAGCTGAAATCAAATGATTTCTCGTTGACCTCCTTTGATCCAAAAATCAAAACTCCGATCACTGTTTTAACACCATCCTCATCAATTTCTCACACAAAATCAAAAACCCCACTCGAAAGCCACCATCGGAGTTCAATCCGCACTCAAAAAGCCAC
Source organism: Flaveria linearis (assembly GCA_024085815.1). Taxonomy (NCBI): domain Eukaryota; kingdom Viridiplantae; phylum Streptophyta; class Magnoliopsida; order Asterales; family Asteraceae; genus Flaveria; species Flaveria linearis. The sequence continues at coordinate 40,916,033 of CM044015.1, forward strand.
CATCAATTTCTCTACCATCGGAGAATCAAACCTTTTGACAGAATGTCGTAAATGACGTAAACTGTTACAAAATTTAATCATAAAGGACGTTTACTATAATTTTCTTTGTTTAAGAACTAAAGAATTTTTTTTAAGAATGATATATATTATGAAGTAAATTAGGTTAGTGGGAAAGTTTAAAAAAAAGGAATATGGTATATCCGCTATTCCTAATAGCAGATTAGGAGTATAATTTTACAAATTTCCCAACAGCGGATTAGGAGTAAAATTTTACAAACTAACTCCACCTAATCGGCTATTCCCAACAGCGGATTAGGAGTAAAATTTTACAAACTTTTTTTTCTCCTAATCCGCTCTTACCAATAGCGGATTAGATATAAAAAAAATTTGGGTGCCGGCCTAGCAAGTATCAAACCCACGTCCCTTTTGTATTCATGCGTGCACCCAGCCAATTGAGCTGAGTGTATAACCCAATTATAATATGGGTCTATTTGTTAATATATAGTACTGGACAAAATTAATTTGTAAAAATTTTTTAATGCTTACTTTTTTTAATGCTACTATAAAATTTTTTACTTAGTAAAATTTAAAATTAATAAAAAAATTTAAAACTAAATTTAACCCTCACTTTAATGTTTATTTTTTTTAATATTAACTTAGTAATTATTTAGTATATATTTATGTTACTTATTAAAATTTAAAACAATAATTAATATGTAAATACCACTAAATCTACTCAAAAAGAGAAACACGTGATTGACATTATAAATTAATAAAACATTGGAATTACAACAAACATATAGTCAGACACATGATAATAAAATACAATTAATTATTTTGTCGGTATGGACATTTGTTGACCCTGTGACCCGTTCTTTTACAACCGGAACACTTACGACCCGTCCTTTCCTCAGCGTATCGTTATGCATCCTTCTCGCACGCCGCCTTCCCCTTACTATAGTTATCTTAGATGCGTCCCCATGAATTTCCCAACCCGCATGCATCCAATATTCTTTATGAGGCACCGGAAAATACTCGTTGTATTGTGCACGGTACACTCCCGTAAGAAACCTTGGATCCGCAGTTTGTTGTGGACTTTCACGTAGATAGCCACAAACTGCAATTGCATGACTACAGGGGAACCGGTAGATCTGCCACTTACCACAAGTGCAGGTTTTTTTCTTGAATTCTACCATATACGGACTATTGCCAGATTCGTCCGATGCTTGTAGGGGTGTCTCCACCATGAACCTTTGATCACGTGCTGAGTAAGGGTATACCCTGTGTTGGCAAGCCCTTAATTCACGCTTATGGAATTCTGTCCACAAGCGGGGAGGAAAGTCAGTCAAACAATTATACGCGGTTGTGTAGTGATAGGCGTATTGTTCAACTTATCTCTTAAAGGTATATTCAATTAACGCCTTAATTGGGAGCATCCTGGCACCACTTAACACATTGTTCATGCTTTCTGATATGTTCGTGGTGAGGATACCCCATCGGCGATTCCCACGGTCATACAAGACTGTCCATTTTGTTTTATCAATTGTGGATAGGTACTGCCATGATTGTTTATTTGTCGCCTTAAGCTCAAGCATCAGCCGTTCGAACTTTCTTTCTTGTGTTGTGCTTCCGATGTCCCAACACATCCTTTTCAAGCTGACGCTCTTGAACTTCATCATGAAATTGCTTTCGATATGCCTTAGACAAAATTGATGGTGGGCGTGGGGTTCCTTCCATGATTCTAAATTATCCATAGCGTGTTTTATACCGGCATGCCTGTCAGAAATTACACACAAAGTTCAACCTGTGGGGTCTGTAACGTTCTCAGCAAATTTTTGAAGAAACCACATCCAGCTCGTTTGTTTCTTCATCGACCAATGCGTACGCAATCGGTAAGATCATGTTGTTGGCATTTTTTGAAACTGCCATCAATAGTTTTCCCTTGTAGGTGCCCCGTAGATGAGTGGCATCTATAGAGATTACAGGAATGCAAAAATGAAAGACTTCAATACTTGGACGGAATGCCCAAAACACAAACTTAAATACTGAGCAGTCACTTGGGCTATGGGGATGATGTAACCACTGGACAACGGTACCGGGGTTAGCTTGTTATAGTGTCATTATGTAGTGAGGTAAATAATGGAAGTTTTGATCCCAGGTACCGTATATGTTTTCGATGGCCTTTCTCCTGGCAGCCCAAGCCTTGCCATGAGTGATATCAATGTTCAGTTTCTCTTTGATCAGAGACTGAATTTGTTTCACAGGCAACGCTGCATTTGCAAAAATTTGTTCTTGGATGTGGGATGCTACAACTTTTGATCTTAAGGACCGGTTGTTGTTGCGAGAAACAGTGGTGAAACATGAGTGAGCCGGTGTCCATACAGTCATTTTGAAACAATAAGAATTTTTTAAAATTCTGGCGGTGCATGTCCAAAGACATGGTTGAGAGTCTTCGTGCTGGTTGTTGTCTGTTTCTTTGATACTTTTACATTTGGCCGTCAAAACCTTTGGTCGGGTATCTGCCATGAAGATCTCTCTTTTATGGTTGATATTCCACATTCTGACTGCGTAATCAACTTGGTCTTTCTAAGTGAAATACATATTTAAACGTATTTCGGGATCTTTTTCTTCCCAAAACTCCATTTCATCTTCCCCGAAATTATCCATAGGAATATAGTATTCATCTATTTCCCTCCCATCAACATTAAGTTCAGGGAAATGGGTAAGCCCCTTACTTTGATGTTGAGGCAAAGGAGGGATTGGTTGGTCCTCCTGGATTGGCTGGTCCTCTTGTGTATCATATTCTGAAACAGAGGGTTCACTCTCTTCCGTGTCTTCAATTTCTTCAGCAGGAGAGTCTTACAAAAAAAAATAAATGTATTAGCATTTACGATATAACATTGAGGATATAAATAAATAAAAAGGAAGTAGAATAACCTTCGTCATTTTCTACAGCGGCTGAGGAACTGGTACCATATTCATGTTGATGATGGTTGGGAACTAGCGTCGTCCACTTCACATGAATTCTACAAGTGTAACCCGAAACAATGAAAGCTAGTTGGTATATTACATGTTGATGCTGGTTGGGAACTAGCGTCGTCCACTTCACATGAATTCTACAAGTGTAACCCGGAACAATGGAAGCTAGTTGGTATATTATATACATATCATTTTCTTGGTTAATATTTGAGGTAAATGAACCTCCATTGTATTCATAGTAGAGTGTTAACTGTAGACAACAAGACTGACGGTCAAGTTGAACACATCTACATATGTTGTCTACCAACTCAGAATAACCGAGTGGATTAGTAACTAAAAACGTAGTGGTATGAGTTCCCGGAGCACCCATTACTACCCCTTGCGTGTATGACACTTCACCCCCATAAAATAATTGTACCACAAAGGGAGTGAATGAGAAAGATGAAAATATTGTGAAAGTGAATGGTGGAATGAAGAGGTAGGGAAAATCTCTGTCAGAATGAGAAAGATGAAAACATTAGCATGAATTTATAGATTGAGTTGGCAGTGATAATTCAAGCATTGTGAAAGTAATGGGGATGAAGTGTAATATCTCTGTCAGATGGTAATAATTCAATCTTTTGGCAGTGATAATTCAAGCTTTTACCAGTGATAATTCAGAGGGTAATTCAATCTTTTGGTAGTGATAATTCAATCTTTTGGCAGTGATAATTCAAGCTTTTGCCAGTGATAATTCAGAGGGCAATAATTCAATCTTTTGGCAGTGATAATTCAATCTTTTGGCAGTGATAATTCAAGCTTTTGCCAGTGATAATTCAGAGGGTAATAATTCAATCATTTGGCAGTGATAATTCAATCTTTTGGCAGTGATAATTCAAGCTTTTGCCAGTGATAATTCAGATGGTAATAATTCAATCTTTTGGCAGTGATAATTCAAGCTTTTGCCGATGATAATTCAGAAGGTAATAATTAAGAGGGAAATAAAATTACAGTGATAATTCTGAGGGTAATAATTCAGAGGGAAATAAAATTACAGTGATAATTCAGAGGGTAATAATTCAGAGGGAAATAAAATTACAGTGATAATTCAGAGGGTAATAATTCAGAGGGAAATAAAATTACAGATAGACTTGAAATAAAATTACAGATACACTTAAAATAAAATTACAGATAAACTTGAAATAAAATTACAGATAGACTTGAAATAAAATTACAGATAGACTTAAAATAAAACCCTGTAAATTAGCGGTTACAGATAGACTTGAAATAAAATTACAGATAGACTTAAAATAAAACCCTGTAAATTAGCGGCCCGGAACACAACGCCAGTAATACAGCTGGTCGGCCATGTAGCGTCGGTAATTCACACAAGCCACCTCAACATCATCTTCTATCGGTAATGGTTTGTTAGTAAGCAGTTTCTCCAACATCATACAAAGAAGAACCCCTGAATTGGCAATGTTACCATTGCATCGTGGCAAGTTCAACTCAACTAAACTAACTGTAATATCACACTTAGTGCGGTGTTTTGACCTAGACGCATTGAATATGGTCAAGAAACCATCCAAAGTACAGGGGAACCACCTCCATATAGTATTATGTTATACATTTTTTCTCATTTCTCCATCGGTAATCAGTCCAGTATTGAGTTAATACCATGCTCCGCATATCAATGCTGATTAGTAGCCAGTCAGTTTTCCCGATCCATAAAGGAAGGTAAACAGTGTCAACCTCCCAAATTGGGGGATATGGTGATTTTCTTCCCGCCATATCAATGGCGGTTTAAGAGTTTTCATTTCTCATTTCATCATAAAAACAAGGTGGTAAGACTGCCCAACTTACATTTGCTCTTGGGTTTTTTAAAAACTTTGACTGTCTAAGACACATAACTCTTATAGTCCATGCTTCAAGGTGCTGCACAATAAGAATTTAAAAGGTAATACATTATACATTTACTATATGGTACCATGAATATAAAGGTAATACATCTTACTGTGTCCGTAAGTGAACGATTTGAATGACAACCTAATAGGGCACCCCAAAAATCTTTGTCTAGTTTATTGCTAATGAAACTAGTATAGTAAAATGGTGCATCTCCATTAGTATAAAAATCTACGACATCTTTGGACCAGTTTATGGACTCGTCGATAGAAACAGCAAAGATTTTTTTGGGTGTTTCATTTTTTGCTTCATTTTGACCTTCATTTTGATGGGGATTCTCTGAAGACGATGCCGGAGTTTTTGACACGGATGGCCTCTTTAAACGTCTCCATACCAAATCTGTAACTCTTATCGTCTTAGGTGGAGGTTGAGAACAGTAAAAACCGTCTTCATTATTTGCCATTTTTTGTAGTTGATAATGAGAATCCAAAGTTATGTCTAAATATAGATAAATAATGCTTTATATATGACCTGTGGGTAGATTTTTGCATTATTTACCATTTTTTGTGGGTAGATTTTTGCATGTGATGTTGCAGAGTACAGAGATTTGTTTGATTGTAGGTGGGCTGCATGTGATGTTGCAGAGTACAAAGATTTGTTTGATTGTAGGTGGGGCTTTGAATGTGGGTAGGCGGGAATGAGAATCCAAAGTTAACGGGGAGTTAGTGTATATGAAAATAAATTCAAAAATAAGAAAAAAATGCTTTATATATGACCTGTGTATATTTTAAGCTAAACTTATGTTGGGTCATTATAAGGCTGGTGTAACCAAAACCACTTCACATAGTCATTTTGGTGCTACATTCAAAAGGCTTCCGAAGCTATGTATGGGATCTTCCAAGTCTAAAGAACAACTTCCGAAGACAAAGTCTGAAGACTTCCGAAGACAAAGTCTGAAGACTTCCGAAGACAAAGTCTGAAGACTTACGAAGACAAAGTCTGAAGACTTCCGAAGACAAAGTCTGAAGACTTCCGAAGACAAAGTCTGAAGACTTCCGAAGACAAAGTCTGAAGAAAGAACTGAAGACCAAGTCTCCTTCCGAAGACAAAGAAGATTCCAAGCCTCGGAAGAAGCAGTCTTCCGAAGTATAAGTGGCTTCGGAAGAAGTTATTCTTCCGAAGAAACTTATCCTTCGGAAGACACTGCTATGTCCAGTAGACATAAGTATGGTCTCTGACAGTCCGCTGCAGACCTCTGATACAGCATGGCTTCTTCCTAAAGAACCATGTTGTTGACCATACTTTATTCTACTATATACCTTTTTATGATAGTACATGTTACCAACTTTAGTTGGTGACAAAAGGTAAGTCAGGGACATGTCCTGACTACCAAACACCTCACCTATAGTCTTGTAGTATAGATGTTTGGTTAGAGGTTTCCAGCTGGTATCAAAGTATATCCGGCTGTAGGTAGTATTATATATATCTTCTCATTGTAACTTATTAAGCAAAGAGCAAGAGATCGAGTCCAAGAGTCTTGTAATCCTTTGAGTTGAGAAGCAATATATAAAAGTACCTTGAAAATTTACATCCTGTGTTTATTTACTGCTTGTTACTTGTTATATTATGATCAACTCTTCATAGACTCTTTATTAGTATCGTTCAAGGTGAGTTTAAGAGAAGAACTACTTGTTGAGTGACCAACATACGATCCTGCAATTGGTATCAGAGCTCTCAGGCTCTTGATTGTGTGATCTTACCATCCAAATCAACCAGTTTTTCACTCCTCACTTCAAACCACTCACTCAAATGGCCGCTCTCACAAAGGCTGATATGGAGACCGGTACCATGACCAAATCCCCACTGATCACTCCTGAAGACTTTGACACATGGTGCACTAGAATGGAAGGCTTCATCAAGTGTCAAGACTCAAGGATGTGGGACTCAATTGTCAATGGTCCCTTCATACCAAGCACTACTTCTGCTACTGGTAATCGCATCATTCCAAAAGATGTTGATGATTAATCAGAAGAAGACATAAAGAGAATAGAGCTAGATCAAAGGGCTATGACTTGTCTTCAAACTGCTATCCCAAATTCCATCTACAGAGGCTTCAAGAAGTGCAAGACAGCCAAAGATTTATGAGATGCATTGAAGCTTATGTATGAAGGATCCAAGGAAACCCAAGAGAACAAGAAGGATCTCTTGAAGCAGCAGTTTGAGAACATTACTTTCAAGGCTGGTGAGACCTTGACTCAACAATACTTCAGGTATGTTGAGATAGTAGATACTTTGGTGGATATTGGAGTAGCTCTTGAGAATAGAGACATAGTTAGGAAGTTCATGTCTTCCCTTCCTAAACTATGGACACACTATTATGTTGTAATCAAGCAGGTATGTTGAGATAGTAAATACTCTGGTGGATATTGGAGTAGCTCTTGAGAATAGAGACATAGTTAGGAAGTTTATGTCTTCCCTTCCTAAACTATGGACACACTATTGTGTTGTAATCAAGAGAACTTCGGACCTTAAGACTCTTACTCTCACAGAGTTGTATGGTATCCTAAGTGTATTCCAGATGGAGATGAACATGCAGAACTCCTCTGGTCACTCCAATAACCAACTGAGTTCAACCCTTCATGTGGTTGAAAGGGAAATCACATAACCACAACATCAGTTGCTGTGCTACCCTGACAACTCACATAATGGACCCTACATTACTCTACCTGAGACTCCAAAGTCTTAAAAGGTTCAACACAACTCCTTTCAGGATAGTTGTGCCTTTGTCTCTGGAAGTGGACACTCTGGTGATTTTCAATATTGCTTTGATGATCTTGAGTGCTTCAGTCCAGATGATGTGGAGTATGTGGACATTGTCCAACAGATGGCTCTTTTAACTTATAGAGCGGAGAAGTTCTTCAAGAGATCTGGAAGGCAATTCCCTCAAAACCCAGCCAACAGCAAGTTTGGGTTTGACAAGAGCAAAGCAAAGTGTTACAACTGCAACCAACTAGGTCACTTTGCTAGGGAATGCAAGGCTCCCAAGAACAACCCAGGAACCCCACAGGCCTCCACACATCCCTCAGCTTCAAAGCATGAAGAGAAGTCAACTGAAACAGCTGCAATAGCTCAAGAAGTTGACTGGAGCTTCATGGTACAAGATGTGACTCCCGCTCAAGCACTCATGGCCGGAACAGATGATGATCAGGTATATGAACATCTTTGTACTCCAGCCTGTATTACTAAAGTTAAACTCTATAAGGATTACAATACGGAAATCAGATCTGATGTTGAGTCTTTAAATATCTTAAAATCTGATTTTAAAAGATTTTAAAAGAGCTGAATCTGACTATCAAAAGAAAATTGAGGAGTTAGAGAAAACTGTGTCTCTTTTCAAACATGAAAAGACCAACTACAAGACTCAAATTAAAGATCTGATATCCAAACTGTCTGAAGTTCAAGCCCAGTTGGTCACTGCTGTGGCTTAGGCCAGGAAGCAAGCTATTGCTGAGCAAAACTTCCAAGCTATTCTTGCATCATCCTCTCATTTCAAAATGTTTTATCAAAACAAAGAAGGGTTGGGAACCAATGAAATAGCTCCACCACACTCTTATGAGTTTATTAGATTACCTAGATGTGGTACTGAAGAGCAAGAGGTTCCAACTGCTGACCCTTCTCCATTGGAACTAGAGGACGAGGCAAAAATAGTGGCCACCACAGGGGAGAAACAGGAAGATACACTCATCTCCACCTGTGAAGAACAAATCCTAACCACCAAGGCAAGAAGAAGCAGAGCTAAAGCTACAAGAAGGACTGCCAAGAAGGTTGCAGAGTCCAAGCTGAAGATTGACCCAAAGCAAAAGGGTGTCTTCATCTCTGCTGGATTCCAAGTGGTAGGTACTTCTGATTCAGGAAAGGAGTATAGTACCAGTACTCCTGTCCTACCAAAGGATCAGAAGTTAAAAGGGAAAGTTGCTGATAAAGAGAAGAAATCCAAGAAACAGCAACCTGCAAATTCCCAAAAGGCTAACATTGCATGCATAATGTATGGTCTGCACAACCACATGGCTAAAGATTGTTACTACAATCCAGCAAGCACACATTATGCAAATAATGTTAGAAAAGAAGGAGTCAGGGAAGGTTTCTCATTTGGACCATTTCAAACGGTTCAAATGATGAAAAAGGAAAAATTGGTCTTGGAAGCCAAGTTGCTTTCGGAAGAAAGTACTTCTTCCAAAGGGAAAATGGCTTCGGAAGCCAAAGCTTCTAAGGTTCGGAAGAACAAGAAAGCTCCCTTGAAACCATCCCATAAGAAGACTCCTTCGGAAGAAAAGGTGGTAAAGGCTTCTTCAGAAAAGAAAGAAGCTTCGGAAGAAGACCATGCTGCAAAAGTTTCAACAAGCTCATCCTCAAAGGTCAACCAAGAGATGGATTGGAAGATCAAGAAAGATGTTGCAGCCCAAACCTCTTCTTCAACGGCCTCTATTGAACCCCAATGCATATCTTTTGGTTCAATTATGTCACTATCTTTGGAAGAGCCCAAGACCAGCAAGGCTTGGGCTTCCAAACAAAACTAACTATCTCATCTTATGTGCAGGGACATCCATTTGACAAGAACAACAATGTATGGATTGTAGATAGTGGATGCTCCAGGCACATGACAGGGAACAGATCTCTCCTTCAACAATTCCAGAACTTTGATGGAGGGCCTGTCCAATTTGGAGGTGAGGCCGAAGGATATATTTCTGGCAGAGGAAGTATATCCAATGGCAGAATAAACATTGACAAAGTTCACTTTGTCAAACAGCTTGAACATAATCTGTTAAGTGTTTCTCAATTCTGTGACCAAAAGCATCAAATGCTTTTCACAGAACATGAGTGAATTATTCTCAAACCAGGGATGACAATTCCTCCGGAATTGGTGCTTCTTAGATCTCCCAGGAAAGGGGATATGTACAAGCTGGATATGAACAATGCTTCTCCTATGGGTGAAGTATCATGCTTTCTTTCCAAAGCTGATAGTGATGAGTCAACACTATGGCATAAATGTATGTGTCATGTAAATTTTAAGACAATGAGTAAATTGGCTAAAATAACTTGGTACATGGCTTGCCTAAAAAGGAATTTTTCTGCAAAGATAACTGTGTTACATGCCTGAAAGGGAAACAACACATATCATCTCATAAATCCAAATGTGTTAACTCTATCACTATAACATTACACTTATTGCATATGGATCTCTTCGGTCCCACAAGTATAATGAGCATTGGAAGGATATCATACTGCCTTGTGATTGTTGATGATTTTACAAGATTTATATGGGTATTCTTTTTAAGAAGTAAAGATGAAACTGCTGAAACATTAAAATCTTTTATTCTTAAAATAGAAAATCAAATTGATCACAAGGTTAAGATCATTAGAAGTGATCAAGGGACTGAGTTTAAAAACTTTGTTCTTGACTCATTCTGTGACTCAAAAGGGATTGCCAGACAATATATGTAACACCCGGAAGTTTGACTTTTTGGTAGGCTATGCGACTGAGCCTCAGTCGTCTGTGATTTATGCGACTGGAGTTCAACCGCATGGCTATTCGGCGATTGAAGCTCAACCGCACGATTGTAGTTCAACCGCCCGAATGAAGTATGAGCCGCATGGAACATGTGCGATTGGGGTCCAATCGCATGGTGTTGATGCGACTGAAGGTCCAGTCGCCCCTGGACCAGATGCGACTGAGATGTGGGTATAAAAGGGGAGCAGCTCCAGTCTCCTCCCATTTTTCAGTCGGGAAGAGAGCTAGGGAGCGAAAGAGAACAGAAAGAAGAGAGGGAAAGTGCTGCCGAGTTCAAGATTGATCGTGAAGCTAGCCAAATTGAAGCTCATCAACTCCTACCTGACAATGTGAGTTCTAGGACCCCTCATTTACAAGTTTTCTAACGATTTTGGGGCTGGAATCACATATAAACCCTATTTTTGAAATAGTGTAAGTTTGACCCATTTGGGTAAATCTTGAGTAATGTGTTTATGGTATGAAGTAGGACTTGTATATGCTTGTATGAGGTCCTAGTAGGAATCCCTAAGGCTTGGGAGGGTCGATTGGGGCTGAAAGTGGGTTTATGGCGACTGTGGGGACGGGGGTTTCGCGACTGCAGTGTATGAAGAACTCCAGTCGCTGCCCAGTTAGGGTTATGCGACTGAAGGGCCATTCGGCCGAATGAGTGTTAGTTGATGTCCAATCGCCCGACTGAGGCTCAGACGCCCGATTGAGTCTCAATCGCACGATGGGTGATGCGACTGAGGGTTTCGGTCGCATGAGTTCAATCGCAGAGTAGTTCAGTCGTACGGTTAAGAGTTAGTCGCATATAGCCCAGTCGCATAGTGTCTAGTCGTACGAAAGGAAGTTCAATCGCACGTTTGAGTACCCATTCGCATGAACAGCCCAATCGCATGGCCCAGTCGCATGGAGGACATGCGACTGGTGATAGTTCAGTCGCCCGAACAGGGTGATGTGAGTGAATGTAGAAGTGTATGTATGATGTATGTATGTTAGTATGATGTTACCATGATAGATGGTGAATGCTGATGACATGTAAGTATTTATGTTCCTTATGTGTATGTGTCTTATCTTTAATAACTTTACGCGAATGAATGAAAGAATGAAAAGAATGTATTAAGAACGTAAAGTGAAAGATAATGAAAGAAGGAACACGATGAATGAATGCATGCATTAATGAAAGAAAGTAAGAAAGGCTTGCAAGCAAATGAAGGAGGTGCACACCCCTGGCAGGTGTTAGCTCAACGGTGTGCGGGTTAGCTACCCCGAAGGATGCACATTGGGTCAATCATTGAGATTGATAATGAGGTGAGTAACTTCGTGTTGCAACAGACTCGGTTAGCAGGCAATCATAAGATTGTCACTGAGGTGAGCAGCCGCGCGCTGCAACAGACTCGGTTAACGTATGTTAGTAGTAAAGTGAAAGATAAGTGGTGCATGTACTTACCCCAGGTGACTGGATCAGCTTATGTGCACAACGTTCGTGGCTAACCACCACAGGTCCAGCACCAGTAGTATGTATGATGAACGGGGTATTGTACATGTCACCGAATGTAAAGAACGTTCGAACGAAAGTAATGAAAGTATGAATGAATGTAATGTATGTTCGAACGTAAGTAACGAATGTATGAATGAAAGTAAAGTACGTACGAAAGTATGTAAAGTATGTATGTATGAAAGTAAACGAGAATGATGAAGTGTACACGAATGAAAGTAAGTAATGAATGATGAGATAATAACAATATTATCTACGTGTACGTATGATGTGTGAACACATGTATGGAAGAGCAGTTAATGAGAATGAAAGTATGTTTTATTATAAAACTAGAACTCACTCAGCAACGCTGACTTTTTATGTGTTTTCCAGTTGGCAGGTAGAGTTGCTGAGGATGGCACGAGGCGACTACTCAGCTCTTTTGGGATGGCATTTACTTTTTGATTATGCAGCCACATCATGTGTTGTGGGCCCGTAATGCGCGCAACACATCATGTTGCATGCAAGTGCAAGATTTCTTGATAATCCTGATAAACATGATTATTTAAGAAATCTTGCTTATGAAAGAAAATATATTTTTGAACATAATATCTTCTATATGAAGAAGAATATATTTTCTTTTTATTATTTTATTTCGGTAGAGGTCGCTGTATGACCCTATGATTGCTGTGGAATATGCATCAGCAGCAATCATAGTATAGTTAAGCAATGTAAGGAAAAGCTCGTATTTTGTAATCAAGACAATGATGTAAAAGCTTTTATGATGAAATGAGAATGCATGTTTTTATTGATTCCGCTGCGTATTTTATGATCATGTATTAAATGTATGTCATACGTGCGATGAAGAACCAACCGTAAGGTGCCCGGTGAGCGGGGCCTTACAAGTTGGTATCAGAGCAAAAGTTTAAGTAAATGGGTAAATTTTTATAATAAACCTAAACTTAAACTGAGAATGGGGCAGGGAGAATGAGAATGCCATCTGAGTAGTCGCGTGCCATCAGGTATTTTCTTAAAGATTAACTGGTATTACGTGCGCTTGTTATGTGAATGATGTGTACTGTTAGACTGAGATACTAATGTAGTCAGGATAGGTGATGCTCGGGGTACGAAGAGTAGAGTAAGTGGCTAATCACAACTGGCCACTGTAATTAGGGACTTACTGTACTTAACATAAACTGAGCTATTTCCTTGAATGACCGTGTTGGTGTTTTAATCTTTCAGTGTGATAGAAGATGGTCGGTGATAGATCATCTGATGCTTCCCGTGATGGTGGACGTGGTGATGAGCCGCGTATCACGCGAGGAAGATCTAGGAAAGAGAAAGTAGTACGTGAGGAGAACGAGATTCCTCATCAGGAGGAGACAGACGAAAGCGCCAAATTGAGAGCCTCGGTGAAAGAGGCAGTTGTCGAGGAGGTACATCAGGTTATGCAGACGATCTTACCGTCTGTAGTAACCGAAGTGATTAAGGCAGTACGTGAAGACGAGAGACAGGGGAGGAATCGGTCCTCCGGTAGACAGCAACAGACAGGGGCAGAAACAGTATTGTCCGATGACGAAGAGGAAGAGGAGGAAGAACAGGTAAGGGAGACAGCCCGGGGTTGTGATTACGGGAAATTTATGAGGTGCAAGCCTCCGACTTTTGATGGTTCGGGTACGGCTGCTGATGCTCACCAATGGGTGAGAGAGATGGAGGCGGTCCTTGATATCAGTGACTGACAGGAGGATAAGAAGGTAAAGTTTGCTACCCACTCATTTACGGGGATGACATTGTGCTGGTGGGACAATATTGTCCAGGCCGAGGGTAGCAGGGCCATTGGGAAAATGAAGTGGTCTGAGTTAAAGAGAATGGTGATCGAGGAGTTCAGTCCTCGTCGAGAGATGGACAGAGTTGAGAGAGAGTTCCTGCAGTTGGAGGCGGGAACGATGACCCACCAACAATACACGACTAAGTTCAACGACACGGTACGGTTGGTGCCAGAGCAAGTGACGCCGGTGTCTCGCAAGATTAACCGGTATATTCAGGGGTTGCCAGCCGAAATTCTTTGGCATTTGATTTTCGCCCGACCCAGTACTTTCAGGTCGGCGGTGGATTTAGCTGGGAGGTTGTATGACGAACGAGCTGCGTTGGTGAAATCTGAGGGCAGTAAGAAGGGAAGTGATGAGAGGAAGTGGCAGGGAAAGAGGTTTGGTCGGGGTGACACTTCGACAAATAGTAAGAAGGCACGGGTTGATGATCGTCGTGTGGTCGTGACAAGTGCAGGGTCGAGAAAGTGCGGGAAGTGTGGGCGAGAGCACGGTGGTGAGTGCAGATGGGGGCTGAATGGATGTTTCAAGTGTGGAAAGCCCGGTCATATGGCCAAAGAGTGTAAAGCGATGAGGTGCTATAACTGTGGGGAAAGTGGTCATATGAATAAAGACTGTAAGAAGCCGAGATCGGAGGGTTCCGGCGTGAAGAAGACAGGGGGTGAAGGGTCGAAAGCGAGCGCCAGAGCATTCACGATGACGCAGGAAGAGGCGAGGACTGACCCCGATGTAGTGTCCGGTACGTTTCTGGTGAACCAAACTTTAGCCTCTGTATTATTTGATTCGGGTGCCAGTAGGAGTTTCATTTCTGCTGCTTTTTGTGCCAAATTGCCGTTAGTAGTAGGCGTGTGGATGTGCCGTTTGATGTAGAAACTGCGATAGGTAAAACCACCAGGATTTCAGAGGTAATTGAGGGTTGCGATATAGAACTGGAGGGTCACAAATTCCCAGTTAAACCCTTTGCGATGACGTTAGGCGGTTTCGATTTGGTGCTTGGTATGGATTGGTTGGCAGATTTCGAGGCGAGCATTGTGTGTCGCAAGAAGATGATCAGTTTGACAGCGCCTGACGGTAGTCCAGTGACAGTTTATGGGGATCGGGTTACTACGATTCCGAAGGTGATCTCAATGGCAGTGGCGGGAAATGTATGAGGCGTGGATGTAACGCCTATTTATGTTATGTGAAAGATGTAGAGAAGCCAGCACCACAACCGTCTGATGTTCCGGTTGTGTGCGAGTTCCCAGACGTGTTCCCGGAAGACTTATCGGGATTGCCACCTGACAGAGAGATCGAGTTCCAGATTGATTTAGTACCAGGCGCCCAACCTGTTGCCAAGGCACCATACCGATTGGCCCCGACGGAGATGAAAGAGTTGATGGAGCAGTTACAAGAGCTGTTGGATAAGGGGTTTATTCGACCGAGTATCTCACCTTGGGGTGCTCCGGTCCTGTTTGTAAAGAAGAAGGACGGTAGTATGAGGATGTGCATCGACTACCGCGAGCTGAATAAGCTGACAGTAAAGAACAGATACCCCTTGCCGAGGATCGACGACTTGTTTGATCAACTTCAGGGTGCAAGTTGGTTTTCACGTATAGATCTTCGATCAGGCTACCATCAACTGAAGGTGAAGGAGCAGGATATCCCTAAAACAGCTTTTCGTACGCGCTACGGTCATTATGAGTTCCTCGTTATGTCTTTTGGTTTGACCAACGCGCCAGCTGCTTTTATGGACCTGATGAATAGGGTGTGCCGGCCGATGTTGGATAAATCAGTGATTGTATTCATTGATGACATCTTGATTTATTCAAAGAGCGAGACTGAGCATGCCGGTCACATTCGCGAAGTTTTGGAGACGTTGAGAAGGGAGAAGTTGTATGCTAAATTCTCCAAGTGCGCATTCTGGTTGCGTGAAGTTCAATTCTTGGGTCAAGTGGTAAATCCGGATGGGATTATGGTCAATCCGGCGAAAGTGGAAGCAGTGATGCAATGGAAGTCTCCGAAGACGCCGTCCGAGATCCGTAGTTTCTTGGGTTTGGCGGGTTACTACCGAAGGTTCATCCAAGACTTTTCCAAAATTTCTTCTCCACTGACAAAGTTGACCCGGAAGGATGTGAAATTTGTATGGGGTCAAGCTCAAGAAAAGGCGTTTGAAGAACTGAAGACGAGATTGACCCAAGCTCCAGTATTGGCGTTACCCGAGGGGAGTGAAGATTTGGTAGTTTATTCTGATGCCTCCTACTCGGGGTTGGGGTGTGTATTAATGCAGAGAGGAAAGGTGATAGCCTATGCATCCCGACAGCTGAAAGTTCATGAGGTTAACTACCCTACTCATGACTTGGAGCTAGCAGTTGTGGTTTTCGCACTGAAGATTTGGCGGCACTATTTATACGGAACGAAGTGTACCATCTTCACGGACCACAAAAGCTTGAAGTACTTCTTCGAGCAAAAAGATCTGAATATGAGGCAACGGCGATGGTTGGAGCTTATAAAGGACTATGATTGTGAGATCCATTACCATCCGGGCAAAGCCAACGTGGTGGCAGATGCCCTTAGCCGAAAGGAGAGGCCCGAGCCAATCCGAGTGGAGGCGTACCAGCTAATCATGACCTCCGACGTGATGAAACAGGTCAAAGAGTTCCAAGATGAGGCTTTGAAAGACGAACATCTTAACTCTGAACGCATGAGAGGTCTGGTCGCGGAGTTGGGTGAGAACGCAACGGGTGTCAGAACTCGGTTTGGGCGTATGTGGATTCCTCGTCTTGGGGATCTACGAATGAAGATTTTGGATGAAGCTCATAAGTCTCGATACTCCATTCATCCCGGTGCTACCAAAATGTACCAAGATATGAAGAAAAATTTCTGGTGGCCGGGCATGAAACGTGATGTGGTGGAGTATGTGAGTAAATGCCTCACTTGTTTGCAAGTAAAGGCGGAGCACCAGAAGCCGTACGGAAAGATTCAACCTTTGGACATCCCGGAGTGGAAGTGGGAGCACATCACCATGGATTTTATCACAAAGCTGCCACGTACTCCGAAAGGGTATGATGCGATCTGGGTGATTGTGGATCGGTTGACGAAGAGTGCTCACTTCTTACCGATGCGGGAGACATATTCGTCCGAGAAGTTGGCTGATCTTTTTATCAAAGAGATCGCGACTCGTCATGGTGTACCGGTGTCGATTGTGTCTGATCGCGACACCCGGTTTACATCCAAATTCTGGAAGAAATTCCACGATGCTATGGGGACGAGGTTGCATATTAGCACGGCTTATCATCCACAAACTGATGGTCAGTCGGAAAGGACCATTCAGACATTGGAGGACATGCTCCGAGCATGTGTTATTGACTTTGGTGGAAGTTGGGATGACCATCTACCGTTAGCTGAGTTCTCATACAACAACAGTTATCATGCCAGTATCGGTATGCCACCCTATGAGATGTTATACGGTAGAAGATGTAGGACACCCGTCTGTTGGGGTGATATTGGCCAGAAAGAATTGGGAAGCGTCGAAGTGGTAGAGGCTACGACTGAAAAGCTCGAAAGAATTAAAGCTTATATGAAGGTGGCCAAAGACCGACAGAAGTCGTATGCCGACAAACGACGCAGGCCGATTGAGTTCCAGGTGGGAGACCGGGTTATGTTGAAGGTCTCACCTTAGAAAGGGATCATTCGATTCCGGAAGCGAGGTAAGTTGAGTCCGCGATATATAGGCCCTTTCCGAATCATTGCTCGAGTAGGAGAAGTGGCCTATAGGTTAGATTTGCCAGATGAACTAAGTGGAATCCACCCGACTTTCCACGTGTCTCACCTGAGGAAGTGTTTGGCGGACGAAGACATGATCGTTCCACTGGATGATATCGAGGTAGACGAAAGGCTCAATTACGTAGAGCAACCAGTGGCGATCAAAGATCGCAAAGAGAAGAGGTTGAGAAATAAAGTGGTTCCCCTTGTGCGTGTACAGTGGCGGCACAGGAAGGGATCCGAGTCGACGTGGGAAACTGAAGAAGAAATGAGGCAGCATTACCCACGATTGTTCGAGGAATGACAGGTTTCGGGGACGAAACCTAAAATAAGGGGGGTGGACTTGTAACACCCGGAAGTTTGACTTTTTGGTAGGCTATGCGACTGAGCCTCAGTCGTCTGTGATTTATGCGACTGGAGTTCAACCGCATGGCTATTCGGCCGATTGAAGCTCAACCGCACGATTGTAGTTCAACCGCCCGAATGAAGTATGAGCCGCATGGAACATGTGCGATTGGGGTCCAATCGCATGGTGTTGATGCGACTGAAGGTCCAGTCGCCCCTGGACCAGATGCGACTGAGATGTGGGTATAAAAGGGGAGCAGCTCCAGTCTCCTCCTATTTTTCAGTCGGGAAGAGAGCTGGGGAGCGAAAGAGAACAGAAAGAAGAGAGGGAAAGTGCTGCCGAGTTCAAGATTGATCGTGAAGCTAGCCAAATCGAAGCTCATCAAATCCTACCTGACAATGTGAGTTCTAGGACCCCTCATTTACAAGTTTTCTAACGATTTTGGGGCTGGAATCACATATAAACCCTATTTTTGAAATAGTGTAAGTTTGACCCATTTGGGTAAATCTTGAGTAATGTGTTTATGGTATGAAGTAGGACTTGTATATGCTTGTATGAGGTCCTAGTAGGAATCCCTAAGGCTTGGGAGGGTCGATTGGGGCTGAAAGTGGGTTTATGGCGACTGTGGGGACGGGGGTTTCGCGACTGCAGTGTATGAAGAACTCCAGTCGCTGCCCAGTTAGGGTTATGCGACTGAAGGGCCATTCGGCCGAATGAGTGTTAGTTGATGTCCAATCGCCCGACTGAGGCTCAGACGCCCGATTGAGTCTCAATCGCACGATGGGTGATGCGACTGAGGGTTTCGGTCGCATGAGTTCAATCGCAGAGTAGTTCAGTCGTACGGTTAAGAGTTAGTCGCATATAGCCCAGTCGCATAGTGTCTAGTCGTACGGAAGGAAGTTCAATCGCACGTTTGAGTACCCATTCGCATGAATAGCCCAATCGCATGGCCCAGTCGCATGGAGGACATGCGACTGGTGATAGTTCAGTCGCCCGAACAGGGCTGATGTGAGTGAATGTAGAAGTGTATGTATGATGTATGTATGTTAGTATGATGTTGCCATGATAGATGGTGAATACTGATGATATGTAAGTATTTATGTTCCTTATGTGTATGTGTCTTATCTTTAATAACTTTACGCGAATGAATGAAAGAATGAAAAGAATGTATTAAGAACGTAAAGTGAAAGATAATGAAAGAAGGAACACGATGAATGAATGCATGCATTAATGAAAGAAAGTAAGAAAGGCTTGCAAGCAAATGAAGGAGGTGCACACCCCTGGCAGGTGTTAGCTCAACGGTGTGCGGGTTAGCTACCCCGAAGGATGCACATTGGGTCAATCATTGAGATTGATAATGAGGTGAGCAACTTCGTGTTGTAACAGACTCGGTTAGCAGGCAATCATAAGATTGTCACTGAGGTGAGCAGCCGCGCGCTGCAACAGACTCGGCTAACGTATGTTAGTAGTAAAGTGAAAGATAAGTGGTGCATGTACTTACCCCAGGTGACTGGATCAGCTTATGTGCACAACGTTCGTGGCTAACCACCACAGGTCCAGCACCAGTAGTATGTATGATGAACGGGGGTATTGTACATGTCACCGAATGTAAAGAACGTTCGAACGAAAGTAATGAAAGTATGAATGAATGTAATGTATGTTCGAACGTAAGTAACGAATGTATGAATGAAAGTAAAGTACGTACGAAAGTATGTAAAGTATGTATGTATGAAAGTAAACGAGAATGATGAAGTGTACACGAATGAAAGTAAGTAATGAATGATGTGATAATAACAATATTATCTACGTGTACGTATGATGTGTGAACACATGTATGGAAGAGCAGTTAATGAGAATAAAAGTATGTTTTATTATAAAACTAGAACTCACTCAGCAACGCTGACTTTTTATGTGTTTTCCAGTTGGCAGGTAGAGTTGCTGAGGATGGCACGAGGCGACTACTCAGCTTTTTTGGGATGGCATTTACTTTTTGATTATGCAGCCACATCATGTGTTGTGGGCCCGTAATGCGCGCAACACATCATGTTGCATGCAAGTGCAAGATTTCTTGATAATCCTGATAAACATGATTATTTAAGAAATCTTGCTTATGAAAGAAAATATATTTTTGAACATAATATCTTCTATATGAAGAAGAATATATTTTCTTTTTATTATTTTATTTCGGTAGAGGTCGCTGTATGACCCTATGATTGCTGTGGAATATGCATCAGCAGCAATCATAGTATAGTTAAGCAATGTAAGGAAAAGCTCGTATTTTGTAATCAAGACAATGATGTAAAAGCTTTTATGATGAAATGAGAATGCATGTTTTTATTGATTCCGCTGCGTATTTTATGATCATGTATTAAATGTATGTCATACGTGTGATGAAGAACCAACCGTAAGGTGCCCGGTGAGCGGGGCCTTACAATATAGTGCTCCCAGAACTCCTCAACAAAACGGTGTTGCTGAGAGGAGGAACAGGACACTTATTGAGGCTGCTCAAACCATGTTAGCTGATTCAAAACTACCTCTAACATTCTGGGCAGAGGCAGTTAGCACTGCATGCTATGTGCAAAACAGGGTTCTTGTAGTTAAGCCCCATGGAAAAACCCCTTATGAGTTATGGAACAAGAGGCCACCGTTCATTGGCTTTCTAAGGTCCTTTGGCTGTAGGTGTACCATACTTAACACAGAAGATAACTTAGCAAAGTTTGCTGAAAAGTCGGATGATGCTATCTTTGTTGGATACTCTTCTAGCTCCAAAGCTTATAGAGTATACAACATCAAGAATCAACAATTTGAGGAGTCATCCAATATAGTTGTTAATGAGCACACTCCTTGTGTTAGGGGGAATGGACCTGATTATATCTTTGATTTAGAATTGTTTCCAAACTATTCTAAACCATCTTGTGAGAATGTTTCAGCTGGAACAGGTGCTCAAAATGATGCTGATGCTAATCAACTATTTGAGCTTCCCAGACCTCTTCCAAATTCTCCAAGAGCTGAAAGACAACAAGCTTCAACCATCCACAGGTCTGATAGTGTAACTATCTCCAGGAATAGTGAAGCTTCAACAAGTGAATCACTTGATCAACCTCGAAGTTCTTCAGGTGATCCATTACAACACCAGGTTGAAGAGAGTAGTATTCTGAAGGAACAGGCAACTGTTAATACTACCCCACAACCAACCATTGATGATGTTTCTCAATCATTCAATCAGTCCTCATTGAATGATTTTGAAACAGCAGCTGGACAGAGTGATCCAGTTCCTGATCAGAATATGTCCAACCTGGACTTATCTCTGCAACTGGAAGTGATTCCTCGTCTTAGGATTCACAACACTCATCCAACTGAAAACATCATAGGGAATGTCTCTGAAGGTGTGAGAACAAGAGGGCAAACTCATCATGGGAATGTCTGCTTGTACTCATGCTTCTTATCTCAGATGGAACCCAAGAAGGTGGAAGATGCCTTAAAGGATAGTAGTTGGATTGAATCGATGCAGGAGGAGCTGCTTCAATTCAGAAGACAAAAGGTCTGGAATCTATGCCCACTACCATCTGGTCAAGTACCCATAGGCACTAAATGGGTGTTCAGAAACAAGAAAGATGAAAGAGGCTTGATTATCAAGAACAAGGCAAGATTAGTAGTTCAGGGATACACCCAAGAGGAAGGAATCGATTATACTGATGTCTTTGCATCTGTTGCAAGACTTGAGGCAGTTAGGATCTTCCTTGCTTATGCTGCATCCAAGAACTTCACAGTCTACCAACTTGATATCAAGTGTGCATTTTTATATGGGGATATAGATAGGGAAATCTATGTATGTTAACCTCCAGGATTTGAAGACCCACAGCACCCCAACTATGTGTGCAAACTGGATAAAGCTCTATATGGGTTGCACCAAGCACCTAGACTGTGGTATGAGACCTTGTCTCAGTTTCTCCTGAAGAATGGATACACCAGAGGTACCATTGATAAAACTCACTTCATCAGGAAGATTGGAGAAGACATTTTGCTCATTCAAGTCTATGTTGATGACATCATATTTGGTTCCTCAAATGACCAAATGTGTAAGGACTTTGAGAACATTATGAAGCAGAAATTTGAGATGAGTTCCATGGGAAAAATTGACTTTTTCCTTGGAATTCAGGTGAAACAGATGAAGGAAGGGTTCTTCATAAATTGTGACACCCCCCGCAGGAAGGTGTACGAGAGCCGCAAATGGATATTGTCCTCTTTGCCCGCAGGCTCAAGGATTTAAAACGCGTCCCGTTGGGTGAGATGAGTAATAGCCCTCCCCTTGTGGGAGTATTTGCAGGCATGTGTCCATCACCACCCACCGAAGTGTACATCAGAGTCGCACAGCGGTGGGATACTGTCCTCTTTGCCCACAGGCTCAAGGCTTTAAACGCGTCCATTTGGGGAAGGTATCCAGCCCCTTATAAAGAAGCCTTCGTTCGCCTCCCCAACCGATGTGGGATGAGTCATAGCCCTCCCCTGTGGGAGTATTTGCAGGCATGTGTCCATCCACCCACCGAAGTGAGACCAGCGTCCTCGCTGGCACAACGGCCCGGCCCTGGCTCGGATACCAACTGTGACACCCCCCGCAGGAAGGTGTACGAGAGCCGCAAATAGATATTGTCCTCTTTGCCCGCAGGCTCAAGGATTTAAAACGCGTCCCGTTGGGTGAGATGAGTAATAGCCCTCCCCTTGTGGGAGTATTTGCAGGCATGTGTCCATCACCACCCACCGAAGTGTACATCAGAGTCGCACAGCGGTGGGATACTGTCCTCTTTGCCCACAGGCTCAAGGCTTTAAACGCGTCCATTTGGGGAAGGTATCCAGCCCCTTATAAAGAAGCCTTCGTTCGCCTCCCCAACCGATGTGGGAATGATCTTGTTACTTTTATCTTTGTATTCTTAATGTATCTTTGTTTGAGATTTTACTTGTATTGTTAACATTGAATCTTGATTAATATAATGGGAATTTAAAATAGCGTTATGTGGCCGTGAACAATCGTAATTCTCACACTTCGACGATTCCGCCGTCAAGGTTGGGGTGTGACAGATTGGTATCAGAGCCCATAACTATAGGGAATTAGGTTATTAGAAATGGTGACCTAGACTATAGATGCATGAACCTCATAGAAAGAGCCTTATACTTTTGTGTATACATATATGTTTTTCATGCTACATAATGCTATGCCTTTTGTGCAACTTGATGCCTTAGCATAGGATTGCCTTATTTGTGCTTAAGACTTAGTTACTTGTCTCCCTAAACTTAACTTTGACTCTTTGACTCTCCCCGATAAATGAACTTCCTAAACTTATCCTCAATGACATGTGGAGTCTACACTTATCATCATGGGTTCAATTCCTTAGACTCTTTGTCTAATCTATGAAAATCTCATCAAGGTTTTGATTTCATTAACCAAAGAAATTTGTGTGACACATAGACACCTGTATTCTGGATTTCCTGGCAAAAGGCCTTCGGGCTAAGGCAAGCATATCGTATAAATCTCATTGCGAGACCAGTTATGCTTACCTGGGGATTTCTGGGATGAGTGATAAACTATGGTCAACATACACAAGTTTCTAAGGCAAGTGGGTCAATTTACCTTGACGTGTCAACGATTCCAAATGGTAATGCGTTACTAAATGGAACCATCCTCTTTGTATCTTAAAAATCTTGGATTCCTTGAACTGGTTTCTTCTCATTCTTGTCATACATAATGTTCCTGTGATATTGAACTCGTCTTACCTTTCAACTCCTACGTTTAAACATCGTTACACGTTAGGCGTTTCATGTAGCTATTTCTATACCTTGGTCAACGTGTACATGACTCTTGTTATACCCAAAGATATTGGGAATCTAAACCGAATGATCTTTAAAACTTTAAATCGTTACTTATGGTTTTCAAATCTTCCTAAGGGTGTGTCCCGTAACTAAAGACATTCAATGTTGTAGGTGGAATTCCTACATCTCGGGATACTTTGCTAATTGAATCCGTTTCTTTGACTTGAAACCCTTGAGATGAGTGATCACTTATAAGTACGCATGTCTTTAATAAGGTTATGGCTGACCTCATATCTTGAGAAGTCCATGTATTCCCTTCGATTGTGAATTGAATGTTCACATCCCATTGTGATGTCGAATCATTCTTGCCCTTGATTTTGTCTCCCTGATTTAAACTATTCAAGATTTGAACACCATCATAACAAATTCTGCTATCTCGAACTTTGATCTTAAGCTTGTAAGCATGATTTTTCCTTTTGTTACATTGATGTAACTTGAAATTTTCCGAATTTCTAATTAATATTATTTTCCTTTCATCGTTAAGTCAAACATCGTACCGCTTGCACCATAGGAGATGCAATAGTTTGCAAGTCAACCTATGACTAAGAACACTCGTATCTCCTAAATGATTCTATCTCAACAAAACAGGGGTGATTCTCTTACTTTGATGATTCTCTATTCGTTTCGATAAATGGTTTCCAATTATGTGTTTTATGAAATTTCATCCTCTGGATTAGGGTGATTTCCTTATCTTGAGGATTGACTTCAATTATTCTCATTGGAACTTGCATTTCACGAAGGACATGATCTCACCAAAATAGGATTGAAACCCGTACTTTGGTGACAATTGTCAATTTCCGATTGTTTTCTTGTTATTATGAAATTCAATCATCAAGATAGGTGTGAATTCCATACCTTGATGATAATTTCATTTTCATGGATTGTATTTTCTCAAATGAAACGACCTCATTAAAGTAGGAGTGAGTTCTGGATTTTGATGAAGAAGTTCGTCTTGTTATATTTTGTTTTTGTAAAACTTCACCGTTAAGATAGGAGTGATTTCCCTTACCTTAATGGTGAGTTACCTCGTCTTATTTCTGTGGATCCTTAACAATGAGTTGGGGATCGAACTTTTTGATTGGTAAGTTAGTGGTCATACCTTGGGAGTACACCATCAAGTTAGGAGTGAAAACCACACCTTGATGACTATTCTCATTTCTTGATCATCAACTGATCAAGGTTGTAATCAAGTGGCGAGAAGCATGTAGTAACTTGAAGGGTGAAACAATGTTAGTGTTTCGACCTATCAAGCCAAAGCATGATCTCTGAACTTGAAAGGAGACCCAATCGCTCTAGGTTGATTTTGATTCCAAGCCTGGAGCATTTAAATTCTTAAAACTATTTCTTTTCATTTATCCTCATGTTTTGATATGATCTAGCTATATGGAACTATTTATTTCTCACTTATCGACTTTCCTTATGAGTTATCATCAAAACCTGGTTGCGCGATGATAGCCTTCCTAAACAATCTTTCTGCTAAAGACATTATCAACTTATGCTCATGTCTTTCTAGTTATACAAATGTTCTCAACTGTGCTTATGGTTTATTGAACTGCATATGTAAACTGTACTTAGAAGATTGCTACATTGCAAAACATGTTTACAAATACCTTTCTTATTGTTTGCGTCATTACTTGAATCGCTTTTGAATCCTTAACCTTGGAAATCTTTAAAACTCTATTTGATTTCGATCAACGAGACTTGTTATTACTTACATTGTGACGTGGAGGTTCATAAACCTTCGTAACTTGTAGTCGTGGGTTTGGCATAAAGGAAAAGACGTAGCTTGGTATGTGTCCGAGTGTCTTACCTTCATACATGACAAGACCTAACATTCGTGATCCTATGGATCTCCTGTTTAACTTTTCTTTCAACTAAAATGCTTCTTATCTTAGAGGTCATATTGACTCATGTGGGATAACGGGTCGAGAAATTGACCTGTATCTGTTTCAAATATTCGTATACCGTGGTATGGTGTTAAAACATCGATCGTTATTTTGAATGATTGATTCATTTTCTGTTTTTTTAATAATAATCTTAACCATCATCGTGAACTCATTCCAAAATCTTCGCATATCATATTATTCCTAGACCGATGGTTGGTCAAAGGAGGAATACGTAGTCATAAGATATGCGTTAAGATCGATTCATATAGTGACGTTTGGGATTCTTAAATCCCGACGGTTAACCTTTCTTACCATTGTTTGGTCTTTTATTGATTTCTAGACATCATTTTACTACGAAATTATATTCTAGAAGTTGTGGCTTATAAGTCTAACATATCACGGTAAATCGTCATCGTTTTCCAACATTTCATCTCAAAACGTCTCACATTTCACTCAAAAGAGCTCAAATTGGCATGCATTATGCCAAAAATCTTGTAAGATTCCATAAAGTGAAACGTTTCACCTGTAATCAAACGTCAAACATTGTCCGTTGTACACTTACCTTGCATTATAATTCCATTGATTGTTTAAGTTTCATTCTTAATTTCGGGACGAAATTCTTTTAAGTTGGGGAGACTGTAACATCTTGTATTTTTACGTTAATTAAAAATTAACGTTGTTTAATCTTGTAAGGACCATTGTCGTAAATTATGAAACTCATGGGTTATTTATGTATTTAATTCTTTAACTTGAAAGTTAATAATGTTAATTATTATATGATAAATAAATAATAATAACAATAATAACAATGATAATAATAATAATCATAATAATAATAAGAACAATGATAATGATAATAATAATAATAATAATAATAATAATAATAAACAATATTCTAAATCTTGTAATAATATAAGTTTTACTATGTTAAAACTTGGAATTAAATAGTTTCTACATAAATTAATAAAACTTTAAAACCTCATGGGCTGAAACCGTAACTTAATTTAGACTAAAACCAAGGTTTTGGAATTAAATAAATGAATCCTAAAACTACAGGGGCCAAAGCTGTAAAATTATAAACCCAAACCCCCACCCCTTTCTCCCTCCGCTTTCCGGTTGAAGATCCGGCCAAAGCTCCGGCGAGCGCCGGCCACCACCAAAACATCACCAATCCACTAAATTGGAACCACTGAACCGTTCGCAAACTAGTTTCGAACCTTAACCCCTTCAAATCGAGCCATAAGTGTTGAGTTTATCTGTTCACTTGAAACCGAAATCGAATTCACTCGAACCAAAAACCGATTCCACACTTAAATCACTGTAATGATCAAATTAATCGGTTATAAACGATTGGTTAATCAAATCAAACTTAATGTAATAATTAACTTCACCTGAATCAGCATTAAATCTGTTTAATTCTACCCGAAACCTCCGACATTATACCTATAGCTGTTGGATGCTTACCTGATCAAATCGAAGCTATAAAGTGGGGGCAAACACTCACGACATTCCCTTTTCACTATCCGTGAGCTCAATTTCATTTCAAACACACATACACAACAAGATTAAACCAAGAACAGCCGCGATTTGGGTCAAACCAATACACATCGAATCTTAAACGATTGCAGGTAATTATATTAGGGCTATTACACTATGTTACATGAAAATCGAAAGCCCTATGGTTAATTTGGTTAACAACATCGAATTGATGTTCAATTTGATTCAAGAACAATCTAGGGTTCTTGGATTTGGGGGGCGTCCATTGATTCGTGTTAAAAAGAATTGGAACCGGATCATACCGCGGCTGTAAGCCTTGGTTCACCGGTTCCACGTTCCCATGTTAACTTTGAGGTCCCGGGTTCGACCCCGGGCACCCTCACTTATTTTTTTTTGGGCTTTTTCAGCCTTAAAATAATTGTAGAAAATTTTTAATAAATATAAAAATTTCTTTTGTAAACTTTAAATATTCTTCTGACCACCAAATAATTTACTAAATTTTTATCAAATTTAAATAATTAAATAACTTTATGTAAAACCTATTTACAACGGTTATTTTCGTTTAATTCTATCAAAATGAATTTTAAATAATAAATAAAAATTGAGTTTTGGTCCAAACGTGATCCTTTTTAAAATTATGATTATTTTAAAATATTTATTTAACTTTAATATTTAAACTTTATTGATTGTTACTAATAGTTTTCTTTTAAAAATTAAGTAGTTATTTATATAAAAAAAATGACTTGAAACAATAATCTAAGAATCATTAAAATATTAGTGGACACAATATTATCTTTATTCTTTAAGAAATTACTTATTATATATTTTATAATTACGCAAAATATTAAAAATATTATTTCTTATAAGTTACACTTTAACTAACGGTTTAGATTAATATTTTGTTATTAATCAATTTATGGTTCTTAGAAAATTATAAAGATTTGATTACATTTTGAACTTCATCATTATTATATCTAATTTCATTGCTAAAACACTTAACCTCATATATAATTCGTCTAATGAAATCAAATTGTAAATAATTACTTTGTAGACTTTTTACTTATTAAAACCCCTATAATTCTATCAAAACCCTAATCCTTGTTTGAACGTTAATCTTATTATTAATCTTAAACTCGTAATATATGCTTAGGGGCCTTGTAATGGAATACTTTGGATTATCTTTTGAACTTTTATATCATCTTGTAATGCTTATATCCATGTGAGTATTTCCATACCCCTTTTCTTCTTATTTTCACACTTTGGGGTGAAACATGTTAACTTATATCATTGTACTTATAAACTTAATCGAGTCTTGTAAACTTTATGGCAATTTACTTGTGTGTTGTGGTTAGTTGAACTTTTGTGGTTACCATGTTATGGCGTTATATGTACAATCATTAACTATTGCTAGCCTGGCGACGTCATAGATCTATGGGCCTGACAAGCCTGCTTGGTTGATCCAAGTACACTTAGCTAATCGTATATACTTACAACTTGGTTGATCCAAGTACACGTTTGAAACTTGTAAAACTTTGTCAAGGTTTGATTGTTGCATTGTTCATAACATCCCTAATCACTTTATTCACTAACTTATAACTTGAATTGCCATCTTTTATATATATACTTATGTATTAGAAACTATGGAATGCTCACCAACATTTTTATGTTGACCTTTTATTTTTAACATGTTTCAGGAATACCTCAAGTATGTGTTCTACACTTTGAAGCTTATCACACTTAGGATTGGACTTAGAGAAATAAAACGAATGATCTTGTTACTTTTATCTTTGTATTCTTAATGTATCTTTGTTTGAGATTTTACTTGTATTGTTAACATTGAATCTTGATTAATATAATGGGAATTTAAAATAGCGTTATGTGGCCGTGAACAATCGTAATTCTCACACTTCGACGATTCCGCCGTCAAGGTTGGGGTGTGACATAAATCAATCTAAGTATGTCTCAGACATTTTAGATAGATTTGAAATGAAGGACTGTAAACCAGCCAAGACACCCATACCCAGAAATCATAATCTTTACCCTGACCTTGAGGGGGAGGATACTGATCAACATCAGTATAGAGCGATTATTGGTTCTCTGATGTATCTCACTGCTAGTAGACCTGATATCATGTTTGCCACATGCATTTGTGCAAGATATCAGGCTGCTCCAAAGGTGTCTCACCTAGCTGCTGCAAAGAGAATCCTCAGATACCTCAAAGGAGCACCTAAAATAGGTCTCTGGTATCCAAGAAATAGTGATTTTAATCTCTATGGATACTCTGACAGTGACTATGGTGGCTGCAACATTGGCAAGAAATCAACATCAGGAGGATGTCAATTTCTTGGTGGAAGGATTATCTCATGGCAATGCAAGAAACAATCCTGTGTCTCTATATCAACTGCTGAAGCTGAATACATTGATGCTGCTAGCTGCTGTGCTCAACTGCTATGGATTCAAAATCAGATGTTGGACTATGGATTCAACTTCATGACTACTCCTATCCATATTGACAACAACAGTGCTATCTCCATTACTGAAAATCTAGTGAAGCATTCCAAGACAAAGCATATTGATATCAGGTATCATTTCATTAGAGATATTCATGAAAAAAATCTGATAAGTTAATTAAAGTTGACTCAAATGAACAATATGTTGATTTGTTCACAAAAGCTTTTGATGAACAAAGATTTAAGTATCTCATATCAGCTATTGGGATGATAAACATTGATTAACTACCTCTTTTGAAAAACGTTTAATGTGTAATGTCTTGTGTCAATACAATTTAAGCCCTGTTACAAAAGATCTTTTTTATTCCAAGTGTAAATTCCTTCCGAAGAGGAATTAACTCTCGGAAAATATTCTTAAATATCTTCCGAAGCCAAATTCCTCAATGGAAATTTTCTTCTCGGAAGAGTTTTTAGTCTCGGAAGAAGCGATTGATTTTACATCAGATCTACTTCCGAAACTTATAACACTCTCCATTCGGAAAGACAGTTTTTACCTTCGGAAGCAATGCCTTGCTTCAGAAGAGAAAATTGTCTTCGGAAGATAATTACCTTCGAAAATGTTTTGCCTTCGGAAAGAGAGATTTTTATGTGTAACGGATATCTTTGGGCCCCACTCTGTAAAAGGTAAAAATTTGCTAATGATGGTCATATTATTTAAAATTATCCCTTGCCGCCACTGTCATTTCATAGCCGAAAACCACCATCACCCCAAACAGTTACCCTATTACCTCTACTACCACCATTTCCACTTTAAATAATCCAGACTGTTCAATTTCATCTTCTTTTACCAATTTACTGCCCTAACTATTCCCTTCTCTGTCAAACCTGAAATTTCACCCCAATTCAAGCTTACTTTCTCTGCAATGGCGCTAAACCCTCAGCACAACCAGGTCGCACTACTTGATTTATCAAGAGATGCCGACTTCACCCAAATAATCACCTTTCTTTCTGAATCAACCTACTTCACGGCGCTCACTGTTAACTCCACCGTTTACTCTAACCACATGACTGAATTCTGGAGTAACGGTCAAGCTGCAGTCCTAAATGGTGTTCGCGTCCTGAGAACCCGCATTTGTGGACAGGAGTTGATCATCAGTGAACAACTCATCAGGGAGCATCTCAAGCTTCAGGATGATGGAGCTCCTACTGAGTTTCCCAAAGAAGACTTGGATAGCACATACCTCCTCATGGGATATGGTGGCGATGTGAGCAGATCAACAGTCTACAAGTTCAACTTCTCATATCATTGGAAGTTCTTGCTGCACATCGTTCTGCATTGCTTATCCAACAAGTCTGGGGGATGGGATCAAATCCCATACGAACTAGGGTGTCTAGTTCACGGGTTGGTGAGAGGTCTGCGCTTCAACTACTCAAGGTTTGTGTTGAACAACCTAATCGGGAATATTCAAAGGAACACATTCTTCATGTATCCCCGATACATTCAACACTTCATCAACTGCGAGTTGGAACAGAGCAAGCTTGTCTGTGAAGCCGCTCTAGCTGTTCCCCAAGTGCGGCCCACCATCTTCAAAACTTTGAAGAATGTGTCCACCAATTTTACTGGAAGGTATACTCCTTTACCTCCATAGATGACTGAGCGCATAGCTCCTGGTGACATCCCTGTTGACCCCACAGGTGATGAACCCACACCAGCAACCTCCACCACAATGCCAACCATACCTTCTCCACCTATTAAATTTACATATCAAAGACGTCCCAAACGAACCCTTGTTCAATCTACTCTGATTGAACAAGCTCCTCCAGTTCAAACCAAAAGGGCTAGAGTGGAATCATGGGCTCCCACTTAGTCCGAGGTCACACCATCCTTCTCATTTGACCTCAATTTGGGTTTTGAGCCTCCTCAGTCTCAAACCCAAGAGCCCGAACCTCAAGCCTTTAGCCCATAGGGTGAGTCTTTACACTCCCCTGTGCAGCCTTCAAGGGACAGCCCCACAAGAGGCTCAATGCCTGTAGACATTGATCTAGGTCCCGGGTCAGTAGGTTTAACCTCTTTATCTTTCACTGACCTATTACTCCGAACTGATGAAGAGATTACATCTCTCCATGGCCATGAATTTGATCTACAACACCCTCTCAAAGATCAACAGAGCCAAGAGAGATCCCTAATCTCTGGCCCCCATCAGCAGCCAACTACTGAGGTGAGTCCCACTGATGTGGAGGGGACTCATGTAGGCTCAGCTGCCACTACTCAGAGTCTCTCATTGAGCTCTAAGGACAGTGGTAACAACAATCAGACTGAGTCTACGGCAACTTTGCCCATTGACATCTCTGAAAGAGATGAATTTGAGCAAGGGTATCCAGGGTGCCAAGAAGCCACATCTGGTGGTGAGACTGAACATACTAGGTATGTTATCTCATCTCCCTGTGATTCTTCACATGAAGATGAGGGAAGTATGCAACTCACACTTCAGTACTTGCTCTCTAAGGTATCAAACATGGAATCTCAGGTGAGGATCTTAGAGATAAGGACAGCCACTCAGCAACTTGAGATTGACAATCTCAAGGCTCAACTAGCTGAGAAACAGACGGAGTGGTCTGTTAGGCATGTACCTGTTCAGGTCTTATTGACTTCTTCCTCTAGCTCATCTAGCTCTCAAGATGATGTTACCAAAAAGGGGGAGAAAGATCAGAGACAAACATCCGAGGAACCACAGATCCAGTCTTCTACCTCCCAACTCATAACCCTACCTAAGTCATCTCAATCAACATAAAAGATTGACTCACAGATGCTTCATTATCTCTACAGACTTTTCACAAAGTTTGTATTGAGATCCTCCTTAGAACAGCCCAGCCCCGACACCACACTCATATACTTTGGGGCTGAGGAGCTTCAAAGACTGGCTGCACCTTCTACCACTGTGGAAGAAGTTGGTCAACCTAAGGTCCACATGGAACCTGAGATTAACTTCGAAGGGGAAATGGGGACTGATGGCCCAGCAACTGAAACAGTCAGGACAGAACTTGCATCAGCCTCTTCTTCCGAAGCTCAGGCTGAAACTTCCGAAGCTAAAGTTGAAACTTCGGAAGAACAAGACAAGTCTTCCGAAGCTGAGATAGAAGCTGCGGAAGGTTTGTTCCAAATGTCCGAGGAACTGATCATCACAGATGTTACTGCTGAAATAGCATCTGAGATGAGCAGGGAGGACATTTCTGATCTACCTCCATCCCAAACACCATCTCTGCCTCTCTCTCAATCTGAACCCTCTATCCAAGAACCACCGCAGTCAAAAGACAAAGGCAAAAGGAAATTGACTGCGGAAGAGATTCAGGAAGAGGAAAAGATTGCAAAGCTGAAACGGAAAGGTAAACTCCCGGCTGAGAAGCTGTTAGCTGCTAGTTCAAAGGAAGCTGCAGCCAATCAGGAAGCTATCAACAATAAAAAGAGAGAGGAACTCATTGATCTGCTCATCAACCTAGGAGTTGCAAATGAGGAGACACTCCTGCTACCACTAGAGGAGTTGGTGACTTTGGAGAGGACAACCAGGCTAAAGCAAGAAGAAGAAGCCAGGTTGGCCTTGGAGAAAGAAGAAGAGGAACAAAGGAAAGCAGCCCTGCAGCTGAGAGAGGCTAGGATCAAATTCCTGCTCTCAAGAGGCTTCAGTCTTCCTGAACTGTCTTCACATGATGATGACATGATCCTGTTGCTCCACAATAAAGAGCAGGATCAAATGGAGAAGGAAAGGAGGAGAGCTGCAAGGGAGAAGATGAAGGAGAAGAAGAAAAGGGAGGAGGTAGAGAGGGTCACTACCACCAAGAAGCTCAGTGATAAAGCCTGGATGAAAAACTATCTCCGGGCTCACGGCTTCTCTGGTAGGCAGGTGGGACCTATGTCCGAAAGGACACTCCAACGGATAGTCAGTGAAATAAAAGCTGACATCCGTTTGGGGAAGAAGAAGGAGATGTATAGGAGAGGACAGGGAATGGTCTTCACCCCAGCCACTCAACCACAGTCAACCACTCAACCACAGTCAACCACAGTCAACCACTCAACCACAACCCACACCAGAAGAACCAACTCCAATTCCCATCAAAACCGAACCCTTAGAAGAAACTTACACCCCTGAACCTACAACTCTACCCAAACCTACCTCATCACCTCAACCACCTAAACTTCCTATCCTTAAACCCAAAACACAACCTAGAACCATTAAACCTAAACCTACCCAACAGAAACCAAGATCATCCCCTCAGCCTTCTAAACATCTCTCTCTTGAGGAAATAAAGGAGCTCAAGATAAGGCTCATCAACTGCACTACTATGAGAAGCATCTCCTGTGAGGGAGACCTTATCAACATCACCTATATTGATAACCCTTCAAGCTCCCTCACTTTAGGTCAATTTCTTGAGTTGCCTAGAAGTACTTTGGGCCAGGCTGTAAGACTTTTTGGTCTCAACTCTGATACCCTCAATGCTGAAGAGAAGAGACTAAGAAGGAAACTGGCGACTCTACTGGATACAAGGAAGGAGGACAGGATTCCTAGTCAGTCTCCTGGACCTAGGAAAGTCATAATCCAGTGGAGGTTTGATGAACCTTCTCACAACTTTGTTGTGGAAAGGGAGAATGGTGAAACCAACCGGCTTAATGCCACTTCTCTATTGCATCTCAGCAGATTTGACATTGCTGAGCTTGCATTGAAGCCATTTTCCAATCCCTCCAACTCAGACACTGCAGCTATCATCAGAAACTATCTCAGCAGTCTTCATCTAGCCGAGCTAACTGCAAAGGCCAAGATCAAAGAAGAGTTGAAGTTGAAAAGACAGGAAGACAAGGAAAGACCCACCACTAAAGGTGCAACCTTTCTATAGATGGTGGAGGGTCCGCAATTGGAACCTATAGTTAGATGGGAATATGACTATAGTTCCCATCAACTAACTCTTTTCAGAGGGCCACAACAAAGGGTACACATAATCCAAGGTGACAGACTGGATGTTTTGTCTACCAAGGATTTGTACAAACTTCTCAGCACCGCTTCAGGGAAGAACCAGGACACAAACAAATATCTACTCTCCTTGGTGCTAAAAGTTTTGAGAAGAAGAGAGAAGTGAAGTTTTGGTAGCATCAGCCTAGGGGGAGTTTGTTGGGTCATTATAAGGCTGGTACAACCAAAACCACTTCACATAGTCATTTTGGTGCTACATTCAAAAGGCTTCCGAAGCTAAGTATGGGATCTTCCGAAGTCTAAAGAATAACTTCCAAAGACAAAGTCTGAAGACTTCCGAAGACAAAGTCTGAAGACTTCCGAAGACAAAGTCTGAAGACTTCCGAAGACAAAGTCTGAAGAAAGAACTGAAGACCAAGTCTCCTTCCGAAGACAAAGAAGATTTCAAGCCTCGGAAGAAGCAGTCTTCCGAAGTATAAGTGGCTTCGGAAGAAGTTATTCTTTCGAAGAAACTTATCCTTCGGAAGACACTGTTATGTCCAGTAGACATAAGTATGGTCTCTGACTGTCACACCCCAACCTTGACGGCGGAAACGTCGAAGTGTGAGGGTTAAGATTGTTCACAACCACATAACGCTATATTATAATGTAAAATGCCATTAATCAATTGTTTCAAACACCACATAAATCAAAGTCTCCAAATAAAGCAAACGAGAACAGGAAATCCAATTGTTCTTATTAAGCCTAGGTCCACGTTCTAGGTTTAAGCATTTCTTCAATCATCGCTAAGCTTGCACATTACCTGAAACATGTTGAAAATAAAGTCAACTAACGAGTTGGTGAGTTCTCATGGTTTTATATACAATAAGTATACAAAAATGTGACAATTCTAGTCAATGGTCCCAAGATAGTAAGTATATAGAACATGCATAGTTACAATCAAACCTCGACTGAACAATATGAATAAGCATGATTAGCTAAGTGTATTTGGTTCCCTAGTGCACAAGCATACGGCTCCTAGGAGCCGGCAATCCCTCGGCTTTAGCACCAAATAGGCTTGTCAGGCCCAAAGATCTAAGACTTCGCCAGGCTAGCAATAGTTAATGATTGCACACGTATGTCACATCTCATATAATACTTAACATATTCAAACAACCACGACTATGTAAAGAATTGCACATGTGTAATAAGTATCAAAGCGTGTATGAGTAAGTTTGTATAAGCAACATGTTTCACCCTGAAAGGTGTGAAATAAACGTAAAGCGGGGCATAAGAACTCACATGTTTGAATAATAGAAGACTAGTAGATGAAATAAGAGTAATCACGAATAAGATTTCCAACACAACGTCACAAGGCACCTAAATAAAATATGGTAGCGTGTTATAATGGGTTTGATGATTAATTATTAGGTTTTAAGGTTCTTAATTGTAGATCAATTAGGAGTTATTAATTATTCGTATTACATGTTAATAATACGATCGGGTTAATGGAACGAAAGGATTTTTGTATGCGAAATAATTAATTGATGGCGCGTATGAGAAAGAAATAAATAAAGAAAAACCTAATCTAATTGTACGTTAAACCGATTTATAAAGATTGTATAATAATTACAATAAGTGAATTTAACTATTAAAATGAACTATATATAAATATATATATATATAGGTATAAGTAACTAAACAATTTAATTGTTTGAAAATATATATATATATATATATACAAGTATTATATTTACACATTTCTTTTATACTTTTTAGAACTACAACAATGCATTTATAAATACAAAAGTATTTTATAAAAATTTAATTTAGTCACAAAATAGTTAAACAAAAGTTTAAATAAATTCTGCATTTTATAAAATAATTTTAAAAATTTTCAGAATTTAAAAAGGTTAAATAAATAAAAAGAAATGAAGAAAAGAAAGAAGATTAGAAAAGAAAAAGAACAAGGGGGGGCTGCCGGGGTCGAACCCGGGACCTCCCCTAGGATATGGGACGCGAAGACCAGTGAACCAGGGCCAAGGCCTTGGTTTTCTTTGGTTCTGAAATCATTTTAATCTTAGTCCCCGGCTTACCCCCAAGTTCGAATAAGCCCTAGTTTCGTTTGAATCAAAATCGACCCTCGATTCGGTGTTAATCACCTAAATCATCATAGGGCTTTTGATCCTTGCACGAAAACGAGTAGAAATCAGGTATTAATTACCTGATTGATGAGGTATTGAAAGGGTTTCGAGTTCGATTAAGGTTCGGGTGTTCTTGAGTTGGGGCTTTTTGATCGAGAGAGTTTATGGTGAAATTGAGGGTTCAGAGAGTTTAGAAACTTCAAAATGAACCGAAAGCCCCCAATTTATAAGCTTGATTTCATGGTTTCGATCATAACCCGTTTGATTTTGAAACCGCGTTCATGTTTACCAAATTTGAGAGATTCGGTCTGTTAATTTGCGAAATTAATTGATTGATTAATTGATTCGACCGCGTATTATCTTTAGGCGTGATTGATTTGATTCAATTTGTATTTTGGTCAAGATTGATTTGAAATTTCATCGCGGTTAGCCTCGGTTTGATTTGGAAGGTTTGCACGAGCGAGAAACTCAAATTGGGTTGAGGTTCGAGTTCGAATCATGGGGTCGAGAGGGTTGGGCCGGTTAATTTGATCGAAAATGAGGAAATGGTGGGGTTTTTGGGGTCGCCGGAGCTCGCCGGCGTCCCTCGCCGGAAAAACGGGGAGAAAAGGGGGGGTCGGTTTGGGTGTTTTAACAAATTACACAAATGGTCCCTGTACTTTTAAACTCCATTATTTTATGTAATAAATCTTTATTCAAAGTTTTCAAAATGACAAAACGACCCCCTTGCACTTTAATTCTAAGTTTTATTATTATTATTATTATTATTATTATTATTATTATTATTATTACCATTAACATTATGGTTATTATTTTTATAATTAAACTAGTATTATTATTACTATTATTATTAGTTATTATTATTATTATTAGTTATTATTATTATTTTTTTTTGTAATTAACTATTATTATTATTATTATTATTATTATTTTATTTATTATTAGCAAAACTAACTTTAAATTAATTAAAATTACAAGATGTTAAACTGACAGTCCGCTGCAGACCTCTGATACAGCATGACTTCTTCCTAAAGAACCATGTTGTTGACCATACTTTATTCTACTGTTCACCTTTTTATAATAGTACATGTTACCAACTTTAGTTGGTGACAAAAGGTAAGTCAGTGACCTGTCCTGACTACCAAACACCTCACCTATAGTCTTGTAGTGTAGATGTTTGGTTAGAGGTTTCCAACTGGTATCAAAGTATATCCGGTTGTAGTTAGTATTATATATATCTTCTCATTGTAACTTATTAAGCAGAGAGCAAGAGATCGAGTCCAAGAGTCTTGTAATCCTTTGAGTTGAGAAGCAATATATAAAAGTACCTTGAAAATTTACATCCTGTGTTTATTTACTGCTTGTTACTTGTTATATTGTGATCAACTTTTCATAGACTCTTTGTGAGTATCGTTCAAGGTGAGTTTAAGAGAAGAACTACTTGTTGAGTGACCAACATACGATCCTGCAACTTATGTCTAAATATAGATAAAAAGAATTACGTCACAACTACTATATTTGAATAAAAAATATATATTTTAATACTTACAAAAGTAAAACAAGGTACGACCAAAATTAATTCTAAAGATTAAATAATATTAAAAAAACTAAACGCAAAATAAATCAACATGGACACGTCATGTGAAAAAAGGAAATACAAAAAGTTGATTGCGCACCAGCATACCTAATTTTGTGGATGTTATTTTACTTGAATAAAAAAGAGTGGTAAAAAAACTTAGTTGGTTAATTAATATTAGCGGAAAGAACAAATTAAGCAAACTTACTGTAACAACATATTGTATAATGTTTCAATACGAAACGACATTTTTATGATATCAATTAGCATTAAAATGTGTATAATAAGTAATAAACAAATATGTTTCATGTGTTCGAAAAAACTTAATGATATATGGACCTAAAGTGAGGGTTAATTTTAGTTTTAAATTTTAATAAGTAACATAAATATATGCTAAATATATACTAAATAATTATTAAGTTAATATTAAAAAAAGTAAATATTAAAATGAGGGTTAAATTTAGTTTTAAAATTTGTTATTAATTATAAATTTTACTAAGTAAAAAATTTTATAGTAGCATTAAAAAAAGTAAACATTAAAAAATTTTTAGCAAATTAATTCTGTCCAGTACTATATATTAACAAATAGACCCATATTATAATTGGGATAGACACTCAGCTCAATTGGCTGGGTGCACGCATGAATACAGAAGGGACGTGGGTTCGATACTTGCCAGGCCGGCACCCAAAAATTTTTTTTATATCTAATCCGCTATTGGTAAGAGCGGATTAGGAGAAAAAAAATTTGTAAAATTTTACTCCTAATCCGCTGTTGGGAATAGCGGATTAGGTGGAGTTAGTTTCTTCGTTAAACGTTGACGGAAGTTAACTTGGGTTAACCGGGGTTAAATCTTTTGTCCTAATCCGCTATTGAGAATAGCGGATTATACCATATTCCTGTGTTGTCAGCTTGAGTGTCAGAAATTTGTAAAATTATACTCCTAATCCGCTATTAGGAATAGCGGATACACCATATTCCTTTTTTTTTAACTTTCCCATTAACCTAATTTATTTCCTAATATAAACCATTCTTAAAAAAAATTCAATAACTAAACCTCAAACTGAATGTAAACTTGTAGACTTTTTCATGAAACTTGTAAGACAAATTAGTGTTCAACCTTAATCAGGAGGTGACAATTTTCAAAGCACCTGTTGTATAACAATGATTCAAAAGTAGACACTCATTGACTTCGCTATAAATGATAAATAGCCATGGCGCTAATGAACAATAGCACAATTGCACCTTTGTGTGATGAACAGTTGAGCGGAAAACGTAAACTT
Source organism: Flaveria linearis (assembly GCA_024085815.1). NCBI lineage: Eukaryota > Viridiplantae > Streptophyta > Magnoliopsida > Asterales > Asteraceae > Flaveria > Flaveria linearis. The sequence continues at coordinate 40,955,470 of CM044015.1, forward strand.
TCTCGTGAACAATAACAATGACGATGAATAGGAGAATGATTGTGCTCGGCGACGGCGACAGCGATAACTTGGTTTCCTTGACTATGATACCAAGGTAAACATTATGTGCGTAAATTTATTGTATTGATATTTATAATTAGAATTTAGTTAGAATATATATGATTACCTACTTACACAATACTACATTATAATATCACTAATTATATCATGATCTAATAAAGTTTTTGTCTATGGAATTAGAGCGTGATTGAGCCTTTAACTTGTTTGACATATCAATATGTCCAAACGTAATGAGTCATTAAATGGTGTTATAGCTAGGGCTGCAAACGAACTAAACGTTCAGTGAACAGCTCATGAACTGTTAGGCGGAAAGTTCGTTCATTTAGTAAATGAACGAATACAAACAAGAAAATTTTGTTAGTTTAGTTAAACGAACGAACATGAACACAAGCCGTGTTCGTTCTTTTATGTTTATGAACGTTCGATAATGTGTTCTTTAATGTCCGTTCGTGAACGTTCGATGATTTGTTCGTTTATATTCGTTAATGTGTTCGATTATTTTCTTAAATTTTGTGTTAGTTATTTTTATGACAATTATGTCAAGTATTTTTGGATATTTATATTACGTGTTTATTTATTTTTGGTAAATTTTGTGATGAAAATGTTAATTTTATTCTAAAATAAACATGTGATCATTTATATTTGTTTGTGTTCATATACTTCTTTGCGTTCATCACTTTCATGAACATTTGTTTGTTTTCGTTTGATCTTGCTTGTGTTTGTTTGCGTTCGGTAAGTGTTTGTGTTCGGTAAGTGTTCGTGAGCAGTTCATGAACATGTTCATTCTCTTAATGAACGAACACGAGCAAGGAAACCCGTTCGATAAGTGTTCGTGAACAAGTTTATTTTTTAATGAACGAACACGAACAATGCATTGTTCGTGTTCGTTCGGTTCGTTTGCAGCCATAGTTAGCACTTTGCCCTTACACCACTCCCGTAGGCATTATAAGGGCGTTATAGGTGGGAGCCGTTTCCACTATCATGTCGTAACTTCTCATAAATATCATACTTAGGTAATGATTAAGGGGCGTTAACTATTACTATTTTTTTTGCTTAAAAGAATGATGACGAGTTGGTGTTTATGTGGCAGAAAATACCTCTCCAGATGCATTAACCATTACATATGATCTATTAGTATATCGGAGCCTGGATTCATACACCATTGAAATCTTATTCAACACTACTAGCCGTTGTAAACAGCCGTTTACATATAGTAAACTGCAGTTTATAAATTTCTGACTAAAAAGACTGTTGATGTGACTTTAATTTTTATTGAAATATAAAAAAGTAAACTTCTATTTACTTACTTTTGTAAAGTGACATTTAAATTTCAAATTTTATTATACATATACAATATAAAATTCTATAAAATATGTATTCAAAATATTATCAAACAATATTCAAGAACTAAATAAACTAGTTGTTTTTATCCGTTGCATGTTGAGGCATTGTACATGACGTGACAAAATATAGACTGCAAGCAATCTGAGTCGTTTATGAATTAAATTCGTCACAGCGTACATAAAAACGTGAAGTGGCACTATATGCGTCGTGATAAAGTATAAATTACAATCACTGACTTGTTCTTGAACTAAGTTTACATCAAAATGTTGAGTATCTTGGATTATATAGTCGAATAAAATTGTATTATATTTAACACTGCATGTTTTCAAATGATACTTAAGTGGAAACACAGAATAACTTTAAGCATACATGAAAATAAACAGGGAAACATTTTATTTTTTACATGACTTAGTTCTAAACAAAATTTACATCACAATGTCGATGAACGTTAAAACGTAGATCAGCTCAAAACGTATATAAAAATAATAATTTTCAACATAGCACACTGCTCCAATAATAAAATTTGGTTTAAAAAGTATCACCTATCACGCTCTTTAAGTGAAATGAAAGTATAGCGACATTCTATTAGTTCCAGAAGAAATGTGGGAAAATACTTGTTTTGTAGGCGTGATTACCAACGGCAACACGAGAGAAATAAGCGAAGTCGTGTGTGATCAGCAAAACTGAAGGTTAACTGTTGGTAACTTTTAGGTGGTGTTTGTTTTTCTGAAAAAGAGCTTCTGAAGCTCTTTTGTCTGCGCCAAAAAGAGGCGGGCAGACGTTTATGGTCTGCAGAGTGTTTGTTTTTCTGAAGACATTTCATTAAAAAAGGTCTGCATGACCTCTTCTCCAAGAAGAGGTGGACTAAAGTCTTCAGAAATCTTCTCACCTCTTCACACTCTTCCCCCATTCACCTTCATCTTTAATATTCAACCCCATCTCCAAACAATTCTATCACCCAAAAATCAAATCTTTTATCTTTTCAAGAAACCCCATCATCGATTCTTCTTGTCTCCGGCCGCCGTCGCTGTCGACCCTGGTACCGCCGTCTCCGCCGATGACAAGAATGCCTACGATGAGGCTATGAAGGATGTGGAGAAAGTGGTGCTTCCGACTAATGAATCATCACCCACACTCCTTAGAATTCGTCATACTGTAAATTTCACCTTTTTTATTATTTTATGAATTTAATGCTTTGTGTTATGTTTTAGTGATATGGATATGTGATACCCAGAGGGTGAATTTCAGTTTTGACACACGATTGGTTTATTGGAATGGAATTGTTTAGGTTACAAGAGGTGCATTTTGACTTTTGGATGTGAAATTCAGTCTTGAAAGCTAAAAATTGAGATGGATTATGTTGGTGTTTGAGTGTGATTCTTGTTAGGATGTTAACCCTTGTAAGAACAATTAGCAATGGAGAAATTATGTGTTAATTTGTGACAATTTCTATCATGATTCTATTTGAAATATACTTGGAGTTTGACTTGCATAAGCCAAAATGCATCTCAATGGAAAGTAGAATAAACCAATTGTGATTCAAAACACCAGGGTTCTAAGTTGTGTATTGGTTCTTATACGTTTTTTAGTGTAAATGCATAGAGGATAGATCAGCTAAATGATTTTACGTATGGATACAGTGTGCTCATAGAACTTGGGATGTAATAGTAAATTGGTGTTTCAAGGTATGTAATTTGCTATTTAATCATGTGTAGGATCGCATCATTGGTAGAAATTTAACTGTTGTAATGACAATATGATCGAATATTCGAATATGTGCAAGATGGATTAATGTAGTTATACAATTCCGATAGGTTCTGGCAGCAAGAAGTCCCAATATTAAGCTTCGGAAAGCATTAAATAGGGACAACTCGAGGTATGGACTTGAAGATAATATCTGCTTATTTAACAGAAATAGCTGTGAATTGGATACTAACAGCTTATATTCTTTTGTGATATGCACGTTGATGCTGAGGAAAATGATGTTGAAGAACATGGTACCGCATCCGATCGAGAATATATGACTCAATTAAGAGATGAAATTGCTGAGCAGTTAATGCAGAATGTCGAATAAACGATTTATAAATGTAATCGTATGATTTTATGAATATTATTGTAGTGTTGTATGACTTTTATTTATATTTTAATGTATTTCTATGACTTTTATTTATATATTAATGTATTAGTTGTTTTTAAAGTTTAAAAAATAAATTTAGTTTAATTATAGAATATTTTAGCATTTTGCAGATGTTAAACAAAACAAACAGTCTTTTTCTTGCAGACTGCAGACATTTGGTCCACCTCTTCTGCTGCAGATGTCTGCAGATGTGGTCTACAGACTGCAGACGTTTTACCTCTTCAGAAACAAACAGCACCTTAGTCAACTCTTGATATGAAAAGAATGTGGAGAGGTTACCTAACGACGTGGGGAGCCATGGAAGAGAGATGAATGTTCCAAAGAACATGGAACGTGGGGAAGCAACCAAATCAAAAAAGAAAGTGGGCACAAATTTAGACAGCCCAAATCAAAAGAAAGTGGGTTTTAACGGCTAAGATTAAACGAAAGAATACCTTAAACTTTCGAAATAAATGAAAATTAGAGTGAAATGACCATTTATGTGAAATAGAGTTTAAAGAGGTAAAAGGTAGACAAAGACATGAGTTTGTGATTCAGAGTGGTAAACGATTGTTTACTATAATAACCTGCATTTTACTTTTGCAATATTATTTTATTACCTTTTCATAAGTCTGAATTAACTGAACTAAATTGAATAAAAATAAACTACAGTTTATATTTGTAAACTGTCGTTTACTTGATCAAAGTGATGTGCCAAATCAAAATCCCAAAAACCATCTTAAAAGTTTTAAAACAATAATTACCTTATGATTGTGAGAGAAAATCAAATATAAATGGGGCCTACTAAAGAGACGCCCTGTGGGATAAATGGACGCCCTCCTTACGGGCCGTAAGGCCCTTCACGGGCCGTATGGGTCAAATCAGTCATTCAAAAACGTAATTCAAGAAAGTAACGGCCCGTGAATATTATCACGGTCGTATTAATCCATATCCCGTGAAGCTTGTCACGGCCCGTGTGTCATTCCAGATACGGGCCGTGAACGTCTTTACGGGTCCTAGTATCACCTTTAATAATTTGACGAGATATATTATTCCTCGTTTTTCGTGTAATTTTGTATTTATTACGTTATTTGATATGACGTAATATTCCTCGATAGTCGTGTAATTTTGTATTTATAACATTATTTGATATGACGTAATATTCCTCGATATTCGTGTTAATTATGTGACGAGATGAAATATTTCATTTCAACTACTATATAAACGTTAGTTTATAAATTCATTTCATAATTCAAATTTCTACGATATAAATTCATTTCATTTCAACTACTACATAAACGCAATATTCCATTTCAAGTGCTATATTAACGTTAATATTTAACGTTACGATGTCTTTCTGGGATAGCAACTATTTATTCGGTTCGGAATCTAACTATTACCCTCAGGAGGGTTACGGTTACCCTCAGGAGGGTTACGGTTATTACGATAAGGCTGCTTCAAACTATCTAGGACAGTTCGCGTCCAATTACGGCGGGAATGACGGCGGCGATGACGGGGGTGATAACGGTGGCGATAGCAGCGGGGATAATGACGGTTCTGGTTCCGGTAAAAAGGGTTTATACGACACGAATCAGGTTATAAGATATATCATATTTAATTTTACTTTCATTTTACTATCATTTAGTAATAACTAACTAAAAATATTAAATTGATTAGGTTTTCTCATCTCGTGAAGAATTAGTTGATTGGGCAACTAACGTGGGGCGCGAAAATGGGTTCGTTATTGTCACCAAACGTTCAAAAAGAAATTCGAATGGTTTGGTGGTTAAAATTTGGTTGAAATGCGATCGGGGAGGTGTATATAAGGGAGCATCCACTCTAAGAAAAAGTGGCACGAAAAAAACAAACTGTCAATTTGAATTGCAGGGTAAGTACCAGATGCAGAGAGATGGGTGGATTATAGTTGTTGTGGATGATACTCATAACCATGAACCTGCTGAACACCTGGAAGGACATGCATACGCAATGAGGCTCACCGAAAATGAGCTTTCTACTGTAAAGAATCTGACCGAGCAAAATATTGACCCTCGAAACATTCTAGGCACGTTGAGGGAACAAAATCCCAATAACGTGTCTGTGTTACGAACCATATACAACGCTCGGGCAAAAATAAAAAAGTCCACCAGAATTGGTGAAACCCCAATGCAGGTTTTTTTTCTATACTACAACAACATCAATATATTTACACCCCTCACATTGAGGAACTGACAAATACCGTCGACGGGGTTTTTTTATACATCCCACATCTCACACATTATGGCGTGCGTACCCACACGTGCTGATGATTGACACAACATACAAAACTAACCTGTATAAAATGCCTTTTGTTCAAATGGTTGGTGTGACATCCACCCTGAAATCTTTTTCTGTTGCTCACGCATTCATTGATTATGAGCGTGAAGCCAACTTCAGATGGGTGTTAGAGCAACTAAAAGCAACGCTGGAAGATAAGTGTATGGAGCCCCGTGTTATACTAACCGACCGAGACCTCGCTCTGATGAATGCGTCAGAAGAAGTTTTTCCGAGTGCTGTTCGATTACTTTGCAGATGGCATATTTCGAAAAATATTGCTAAACATTGTAAGGCGAGTTTTTCAAATGAAGAGTGGGGTGCTTTTCAGCATGTGTGGTCGGTACTTATTAACTCTGAAACGGATGACATATACGCTTATAATTACGACCGGCTTTATCGCAGATTGGTGTCCAACCATTCAAGTAAGTTTTCTAGTGTTATTCTTAAAAATATATGTATATTTACATAAAAATAAGTGCATTTTTTTAAATAGGAGTGCTGATGTACCTCAAAAATAACTGGTTGGACCTCTACAAAGAGAGATTTGTGTCGGCGTGGATAAATAGAAGTTATAACTTCGGTCAGCACACAACGAACCGAGTTGAGAGCCAACATTCGTTGTTGAAAAGTTACCTGAAAGCAACCAATAGCACCCTGGATAGATTTATTCCTTTCATTAATAATATCTTAGCTATCCAGGAAATTGCTATAAAAGAAAGTTTTACCAAAAGCAAAATCATGCTTATGGTGCAGCATAATCATGAAGTGCTTAAATTGCTGCGAGATAACGTTTCTATTGCGGCTTTGGATATGTTAGTCGGTGAGATTAACAGGATAAATCATCTAATTATATCCAAAGAATCATGTGGCTGCCATCTTTTTACCAGCTTTGGTCTTCCGTGTGCTTGTAAATTAAACAATTACTTTCAAACAGGTGAATGTTCTTTTACGTTTTTTATTTTTTCATGAAAACTTTTATTATATTTTATTTAATATATTATTTTACAGGTCAATGTATCCCGCTCGATGCCATTGATGTTTTTTGAAGGAAGCTAGATTTTTCACCCGCGTATATTGTACGGGAGGTTCAAGTAGATGTACATAAAGAGATGGAGATGGTGACAAAACATTTACTTGTCCAACCCTAAAATGTGAAAAGATCTTTGACTAATATTTTCAAATCTTTCATTAATCTTTCAAAAATGGATAAAAAACCTCCTAAAGTCCAAACACATACACAGGGTCGTCCAAAAAAAGATAAGCAAAAAGAAACAATATTAGACGCCCCCAGACATAGTTCATATGTTCAAGCGAGAGAAAATTTTGAAGGTCCACCAACATATTCAAGTTCGGTGGTAAAGTCAAAACAAGGGCCTTTGCAGCGCAGTCAATCCATGTCTTCAAAATCAAGAGCCAAAGATGGATTATCTCAACAGAGTTCCAAGTTTTCATATATCCCGGACGACGAAGATAAAAACAATTTTTTCCGGTTTAACCACCAGCATCCTCCGCATCACCACCACCAGCAGCCTCCTCGTCATCACCCGCAGGTCGTCTGACAAACGGAGGCAACTCCGGCCGAGGGGGGAGGTCGATACCCTGGCTAGCAGCCAAAATGCTGCACGCATCCGCCGTCCATACTAGCAAGGCCTGGGACTGGCGCAACAAATGTAGTGCCTCCGCCATAAACTCCCCCGTCGGCGGAATCTGCCGAATGATGGTCCTGGGAACAGGCGGTGGGACGGGTGGTCTGGCGTGTGACTGGGGCTGCGGCTGCTGCTGCGGCGCCGGCTGCTCCTCCTCCTCACCAACGTCTGGCACCGGCTGCCAGATGGTCCGACCACCATCAGTGGACCATCGGAGGTCGTCGCCAAATTTGGCGGCAATCCCCATGGCCATGACGGTCTGTCGACCCAAAATCTGAGGCGGCGTGTCCGTAGTCTGCCTCGCAATTAGGGCGTCCGTAAACAACCCAAAGCGCGAGGCAATGACGGTGATGTACGAGCCGCAAACAATCGGGCTATCCATCTGCAAAACAATCAAACAATAGGCATAATTATGAATCGCATAATAGATAATACTTATTTATTAAGAATTAGTATAAATATTTTTTTACCTTGCCCTGAATGACGCTCAAAAAATAGGCGGCCATGCAGTGAGCTAGATTCACCCGTCTAGGTGAAAGCAAGGCCCTCAGAAAAAATAAGTCAAGGAGCGACACCTGCTCCATGCTCTGGTCTCTGCCGGTAATGGTGCCGGCAATGCACCGGTGTAGATACCGGTGCAAAGGATCCCTAATGGAGGTCGCCCTAATGGCGCCCTCCCACGGCTGGTCGGAAATAGTCGGCCACCATCCGACCAAAGGAGCCGCCTCCGACTGGACCTCGTCAGTATAAAAACGAGGATCCTGCGTCTCCTCGTGGGTATAAAACCCAATAGTCACCGCCCACTGGGCGAGGGTGAACTCGTACCTACCGGTCCCCAGCATAAATCGAACCGCTCTGTGCTCGCGGGGGTCCTGATCCTCAGTGGCGGGAGTGAACAGAAACGTAGACAAAAACTGCAACGTCAGCTCCCGGTAGCCCCTCCTCGATCCCAAATCAAACATCCGCCTCCACGACGTCTCTCCGTCCAGCCCGATGATATCCTGGGCACGTGCTATGTCTCCGACCTCCTCTAGCACGTCCCAGTCGATGGTGCGTGTCCCCTTCAGGGGACGTCCAATCAGCTTCCACAGCTTTTGTCGTGGCTGTGTCTTCCTCGGAAAACGAAGATTAGGGTGTGGGTCCAGAAAGTCACCCTGACCATCGGGCTCAGTCTCCGGAAGTGTACGTTTGCGGGGCGGCATAATCTGCAAAAAAAAAAAATTAAATTCACAAGAACAACAAAAAAGGGTTACGGCCCGTGAAGCAGACTCACGGCCCGTAACCCTCTGAATTTTCAAAGGGTTACGGCCCGTGACTCCTATTCACGGGCCGTAACCCTTTGAAAATTCAAAAGGTTACGGCCCGTGACCCACGTTCACGGCCCGTATCCCCCCAATTTTTCAGAATTTTCAGATTTTTTAAATAAAATTTTCATATATTTAAACGATAAATACACAAAAATAAAATATGAATTTGCATACGTACCGTAGTAAGGAGTCGGTAGTATGAAAATGATGAAAAAACGGAGGTCGTGACAGAGTAAATCGTATGTGTGTTTAGGGGGCGTAAATGAACAAATGGGCCGTGAGGTCCTATATATTATCCCGCCTCACGGTCGTGACGGCCCTCACGGCCCGTTACATAACTAGTTAACGTCCCGTAACGTAACTCACGGCCCGTGAGACTTTGAAATTTTTAAAAATCAACCGTTGACACTACACGGCCCGTAATGTGGAAATGAAACGGCCCGTGAAGGGCCTCACGGGCCGTATACTAATTTTTTATGTCTATAAATTCAACCACTTTCCACAATCAATTCACACAAATTTACTCAATACCCAAACGATGAGTGCTACAAGTGATCAAAATCCGTGGACGGATGAAGAGGAGGTCACTTTAGTAAGATCTTGTATCGAAAATTCAGGGACTATCTCTCCAAATTCAATATTTTGGAACCGTGTTTCAACTCGTTTTCATCAAATTCTCGAACGTGAAGAATATCGCACCACTCGTGAACTTAGCAACAAGTGGTCTGACTTGAGAAGGAAGGTCACGACATTTCACCAGCTCTACAAAGACGTTTACAAAAATCGAAATACGTTATGGAATGATACGGATATTATGACAAGAACTCAAGAAAGATATCGGGAGAATTTTGGAATTTCTTTTAACCATTTTGCGGCTTGGATCTTTTATAAAGATCAAGAAGATTAAAAATTGTGTGTTTTACTATTGTGTGATAATAACAGTTTGTCGTTTTTAATAAAGTGTACTAATAAACGTTTATGTTTTAATAAAATATTTCATTACCGTTCTACATTACACGTCTACCATACAGTTCGTCTGCCATAAATCTTCGGAATCTAAAGCAAGCATCCTGTAAGCTAACCTCTTGCCACTCTAAAGATATATTTTGAACCAACCTACGCAATAACATACAAAATACAACTCCCGAATCTCGACCAATATGACCGGCGTTAGGAGGCCAAACGGTTTCACCCGATACCACCAGTTCTTCGATTTGTTCTTGTCCGGAGTGCTGCCAATATTGTATACGTGACAGAAAATGTAAAAAGTACGATTCGAATTGTACGAAAATCGTTCGGGCATTACGATGAATGCACCATGAATCATCACACGTATTTGGTCGGCATTCGTATGGAGAATATATACGAACTTGTAGTGAGTCCATAGAAATCTTAAAAAGATACCAATTTTCTTCGTCATCAGTCATTGGTACGTAAACCTACAAAACAATTTAATTCACGGTTATAAATTCATGATTTTTATTGTAAAACATGAAAACAGTATTACTGTATCAACTTCCCATAACGCGGGATATAGACAGTCACTCCCGTCTCCATATTCGTTACCATTAACGGACCCCGAGTATATTAAGTTAAACCACTCAAATGGGAGAATCGTCCAACGATCACTACCCGGCAACTCTTCGGTTCTACGTATTTCTTCGTATCTTCATATTGTGAGTCTATTTGTCCACGCCCGAACATGCTATAAAATAACAGCTTTTTTAATTGTTAGAATTTTAAAATAAAATAAAATATGCAAAAAAACTTTAAATCATACCTCTGTACCTAAAGACACGTTTCCGAGTAATTCACACCAAAATTGTAACGGAATATCGGAATGACCCATGTAATACACTCTACATGTTTGGGAATCACCGTTACGTATAAAGTGAATAACATTCTGAGACCAGTTCCTCCCGTTCTGCCAATTATGGTTATCTATTGGATCAGGAACACTTTCCACAATATCTCGTGAGTTTGAAGAGAACTCATTTTGACGTCTTCTACTACCTCCACGAGAAGACATTTTAACTGTTTCGTTTCTCACTAACCGTATATAACAAGTCATATATATAACGGTTTATATAGAATCTTAAATCGAATCAAGGAATAATACGTCGCGTCACATAATTATAAAATTTAAAAGTGCACGCAAATCGAGGAAAGTAAATTCTCAGAAGGACAACTACGGCCCGTGACGTGCCTCACGGGCCGTTATGTATATTGTTAACGGGCCGTGGGTGTGGACATTTACGGGCCGTTTGTTCCTACACAGGCCGTGACTAAATGTAGTTGTGAAAATTAAATTTCGAGAGCCTCACGGCCCGTGAGGCCCTTCACGGGCCGTGAGAAAAGTCAAAGAGCGTTTGAGAATCACCTGACAGGACATGTAATTAGCTTTTGCCATATAAATGCATCAAAATAAACGATATCCAGTAAAAAAACATACTTTTGTTGTTAATAGTTCAATGATAATTAAGCGCACTTAGGGAATCAGTTTCACCATATGATTTTTCTTCTTCACTCTATGAGTTTACAAAATTAATTTATTATTTAACAGCAAAGCCTTTAATTGACTTTTATCATTACAAAGAATTTAATATCCGTGCATTATTCATTTCGTCGCGCTAAAATGAAATTTACAAACATCAAATGCCACATCATCGATCCATCACTTCCCACCAAAACAACCTCATCCGTCGATTAAAACTAAATCGACGTCTCACATCAAGTTAAACCTCATCACACGGATTCCAATATCTCAACACCCGCGAACGTTTCATTTCGTTGACCGCTCAAAATTCAAAATCCCCAATTCCACCATCAACTCAACCCTTTATAAACCCTAACACACAATCCAATCAAAATCAACATCTTCCTCTCAACAAATCTTGATAACAAACGATCATCCGTTCAATCGAAACCCTAATTTGACGATGTCGGGCCGTGGGAAGGGAGGAAAGGGGCTGGGAAAGGGCGGAGCAAAGCGTCACCGGAAAGTTCTCCGGGATAACATTCAGGGGATCACGAAGCCCGCGATCAGGAGGCTGGCGAGGAGAGGCGGAGTGAAGAGAATCAGTGGGTTGATTTACGAGGAGACGCGAGGTGTCTTGAAGATCTTCTTGGAGAATGTTATTCGTGACGCTGTTACCTACACTGAGCATGCTCGTCGCAAGACGGTCACCGCCATGGATGTTGTCTATGCTTTGAAGAGGCAAGGAAGAACCTTGTATGGATTTGGAGGTTAATCCGTTTCTGTTTTGAGTGATTGTAATGAATTCTATGATTTCGTTATAGTTGTGGTTCAAAAGTTTAGTTGTTGGGGATCTGTAATTGATGAAATTTATCTGATGTTAATGGGATCAAAGTGAAATGTTTTCTTTTGGATTTTGATAATCAAATTATGGTATGTGTTATTTGATTGTGTTTTATGATTTTGGATTCAAATCCTTCCGTACAGTATCGGCACCTGAGTGCAGAAATTGAAGATTGGATTTTGAATCTTTTTGAAAACTGATTAAAAGATCAATTTTTTAATCATGTATAGGGTTTTGAAAGTGGATGAATTTTATTCTTTTTATAAAACTAAAAAAAATTAAAATCCTTGGGATCAAGTGTGTCATCGATCTAACAATATTCAAAGGTGTACATTCAGGTGGTTTACACTTTATATCAGCACTCCATGGGCAATATAATACCAAAGGTCATCAAGAAACATCTGTTATGCTCCAAATGTCATCAAGGAAGTTTTGTTATGCTCCGAAGGTCATAATATGCGACTTTGATTCTCATGTAATCTTTATGTTTGCTTACCATCTTCAAATTGATGGCATGCAAAACAAGTGATTATGTTCGCTCAATTATCTTGCATAGATTCGTTGAATTGAAAAAAAATCTGTGAATAGCTGTTGTACCTTCACCAACGAGTACAACATCCAGGATATTTCTACACTACATGTTGATGCATTGCTTGACTTACCTATCTATCTTTCTCATTCTTGTGCGGATGAATACTCTGTTTTTCCCATCCCTCTCCCGCTACATTTGTGGAGGTTTGCTCCATAGATGCTTTCATCACGTTATCTCCTCATCGATCGCCATATCCTCTTTGTGGGCTCATAAAACGCCGAAAAGTATGCATTGTAAAGATAGATAACTATGGTATGAGGGGAAGATTGTTTGAGTTCATCTGTCACTTGCAATAATATTGTTTTGAATTGTAATTGATGTATGATTTGGGGTGTAAAAAGTGTATCCAACCGAAATGAGATAAATAGATAAAAAAGTAGGGAATTCCGAGAATTGAACTCGGGACCTCTCGCACCCTAAGCGAGAATCATACCACTAGACCAAATGCCCTGCTTGTTGTGAGATTGATACAAATTGTTTATATATGAAAAATCTAGCGCTTTGAAAGCTTGTGTCTGCAGAGTATATTAGTTGATATATTGAGCTTTTATTTCAATTCATGCATTCAATCATATTAGTTTTAGGTTCCTAATAAATAGACACCCAGTTTCTTAAATCGACACCCCTTTATACGCCGCGTATGGGTCCATACGCGGCCCATGCCCGGCGTATAGGGTACGACCATTAATGCGACATTAATAACTGACAACCGGCGTCACATCAGTTCACCTATACGTGGCGTATAGACCCATACGCCACGTATAGGACGGTGTCGATTCAAAAAAGAATATAAGCTATACGCCGCGTATGGGCCCATACGCGGCGTATAGATCCTCCGTCCACTATATCTTTCAAATTTTCTCATTTTTTACACACACTTCAAAAAAAAAACACTCTCGTATAGCACTATACTACACGTATTGATCTTCGATTTTTCAACATCCAGGTACGTATTATTGTTCATACATCATTATTATGTTAATCGTTCATTGATTTAAACGTTAAAGTAGTGTTTTATGCCCCAAAATGCGTGATTTAAAAACTGGAATAAAGAACTATACGCCGGTATAGCCCCGCGTATAGGGCTATACGCAGCGTATAGTTCTTTGGTTGGGGACGAAGACACATTGGTGTGTACCCTATACGCGGCGTATAGATATATACGCGGCGTATAGGGTGTTGCAATACGCGACTTGTGGGCCATACGTGGGTCCCCTATACGCCGCGTATAGTCCTATACGCGGCGTATAGGGTCGGATTCGACCTATACGTTGCCCTGTGACCCATACGCTGCTACCCTATACGCGGCGTATATCCCTATACGCGGCGTATAGGGTAAATATATATATACAAATACATATATATGTATATACGCATATACATATACATATACATATACATATACATATACATATACATATACATATACATATACATATACATATACATATACATATACATATACATATACATATACATATACATATACATATACATATACATATACATATACATATACATATACATATACATATACATATACATATACATATACATATACATATACATATACATATACATATACATATACATATACATATACATATACATATACATATACATATACATATACATATACATATACATATACATATACATATACATATACATATACATATACATATACATATACATATACATATATATGTATATACACATATACATATACATATATGTATATGTACATATATACATATAACATGTATATGTTTATGTGTATACATATACTGTGAATCCAAGGATCGCAATTCAGGAATTATCAGTATTAAAATGAATCAATTTAATGATCGCGGAATTATCACTAATTGACGTTTAATTGTTTATAATGATCAATGATGAACACAACCACAGAAACACAATAAACACGAAATCTATAATAATTCAAATGTATTTCATTAACTATAATGTAATGATTACAAAAGAATAATGAATGACTATGAACTATCGAATTCTGTGTATCGAATGATGTTTGATGTTGATGTGACGGCTGCTAGGGTTGCACAATGAACTCTTGATCGCCGTAATATTGATTGATTGTGTTCACCGAGATGTGAAACCTAGGACTCATATTTATAGATGATTTGAGTCGGTTAAGGAAACACCGGATCTCTCGGGATTTGTTATTGATTGTGTTGACTTGTTTGACTTCTAGGAGTTGTAATCGCACAAGTATAATGTTCTTCCGCAGCAATCTTCTCATCCGCAGAACATTTGTTCTTCCGTAGATGACTTAGTCTTCCGTAGCAAAGTTGTTCTTCCGTAGGAAATTCTTCTTCCGTAGGAGTCTTCACTTCATGGTATTTGATCATCCGTAGGAACATGTACTTTGTCATTTGGTCTTGTAAGAAACATATCTACGGATTAACAAAGTTGTTCATCCGTAGATGTTTCCTACACTTGGTCAATTTCAGTAAATCCATCCAAGTAAATTGTTTTTCCTGTCAAGACACAAATCAACACACATACATATATGGGGTTAACCTATAGATTAAAATCACATATATATATATTTTGACTGTTACAAATGTTAATTACAAGACTTGATTTTCAAGTACTAAGCCTATACAAAATTGATCTAGCCCTATACAATCTAGACCTAACAATACTCCCCCTTAGGCTTAGCTTCTTGTAATCAGTCCTTCAAAACAGCAAGCTCCTTAACTCTTGCTATCATTTTATTGTAGAAGTAAGATACAACAGTTTTCTGATCATCGTACTTGTACTTGATCTGCATCCTGCTGATCTTCTTCAATGTGTCATAGCTCAGGCCCAAAACATCTTCTTCCGTAGTGAGTGTTTCCACTACACTATCATTATG
The DNA here is from genome assembly GCA_024085815.1 of Flaveria linearis. Lineage (NCBI taxonomy): Eukaryota > Viridiplantae > Streptophyta > Magnoliopsida > Asterales > Asteraceae > Flaveria > Flaveria linearis. The sequence continues at coordinate 40,971,046 of CM044015.1, forward strand.
TACAATTTCTAATTCATCTTCTTCGGAGATTCTGAGCTCAGACACTTCAGCTATGGTTGTCCCCTTCAGTAGCCCAGCCTCATGTTTCCTTCTCTTGTGTGCCTTGGCATGCAGTTTATCAATGACTTGTATCATGTGCACGTACAGGCAGAGATCATTTTGGGCTTTTTCATCTGTTAGCTTTGGGAAGAATTTGTCGTGAAGGTATGAAGTGTAACTGGGATGCAACATCTTTAGCTCCATTGGATCAAAGATTCTTATTTTGTCTCCCTTCTTTCCTTCAACATTTCTCAGCAACACCATCTCTTTATTCTTTTCAACGTATCCCCATTCTGAGATAGGACACGTGAATTGGTTTCCAGTGATGCATTTGATGGTGTGTGAGTTTCTGGTACATCCCACTCTCTTCAGCAGTTCATCATCTACAAGGGATGAGACTTCAGCTGTTTTTCTTTTCTGATTTTGTATCATTCTTTTGTGCTCCTTATCATTTCTCTTTGCTTGTATGAGCACATCATCAGTAAAGCTGGTCTTCATACCATTTATAGCTGCAGAGAAGTCTCTCCCCCTGAGATGGATTGGGTAGTTGAACATGGGGATGCTCTGTAGATCTCTCATATCTTGCTCCGAAAGGCTGAGCATGTCTTCCACATCATGGAAGTATTGAATCCTTCCAGATGTCCTCTTGATTATTGCACAATCCCAGTCTGGATCATATTTCCAGGCCATAATCCTGTTGTCTTCCACAGAACTGGGAGTTGTGATATGATCATACAACTGTACGAGAGTTGATTTCTTCTCGGTGATTTCTCGCACAGTTGTTCCCAGAGGCCATACTTTTCCGGGGATCACCGCCCTTGGCTCTCTGATGAGTTTTTCCTTTTCCTTGTGCTGATCTTTTGATTCAACAGTTACTGGATCAGCAGCAAGTTTGCTTTGTTCTTTTGGATGTGGAGCAGTGGTTCTGAACTTAACTCCCGTTTCCAGTTCCACTTTCATCACATGCTCCATCATCCTCCGCAGCTCACCAGTAGTTCTACCTTTAAGTTCATGCGGCTTGTAATTGTGACCCTGTAACCAGCAAGTCATATTGTACTTTGAAAGTTTTGCTGTGTCACAGTGGCCCAAATCTTTCCTTATTTTCTCCAATGATTGAAAAGTGGTAAAGGCTTCATAATCACAATTTGGGATTATGAACCTTGCAAATTCAAATTCTTTCAATGCATTGGCCATTTCTGTTCTGTTCATCCTCTCAACCATGTCATACGGAAACCCATGGTTGATGAGGGTCATAAACATGCTGGAGTCAGGCCTCTCTTCCAAGATATCAGCAGTTGTTAGAAGGTCATCGGCCTTTCCACCCTTATCAGCAGTGGGAGACTCCATTCTCGTTAATTCCTCCCACTCTTTATCACTTTCTTCTTCTTCTCCGGAGGATACCTTCACAGCAGAAACTTCTACTGAAGGTGTAGGATCAGGAGATGGAACTTTTGATTTCTTTGGGGAGCTTTCTTCTTCTGGTTTCTTTTGTGTGGCTCCAAAGTATTTTCTTTTTCGGGTGTAGGATATCAGCGGCTTAGTAGCTCTACCCGATTGTTTTTCTGGTTCAGCACTTGAATCCACTTTTGTTTTCAAATCAGAGAGTTTTCTTTTCAGGCTCTCTATCTCCAGATCCTTTTGCTTTATTAGCTCGGCCTTTTCATTTTGCTCTTGTTTTAAAGTTGCCTCCAGCTCCCGTTTTGTTTGGAACAATGCATCAATAATTTCATTGTTGCATTGTGCATCTTCTCTCAGCCTTTTTAAACTGGCATCCTTCTTTGTCAGTTCTTCATCCTTTTCTTGGATAACCCCATACAGCTCCACAATTCTTTGTTTTCGCTTATTGGATTTAAGTACCAGCTTGTTGTACTTAGCAACCAAAAAGCTTTTGCTCACAGGAATGTCATTGTCACTTAAGTCATCTTCATGGTAAGCAGTGACATCCTGAGCAGATTCTTGAACTTCCCCATGTTCATCAGCATGTTGTACATCTTCCAATGAAGGTATTAGCTCGGTATGAGCTGATGAAGGATGTTCTTCTGTGTGGGTTGGTGAGAAAGGAACAGTGCTGGCTTCAGATAACAATTCTGTCTCTCCTGAGTGTACGGAGTGTACAGACTCAGTTACCTCAATAGGTTCAGTTCCAGCACTTTCCGGAGATTGATGTTTGGGAGATTCTGGTGGTGGTTGTATGGAGAATTGGATTTGTTGTGGAGAGAATGGTTGAGTGTGATGAGATGATGATTGGGAGGATGATGAAGATATTGGTACTGGTGATTGATTGTGGTGAATTGGGGAAATTGGTTGGGTGTTAAGGCTTGATGGTGATTGGCTTGATGAATGATGTTTAGTGGTAGTGTTTGGAGTGGTGATTGCTGTTGGTGTTGTGGTGTTTGGTGTGGAGAGTGAGAAGATTGTGCAGAATCAGCAGATGATTCTGCTTCATCTGCCCATGCCAACTCTTGTGGCATGTCAGCTTGCGGATCTATAACATGAGCGAACATTGGCATATCCGGTCCTTCATACTTTCCACTAAGTTTGTTCAGCACTGATTTGCTCAGGTGTGCTTGAACAAACACATCGCCAACTCTATTCAACCCCGGAAGTTCTGAGTTGATTATCAGTTGTAGGAATCTTGGGAACATATACATCTTGTCATTCTTCTGCAATTTGACTTGTTCACTCATGCAGTTGAAGATGTATTTGGCATAGTTGTAAGTTCTCCCCTCGAACACTCCAATAATTCCGGATGATATATGCCGAGAGAATCTATCTAGTCCCGATTTCCTGTTCGACATGCATTTCAGGTAGGTGTGACACAGGAATCTGTATGGTTTGCACAACCTACCCTTCTTGATTTCACCTTTCTCGTAATCACCATCGTAACCTATGAGGTTAAATACCTTTTCAATGCATTCATTCTCGAATACATCTGGGTTCCCCATTTCTCTATCTCCCAGTTCCAGACATCTTCTTATGGTGCTTTCAGTGATTCGAAGCCGCCGACTCAGAATCTCAGCCACAATTACCTCCTCATCGTTTTGTTCTTCCACTCGTGCTGAATTCCAGAATCCGATTATGTGCGCCTGATGGATCACAGGCTCAGCCGTCAAGGCGTAGAAGAGCCTGGATCGTCGTAGATATCTGATGATATCTCGACATCCTTCCGCTGCTGGATCATCAGCGTTCAAGAACGCGCACACATTGTGCTCTTTAGCAAATCTATTTGCCATCTGCAAAGAAAAACAAGTTAGAAACCATGCATTTGAATCGTTTGAGTGTCAATAATCGATTAAACAGTTCCGTATTGATGTTTAACACATGATTTACCTTTGCAGTATCAGTAATCGGTTACTGGATAATGTTGATTTTTTGAAATTTTGAAAAAGAGGGAAAATGGGCGAATTTCTAGGTTAATCTGAAAAAGTGCTCTGTAAAAGTTATAAATGTATTTCAAGAGTCAGAAACCTTATTTATAGTCGAACATAATTAACATCTTTTATTAATTATGTTGGGCTCACATTATGTTGGGCCCACTTTCATTTATTCCTATGTTGGGCCCACTTCCATTTATTCCTTTCCGTATCCTAAGTGTTTAGAATGCATTATCTCTTCCGCAGAACATCTGCGGAACCTTGACATCTGCGGATGTCAACATCTGCGGAACCTTAACTTCTGCGGATGTCAACATCTGCGGAACTTTACATCGGATGTAAAAGTTCAAATAATGCATTTGTTTTGTTTTGCTGCTGATTCAGAAATCACATAATACTTCTACGGATGAGAGGTATTACTGTGACTTCTGCGGACGCAGAAATTTCACTATTACTTCTACGGATGAGAAATATTACTGAAACTTCTGCGGAGCTTAAAGTTTGAAAACTTTAAATGTATGATTTCTACATAGTAGAATCAAATGTTGATGTTAGACATTGTTGACTTAATTTGCATGGCAATTAAGTACAGGGAAGCAAGTTTCCTGTATCCTGAATTCAATTTAGTGCTCAAGTTCCAATTCCTTCAAAATAATTCAAATCAATTATCAGCTTTTATTGTTTGTTTTTCATGCATGAACTACTCCCCCTAAATTTGTGATTAATGTGAAATTGTTGCATTCATCATAAATTTAAGTTGTGAACAGGCATGACAGGCTTATGACATTCTAAATGAGAGAAATTCTGTTGAGATAACAATTAAGCATCTGTCAAACAGGTACATGCATGCATATATATATAGAGGGATCATACTATAAATTGGCTTCTGCTGATGTTGTTAGTTGATTCAACACACATCTGATTGCAAGTATATAAATCCACTTAAATTCAAACATGAGTGTTGTATCAACTAGGCATGCAAGTTATCATGTTGTGAAGTTTGTTAATCAGTAGCAATCATGAGTCCCACATTCAATTATCGTTAGGGTATGTCTTCCGTAGATGAGGCAAATCACTACATTCCACACTTAATGACTATGCACATTAAGTTATAAGTTCTATCTTGAGACAATGTTCAGTCTCATGAATGCTTTGATGTTATAGCTCGTGAACTTGATGTTCAATGGATCACAAGTGATTCCTTTTTAGAGCTGAAATATGATCTTCATAGTCACCAGGTCTTTACTTCCGTAAAACAGAGGTGAACTTTAACCCAGGTCTTTGTTGACACAAAACAGAGGGAGAATGAAGATCACACTTATTAATCACATTCCCAGGTCTTTGTTCACACAAAACAGAGGGAATATGACTTTGCAAAGATAGAATATTATAAAGTATTTTACATAGTGTGCTTGTGTAAGTGATTTGATCACATCAGGAGAGAACATACCTTCTTGATTCTCAAATGGAATCCTCACAGACAGTTACCTCATGTTTTTAGTTTGGCATGCTCTTAGCTTTGTTTCCACTCAAGTTGAACCTACTCACATATCAGTATGATATAAGTCAGATTGAGTTTTTGTTTAATAGCCAAGTATAGTCTACTATCATTTCCCGTATATAATGCATGTATAGATGTTCTAACAGACACTTAAGTTATCCTCAACGATTACTCTTCACAAAGTCAATCATATGCTTTTGTTGATTTATTCTAAGTTAATCATCCCTAAAGATTCTATCAGAAAATTGAATCTAACAGAATCAAATGCTTTAGTAAACAAATCAGCAAGCTGATTGGTTGTGTCTACTTTGACTAACTTGATTAGACCCTTTTCAGAGCAATCTCTCAGAAAATGGTATCTGATTTCTATATGTTTGGTTTTACTATGTTGAACTGGGTTAGCAGTTATAAACATAGCAGCTGAATTATCAATATGAATTGGTGTATGAAGGAAATTGTAACCATAATCAAGTAATTGGTTTTGCAACCAAAGTACTTGAGAGCAACCTGCTGAAGCAGCTATGTACTCTGCTTCAGCCGTGGATACAGATACATTTGTTTGCTTCTTGCACTGCCATGAAACAAGTCTTGGTCCTAAAAATTGACATCCACCAGTTGTGGATTTTCTGTTGTTGTTGCACCCTCCATAGTCACTATCTGAGTATGAGTAGAGGCTAAAATCTCCATCTTTGGGATACCAAAGTCCCAATGCAGGTTTGCCTCTCAGATATCTGAAAATCCTCTTTACAGCAGTCAGATGTGACTCCTTTGGGTCAGATTGGTACCTGGCACAAACACAAACAGCAAACATGATGTCAGGTCTACTAGCAGTTAAGTACATTAATGAACCGATCATTGATCTGTACAATCTTTGATCTACGGATTTGCCAGCAGGATCAGGCACAATCTTGTCTATAGTTGATGCTGGTGTCTTGCATGAAGTGGAATCAGCAAGATTGTACTTCTTCAAGATTTGATGAATGTACTTCTCTTGATTGATGAAAATGCCATCTGATTTCTGATGAACTTGTAAGCCAAGGAAGAAAGTCAATTCTCCCATGGAGCTCATCTGAAATTCAGATTTCATTAAGTCTTCAAAGCTTTGACACAGCTTCTTGTTGGTTGATCCAAATATGATGTCATCAACATATATTTGAACCACCAAAAGATCTTGATGTTCTTGTTTGAGAAAGAGTGTCTGATCAATAGTTCCTCTCTTGTACCCATTCTTCAGCAGGAAGGATGATAGGGTATCATACCACTTTCTGGGTGCTTGATGAAGACCATACAAAGCTTTATCAAGCTTGTATACTCTATGTGGATAATCAGGGTCTTCAAAACCAGGGGGTTGAGCCACATAGACTTCTTCATCAATTTTCCCATAAAGGAAAGCACACTTCACATCCATCTGATAGACGGTGAACCTCTTGAATGCTGCATAAGCGAGGAAGACTCGTATAGCTTCAATCCTTGCAACTGGGGCAAAGACTTCATCATAGTCTATTCCCTCTTCCTGAGTGTATCCTTGAGCAATAAGTCTGGCCTTGTTTCTCACTATGATACCTCTGTCATCCAGCTTGTTCTTGAAAAGCCATCTTGTGCCAATTGGATGTTGACCCGTAGGCAGATCGACAAGAGTCCACACTTTCTGCTTTCTGAATTGTTGTAGCTCTTCTTGCATAGCCTCAATCCAGCTGTTGTCTTTTAGTGCAGCTGTAATGTTTGCAGGAACTGTTTGGGACAAAAAGCAGGTGAACAAACAAATGTTTGCCACACCTCCTTTGCTCCTTGTGGTTCGAGCATGCAGGTCTCCAATGATATTGTCTGTTGGATGAGACTTGTGTACTCTGCTTGTTGAGACAGCATCAACTTGAACTGTGGAGTCCAAGTTAGTGAAACCCATTGAAGGAGAAGGTGTCAGCTGAGAAGTTGAGTCAATGAAATAATCAAAAGGCTCATGGTCGTTCGAATCAGCTTGTGTTTGATTGGGTGTTTTGTCTTCTTCTGCAGGAAGTTCTACGGAAGCAGCATTTTGTTCTTCCGCAGGAGATTCTACGGAGGCAGTATTTTGTTCTTCCGCAGGAGGTTCTACGGAAGCAGTATTTTGTTCTTCCGTAGGAGGAACTTCAGCATCGACGGAGGCATTTTGTACTTCCGTAGGAGGTACATCACCATTCACAGATGAACAATGTTGGTCAGCTTGCAATGGTTGTTGAGTGAATACCTCCTCTCCATCTCTAGCATCAGTAGTTGCACCAGTATTTATATCTACGGATGTGGAACATCTGCTGATGAATTTACATGTGCTGGGGATGAAGAGTTTACTTCTCCAGAAGTAGCTTCATGCTGCTGACTTGATCTCTGCTGTGGTCCAGGTGACACTTGTTCTCTTGGTGGGTCAGCTGTTAAAGGCCCTTCATTCACACTTGGGGGCACAAAGGGATAACATGTATCCGCAGCACCTGCGTGGATCAAATAACCAGTGTTAAATGATTCAGTTAATGCATCTATATCAAATAACCAAGATGATCCTTTTACAGTGGTTGTAAACATGGATTCATCAAAAGAAACATTGGGAGTCTCTTCAACTATGTTATGTTCTGGAATGTACACCCTATATGATTTAGAAGTGGATGAATATCCAACAAAGAAACCATCATAGGCTTTTTCAGAAAATTTTCCCAATTGTTCTTTAGTATTTAAAACAGACACATGACACCCAAAAGCTCTAAGATATCCTATAAAAGGTTTTCTTTTAAATAAGAGTTCGTAAGGTGTTTTATTATGTTCTTTGACTATCAAAGTTCTGTTTTGAACGTTGCAAGCTGTATTCACAGCTTCTGCCCAGAATGTAATGGGCAGCTGAGAATCAGCTAGCATTGTTCTGACTGCTTCTATCAGTGTTCTATTTCGCCTTTCAGCCACTCCATTTTGTTGTGGAGTTCTTGGGGCACTGAATTGTCTAGCTATTCCTTTAGTCCTGCAAAAAGATCCAAATCAGCATTAACAAATTCAGTTCCATTGTCACTCCTAAAAATTTTAACTTTTAAATCAAGTTGATTCTCAATCTTGATCACAAAGTCCATTAATGTTTCAGATGTTTCACTTTTATGTTTTAAGAAAAAGACCCATGTAAATCTAGTGAAATCATCAACTATCACCAAACAATATTGCCTTTTTCCAATGCTCAGCACATTGGTTGGACCAAAGAGATCCATGTGAAGCAATTTGAGTGGTGTAGTGTTTGTGTTGATTGTTTTGGATTTATGAGACACTCTGTGTTGTTTTCCTTTATAACAGGAAGAACAGTGATTAGAACAATGAAATTCTTTCTTTGGTAATCCAATGACTAAGTCATTTTTCACCAATTTATTCATGTTTTTCATGTTGGAATGGACAAGCCTTCTATGCCACAATTGAGATTCATCTTCCGAAGATTTGGACAACAGGCATGTCTCATGATTTGTGAGTGTTGTGTTGTTCATATCCAATATATTTGTGTTGCCTTTTCTTGATGCTTTAAGAAGTATCCAGTCTTCTGGAACTGTAAAACCTGGCTTAAGAATGTAACAGTTAGTGTTATCAAATAGTGTTAAATAATTTTGATCACAAATTTGGGAAACACTAAGTAAATTATACTGCAAATTTTCACAGTAATTTACTTTTTCAAATGTTAAAACACCGTTAGTTACCATTCCCTCACCAACAATTTTACCTCCCTTCTTATCCCCACCAAATGCCACATAAGAGGCATGTTTATGTTTGAAGTCATGGAGAAGTGCACAGTTGCCTGTCATATGTCTGGAACAACCACTGTCAACATACCACTTGTTGTCAGCTCTCCATGATTGTTCCTGCACACAAAAAGAAATTAGTTAGTCTTGACAACCCAAGGCTTAATTGTCTTGGATTTGCCAGATGTGTCAACTATAGTTACTCCTTCATGAATTAATCTTGAAGTTTCATTATTAGTTGTTTCTTTTTGATGTGATGGTTGTGAGGATGATTCTGTTGAAGATGATTCAGGTTTCTGAGTATCTTCAAGCTTATTCGAGTCATTCTTCAACTTGGCTTGTTTTGGTTTGTATTTTAACTTTGAAGAGAGTCCTGTAGACTTGAAAGTTTCTTCATCTTTCTGCTTTGATTGTGACACAGGAGTTCCTTTAGCAAAGTTATCAAAGAAACCATCTGCTGCTACACTTTGTTTATCTGTCAAATCCACCTTTTTGTGAGGTGTCTTAGACTGTATTGGTGCTTTCTTTTTCAAAGTCTTTTCCGCAGCAGAGGGTCTTTTCTTTGACTTTTGTTGTTCTTTCTGAATCTTTGTCTCTTTGTCACTTTCTGAGGCTTGAGAATCTGATTCAGATGATGTATCTTGTGACTTCTTTTTGCTCTTTTTCTTGTTTTTCTTATTAAAATAACATTCCTGAGTGGAATGGTTATTTTTGTCACAAATGGCACAGTGTTTGTTGAAGAAACAATCATCAGTCATGTGATTGTTCATATTGCAAATGGAACAATAGCTACTGAAATAGCATTCATCAGTATTGTGATTCTTCATATCACACCATTTGCAATATTTTCTGAATTTTCTTCAGATTCAGCCTTCTTTTTGTTGTTCTTTTTCTCATTCGCTGAAGCTTCAGTTGATTTCTTCTTATTTTTGTTTGGAGCATCATCAGCTGTTACTTGTTTGCATTTGGCCGCCATTTGTTGCTTCATATTTTCCTTTTTCTTTGCATGTGTGTGAGGCTCTCTTGTTACCTTGTCCGCTGGATCAGCTTCTCTTTTCCTTTGCTTTTCTACGGATTCAGTGGTTTTTGTCTTCCGCAGATGATTTACGGACTTGGCAGATTTTGCTTTCCGCAGATGTTCTACGGAATCCTCATTCGTTTTCCGCAGGTGTTCTACGGATTCTTCAGTTGGTGCTTTCTGAGGATTCTTGTTTGATTGTTTCTTACCTTTATCAGGAGATGACAAAGGTACCTTTGTGCTTGATCCGCAGCTATCAGTCTTTTGAAGATGCAGTTCTTGTAATCCTTCATTAAGTTCAGCAATCCTCTTGCAAATAGTCTTTAGCATATTCCGTTGCTTTGGCGGGTATTGCAACTTTGATTCTTCAAGGACTCGCGGAAGACCAGTTTCAACTTGAACATTCTTACCAATGTTCAGTTGATCAGTATCATGTTCATCAGAATCATCCAGGTCATCATAGTTATCTAAATCTGATTCATTATATTTAGTTGATTCTGATTCAGTAGATTCAGTTTCACTCATCTCAGCTTTATTGTTGTTTGTTTGACTATCTTTGATGTCAACTTTGGTGCTTTGCACAAAATGATTTGACAAATTGTTACTATAGTTAACTATAGTTACTCCTTCATGAATTAATCTTGAAGTTTCATTATTAGTTGTTTCTTTTTGATGTGATGGTTGTGAGGATGATTCTGTTGAAGATGATTCAGGTTTCTGAGTATCTTCAAGCTTATTCGAGTCATTCTTCAACTTGGCTTGTTTTGGTTTGTATTTTAACTTTGAAGAGAGTCCTGTAGACTTGAAAGTTTCTTCATCTTTCTGCTTTGATTGTGACACAGGAGTTCCTTTAGCAAAGTTATCAAAGAAACCATCTGCTGCTACACTTTGTTTATCTGTCAAATCCACCTTTTTGTGAGGTGTCTTAGACTGTATTGGTGCTTTCTTTTTCAAAGTCTTTTCCGCAGCAGAGGGTCTTTTCTTTGACTTTTGTTGTTCTTTCTGAATCTTTGTCTCTTTGTCACTTTCTGAGGCTTGAGAATCTGATTCAGATGATGTATCTTGTGACTTCTTTTTGCTCTTTTTCTTGTTTTTCTTATTAAAATAACATTCCTGAGTGGAATGGTTATTTTTGTCACAAATGGCACAGTGTTTGTTGAAGAAACAATCATCAGTCATGTGATTGTTCATATTGCAAATGGAACAATAGCTACTGAAATAGCATTCATCAGTATTGTGATTCTTCATATCACACCATTTGCAATATTTTTCTGAATTTTCTTCAGATTCAGCCTTCTTTTTGTTGTTCTTTTTCTCATTCGCTGAAGCTTCAGTTGATTTCTTCTTATTTTTGTTTGGAGCATCATCAGCTGTTACTTGTTTGCCTTTGGCCGCCATTTGTTGCTTCATATTTTCCTTTTCCTTTGCATGTGTGTGAGGCTCTCTTGTTACCTTGTCCGCTGGATCAGCTTCTCTTTTCCTTTGCTTTTCTACGGATTCAGTGGTTTTTGTCTTCCGCAGATGATTTACGGACTTGGCAGATTTTGCTTTCCGCAGATGTTCTACGGAATCCTCATTCGTTTTCCGCAGGTGTTCTACGGATTCTTCAGTTGGTGCTTTCTGAGGATTCTTGTTTGATTGTTTCTTACCTTTATCAGGAGATGACAAAGGTACCTTTGTGCTTGATCCGCAGCTATCAGTCTTTTGAAGATGCAGTTCTTGTAATCCTTCATTAAGTTCAGCAATCCTCTTGCAAATGGTCTTCAGCATATTCCGTTGCTTTGGCGGGTATTGCAACTTTGATTCTTCAAGGACTCGCGGAAGACCAGTTTCAACTTGAACATTCTTACCAATGTTCAGTTGATCAGTATCATGTTCATCAGAATCATCCAGGTCATCATAGTTATCTAAATCTGATTCATTATATTTAGTTGATTCTGATTCAGTAGATTCAGTTTCACTCATCTCAGCTTTATTGTTGTTTGTTTGACTATCTTTGATGTCAACTTTGGTGCTTTGCACAAAATGATTTGACAAATTGTTAGTCATTGTATCAGGTAAAGGTGTGTAGTTATCATTAACAGGTGGTGCAACAGCATTATAACCCAACCCGTACCTGTTCTTTGATTCAATATGAGAATTTAGCAACTTCTCATATTGCTGAGATGATAGTTGAAACTTCTGAAGTTTCACTTCAGTGGATGCATGATCAGCCATGGATTTTGTTAAGGAAGTGGTCAGATGCTCAACTTGGGCTTTTAGGTTGTAGTTTTCAGAAACATATTTTTCTAAATCTTTTTGTAAAGAGTTTATTTTGATTTGATATATCTTTTGTTCTCTTAAGTGTGATTCATTTAAAAACATAGTTTCTTTTACTTTATCAGCCAATTGTTGAGCATGAACTCTATATCTCTCAACTTCCTCAACACATGTTGATGAACATAACCTGTCTTTTACCTCTCTGGCCATAGGAGGGACTTTGTTTTCCATATGTGCCATCAGTGCTTGATTCTCCTCTATCACTTCCTTCTCATACAGGCTCCAGTCACATGTTCCATCCTGAAGTATGATCAGACCTGTCTCCTTAGGGTTGCTTGGTCCTGCTGATGTATTTGTGGCTGGTGGGGATGTGAGCTGAGGTTGTCTATGTAAAGATCTTTGAGAGGTTGGATGCTGATTCTGATAGTGTTGTTGCTGCTGATGTTGTTGCTGCTGCTGCTGATGCTGTGGAGTTGATTGTTGGTTGCATTCTCTAGAAAAGTGACCATAGAGATTGCACTTGTAACATCTGACTTTAGACTTATCAACTCCAATCTTCGATGTTTTGTTTGCTGCTGCCAGATTTTTATTTCGTCGAAGATATTGCTTGGCTCTGTAAGCAATCATCGCCATCTGCCATTGTAGATCCATCTCTTCTACAACATCAGGAGGGAGTTCCTCCAAATCTTGTTGGCAGATGTTTGCTGCTGTAAGGGAACTTCCAAGATATGCTTGAAAGCTAGAACTAAAAGCTGCAAAGGCTGCTTTTTGTTCTTCAGAATCCAATATCACAGTTATTGGTTCTGTATTTGCTGTTGATGATGGTTCTCTTTTCTCTGTAGATTTAGCCTTTTCCTTTTGATTTTTACTCTGAGATGACTTTTTAGTGGGTTTGGAGGCATAAAAACTTACTTCCTCCTCGTCATCACTCAAAGCACAAGAGTTATCATCTTCATTATTAGAAATAAATGCACTTCCAGCATTCTTTGTTTCCTTGAAATGATAAGGTGAGACATGAGTTCTCACACTCTTGTTTCTTGATTGTTCATCCAGTTCAAGTGCTTCTACTTTAGCAACCAATGTATCTAGACAGTTGTCTTGAGATCAATGGTGTTCTTGAACATGGAGACAGTTTGCTTCCAACTTTCAGGCAAAGTATGGAGCATCTTCTTGTTAAGTTCCTCAGTTGTATATTTCAACTCCAAGATGTTCATCTCCGTAACAAGTTGCATAAATCTATGGAGTTGCTGAGGAATTGACTCACCCTCAATATGATGAAAAGTTTCATATTGTGATCTAAGGGTGTCTTTCCTTATGCTTCTGATCTCATCACTCCCTTCACAGAGAGTGTGAAGTATCTTCCACAGGGAATTGGCTGTTTTATAGTTCTCGCACCTGATCAAGATTTCTTCAGGTAAAGCCATACTAAGCAAGCTGTATGCTTTAATATCGACTTTGACCTTCTTGACATCATCAGGTGGCAAGTCCTTAGTGCTGATTGGCTGATTTTTGTCATTATAATCCGGCCCAAGAGTGGGTGGAATATAAGGACCTTGTGTGATGGACTCCCACAAGTCAGAATCTGTGTAGTTCACATGATTCCTGAACTTGATCTTCCAGGATTTAAAATCAGCTTTTGTTTCTAACTTTGGTGGTTGATAAGATCCTCCTCCAAAATTACTCATGTTTAATTCAAACGAATCAATAAAAACTCAAAAGCGAAAATTGACAGATCTATCAAAGACCCAGATCTAGTATTCAATTGATTTGAATATAGATCTAAATCAAACAAGCAATGAGAGAGTGCTTGCTGAAAAATCAGTCGTTGATTTAATTGTTTGAGAATCAATTAAACAATTTTAATACTGATAGATCAATTGATCTAAATCAATGAGCACCAATGGCTCTGATACCACCTGTGAATCCAAGGATCGCAATTCAGGAATTATCAGTATTAAAATGAATCAATTTAATGATCGCGGAATTATCACTAATTGACGTTTAATTGTTTATAATGATCAATGATGAACACAACCACAGAAACACAATAAACACGAAATCTATAATAATTCAAATGTATTTCATTAACTATAATGTAATGATTACAAAAGAATAATGAATGACTATGAACTATCGAATTCTGTGTATCGAATGATGTTTGATGTTGATGTTGCGGCTGCTAGGGTTGCACAATGAACTCTTGATCGCCGTAATATTGATTGATTGTGTTCACCGAGATGTGAAACCTAGGACTCATATTTATAGATGATTTGAGTCGGTTAAGGAAACACCGGATCTCTCGGGATTTGTTATTGATTGTGTTGACTTGTTTGACTTCTAGGAGTTGTAATCGCACAAGTATAATGTTCTTCCGCAGCAATCTTCTCATCCGCAGAACATTTGTTCTTCCGTAGATGACTTAGTCTTCCGTAGCGAAGTTGTTCTTCCGTAGGAAATTCTTCTTCCGTAGGAGTCTTCACTTCATGGTATTTGATCATCCGCAGGAACATGTACTTTGTCATTTGGTCTTGTAAGAAACATATCTACGGATTAACAAAGTTGTTCATCTGTAGATGTTTCCTACACTTGGTCAATTTCAGTAAATCCATCCAAGTAAATTGTTTTTCCTGTCAAGACACAAATCAACACACATACATATATGGGGTTAACCTATAGATTAAAATCATATATATATATATTTTGACTGTTACAAATGTTAATTACAAGACTTGATTTTCAAGTACTAAGCCTATACAAAATTGATCTAGCCCTATACAATCTAGACCTAACATATACGTATACGTATACGTATACGTATACGTATACGTATACGTATACGTATACGTATACGTATACGTATCTATATATATATATACACATATACATATATATATGTATATACGTATACGTATACGTATACGTATACGTATACGTATACGTATACGTATACGTATACGTATATACATATATATATGTATATGTGTATATATATATAGATACGTATATACGTATACGTATACGTATACGTATACGTATACGTATACGTATATACATATATATATGTATATGTGTATATATATATATAGATACGTATACGTTGTTTTTGACCTATTTGTTCACCTGTGCAGATATGTCTTCCGATTCTGAGATTGAGGCTGACGTTGTTGACCATATTGCCGAGCATCCTTGGCTGCAGTTTGATGCCGGTTCCGTTGAGCACGCTAAGTGCTCAAAATTTATTCGGATGAAGATCGGTCATCAAAAGGCCGTAGATTGGGAGGTGATGGCTGAGTTGGGAGAGCGCGATCGTCTTGCTGCTATTATCGGAGACGATACGCCGTGGAGACGTCTTTTTGAGATCGCATTCTTACCGTCCCACCGTGAGCTGGTAGTGGAGTTTTTATCCACATTTACATATATTCGTCCAGATGAGATGGTGGAGGACGATGAGCGATCGGAGATTTCTTTTACGCTTTGTGGACATGCACATCAGATGTCCATTGAGCAGTTTGCAGTTGTCTCGGGGCTTTATTATGAGCCGGAGACTGTTACCCCTCTGTTCACTGAGGGTATTACTGAGATGGAGGAGGGCACATTGAGAGAGTGGTGGCCTCAGATTGCCGGAGGTCCGTTTCAGAGGACTAAGGGCAGGGTCACCGGCATTCGAGATCCTCTCATCCGTTATCTGCATCGGATGATCGCCACGTCCATCACGGGACGTGGCAAGAGTCGGGAGTGGTGTACCATTCCCGACTTATTTTACTTATATTGTTTGATTACGGGGACCAGGTGTAACCTGGCGAGGTGTTTGGCGGAGTATTTTGCTTCGTATTATCATCGCCAGGAGCGAGGAGCGGTGTACGGCGGCGCGTACATCACGTTGATTGCCCGATCTTTAGGTTATCTTCCTCGGCATCTTGGTGACGTGTCTCCGCCGATCGAGCCGGTGAGATTAGATCGTCGTACGTTATTCGGCATGCGTATTATACGCCAGTTTCCGGTTGGCATACGATTCTCTCTTCGACCCGGGGAGATCTGGCAGCCGGCACCAGTTCAGCAGCTCGGCATTGTCGATCCACTGCAGCAGCACGGGCAGCCGCATGATCAGCCACCACCCGACGAGCAGCCACATGATCAGCCGCCTCCTCAGCCACATCAGCCGCCTCCTCAGCCTCAGATCCCGCGACATATTTATAGAGAGGTGAGGCTGCCTGCACGTGTGGAGACATTGTTGCAGGATATGTCTAGGAGCTTACGGCAGCAGAGTCGACGGTTCGATCGCGTTGAGGATTTGATGGAGTGGCAGGTTCAGTCAGAGATGGCGCGGCGTTCTGGTACTGATTCTCCGCCGTTGCCACCGCCTCGAGATTACCCTGACTCCCCGTAGTTTTGTATTGTAATTTTTATTTTGTTATGTAATTTAAAAACTTTGTAAATATATTATCAGTTTATGTTTATCTTTTATGTTTATTATCAGTTTATGTTTATCTTTGTAAATATATACAGACATACAGACATACATACATACATACAGACATACATACATACATACATACATACATACATACATACATACATACATACATACATACATACAGACATACAGACATACATACATACATACATACAGACATACATACATACATACAGACATACATACATACATACGTACAGACATACATACATACAGACATACACACATACATACATACATACATACAGACATACATACATACATACATACATACATACATACATACATACATACATACATACATACATACATACATACATACATACATACATACATACATACATACATACATACATACAGACATACATACATACATACATACATACATACACAAATACATACATACACACATACATAAATAATTTTAATTCAAATTATATATATATTAAAACTCAAAAAATTAAAAAAAACATATACATATATAAACTATACGCCGCGTATAGACCCATACGCGGCGTATATGTAAGGCCCCGCTCACCGGGCACCTTACGGTTGGTCATCCTCACACGTAAAACATATATTTAATACATGATCGTAAAATACGCAGCGGAAATTAATAAAACATGCAATTTCATTTCATCATAAAAGCTTTTACATCATTGTCTTGATTACAAAATACAAGCTTTGTGTACATTGCTTAACTATACTATGATTGCTGCTGATGCATAAGAAAACGAGGATAATCTCGTTTATTCGAATCCTCAGCAATCATAGGGTCATACAGCGACCTCTACCGAAAGAACATAAAAGAAGGAAAACATATTCTTCTTCATGTAGAAGATATTATGTTCAAAAATATATTTTCCTTCATAAGCAAGATTTCTTAAATAATCATGTTTATCAGGATTATCAAGAAATCTTGCACTTGCATGCAACATAATGTGTTGCACGCCTTATGGGCCCACAACACATGACGTTGCATCATTATTAAATGGAGAATGCCATCCCAAAAGAGCTGAGTAGCCGCCTCGTGCCATCCTCAGCAACACTACCTGCGAGCTGGAAAACACATAAAAGTCAGCGTTGCTGAGTGAGTTCTAGTTTTATAATAAAACATACTTTCATTCTCATTAACTGCTCTTCTCTACATGTGTTCACACCTCATACGTACACGTAGATAATTTTATTATTATCTCATCATTCATTACTTACTTTCGTTCGTGTACTTTCATACATACATACTTTACATACTTTACATACTTTCGTATGTCTTTACTTTCATTCATACTTTCACTTCATACGTTCGAACATTCATTTCATTCATTCTTTCATTTATTACTTTCGTTCGAACGTTCATTACATTCGGTGGCATGTACAATACCCCCGTTCATCATACATACTATTGGTGCTGGACCTGTGGTGGTTAGCCACGAACGTTGTGCACAAAGCTGATCCAGTCACCTGGGGTAAGTACATGCACCACTTATCTTTTCTCTTTACTTCTATCATACGTTAGCCGAGTCTCTTGCAGTGCGTGACTGCTCACCTCAGTGACAATCTTATGATTGCCTGCTAACCGAGTCTCTTGCAACACGAAGTTGCTCACCTCATTATCGTTCTAACATACGTTAGCCGAGTCTGTTGCAGTGCGCGACTGCTCACCTCAGTGGCAATCTTATGATTGCCTGCTAACCGAGTCTCTTGCAACACGAAGTTGCTCACCTCATTATCAATCTTAATGATTGACCCGATGTACATCCTTCGGGGTAGCTAACCCGTACATCGTTGAGCTAACACCTGCCAGGGGTGTGCACCTCCTTCATTTGCTTGCAAGCCTTTCTTACTCTCTTTCATTTATGCATGCATTCATTCATCATGTTCCTTCTTTCATTATCTTTCACTTTACGTTCTTAATACATTCATTTCTTTCGTTCATTCGTTCACGTAAAGTTATAAAAGATAAAACACATATACATAAGGAACATACCTACTTACACATCATCAATATTCACCATTTATCATGGCAACATCATACTAACATACATACATCATATCATTCATTCATCATCCTACAAGGCATCATTCATGTATGGCATACAACAGGTACGACCATGCAACATCATCATCATTATCATGCCTACATTACTCAATTTCCCCAAATTAATCAGATCTCACTAAGCCTGACCTACAATTTCGCATTCTGACTCATCCGCATTAGGCTGGTCATCCGCATTAGTCAATGCGGATGAGGAAATGCCTTATTCGCATTTCATGATCTACCCGCATTAGTCCATGCGGCTGAGAAATGCCTTGACCGTATTTCGCACCCTACCCGCATTAGTCAATGCGGTCGAGAATGCCTTGGCCATTCTTACTGACTTGTCCGCATTAGATTAATGCGGCTGAGTATTCCTTCACCCGCACTTCCTGACTCTTCCGCATTTGTTAATGCGGCTGAGCAGAATGCCTTATCCGCATTTTTCTTAGCCTTCCGCATTAGTTAATGCGGATGAGGCCTGCCTTAACCACATTTCGTGGACTACCCGCATTAAGTGAATGCGGTTGAGCATGGTGACCTGCACTTAACCTGTGAAATTCCACAACCTGCTCATCTTCTTAACATACATTAGCACTGATTTATTGTATCAGCTACTTAAAATCAACTAGACATCATGCATATCATAAGAAGGACTTCTAAAACATACATTCGGCAGTACTCATATGATTAACATGCTGAGATTTATCTACCTGCCCTAGAATCTTACATACACTAGGCATAGCAGTCCAAACGGACCATACACACCTTCATACTCATACATACATACACAGATTGAGCGCTCACCGCTCGAAAACAGTTTTAATATGTGTTCCAGCCCCAAAAATCGTTCAAAATACGTAAAAGAAGGGGTCTTAGAACTCACATTGTGCTGCTGAGTATGACTCCTTCGAAATCAATAGCCGTGGAACCCAGTCCCTCGAACTCGTCTTCCTCTTCTTCTCGTTCTTCCTTCAAACTCGTAGTCTGTTCTCTTTCTCTCTCTAAAACTCTGCTGAATTTGGGGGTTGTGAGAAAAGAAATGGGCAGCCATCCCCATGTATAATAGATATTTCTCTTTTCTTTGTACTTTTACACAAAACCCCCTTCTACTTTCTCCTTCTTTTCCTTTCCCTCCAAACTTCTTTCTTTTCTTTTCTTCTTATTATTTCCCTTTGTCTAATAAAAATTGCGGGTGTTACAAGTCCACCCCCCTTATTTTAGGTTTCGTCCCCGAAACCTGTCATTCCTCAAACAGTCGTGGGTAATGTTGCCTCATTTCTTCTTCAGTTTCCCACGTCGACTCGGATCCCTTCCTGTGCCGCCACTGTACACGCACAAGGGGAACCACTTTATTTCTCAACCTCTTTTCTTTGCGATCTATGATCGCCACTGGTTGCTCTACATAATTGAGCTTTTCGTCTACCTCTATATCATCCAGTGGAACGACCATGTCTTCGTCCGCCAAACATTTCCTCAGATGAGACACGTGGAAAGTCGGGTGGATTCCACTTAGTTCATCTGGCAGATCTAACCTATAGGCCACCTCTCCTACTCGAGCAATGATTCGGAAAGGGCCTATATATCGCGGACTCAGCTTACCTCGCTTCCGGAATCGAATGATCCCTTTCCAAGGTGAGACCTTCAACATAACCCGGTCTCCCACTTGGAACTCAATTGGCCTGCGTCGTTTGTCAGCATACGACTTCTGTCGGTCTTTGGCCGCTTTCATGTAGGCTTTAATTCTTTCAAGCTTTTCAGTCGTAGCCTCTACCACTTCGACGCTTCCCAATTCTTTTTGACCAATTTCACCCCAACAGACGGGGGTCCTGCATCTCCTACCGTATAACATCTCGTAGGGTGGCATGCCAATACTAGCATGATAACTGTTGTTGTACGAGAACTCAGCTAACGGTAGATGGTCATCCCAACTTCCTCCGAAATCAATAACACATGCCCGAAGCATGTCCTCCAAGGTTTGAATGGTCCTTTCTGACTGACCATCAGTTTGAGGATGATAAGCCGTGCTAATATGCAACCTCGTCCCCATGGCATCGTGGAATTTCTTCCAGAATTTGGATGTAAACCGGGTGTCACGGTCAGATACAATCGACACCGGTACACCGTGACGAGTCACAATTTCTTTGATGAAAAGATCAGCCAACTTCTCGGACGAATATGTCTCCCGCATCGGTAAGAAGTGAGCACTCTTTGTCAATCGATCCACAATCACCCAGATCGTATCATACCCTTTCGGGGTACGTGGCAGCTTTGTGATGAAATCCATGGTGATGTGTTCCCACTTCCACTCCGGGATGTCCAAAGGTTGAATCTTTCCATACGGCTTCTGGTGCTCCGCCTTCACTTGCGAACACGTGAGGCATTTACTCACATACTCCACCACGTCGCGTTTCATACCCGGCCACCAATAATCTTTCTTCATGTCTTGGTACATCTTGGTGGCGCCGGGATGAATGGAGTATCGAGACTTATGAGCTTCATCCAAAATTTTCATTCGTAGATCCCCGAGACGAGGAATCCACATACGTCCAAACCGGGTCCTAACACCCGTCGCGTTCTCACCCAGTTCTGCGACCAGACCTCTCATTCGTTCGGAGTTTAGATGATCTTCTTTCATTGCTTCATCCTGGAACTCTCTGACTTGTTTCATCATGTCTGAGGTCATGATTAGGTGGTACGCCTTCACCCGAATCGGCTCGGGCCTCTCCTTTCGGCTAAGGGCATCAGCCACCACGTTAGCTTTGCCCGGGTGGTAATGGATTTCACAATCGTAGTCTTTTATTAGTTCCAACCACCGTCTCTGCCTCATATTCAGATCTTTCTGCTCGAAGAAGTACTTCAAGCTTTTGTGATCCGTGAAGATGGTGCACTTCGTCCCGTACAAATAGTGCCGCCAAATCTTCAACGCGAAAACCACAGCTGCGAGCTCCAAGTCATGAGTAGGGTAATTAATCTCATGAACTTTCAGCTGCCGGGATGCATAAGCTATCACCTTTCCCCTCTGCATCAATACACATCCCAACCCCGAGTAGGAGGCATCAGAATAAACTACCAAGTCTTCGCTCCCATCGGGCAGTGCCAAAACTGGAGCTTGGGTCAATCTTGTCTTCAATTCTTCGAATGCCTTCTCTTGTGCCTGACCCCATTCAAATTTCACATCTTTCCGGGTCAACTTGGTCAGTGGAGAAGCAATTTTGGAAAAGTCTTGGATGAACCTTCGGTAGTAACCCGCCAAACCCAAGAAACTACGGATCTCGGACGGCGTCTTCGGAGACTTCCATTGCATCACTGCTTCACTTTTGCCGGATCGACCATAATTCCATCCGGATTTACCACGTGACCCAAGAATTGAACTTCACGCAACCAGAATGCGCACTTGGAGAATTTAGCATACAACTTCTCCCTTCTCAACGTCTCCAAAACTTCACGAATGTGACCGGCATGCTCAGTCTCACTCCTTGAATAGATCAAGATGTCATCAATGAATACTATCACTGATTTATCCAACATCGGCCGGCACACCCTGTTCATCAGATCCATAAAAGCAGCCGGCGCGTTGGTCAAACCGAATGACATAACGAGGAACTCATAATGACCGTAGCGCGTACGAAAAGCTGTTTTAGGGATATCCTGCTCCTTCACCTTCAGTTGATGGTAACCTGATCGAAGATCTATACGTGAAAACCAACTAGCACCCTGAAGTTGGTCAAATAAGTCATCGATCCTTGGCAAGGGGTATCGGTTCTTCACTGTCAGCTTATTCAATTCACGGTAGTCGATGCACATCCTCATACTGCCGTCCTTCTTCTTCACAAACAGGACCGGAGCACCCCAAGGTGAGATACTCGGTCTAATAAACCCCTTATCCAGTAGCTCTTGTAACTGCTCCATCAACTCTTTCATCTCTGTCGGGGCCAATCGGTATGGTGCCTTGGCAACAGGTTGGGCGCCTGGTACTAAATCAATCTGGAACTCAATCTCTCTGTCAGGTGGCAATCCCGATAGGTCTTCCGGGAACACGTCTGGGAACTCACACACAACCGGAACATCAGACAGTTGTGGTGCTGGCTTCTCTACATCCTTCACATAACATAAATAGGCGTTACATCCACGCCTCATACATTTCCCCGCCACTGCCATTGAGATCACCTTTGGAATCGTAGTAACCCGATCCCCATAAACTGTCACTGGACTGCCGTCAGGCGCTGTCAAACCGATCATCTTCTTGCGACACACAATGTTCGCCTCGAAATCCGCCAACCAATCCATTCCAAGCACCAAATCGAAACCACCTAACGTCATCGCAAAGGGTTTAACTGGGAATTTGTGACCCTCCAGTTCCACATCGCAACCCTCAATTACCTCACAAATCCTGGTAGCTTTACCTATAGCAGTCTCTACATCAAACGGCACATCCACACGCCTACTACTAACAGGCAATTTGGCACTAAAAGCAGCAGAAATAAAACTCCTACTGGCACCTGAATCAAATAATACTGAGGCTAGAGTTTGGTTCACCAGAAACGTACCGGACACTACATCAGGGTCCGTCCTTGCCTCTTCCTGCGTCATCGTGAATGCTCTGGCGCTCGCTTTCGACCCCTCACCCCCTGTCTTCTTCACGCCGGAACCATCAGATCTCGGCTTCTTGCAGTCTTTATTCATATGACCACTTTCCCCACAGTTGTAGCACTTCATCGCTTTACATTCTTTGGCCATATGTCCAGACTTCCCACACTTAAAACATACATTCAGCCCCCATCTGCATTCACCACCGTGCTCTCGCCCACATTTCTCACACTTTCTTGATCCTGCACTTGTTACTACCACACGACGATCGTCAACCCGTGCCTTCTTACTACTCGTCGAAGTATCACCCCGACCAAACCTCTTTCCCTGCCACCTCCTCTCATCACTTCCTTTCTTGCTGCCCTCAGATTTCACCATCGCAGCCCGTTCATCATACAACCTCCCAGCTAAATCTACCGCCGACCTGAAAGTACTTGGTCTGGCGGAAATCAAATGCCAACGAATTTCGGCTGGCAACCCCTGAATATACCGGTTAATCTTGCGAGACACCGGCGTCACTTGCTCTGGCACCAACCGTGCCATGTCGTTGAACTTGGTCGTGTATTGTTGGTGGGTCATCGTTCCCGCTTCCAACTGCAGGAACTCTCTCTCAACTCTGTCCATCTCCCGACGAGGACTAAACTCCTCGATCACCATTCTCTTCAACTCAGACCACTTCAATTTCCCAATGGCCCTGCTACCCTCGGCCTGGACAATATTGTCCCACCAGCACAATGCCGTCCCCGTAAACGAGTGGGTAGCAAACTTTACCTTCTTATCCTCTCGGCAGTCACTAATATCAAGGACCGCCTCCATCTCTCTCACCCATTGGTGAGCATCAGCAGCCGTACCCGAACCATCAAAAGTCGGAGGCTTGCACCTCATAAATTTCCCGTAGTCACAACCCCGGGCTGTCTCTCGTACCTGTTCTTCCTCCTCTTCCTCTTCATTATCAGACAATACTGTTTCCACCCCTGCCTGTTGCTGTCTACCCGAGGACCGATTCCTCCCCCGTCTATCCTCCTCTCGTACTGCCTTTATCGCTTCGGTCATCACAGTCGGTAGGATTGTCTGCATAACCTGGTGCACTTCCTCAATCACTGCCTCTTTTACCGAGGCTCTCAACTTGGCGCTCTCGTCCGTCTCTTCCTGGTGAGGAACCTCGTTCTCCTCACGAACTACTTTCTCTTTCCTAAGTCTTCCTCGCGTGATACGCGGCTCATCACCACGTTCACCATCACGGGAAGCATTAGATGATCTATCACCGACCATCTTCTATCACACTGAAAGATTAAAACACCAACACGGTCATTCAAGGAAATAGCTCAGTTTATGTTAAGTACAGTAAGTCCCTAATTACAGTGGCCAGTTGTGATTAGCCACTTACTCTACTCTTCGCACCCCGAGCATTACCTATCCTGACTACATTAGTATCTCAGTCTAACAGTACACGTCATTCACATAACAAGCGCACATAATACCAGTTAATCTTTAAGAAAATACCTGATGGCACGCGACTACTCAGTTGGCATTCTCATTCTCCCTGTCCCATTCTCAGTTTAAGTTTAGGTTTATTATGAAAATTTACCCATTTTACTTAAACTTTTGCTCTGATACCAACTTGTAAGGCCCCGCTCACCGGGCACCTTACGGTTGGTCATCCTCACACGTAAAACATATATTTAATACATGATCGTAAAATACGCAGCGGAAATTAATAAAACATGCAATTTCATTTCATCATAAAAGCTTTTACATCATTGTCTTGATTACAAAATACAAGCTTTGTGTACATTGCTTAACTATACTATGATTGCTGCTGATGCATAAGAAAACGAGGATAATCTCGTTTATTCGAATCCTCAGCAATCATAGGGTCATACAGCGACCTCTACCGAAAGAACATAAAAGAAGGAAAACATATTCTTCTTCATGTAGAAGATATTATGTTCAAAAATATATTTTCCTTCATAAGCAAGATTTCTTAAATAATCATGTTTATCAGGATTATCAAGAAATCTTGCACTTGCATGCAACATAATGTGTTGCACGCCTTATGGGCCCACAACATATGACGTTGCATCATTATTAAATGGAGAATGCCATCCCAAAAGAGCTGAGTAGCCGCCTCGTGCCATCCTCAGCAACACTACCTGCGAGCTGGAAAACACATAAAAGTCAGCGTTGCTGAGTGAGTTCTAGTTTTATAATAAAACATACTTTCATTCTCATTAACTGCTCTTCTCTACATGTGTTCACACCTCATACGTACACGTAGATAATTTTATTATTATCTCATCATTCATTACTTACTTTCGTTCGTGTACTTTCATACATACATACTTTACATACTTTACATACTTTCGTATGTCTTTACTTTCATTCATACTTTCACTTCATACGTTCGAACATTCATTTCATTCATTCTTTCATTTATTACTTTCGTTCGAACGTTCATTACATTCGGTGGCATGTACAATACCCCCGTTCATCATACATACTATTGGTGCTGGACCTGTGGTGGTTAGCCACGAACGTTGTGCACAAAGCTGATCCAGTCACCTGGGGTAAGTACATGCACCACTTATCTTTTCTCTTTACTTCTATCATACGTTAGCCGAGTCTCTTGCAGTGCGTGACTGCTCACCTCAGTGACAATCTTATGATTGCCTGCTAACCGAGTCTCTTGCAACACGAAGTTGCTCACCTCATTATCGTTCTAACATACGTTAGCCGAGTCTGTTGCAGTGCGCGACTGCTCACCTCAGTGGCAATCTTATGATTGCCTGCTAACCGAGTCTCTTGCAACACGAAGTTGCTCACCTCATTATCAATCTTAATGATTGACCCGATGTACATCCTTCGGGGTAGCTAACCCGTACATCGTTGAGCTAACACCTGCCAGGGGTGTGCACCTCCTTCATTTGCTTGCAAGCCTTTCTTACTCTCTTTCATTTATGCATGCATTCATTCATCATGTTCCTTCTTTCATTATCTTTCACTTTACGTTCTTAATACATTCATTTCTTTCGTTCATTCGTTCACGTAAAGTTATAAAAGATAAAACACATATACATAAGGAACATACCTACTTACACATCATCAATATTCACCATTTATCATGGCAACATCATACTAACATACATACATCATATCATTCATTCATCATCCTACAAGGCATCATTCATGTATGGCATACAACAGGTACGACCATGCAACATCATCATCATTATCATGCCTACATTACTCAATTTCCCCAAATTAATCAGATCTCACTAAGCCTGACCTACAATTTCGCATTCTGACTCATCCGCATTAGGCTGGTCATCCGCATTAGTCAATGCGGATGAGGAAATGCCTTATTCGCATTTCATGATCTACCCGCATTAGTCCATGCGGCTGAGAAATGCCTTGACCGTATTTCGCACCCTACCCGCATTAGTCAATGCGGTCGAGAATGCCTTGGCCATTCTTACTGACTTGTCCGCATTAGATTAATGCGGCTGAGTATTCCTTCACCCGCACTTCCTGACTCTTCCGCATTTGTTAATGCGGCTGAGCAGAATGCCTTATCCGCATTTTTCTTAGCCTTCCGCATTAGTTAATGCGGATGAGGCCTGCCTTAACCACATTTCGTGGACTACCCGCATTAAGTGAATGCGGTTGAGCATGGTGACCTGCACTTAACCTGTGAAATTCCACAACCTGCTCATCTTCTTAACATACATTAGCACTGATTTATTGTATCAGCTGCTTAAAATCAACTAGACATCATGCATATCATAAGAAGGACTTCTAAAACATACATTCGGCAGTACTCATATGATTAACATGCTGAGATTTATCTACCTGCCCTAGAATCTTACATACACTAGGCATAGCAGTCCAAACGGACCATACACACCTTCATACTCATACATACATACACAGATTGAGCGCTCACCGCTCGAAAACAGTTTTAATATGTGTTCCAGCCCCAAAAATCGTTCAAAATACGTAAAAGAAGGGGTCTTAGAACTCACATTGTGCTGCTGAGTATGACTCCTTCGAAATCAATAGCCGTGGAACCCAGTCCCTCGAACTCGTCTTCCTCTTCTTCTCGTTCTTCCTTCAAACTCGTAGTCTGTTCTCTTTCTCTCTCTAAAACTCTGCTGAATTTGGGGGTTGTGAGAAAAGAAATGGGCAGCCATCCCCATGTATAATAGATATTTCTCTTTTCTTTGTACTTTTACACAAAACCCCCTTCTACTTTCTCCTTCTTTTCCTTTCCCTCCAAACTTCTTTCTTTTCTTTTCTTCTTATTATTTCCCTTTGTCTAATAAAAATTGCGGGTGTTACAGTATAGCTCCTCCACTACAGTGCTCTTGCGACCACGTATAGTGCTAATGCGACCAATTATTTTGTACTATACGTGGCGTATGGCTCCATACGCCACGTATAGTACAAAATAATTGGTGCTCATGCGACCACTACAGTGCTCTTGCGACCACGTATAGTGCTCATGCGACCAATTCTTTTGCACTATACGTGGCGTATGGCTCCATACGCCACGTATAGGTGGTGTCAGATGTACTTTTTGTACCATGTACGATTACAAGCAACGTATGGGTTCATACGGGGCAAACGTGCAAGACTATACGCAGAGTATAGAACCATACGCTGCGTATAGCCCGCTATACGTGGCGTATAGATCCATACGCTACGTATAGTTGTCAGACGTACTATAAAGCGTTTTTGTACCATGTACGAATATACGCAGCGTATAGGTACCATACGTGGAAGACGTGGCAAGCCTATACGTAGCGTATAGGCCCATACGCTGCGTATAGGAGCCTATACGTGGCGTATGGACCCATACGCCACGTATAAATTATTTCGATATGACATGACCCAAGATTCGTTTTCACCTATATAACAACGATTTCAATAACACTTTCGATATGCTTTCGATTCCTGTAAATCTCAAACGTATTTCTCTCTCAAAATATCACACTTTTTATTCGTTCGGTATGTCGTTTTGGGACGGTAACTATTTGTTTGGTGAATATTCAAATGAATATTCAAATGAATATTCGTTCGTGGTGGATAGTAATCAAGATGATGCGTACGTTCAATCTGCTTACGAGACAGGACTGCCAGATTTAAACCAATCGTATGTTCCCGATGATGAAGTTGAGTTTTGCCGAGAGTCAACTTACGACACGCAACAAAATAATATACTCTCGAGTGATGAAAAACAAACGACAAAAGTATCGTTTGAAACATCTCAAAATTTTTTATCTCTCGATGAGCTAGTCTGTTGGGCTGTTAATAGAGGACGTGATAATGGTTACGTTATTATTACACGAAGATCAAAGAAAAAAGAAGGTCAGGTCGTAAAGGTATGGCTTATCTGTGATCGTGCGGGCGAACACAAAAGTAAAGCAACAGTTAGACGATCTGGTAGCAAAAAAATCGGATGTCCTTTTAAATTAGTTGGGATATACGACAACAAACGTCGTTCGTGGAAATTAGAGGTGCGAAGTGACGAACATAACCATGATCCTGCTCAACATATGGAGGGGCATCCTTTTGTAAGAAGGTTTTCTCAAAACAAATACAATTTGGTGGAGCAGCTTACTGATCAGAACATGGAGCCTCGTAGCATCTTATCAGCTATTAAAAAGCAAAATCCTAATAACGCTTCAATAACCAGAGACGTATACAACGCTTAATATAAGATAAGAAGTGAAAGAAAAGTCGGTGAAACACCAATACAAGTCTTAGAAAATCTTTTATCTATTAAAAGGTACGTTTATTACACCCGAGGTTTTTTTTTTCAGTAGACTTAATTAAAATGAAGCCTAACTTGTATTTGTATCCTCACTTAACTACATCAATTTTCCTTCCTTTTTCTATTAAAAGGTATGTTTATTACACCCGAGAAGATCCCGATACTAATGTCGTAGAAGATATATTTTTTTGTCATCCTAAATCAT
Organism: Flaveria linearis; assembly: GCA_024085815.1. Classification (NCBI taxonomy): domain Eukaryota; kingdom Viridiplantae; phylum Streptophyta; class Magnoliopsida; order Asterales; family Asteraceae; genus Flaveria; species Flaveria linearis. The sequence goes on from CM044015.1 coordinate 41,000,048, forward strand.
ACGACACTTGGCGTGCATTTCCGCACGTGCTGATGATAGACGCTACATATAAAACAAACATGTACAAGCTTCCGTTTGTTCAGATTGTTGGTGTGACCTCCACACACAAGACATTTTGTGTTGCTCATGCGTTTATTAGCAAAGAACGGGAAGATAATTTTGAATGGGTGCTTAATAGATTGAAAGATACGTTAAGCAAGTGTATGGAGCCGCGCGTCATAATAACAGACAGAGATCTCGCTTTAATGAACGCATGTGTTAAAGTGTTTCCGAATGCTTCAAAGTGTTTATGCAGGTGGCATATTGATGAAAATATCGCGAAACACTGTAAAGCAAGTTTTACAAAAGATGATTGGAGAAAGTTTAAATATGCATGGGCACGTTTGTGTGAGTCTCCCACGGCGGAGATTTACGAGTATAACTATAACCTTCTTTACGAACGATTAGTTGAAGCGAATCGAGAAAGTAAGTTTTTATTATATTTTAATTATGTTTTATTATATTTTCAATATATAATTTAATTATGTTTTATTATATTTTCAGAGGTATTGTCATATATAAACAGAAACTGGTTAGAGAGTTACAAATAAATGTTTGTATCAGCCTGGACTAACTTGAACCGCAATTTTGGCCAACGCACAACAAATAGGGTGGAGAGTCAACATGCAAATTTAAAAAGATATCTTAAATCAACAAATAGCTCACTGGATAGACTTGTGGAGTTTGTAGATCAATTGGTGAACGCACAAGAGGTAAATTTAAAAGAAAGCTTTGAGACAAGCAAAATTAAAACCATGAATCATCATAAACTTCCGCTATTCGATTACTTAAGAGGCAAGGTTTCACACATAGCTCTTGATTTATTAGTTGCCGAAAACACTAAATTGCATGTGATGCGCTCTGCAAATGCAACATGTGGTTGTCATCTTTTCACTAGTTGTGGCTTGCCTTGTGCTTGTCGGCTGGAAAAATATGAACATTCTGGTAATAGTCGCTCCATCATTATCATTTTTCTATTAAAGTGACAAATTATGTATTAATTTATACTTTGTAATGCAGGCACTAAAATTCCATTAGATGCAATTGACGTATTTTGGACGAAGCTTGATAACATTAAGCCATCATATACGGTGGATGAAAAAGTTGATGTTGAAGAAGAAATGGAACGGGTGAAACAACAAATAATGACACAACCCGCAGCTGTAAAATTTAGTTTGGTGGAAAAAATAAAAAAAATTGTGTATCCATGGAAAAATAACAAAAAAACGCCTGTTGTTCAAACAGATATTCGCGGTCGTCCAACGTTAAAGGTTCAACAACAAAAGTACGACACTCAACAAAGTACGTGCGACATGCCGAGACATAGCTCGTTTATTGCGTCTCACATTTCCGGAAGAACAAGTTCAGCTGTAAAGCCCCAGAAGCCTGCCATGCAACGTAGTCGTTCAACGTCATCTAAAGTATCACGGGGTACTAATGAGTTTTCTTCGATTGTCGGAGATCACCAATTAAACAATATAAACAGGTTAAAAAATTGGATTCCGTCAATCTTTCATCAGTATATTTCACGTATACGAGATGTCCGACCCGATGGGAATTGTGGTTTTCGATCAATAGCTTTAGGCTTAGGGTTTGACGAAAATAAGTGGATGTACGTGCGGACACAGCTTTTAGAAGAGTTGGACAGACATGAATTGGAGTACAGAGAAGTTTTCAATACTTTGTACCCCGGACAGTATAACGAATTACGTCACACCATCGATTGGCAAAGTGTGGAACCTGCACCAGAAGAACATTGGATGATAATGCCGTATACGGGATTAGTGGTTGCTCAAAAGTTTGGGGTTATTCTTCATTTACTAAGCAATAATGGTTGTCAAACATTTTTCCCATTATGGGCTGATCCGAAAACTGTCATGCCTCATCATGTCGTGTCGATTGTTCATGTCAACAACAATCATTTCGTCCACGTTAAGTTAGAAGGAGATTATCCGATGCCAACATTAAGTAATCTTTGGATTCTTAACCGAAGCGTACGTGCTGCAGAATGGGAGATTATGTATAGGATTCGTATCTCGGAATACAACGCAATAATAGAGAATAACCGAGAACCCCCGGCTTATATAAATTTATTTTAATTTATAATTTGTAATATGCGAATTATATATTTTAATTTTAATTTTATTATTGTATTCATATTGTATATATTAAAATAAAAACTCAAAAAATTAAAAAAAATAAATATATAAGCTATACGCCGCGTATGGTTCCATACGCGGCGTATAGCTCCTCCACGTATGGGTCATAAGTCACGTATGGGTATAAAATATCAAACCCTATACGCCGCGTATGGTCCCATACGCCGAGTATAGGGTATAAAACGTCAAATCAACAACATACCCTATACGCCGCGTATGGACCCATACGCGCCGTATAGGGTATAAAACGTTAAATCAACAATGTACCCTATACGCCGCGTATGGACCCATACGCGACGTATAGGGTACAGGGGTGTTGATTTAAAATTAAGGGGTGTCTAAATAAAAGGACCCTAGTTTTATCTTAACTCTTTTAAAATGTTATATTATATGGTAACATATAATTGACGTCTTAAATAATTAAATAAAGAAATAAGGGTGGTTTGATATCTTAACTTGAAAGTATGTACAATGAAAGATTTTATTAAACATGAATAACTTTTCAATATATTTTTAGCATGGAGGAAGAAAGGTTTTTACTTAACAAAAAATTAATTTTTATAGAATTATTTTATTTAACGTTAATAATGATTTATTTTCTTTTAATTAATTTTCTATTTTTGTATTTTAACTTCTTTTTTCATAATATTATTTTAAAGTATTGTTAACGTAGTATTATAACTCCTTAACTTTATTTGTCATACGTTCACACTCTTCGAATCTAAGGCTTTGATAACCATCGTAGGAGTTAACTGTCTTTGCTTTTTAATTAGATTAATGCAATGAAACATTCTTAGTATTGTCATTTCATGATATTTTTTGTTGTAATCTTAACAAAACAACTTTTAAAATATTAAACAAATACCTTTTTTTATAATAGTAAAGTGGGTCACAATTTCATTTCACCAAACAAATATTACAACGGTTTGCGCCTACAGCAAGTAGCTGAAGGTAATTACTAGGCTCAAAACTACATTACAGCAACACACTAAGAATATCAAGATTATAACACGACCCTCACCCTAAATTTATGCATTTGGATTTATTGGATACCCAAATAAGTGACGCTCTTTTATCTCACCACCATACTTGTAATCGATTTCTCTCTTCCATTAAACACTCCATTATTTATTTGAATCCATAAACTCTATATTATCTCTAAACAAATCACTAACACCAACTTCTTTCAATTTTGTCTCCCTTAGGCTCTTGAAAGCCAATTTATCATATTTTGTAGCGTATCGAATGTAACATCCCGTAATTTTTGTTAAATTAAAGTTAATTTTATACGTTGATGTTAATTCCAATAATTACAATAATCATAATAATAATAATAATAATAATAATAATAATAATAATAATAATAATAATAATAAAGGTTAAGAACTTATAAAAGTTGAACAATTAACAAGTATGAAAAAAAAGAAAGAAAAAAAAAACTTAACCCTATTATACTTTAGGGTTGAAAATGTAATATTTGAAACTTATTTATGAAACTTTAGACGTGAAATAATAAACAACATAAACTTCAGGGGGCAAAGTGTAAAATTGTTTTAAAAAAAACAATCACCCCCACCGTCGAGCACCTTCACCTCCGGCCACTGCTCCGGCGAACCTAAACACCCAAAACCACTTGATTCCAGCTCAATTAAACACTACTGACATTAACACATGAAAGATTCGAACACAATGCCCCACTACAATTGAAAATTAGAGTTGATGAGTGCGATCGTCCCAACCACCCACTTTCGGCCACTTTACAGACCATGAATCGCACTAAACCACAATAATAATTGAATTAAATAAACCTAAACAACCACATATTTGTTCCTAAGCTGTTACCACTTTCAATTCAATCTGAAACACCTCGAAATCACACCATCGATCACCCTCATTACCCGCGACCTGCAACTCAATCGAAGTCGAACTTCCGAGCTCTTTTATACAAAATTGGCATAGGGTTATTGTTTCTCATCGAATAAGGAAGCTTACTGCAAGTTTAATTGGATTAACATCATCAATTGAACATCCATCAATCACTTCCTCTGTCGCGACTGTTCTTCGTGGTGTTCATCATCAATCCGACTTCTTTCTGGTAAATTAAACACTTAAGCATACACGAAATTACATGGGGAATCAAAGCCCCATGTTTATTTCTGTAATCGTTGTTGATTTAGTGATCAATTTGGCTCAAATCGGATTTAGGGTTTATGTGATTTGGGGAAATTGAGTTAAGGATGTTTAAAATCAATGGGAACCGTGTTCTATCGCGGCCGCGACCCTTGGTTCACTGGTTCCCCGAGTACTTACAATCCATGAGGTCCCGGGTTCGACCCCGGGCACCCTCATTTATTATTTTCTAAAAATTATAAAATAATTTTTATAAACTTTGTTTATATTTTTGGGCACCAGATAATTTTCTGGATTATATTAAAGTTTTATCAAATTATTTACAAATATTATTTGTTTTATAAAATATACTTTAACGAACGGTTTAGTATAATATTTTTTGTAATTATTCTTCGTTTATCATACAGACTTAATTACATGTTGAACTTCATCATTATATCTGAATTCATTTCTAAAACACTTAATAATTCATCAAGTGGATTAAAAATATGATATTTATTTTATAAATTTAATTACTTAAACAAAACTCATAATCCTATCAAAACCCTAATTCTTATTCGAACGTTAATCATATTATTAACCATAACTCGTAAATAATAACTAACACTAATTATATTCCTATTAAATGAAATCCAGGTTAACCGAAACCCTAATCATTGTACGAACATTATTTCCTTACTGTGCAATCAAGGTGAGTCTTCACGGCCCCTATTTTACTTTCTTTCCTTTTTGGTGGAGAAAACATGCAAACATATTTTATAAACGGTTTTAGTATTATTGATATCGCCTGTTACGTTAGTGCAAACATACAAACAGTCCCAACATTCTCGAACCGTTAGTAATGTGTAGCGAGGTAATTCTGAGTAACACTACTGGGTCTGACAAACTCCGCCCGGGCTAGTCGCGCTAGCTTGATTGGAGGTCAAACGGGTGCATTATTGACCTAACATTTGTCACTGTCTGGTGAGACGTGACGGGAACAAACAAACATATAGGACATGCAAACAGTCAGCTTCGGTTCGAAACGCTAAGTAACATGATTATAAGCTAGCTACCTATCGATATGCTTTAATTACTAAACCATTTGAACAGTTACAAACATTCAAACAGTTACAAACATTCAAACAGTTTCAAACATTCAAAGAGTCACAAACATTTTTATCTGTGATAAAACCTGTGAACTCACCAACTTTATGTTGACACACTTTAGCATGTTTTCTCAGGTCACAGGAACACTTAAGCTCATGATGCACGATTAAGGACGCACTCAGGACATTCATTCATCAATTTCATTTAGTTGCATTGAATATTTATTCTGGCATAGCATATTCAGACTTTCAGTATTGTTTACATTTCAGTTTTACGCTTCCGCACCGTTATTCATTTCTTTTATGTTACTCTGATTTAAGTCAAATGTTTATTTTTAAACTCATATAGTGTCGTTTGATATGACCGTGTCTGAGATCCTGGTATGTCACACGCCTAACGGTAAAACCCCGTTTGTGGAAATTGAGGGTGTGACAGATTGGTATCAGAGCCACTGGTTATAGAGAACAAGGATTGCATCCGCATCTAGACTATAGGCTTAGACACAACACTAGTATTGCACAGACACTCTTACATGATTGCAACTGTTGTACGAACATTCTCCCGGCATGCTAACATTACATTACTGAACGATCATACATTACCCACACTATCTATGTCACCTGTATTATCCTCGACGAACAGAGGGGCGGAGAGTCCCGCTCGCTTACTTCCAACATCTACACTTGTTTCTTCACTCTCGGAGTTGAAGCAACGACAACTTGAACCTAACATTACCACTTGGGAACACGAAACTCTTTTCTAACACACACGACAAACCTAACGATGACAAACAAGGAGAACAACACACATTACTTTTCTAACTCTATCGTACTTGTTTCTACTTCCAACATGCCCTATCATCTTCGCTAGTCTTAACCAAATAGCACTCGGTACTTGACAAGGTATGTTATCTCGAATGGGAGGAACCATGAATGACCATGCAAAGCAAATTAGAATCACGGGTGCACACGTAATTGTAATTTGTCGTGCATGAGAATTCTAGTAACTCTATTGGGTGATAACGGTCATAATCAGTACAAATTTTCGTTTCTATACTTGGAGACATGAGGTCTCGGTTCTCATAAAACCTCACTATCGATATGCAAACAAATCCTCTGTTCCTACTAGTATGAAACAATTTATTTTATCAATAGTAATTATTCGATAGTGACTGTCGTGTATTGTGAATTGAAGAATCATGTCTGGAAGGATACCTGGACGTCCAAGTGGACGAGGAAACATTAACCTGACGCAAGCTGAGCTTGATGCCATCATAAATGAGCGTGTTGCTGAAGCGCTCGTGGCATACGAACAGACCAGGAACCGAAATCAAAACAACAATACCAACCAGAACCAAAATCAAGGAGGTCAAGCAGTCTGCACTTTCAAGATGTTCATGGACTGCAAGCCCCATTCCTTTAAGGGTTCTGAGGGTGTTGTTACCCTCCTCCGTTGGATTGAGAAGCTAGAATCTGCCTTTGCAAGGTGTAACTGTCCGGCGGAAAACCGTGTTAAGTATGCGTCTGACACTTTAGAAGGGCCTGCTCTAACCTGCTGGAATTCCCAAGTTCAGACTCTAAGATTGGAAGCTGCTAACAACTTACCTTGGGAAGACTTCAAGACACTATTGAAGGAAGAGTACTGTCCCAGAAATAAAATCCAGAAACTAGAAACAGAGTTTTGGAACCTAAAAATGGTTGGATTTGAAATAGAGGAGTATACAACTCGTTCACACGAGTTGGCTGCCTTATGTCCTCAAATGGTGACCCCGGCCTACAAGAGGATAGAAAGGTATATTGAAGGGTTAGCTCCTCAAATTCAAGCCAGTGTCATAGCTGCAGACCCAATCACCATTCAGCAAGCGATTCGTCTGGCTCACAAACTTACTGATCAGGCAGTAGCCCAAGGTACTCTGCCTAAACCTGGAACTACAACTAGTTCATCTGATAACAAGCGGAAATGGGACGGTGCGTCTGGCAAGATCTCCAACTTAAATCAGCCTCAGCAACAAATCAGGAAATTTGATTCACCCCGACACTTCACCAATACCAACCAGAACAACAACAACGGTGGACAAGGATCGAGTGGCTATGTTGGCAAGTATCCAAAGTGTAACAAGTGCAATTTTCATCATCTTGGCCAGTGTGATCGGTTCCGTTGTCAAAGGTGTGGAAAGATGGGTCATGCTGCTAAAGACTGCAAGGGTAAACTGATGACCAGGCAACAAACTCAACAACCATGACAGGGCGAAGCAATCAGAGGCTGTATTGAGTGTGGTAAAGAGGGCCATTACCGGAAGGATTGCCCACAATTAAAGAATGGCAACAGGGGCAATAATGGGAACAACAACAACGGAAATGGCGCCAAAGGTCGAGCTTTCGTGATTGGTTCTGGTGAGGCAAGGAATGATGAGAATATGGTTACTGGTACGTTTCTTCTAAATGGTTGTTTTGCTTCTATACTGTTTGATACCGATGCTTACAAGAGTTTTGTTTCAAACAAGTTCATTAAGCTTCTAAATGTAACCTTAGTTGATATGGAACCTAGTTACACTGTAGAATTAGCTGACGGGAAACTAATTAAGGCAACTCACATCATTAAGGGATGTAAACTAGGATTATCTGGACATGATTTAGATATAGATCTAATGCCTGTCACACTTGGTAGCTTCGATGTAGCTGTTGGTATGGACTGGTTATCCAAGAATCAAGCTGAGATCATCTGTGGTGAGAAAATCGTTCGTGTACCACTTTCTAGTGGTGAAGTTTTGTCAGTGTAGGGCGAAAAGAGTGGTACAGTCTCAGGAATCATCTCCTACATGAAAGCCTAGAAGTGCTTACGCAAGGGTCGTATAGCTTTCCTTGCTATGGTCACTGGAAAAGAAGCTGAGGAAAAGAAGATTGAAGATATCCCTGTCGTACGTGATTATCCCGAGGTTTTCCCTGAAGACCTACCTGGTCTCCCACCGCATCGCCAAGTCGAGCTCCAGATTGATTTGGTACCTGGAGCCGCACCTATCGCGAGAGCACCGCACAGATTAGCTCCAAAAGAACTGCAAGAGCTGTCTACGCAATTGCAGGAGCTATTGGATAAAGGGTCTATCAGACCTAGCTCATCACCGTGGGGAGCCCCAGTCCTTTTTGTCAAGAAGAAGGATGGAACTTTTCGTATGTGTATTGATTATAGGGAATTGAACAAAGTAACGGTTAAGAATCGTTATCCTCTTCCGCGCATCGATGATTCGTTTGATCAGCTTCAAGCGTCGAGTTTCTATTCCAAGATAGACCTGAGGTCGGGATATCATCAACTAAGGGTTCGTGATGAAGACATTTCAAAGACTGCATTCAGAACTAGGTATGGCCACTACGAGTTTTTGGTTATGCCATTCGGGTTGACTAACGCGCCAGCGGTTTTTATGGATCTCATGAACCGAGTGTGCAAACCCTATTTGGACAAGTTCGTCATTGGCTTCATCGATGACATCCTTATTTATTCAAAGAATAAAGAAGAACACGAGGAACACCTTAGACTGATTCTGGAGTTGCTGAAACGAGAACAATTGTATGCTAAATTTTCAAAGTATGACTTCTGGATACGAGTGGTCTAATTTTTGGGTCATGTGGTCAATAAGAATGGAATACACGTTGATCCGGCAAAAATAGAAGCCATCAAGAACTGGGCTACGCCTAAGACTCCGACTGAGGTATGACAGTTCCTTGGGTTGGCTGGCTATTATCGACGATTTATCGAAGGGTTTTCAAAGATTGCTCAACCTCTCACCGCGTTAACTCATAAAGGCACAACGTACAATTAGGGTGACAAACAAGAATCCGCATTTCAGGTTCTGAAGCAGAAACTCTGTACGGCACCGATTCTATCCCTGCCTGAGGGAACAGACGATTTTGTAGTTTATTGTGGTGCTTCTATTCAAGGACTCGGTTGTGTGCTAATGCAACACGAGAAGGTGATTGCTTATGCTTCCCGTCAATTGAAAGTTCACGAGAAAAACTACACGACACATGACTTAGAGTTGGGAGCCGTTGTGTTTGCGCTCAAGATATGGAGACACTACTTGTACGGTACCAAGTGCACTATTTACACCGATCACAAGAGTCTCCAGCACATCTTTGAACATAAGGAGCTGAACATGAGACAACGTCGTTGGGTCGAGTTGTTGAATGACTACGACTGTGCTATCAAATATCATCCGGGTAAGGCTAACGTAGTAGCCGACGCCTTAAGTCGAAAGGAGACACCTAAGCCGAAGCGAGTTCGAGCATTACAACTCACCATTCATACTGGATTACCCGATCAAATACGTAATGCTCAACTTGAAGCTTTGAAAGACGAGAACCTAAAAGCCGAATCACTACGAGGCATGGGGAAACAATTAGAGGTCAAATCTGACAGAATCCGCTACTTCATGGACCGAATATGGGTTCCTTTGTATGGAGACCTACGAGGACTGGTAATGGACGAAGCTCACAAGTCACGATACTCTATTCATCCGGGTTCGGACAAGATGTATCACGATCTAAAAGTCTTTTACTGGTGGCCAAACATGAAAGCTGACATTGCCACTTACGTAAGCAGACGCTTAACCTGTTCTAAGGTTAAGGTGGAGTATCAACGACCATCTGGTTTACTTCAACAACCAGAAATTCCAGTATGGAAGTGGGAGCAGATATCTATGGACTTTATCACGAAACTGCCTCGGACTCCCAGCGGATGCGATACCATTTGGGTAATTGTAGATCGTTTGACGAAATCCGCACACTTCCTACCAATTAGGGAGGCTGACCGAATGGAGAAGTTGACTCGTATCTACCTAAGGGAAATAGTCGCTCGGCACGGTGTGCCAATTTCCATCATCTCTGATCGTGACGCTCGATTCACTTCACCCTTCTGGCAATCTTTACAACGATCATTGGGAACGGGGTTAGATATGAGTACTGCATATCATCCTCAGACTGACGGTCAGAGTGAGCGTACGATCCAGACTCTGGAAGACATGTTACGCGCTTGCGTGATTGATTTTGGCAGCAGTTGGGAAACTCACTTACCGTTAGTTGAGTTTTCATACAATAATAGCTATCACACGTCGATCAAAGCTGCTCCATTTGAGGCACTGTATGGACGTAATTGCTGGTCACCTATTTGCTGTGCGGAAGTTGGAGAAAGTCAACTTACCGGTCTTGAACTTGTGCACGAGACGACTGAGAAGATCGTGCAAATTCGTAACCGCATGGCAGCAGCACGTGACCGACAGAAGAGTTACGCTGATAAACGCCGCCGACCATTGGAATTTTAAATAGGTGACAAAGTGCTTTTGAAAGTGTCACCTTGGAAGGGTGTGATTCGTTTCGGAAAACGTGAAAAACTAAACCATAGGTACGTGGGACCGTTTGAGATTATCAAACGGGTTGGCCCCGTAGCCTATCAGTTGAACCTACCTGAAGAACTCAGTGGGGTACATAATGTGTTTCATGTTTCAAACCGGAGGAAATGTCTTGCAGACGAGACTCTCGTCGTTCCGTTAGACGAGGTACATGTTGTCGAACAACTACGTTTCATCGAGGAACCTGTGGAGATTATGGATCGGGAGGTCAAACAACTCAAACGCAGTCGAATCCCTATTGTTAAGGTCCGATGGAACTCAAAGCGTGGACCAGAGTTCACCTGGGAATGTGAGGACCAAGTGAAATCCAAGTACCCTCATCTTTTTGTTTCAGCTTTCTCGTGATTAAAATTTCAGGACGAAATTTCTTAAAGCAGAGGAGACTGTAACATCCCGTAATTTTCGTTAAATAAAAGTTAATTTTATACGTTGATGTTAATTCCAATAATTACAATAATCATAATAATAATAATAATAATAATAATAATAATAATAATAATAATAATAAGGGTTATCAACTTATAAAAGTTGAACAATTAACAAGTATTAAAAAAAAAGAAAAAAAAAACTTAACCCTATTAACTTTAGGGTTGAAAATGTAATATTTGAAACTTATTTATGAAACTTTAGACGTGAAATAATAAACAACATAAACTTCAGGGGGGCAAAGTGTAAAATTGTTTTAAAAAAAACCATCACCCCCACCGTCGACCACCTTCACCTCCGGCCACTACTCCGGCCGTCTCTCCGGCGAACCTAAACACCCAAAACCACTTGATTCCAACTCAATTAAACACTACCGACATTAACACATGAAAGATTCGAACACAATGCCCCACTACTGTTGGGAAACAAGCGGTCTCAAGGATCCCCAACAACCCTCCCAATGCTAACAATAGAGAAATATAACTGAACACAAGAATATACGTGGAAACTCCAAAACCGGAGAAAAAACCACGGGCCTCCAGAGAGAAAGATCCACTATGCGACAAATTGTTACAATCACATAGACTAATCTCTCAAGCCTCCCCCCGCCCAATTACACCCACACTCTCCAAAGTGTTTAACTAAAAACTTTCTACACTCTAAAACAAGAGAACTAGAAAAGAAAGAAAGAACCAAACACTTCAAGTGTATTTTTGGTTGGGGCACTTTGAAACCAAAGCCTTGGAATTCTTTTATAAGCTTGGAGTCCTCCCAAGCTTTCATCCTTGCACCAATGTGGGATGGGAACATTTTCATATAGCCAAAAATCCTAACAATCTCCACCTTGGATATATGAAAAACAACCACATTAAAGCAACACCGTCTTCAACCGACGATCATACTCCACCATAAAAGAGTATCGCCACTTAGAATAGACCATTCTAAGAATTTCTTCTCGGCACATGTTAAAAAACCTGCTGAAAATTTATGGTGCAACTTCCCCCCTTGGCATACCTGGAAGTTCATCAGCCATCAACATCAATTTTTTCACCACACATCTTGCATCTATGCCAACCCAATGCCCATGTGTAAATCCGTGAACCCGCTAACAAAATTGTATCCCCTTTCATGGTAGCGCGGGCATACCATAGGGATGACATAACCTCAAAGGCAATCATCATCGTCAACAACGACGAAGACATTGTTAGCTGACTTGGAGCTGCTAGCCGAATCTGCTCCACCTGGACAATTTCTCTTGACATGCCCAGACTGTCCACATTTCCAGCATACAGGAATCTTCTGTGAGTGCTTCTTCTTCCCGTTCCCGCATATTAAAACTGTTCCTTCTGACGAAGTATGACTGCTACTTCCTAGTCTTTTCTCTTCAGACAATAGCTTCTCAGTAACATCCGCATACTTCAGGGTTTCTTTCCCATACATCAGAATGGGCTTCATATGCTCATAGGAAGATGTCAAAGATAATATGAGCCTTAGTGCTTTATCCTCATCTTCAACCTTTACTCCAATAGCCTCCAGTTCTGACACGATATTATTAAGAACACTTAGATGATCTGAAATTTTTGTATCTCCATCCATACGAAGGGTATGAAATTGTTCCTTGAGATACAACCGATTTGAGATGCCTTTGCCTTGATACAACTGCTCAAGCTTCTCCCACAAATCCTTTGCAGTTGATATCCCATGCACATTTGCAAGAACATTCTTTGCTAGACACAAACGAATCGCACTTGCTGCTCTCAAATCCAAATCTTCCCATTCTTCATCATCGTCTTTACTGGTTCCGCTTGAATCCTTGCTTGAAACAGGGGTTGGTTTCCCCTTCAACGCCTTGTGTAACCAAGATTGAATCAACACATCCTTGACTTGAACTTGCCACAAACCAAAGTTGATTCTTCCATCATATTTCTCTACGTCGAACCTCATGGGACTGTATTTCGACATCGTATCCGTTTCTTCAAAGACAATATTGTATACTAGAAAATATACACCAAGCCTATAAGCAGTTACCCAACAAAGGATTCCCAGGAAAGAGAGGTGGGTCACAATGGACACACTTAAGTACCAAGTCTTTCCTAGCCAGAACCTTCTCAGGACAAATGCGTATATCCGGCTCCTGTATAATTCTATCGTATACAAAACAGTCAACCGAAAACCCGTTTCTGATGTGGAAGATCAGACTAAGCTGCAACCACAGAGCATACTACGAACCTTCTAAACCGAGACCTCCCCCAAAACCTGGAGCTCTGATACCACTTGTTGGGAAACAAGCGGTCTCAAGGATCCCCAACAACCCTCCCAATGCTAACAATAGAGAAATATAACTGAACACAAGAATATATGTGGAAACTCCAAAACCGGAGAAAAAACCACGGGCCTCCAGAGAGAAAGATCCACTATGCGACAAATTGTTACAATCACATAGACTAATCTCTCAAGCCTCCCCCCGCCCAATTACACCCACACTCTCCAAAGTGTTTAACTAAAAACTTTCTACACTCTAAAACAAGAGAACTAGAAAAGAAAGAAAGAACCAAACACTTCAAGTGTATTTTTGGTTGGGGCACTTTGAAACCAAAGCCTTGGACTTCTTTTATAAGCTTGGAGTCCTCCCAAGCTTTCATCCTTGCACCAATGTGGGATGGGAACATTTTCATATAGCCAAAAATCCTAACAACTACAATTGAAAATTAGAGTTGATGAGTGCGATTGACCCAACCACCTACTTTCGGCCACTTTACAGACCACGAATCGCACTAAACCACAATAATAATTGAATTAAATGAACCTAAACAACCATATATCTGTTCCTAAGTTGTTACCACTTTCAATTCAATCTGAAACACCTCGAAATCACACCATCGATCACCCTTATTACCCGCGACCTGCAACTCAATCGAAGTCGAACTTTCGAGCTCTTTTATACAAAATTGGCATAGGGTTATTGTTTCTCGTCGAATAAGGAAGCTTACTGCAAGTTTAATTGGATTAACATCATCAATTGAACATCCATCAATCACTTCCTCTGTCGCGACTGTTCTTCGTGGTGTTCATCATCAATCCGACTTCTTTCTGGAAATTAAACACTTAAGCATACACGAAATTACATGGGGAATCAAAGCCCCATGTTTATTTCTGTAACTGTTGTTGATTTAGTGATCAATTTGGCTCAAATCGGATTTAGGGTTTATGTGATTTGGGGAAATTCAGTTAAGGATGTTTAAAATCAATGGGAACCGTGTTCTATCGCGGCCGCGGCCCTTGGTTCACTGGTTCCCCGAGCACTTACAATCCATGAGGTCCCGGGTTCGACCCCGGGCACCCTCATTTATTTTTTTAAAGGCTTTTTGAGCTTTTAAAAATTACAGAAAATTTCTAAAAATTATAAAAATAATTTTTATAAACTTTGTTTATATTTTTGGGCACCAGATAATTTTCTGGATTATATTAAAGTTTTATCAAATTATTTACAAATATTGTTTGTTTTATAAAATATACTTTAACGAACGGTTTAGAATAATATTTTTCGTAATTATTCTTCGTTAATCATACAGACTTAATTACATGTTGAACTTCATCATTATATCTGAATTCATTTCTAAAACACTTAATAATTCATCAAGTGGATTAAAAATATGATATTTATTTTATAAATTTAATTACTTAAACAAAACTCATAATCCTATCAAAACCCTAATTCTTATTCGAACGTTAATCATATTATTAACCATAAACCCGTAAATAATAACTAACATCAATTATATTCCTATTAAATGAAATCCAGGTTAACCGAAACCCTAATCATTGTACGAACATTATTTCCTTGCTGTGCAATCAAGGTGAGTCTTCACGGCCCCTATTTTACTTTCTTTCCTTTTTGGGGAGGAAAACATGCAAACATATTTTATAAATGGTTTTTAGTATTATTGATATTGCTTGTTACGTTAGTGCAAACATACAAACAGTCCCAACATTCTCGAACCGTTAGTAATGTGTAGCGAGGTAATTCTGAGTAGTACTACTGGGTCTGACAAACCCCGCCCGGGCTAGTCGCGCTAGCTTGATTGAAGGTCAAACGGGTGCATTATTGACCTAACATTTGTCACTGTCTGGTGAGACGTGACGGGGAAACAAACAAACATATAGGACATGCAAACAGTCAGCTTCGGTTCGAAACGCTAAGTAACATGATTATAGGCTAGCTACCTATCGATATGCTTTAATTACTATACCATTTGAACAGTTACAAACATTCAAACAGTTACAAACATTCAAACAGTTTCAAACATTCGAAGAGTCACAAACATTTTTATCTGTGATAAAACCTGTAAACTCACCAACTTTATGTTGACACACTTTAGCATGTTTTCTCAGGTCACAAGAACGCTTAAGCTCATGATGCATGATTAAGGACGCACTCAGGACATTCATTCTTCAATTTCGTTTAGTTGCATTGAATATTTGTTCTGGCATAGCATATTCAGACTTTCAGTATTGTCTACATTTTAGTTTTACGCTTCCACACTGTTATTCATTTCTTTTATGTTACTCTGATTTAAGTTAAACTTTTATTTTTAAACTCATATAGTGTCGTTTGATATGACCGTGTCTGAGATCCTGGTATGTCACACGCCTAACGGTAAAACCCCGTTTGTGAAAATTGAGGGTGTGACATCGAATGACTCTCGAACTTTTACTTTGCACCAAACTCGAACATGCTACCATACCATTTTTACATAGACACAAACACAAGGTTGGCTAAAAGGTGATCTCCGTACTCGACAACTATGCCACAATTCTTGCACATTTGGTTAAGAGCGGGAATGCATCTCTTTTCTAGCACCTTCAAGGCTGGATCTTTCCATCTATCGCTCGCTATGCATATAAGTTAGCTTTTGGTGGTGCCCAATTGTTCTAATGAAGATTAATCTTGGTTGAATGTAATGCTTTGATGCTTTCATTTCCTGTTTGATTATGACCGCTGAGAATTGAAGCTTTTTATCATTCTGCCACCTCAATTGGTCCACATCTTCCTTAATTCCACAAGAATAAAGGTGTTGTTGTAGTGTTCGAAGTCAGCTAACTCCCCCACTGTTAAGAACTGTTTTTTTCAATTCTATTGTCACACCATTTCATTGTTATCTTTATTATAACATTTACTAAATTTGATCATCTTGAGAGCAACACACCTGAAAAGACAAGGAAAAAATCACATAATAACCCAATATTGGATCAATTGTCAGTCTAAAAGTTGGTCTCCATGCTTACTTCCATTATGCATTGGATCTTTTCGTGTATGTTTATGTTGACAAGAGCTAAGTCTTTCTCGACCTCCCCAATCGATTTCCATACCATCAGATGAGTTTTTTCACTAGAATTATCTTACAGGACTTTCTTTCCTCATGTATCGCATGAATTATTCATACCCACAACTATGAACCATATTGTTTAAGTCTCCACCACCATTAGAAGTGTAATGAGTTGTTCATCTCTTTGATTTCACCAACTCCAAGGCCTCCTCTCAACTTTAATAATACTACATTTTTCTCGCGTCATCTGGTGAATGTTCTTTTGTCGATCCTCCACCCCCAACTAAACTGATACTAAAGAATGATATTATTAATAACTGCATAGAGAAACTTAAAATTATATCAAGTTAATAATTGATAAAATGACGGTATCAACAATCATGTCGGTTATCTTTATTCTTTCATATACATCTTTGGTTTTTTTAGAATGACATGTATACATGCATTTTAGGGTGAGGGATGCATTCACCACACACACCATACCATGCTATATACCCATCAATTGAATTTGGGTATGTTACACTATAGCACAAACTTAAATTTGATGGTAGCAGTGTTGTCACACCATGACACTACTACAACCTCATGACAAGTTCTTGCTGTAAAAAAAGAAAGATAATGGCGTGGAGGGCCCGACGATGATGTTATCGTACGACGTAAGAGGCCATTACGTCTTCATAGATGATGCACCCTTTCCACCCGTATAATATCTAAACCATTCACTTTCACAATATAGAATATAGAATGAAACACACTACCATCCGTGGGAAATAATATACATATTTCATAGCATATCATGATAGGATCAGGATCATTACAGAACCATTTTTTATTTTCAGAACCAAAAGAACCATTGATTTACGTAAATGTAAATTATAAACCATTGATTTACATAGATGTAAGTTAAACCTGGTGATATTTAGTTGTTTTTTATAGTTTATTGTTCATGTCTGATATACACATATGTAAAACAGGTCAAGTATTACCAGACTTAATATACATTTATGTAAATCAATGGTTCTGTAGTTCTGAAAATAAAAAGTAGTTCTGTAATGATGCTAACCCTATCATAATATCCTGATAAAGTTGTATACCGATTAAATGTCCTCAATACTCAAATACAATAATTATTATTCCCTCTCGTTTACATGACACTTGAAAATAACCCTTTACAATAAATTCCCCACACACTTTATTGTAAACAGTTGGGGTTATAAATCAATCAAAGGGCTTACGCTAAAATCCCCTTTCTCTTGCTTCTTCTCCCATCGGCCTCCATTCTTCAAGATCTTCATCCATGGCATCTCCATCTCAAGCAAGTCTCCTTCTTCAGAAACAGCTTAAAGGTTCAATTCACTCTTTCAATTTCAAGATTGAATCTTTATTAATCTTTATTATGTGTCTTATTCCGATCATGATCCGTTCTTTGTTCTTGTAGATCTTTGTAAAAACCCTGTTGATGGATTCTCTGCGGGCCTAGTTGATGAAAGCAATCTTTTTGAGTGGAGTGTTACTATAATCGGGCCGCCTGATACATTATAGTATGTTTTTGTTTCTTTTGGTGTTGTAGTATTGAATCTTTTGTTGGTTTGGTTTTGTTTATCCCTATTTAGGAACTTGATTTTGTGGATTTGGGTTGGTTAGGGTTTGTTGAATTGGGTGGTCTAAATTTAGGGTTTTAGTTGATTTAGGTTTCAATTTTGGGGTTTTGTTGGTTCTTGTTTGGTGCTCATGGATTTGATGGAGAAACACTTTATAGTTCATTGTTATGCTCGAAAGTTTCTAAAGTTTCTTGCTCAATTATGTTTGTATGTGTGCATTCTAGTGAGAGTCTCATTCTGTTCCAAGATTGAAGTTTTGATGTCTTAGGTCTGTGTAATTCAGGCTAATTTGTTCTGATGGGATCTCTTGGCTTGAGATGATATGGGTCATTATGTCTTTGTGTTTGGATTTTTGGCGTTGGGTTTGAACTTGATTCTTGAATCTGTCAAAGATTATTATTCTATAAAGAATATGTTTATGATTCTTGGTATCTGGACACGTTTCAGCGATGGGGGATTTTTCAATGCTATAATGACCTTCCCACCGAATTATCCGAATAGTCCTCCAACAGTAAGATTTACCTCAGAGGTTTGGCATCCGAATGGTTAGTAGGCACATTTGTGACATATTTTAAGGATCTGCTTACTTCAATTTCTCTTTGTTCTTAAATGCACATGGTTTTATTAGAAAAAAAACGTTGATGGTGTATGGTTTTGGTGTTTTACAGTTTACCCTGATGGCAAGGTCTGTATTTCAATTCTACATCCCCCCGGTGATGATCCTAATGGCTATGAGCTTGCAAGTGAGCGATGGACACCAGTTCATACGGTATGTTATTGATTGTTTTATAAGCATATATGTTGTGTGGATGAGCTTTTGAATTATGTGATGGTAATCAATGGTATCAGCACTCAGTGATTTTGGAGCCAAAGATACTGTTTTTTAAGCAAAATGATGAACGGTTACAAAGAAATCCAGTCCACTTTCTTGAAAAGAACAAACTGATCTATTCTACTTTATGATAAGCTAAACTCGGAACTACTGGTCCTACAAATAAGCAAATGAAACAATTTTCAAGCCTTTCACTTTCCCATGTCTGCATGAAACTAAAATTGACCCATTAGCCTGTTGTAGCATGATCACCCTGATCTGATGAACTTCGCTACTTTAATACCATAATTCATCCCCCCTCTTGCATACCTGAGTTTGTGTTTAACAACCTACAGATGATTTTATTCTAGGTTCCACATGTAGCAATTGGCCACTCAATCGCAAAGTTGAGATATGGTCTACTGTGGACTAGGTATCTCAACCTTCCCAGTCTGTCTTCTATAATTTGTAGAGTTCACGTGCACCCCAATTTGCATCCTTTCTTAGCTTCAGCATGGGCTTCATTAGGTACCTAACTAGTTTCAATCTAAAATCCCTGCCACTTTGAGAATTTTCTTTGCATACCTAGTTTGTTTCATGGGGATACAGTCTTCTCCTTCCTATACTTTGATGCCAGGATAATATGATAATGAGCCAAGATAGCTCATCTCACAGTCTTTCTCCATCTGTGATATGAACTTTGTAATCTCGTCTTTTTCGGTTCTTGTCACAATTAAATTATTCACATAGATGCCCATAATAAGTAAAGAGTTCTTAGTGCGCTTCTTGTAGACCACTTGCTCTCGACGACATCGTTGAAAACCCAATTGTTCATTGTATTATTCAGCTTCATGTTCCATGCTCTCGAGGCGAAGCCTATACAACGCCTTTATAACTTTTATACTTTGTCTTCCTTCATGGGTATTAGGAATCCTTCCGGTTGTACCACGTACACTTCCTCCTTCAACTCATCAGACAAGAAGGCTGACTTTACATCAAGATGATGCCTTGCTTTTAAAAAGTGCGCCTGAGGCGCGCCTAGGCGCAAGGCGACCTCAGGCGAAGGCTGGCTTGCTTCCGGCTACTTAAGGAGCGAGCTATACAGAAAGCGCGCTTCAATGCGATTCAGGGGGAGGCGATGGGCGATGGCTTTTGCGCTTTTTGTACATGATAATAAAACAGAATCATAAAACTTACCTTGCCGGAATAAATGTCACTGGAGCTTCATGGACAAGATGAAGTTCAAAAAAGATGTGTTGTTTTACTTTCTGGTGAGAGAAAAAACATGATAAAAGAAAAGAAGTGTATTGAAAGCTGGGAAAACGTGTGTGGAAAGTTGTACCATTTATTGGTGCTTTTAAAGTTTACTTTCATTTAATAATTATAATTTTCACCTCTCAGTCATTAGTAAATGCTCTAAATTGTCTTTTGTTTACTTGTTTTTATGATATTATTTTACTTCTAAACTAATATTTATAACTAAGTTCAATTGTTTATACAATATCAATCGACTTTTATTAATTGTGTATATTTTTTTTAGTAGGGGATGTTAAAATCTATGCGAAATATTAAAAAAAAGCTATATAAGTATATCGCGCCTTGAGTACGAAAAGCCCTGCGCTTTGCGCCTCGTTTTAGATCCTGTCGCTTTAGTGCGCTTCTCGCTTTTTAAAACCAAGGATGATGTACCCGCCACCCTTTTCGTGCCGTTGAGGCCATGAGGAGTCACGGTGCAAAGTGGTTCATGATCATAGTTTGCTGCATCTAGTGAACTTTCACCCATTGAAGAGGTGTTGTTAGGCTCCATAATAAGAGAAGAAAAAGAGAACTTTGTTTAGGTGATGATGGGTATGAATTTACATTACCATGCTAAAATCCACTACTTTCATCATCATTGATTGTACATTCATTTGGTGTTGCTTCCTGTTGATGGAGGTTACATTGTTCTATGTTGACAAAACTCGTCCACTCCTGACTACTATTCTTTGACTCGTAGACACTTGATTCCATCTCAATTCCATTTCCTCTTTTCATCAAACTTCACATCTTGAATAACACACGCTTTATTATCATTTGGGTCTTATCATCGGTATCGTTTAGTACCATTTGGTCTTGGGTTCTATGCCCGAATAGACAACCATCTTATTTCATTCATCCAACTCCTGTGTTTGAACATGTGGTATCTTCAAGTGTGCTACACAACCACACACCTTGAAACGATCGATGCTCTTCAAGTGACTTTCTTAGGACTCGGTTCAGAATGTACACTACATACAATACTATTCCCTGTAAGTCATGAGGTACATCCATGGCCTTCATTATGCTTCGAGTTGTGTTAAGTATTGATTGATTACGTCTCTCCACTACTCCATTTTGTTAAGGGGTTTAAGGAGCCGTAAGCAGCCTATTAATACCGTGCTTTTCATAGTAGTTTGCAACGTCTTGACCCATAATTTCCCCTCCACAATTAGCTTTAAAGTTCTCCGCTTTGCATGGGCTTTCATTCTCAACAGCCTGTAAAAACTTCTCGAGGACCAAAGGGGCTTCATCTATTGTTTTAATCACGTACAATTGTACAACCACATAAACCTATTTTAATAATCAACTAACGACATGAAATATGTATCACTTGCCTTTGTTGGAGTTGTAATGTGCCCACATAAATCTACATGGATGAGTTCCAATGGTCGAATAGCCCTGTATTCACTGTGGGTGAATGGGTAGGAAATGGTGACTGACTTTGCTTCCCTACGAGGCATGCTTCACCTAGTTGTGTGTTGTAGCTGATTCTCGGCATTTCTTTCGCATATGTTTGTAAGGCATTTATATTAAAGCTTGGAATATAGTTGGCCTAGGCGTCATGCCAAGCTAAGCTTCATCTTCTAATGATGCAATGAAACACTTTGGTGAGCCCATAGCAGCTTAATCTTGGAGCGTGGAACATTCATGAGGAAAGTCCCTCCCTTTTCATACAATCAAAGGTGTCCTTTGTGCATAACTTTCCTACAACCAGTTTGTTAAGAACTATTAAAGTTGGCTTGATTAACTTGAAAGAAAATAATACAAATAGGCCCTGTTCGAGAAGGGAGATCTCCGATGACATGGTTTAGAACCCTTTCTTTTGATAAACATAAACAAAGACAACCTAAACAATGAACATTTAAACCTATTTCTACTGCTGCTCCTATTTGGTTAACTAACTGTCCCACTAACATCACCCTCCACTACTTTGGTTTCCCCCTATTTAAAAGCTTCTACTTGACTGGGTCATGAGATTGCTCCACGGGTCGAGTAGGGTTTATTTGACCCAATTGATACCTAACATGGTGCATATTATAGTCATTTGGCCAAGACTTACAATGCTACTACAAAGGTCCTAAATGTAATATTCTCCTGTTATGAACCCTATATATAACAAGTTTTACGAGAAACTTCTAAATTTAAGTTATTAGGATTGTTGTGTAGTGATGTAGAGATTGATTGTGATGTGGCTCACTGCGTGTAGGCTGGGTGGTGTATCTTAGAGAAATTATAAAGGGAAATTCTATAGGGTTGTAGTTTGACCATGTTATATCTATTTAAACAAATTGTTTGCTAATGATCAAGTAGACTCATATGAATCCAGTGGGTCAGGTTTACCTGCTAAACCCGTGGAGTAGCCATTTACCCAGTCTAGGACTTGGTCAACAGCAGCAAGGGTTTGGTGGATGATGGCAGTTACCTCTTTTTTCTGTATTGGTATTAGCTTATTTAATGTTAAAATATCATGTTCTTGGGTAGCTAACATTGGTTCCATTGCCGGGAAGATGGCACCTTTTACCCGGAGTAATCCCCCCAAGGACAACGGTTTTTAGCCCGATTCTGTTGCTACCCAGTTGACATTCATTGTTCCTCGATTAGACTTTGTGTTATCTTTGAAGGATGATGTTGCAACGCTCAAGACTTTGATGTACCCTTCCGGTGCAATGGTTAGAGTGGTGATTGTGAATCTCATCCATGTTATGATGATTTTAAAGATGACAAGGAACCTGAGGGCTCTGAAGCACCGAAGCGGCGAGAACAAGGGAGTACCCGTTTCGGGTACTTTCTGGAAGCAGAAGCGAGTCCGAAGCGTTTCAAGGGCGTATCGGTTTCAGGGGTAATTGTCGGGGACGTTTAGAGTAAGTATTCACAGAGTTTCGAATTAAGTTTAGGGTTTCAGTTTAAAACCTTTAGCATTATCTTCAACCGCCACCGCCTAATAGCCTTCTTCAATCGACCTTCAAACCCTTCATGAATTCAACAGCCTCTTTCGACCTTCAGGCTTAAACAACCTCCCTCGACCTTCAAATCCTTCAATTGACTCTTCAATGGCACCCTTCAACCTTCAATCGACTTTTGTGTGTAAGAATCAACACCCTTCAATCGACTCTTCAACGGCATCTTTGTGCGAGTGTGCTACTTTTGTGCGTGTTACTGTTGCCGTGTGTGAGTGGGTCTGCTAAAGTGCTAATCGATTAACTGTGGTAATGACTAGTGGTTTACTGCTTTAAAACTTTTTGGATTGTTAGATTATATATATAATTATATATTATTCTTAAGTTTTTGCATTAGTTAAATGGAACCTTAAAATATTATATATAATTATATATTATGATTATTGATAATTAATTACCTAATGATTTTTTTTTTGGAATTTCTTTAATATATTAATGTTTATTTTTGAAATTGTTTAATATATTTTCATTATTTTTTTTTTGTCGTACCTTAGCCGTACCCGTATCTAAAAATTTTGATATTTGCCGTTCCCCGTACCGTCCCCGTACCCACCTCCCGTACCCGTTCCGGTGCAACCTAGCCTGAGGGTGAACCTTAAAGTCAAGTGGCAAATCTTGTTAAGGACTATACAAGCGACATTTCCATATTAGGACTCGTAAAAGTTCTGGAAAGCTGTGATCTAGAAGTATTAGATGAAAAGAAGGCAGGGGATAATCAAAGAATTAAGCGTGGACATGAAGATCTACATAAAGGCAATTGGAGTGGATTAGATCTAATGATCAAAATGTCAAATTTAGTAGTCTGGGTGGTCCAATGAAGTTCACGGACTTACAAAAAGGTGAAGGAACGAGCCCATGCTTCTGGAGCTATCATGGATGCTACCGCCACATACAAAGTCCACTACACTGTTTATGGACTTTCAACTTCATTCAAAGCGGAAGGCTTACGTCTCTATTACAACATCAAAGACAATCACCATAATCTAGGGTCAAATTTTCTTTATGTTGGATATAATGTAGATTTGAAATGCAAGGATTTAGCCAAGCCAATTTTATCCTTATTTGACTGAGGACAAAGTTGGTTTCCCAAGGGGGCAGACATGATACGAATCTAGTAGGTCCAGAGGTAAACCCTCTCGAAACTTGCACCATTAAAAAACCCTCTGGTGAATAGCAACAAGCGTTAGTGAATGAGTGGGGAAATTACCTCCTTTATTTTCTACATTAGTATTAGCTTATTTAATGTTAGGATGTTCATGTTCTTGGGTAGCAGAAGGTATTTCTAGTTTTGTATTCAGAATTTGGAGACTAGCCCCTCTTAAATTGGGCTGACTGTCTTGTTAATTCTTGTGTTAATCAGATTAGAAATTTCAGTATCTAACAAAGATACAAGCAAGAAAGTTAGAGGTTATAAAGAGGAGGATGCTAAGGTGGGTGTGTGGGTACACGAGGATGGACAAAATGAGGAATGAATTTTTAGAAGATAGGTTGGGAGTAGCCCACTGGCCACATCTCATAGAAGGTTAGGGAGGGGAGATTGAGATGGTTCGGACATGTGTGGAGAAGACGAATGACGGCTCCTGTGAAGAGTGGAGAACCACTTAGTGCAAAGGAGGCGGAGTAAAGACATTACCTCCTATGGCATCGCTTGAAAGATGAAGGCTCGAGCAGTTTTACTCTTCTCATCCACTTCCCCTCTGAGTGGTGGATCTACGAATACCCAAACTTCCTGGGCATTCATAATTGCCTCCATCTTGATTGACCACAATGTGTAGTTTGTGGACGTTAACATCAGACAGTGGAATGGTACCCCACCGGTCAGCGGTCACTCTTGAAACACCACCCTGTGTCTTGATTGACATCTTCTCGCACCTGGGATATCTGTGCATAAACAAAACTGGTTTTGCTCTTGATACCAATTGATGGAAATCAATGGTATAAACACACAGAACACAATGATTTTGGAGCCAAAGCTACCAATTTTCTTAAGCCAAATGATGAACTGTTACAAAGAAAGTCCTTGCTAAAAACAAACCAACCTATTTTACCTTTTGTAAGATAAACATGTAACTATTGGTCCTACAAATAAGCATATAAAACAACTTGCAAGTCTTTCACTTTCTCACGTCTCCATATAAACAAACATACCATGTAAAGTCTCACTCAAGTAGTGGGGTCTGAGGAAGATAAACATGTAACTATTGGTCCTACAAATAGCATCAAGCAAATGCTTCAGCTTGGGCAATATTGTTGTCATTATTTAACAAGCATTTGACTTTTCTACAAGTTGTACTCAATATTCGCTTTTATTTATGTTTAACTATGTGCGGCTACATTCAAAGTATACTCCAGCGTTTACAACCATATAAATTGTTCTATTTCAATAGACTTTTCTTTTCTAGTAATAGTTTTTGTGATCATATATAGTATGCTAATTATGTATGCAACTAAAATAATGTTGGCGGGCCAATTCAACTCGTTTTTGTGCCACTTGTACTTGATTATTTTATAGGCCATCCACAGAAATTTTCTTCAATGTCATGCAGGTGTAAGGTGTAACTTGTGATTATACCACTTCATTATGTCACTTGATTATACCTATCCGTGATTGTTTCTTTTTAATAATGTGTTTAAATTTCTCATAGATGATTGAAACTATTGTATTTGCAGGTAGAGAGCATAGTCTTGAGTATTATATCAATGCTTTCTAGCCCTAACGATGAATCACCTGCTAATGTGGAAGCTGCGGTAACATAAATATTCTCTTTTATTACTAGAGGTGGCAATTTTAAGTTTTTGAACCATGTACTTATGAATGGGTTGATTCAGTTTTTTTATCTGGAGGATCAAAGGGGGGAACTAGAAAGATTATCTAATAAAAGAGAATGTATTTTCAATTCGTACGATCTCCTAAATTGATTTAATTGAGACCTGTCATTGTTATTGAAAAAATATAATTTTTATAATTTTTGACACATGTATTACTTGTAAAAAAGATCTTAAAAGAATGTTCACACGTATTACCGGGTGGGATATGTGAAACACTGTTTTTACACCCTAACATGTATTGACCTGTTACCTGACCAGCCTGACCTGTCTATTATGCCACTTCTAGTTTTTACCAATTGTGCGGTTGAATCATATTTAGTCGTTTTCATGTTTCACATTGTGATTTCAGAAAGAATGGAGAGAGAGGAGGGAGGAATTTAGGAAGAAGGTTGGTCGATGTGTGAGAAAATCGCAAGAAGTTATGTGAAGCCGATGTGGTGAGTCCTTATGGTTAATCCATAATCGTCACGTTAAGTTTCTTATTTTATTTTGTTTTCTTTTGTTTTATTTTATATATTCGTTTCATAATACTGTACTGTTATTTTGTTTTTTTCACTTGAATGTTATGACTTATGGAAAAGACTTTCAAAATGTCTTCTCTGGGACACTTTATGTTTTCTTCTGGCCTGCTTGTGTTTCTTTTTCAATTTTGTGTAAACAAAAGGTGCATGAATATAAAGAAAGACAAACAAACATACCCAGTGTATCCCGCTGAAAAGCAGGGTCTGGGAGGGGTATGTGGTGGCAAGTCTTTCCTTTATCCTAAGAGATAGAGAGACCGCTTCCGAAGAGACCCCCGACCCGTTAGCAAAGATAGTACCCATAACAATCATAAATACATATCATACAACACATAGGTAAATAACGCATACAGAATTAGATATGGCGCACATCATAAAAAACGACGTGTAATACCCAAAAAGGGTAGATGAACGAAAAACTACACCTGACGCGGGAGGTCCCGCCACATGTACCCGAAACCCGTCCCACCCACAAATCCCACTAAAAGTCCTTAATTTTTATTCGACGCCTCCACTCGCTCCTATCCTCGATCATGTGCTCAGAGAGGTGCAAGTCTATCATATCTCGCCTAATAATCTCATCCCAAGTCAACTTAGGTCTACCTCTACTCCTCCTACCCTCTACACTGATGTTCTCTACTGCTCTAACCGGTGCTGCCATCGTTCTCCTCTTCACGTGACCAAACCATCTTAGTCTTCCCTCTCGTATTTTATCTGTGATACATGCCACCTCTAGCCTCTGGCGAACTACGTCGTTTCTGATCTTATCCAATCTTGTGTGTCCACACATCCACCTCAGCATTCGCATTTCTGCGACCTCCATTTGTCTCTCGTGCGATTTCTTTATGGCCTAACAGTCTGTGTCGTATAGCATAGCTGGACGTACTGCCATTCTGTATAGTTTTCCCTTTAGTTTCAGTGGGAACCTCTTATCACACAGAATCCCTGATGCTGCTCTTCACTTGCACCATCCTGATTGCACACGGTGTGCTACATTGCTGTATATCTCTCCGTCTTCCTGTATATACGAGCCAAGGTATTTGAACCTACCCGTCCGGGGGACCGCCATGCCCTGTATACTTATTTGGGTGTCCTTTTCGGCCTCACCACTAAAGTTACAATGCATGTATTCTGTCTTAGAGCGACTTATCCTTAAGCCCATGCGTTCTAGTGCTGCTCTCCACTGTTCTAATCTCTCGTTAAGCACTGTCTTAGATTCTGATATTAAGACAATATCATCTGCAAACAGCATACACCATGGGACTGGCTCTTGTATAGACTTGGTCATTTCGTCCAACACTACTGTGAAGAGGAATGGACTCAATGCCGATCCTTGGTGGAGTCCCACTTTCACCGGGAAGAAGTCTGTGTCTCCGACAGGTGCTCGTACACATGTTTTTGCCCCGTCATACATATCCTGTATTATTTTGATATACCTCTCTGGTACCCTTCTAAGTCGTAGACTTTCCCAGATGATTTTCCGCGGCACACTGTCATAAGCTTTTTCTAGGTCAATGAATACCATATGTAGGTCTCTTTTCTTTTCTCTATATTTCTCGATTAACCTCCTTATGACGTGTATAGCTTCTGTTGTAAAGCGTCCTGGCATGAATATAAAGACAATTGATTAGTAATAATGATAGCTGAAAAACAATGAAATGAAAAAATATAATTCCTATTTAATGTTAAAATATATGAAGGGGAATGTATTGAAAAAGAAAACTGAAAGGTTGAACTAGTAATAAGAGTGTGGACCTGCTAATCTCAGTATGAAATCATTGTTAGCAGCTCACATGTTACTCTGCTAGTTTTTTTTTTCTTCTTTCCTTTCTCTTTCTTTCTTTCTTCGTCATGGAAGTTTCGCCATCTTCCGAACAGTGTTCATTATCCAGTCTCCATTGTGGCTGGTAGGATAACAATGGTCTGTAACGATTGTGTTGGAGAGTACCATCATGAATCCACCAGACGTGTCCTTGGCGGCCTCTTTTTAGATTCATAGTCTCCCAACGCAACCTTTGCCGATTGACCCACAAGCCCATAGATACAACCACCATCTAACACCTCTACTTTTATCATTGAGTTCTAAAACTGCTTAGAATGAGAACCGTTTTCTTCTAAATCAACTTGCACTAAGCACCCAAATGTAAGAGTGTCAAGTGAGACCTAATTCTATGTTTCTGGTGATTCTTGGTTACTAAATACTCAACATATTATTCTTGTTAGTTAGAATTGGGTTAAGTCCATTAAATAACAACATATTTTCACTTTTGCCCTAGTACATATACTAATGTTGATGCTAGTATGATAAATGAAGTCTCAAACAACTTCTTGAAGAATTAAAGTTTTGTTAAATTATCCCATTCAAGCTTTATATGTACAATAAAGTTATCAAGCACGCATACATACTAATAGACTCATATTAAAGTTACAGGTAGTGTGTAGTGAGTATAGGATGAAAACAAACATTTCCTCGACACCAAGAATAAAGTTATCATACGTATTACATATAAATTAAGGCTTTTATGAGAGGACAAAACACATTGACAGTCAAACCTATTGATGAGATTATTGTAGCCAAGTGTGTGAAATCTAGTGATGAAAGGATGTGTCTTAAAAATCTCCTAAGGTCTTCGGCTACACGTATTAGGGTTATGTCCATTGGTAGAGACGTCCAACAAATCCATTTTTGAGTTATTCTACTTGATCATGGGTTATTCAAATTTTAACAATTTGGATTTGCATTCAAATTTGGTTCGTGTTAGAGTCCCATTCAAAATAATAAAAAATAAAAATTTAATTTGAAAAATCTTTAACTTTTTAGATCATATATATATGATAAAAAGAAAAATTATATATACAATTAGGAGAAAAGTTCAAATACAAAGGGAACATTATCTAAAAAGTGTGCGAAGCAATCGGTGAGTGACATGTGTCATATTTTTAAAAATGAAGGAGGGGTATTTTAGAAAGTCTAATTTATTAAAATGAAGGTGTAGGATATATTGACTTTTTCTGTACGATTGAGGTTTTCAACAGAATTTTCAATTCATCGTTGAAAATTCAAACGTACGAAGTTTCAGCTTACATCAATTTCAATCGTTGAAGATTCAAACAATCGAATTCATCTGTTGAAGATTGCTTTACATTAATTACTTCATCGATGTCGACGATTGATCATCAGTTTGGTACGTATGAGGACGATTATATACTGTAATTGAAATAGTATGTTAATTTTCGCACCGTAATTTTGTCGTTTTGATCATCGTTGTGTCTATACTGTATGATTTCTGTGAATTTTGTTATTGATTGACATCATCATTGTGTCATATGTATCATCATTGTGTCTTTTTGTTCGTTATTGTGTCTTTTGTATCGTCATTGTGTCTAAATAAAACAGTTATTGTGTCTGAATAAAACAGTTATTGTGTCTATACTGTTAGATTACTCTGGACATTATTAATTTGTTGTTGAACATATTTTATAAATATTAGGTGAGTTATATGATATTATTTATACTGATTGTGTCATTTATATTGTGTTTTTGTATGATATCAACTGATCTAAAAACAGTTATTGTGTCTATACTGTTAGTTATTGTGTCATTTATATTGTGTTATTGTGTCTTTTGTATCGTCATTGTGTCTGAATAAAACAGTTATTGTGTCTATACTGATCTCATTGTGTCTTTTATGCTGTTGTGTCTTTTTATGACATGCTGTTTTTATTCACATAGATGCTGAAAATTACAAAGATGTTGGCCAACAATGTGTATCACCAGGTTCTGGAAGAGTATCTTACATAGCTTTTGCAAAGAGTTCAATTAAACCTGTTGTAGGAATGGAGTTTGTTTCTATTAAGCATGTGTTTGCATTTTACCAAAGGTATGCTCTTTCTTGTGATTTTGAAGCTAGGAAGCATGCAGAATATTTACAAGCTAGTAAAGTACTTTTAAAGTATTTTGTTTGTTCGAAGCAAGGGTTTAAAAAAGGAAAAGTATTTGATTCTTCAAATGATGAGGATGATAAATGTAAGTGGAAGCGTAGTAAACCATCTAAGAGAGTTGGATGTGAAGCGATTCTTAAGCTACGTTTAGTTAATAGTAAGTACTGTGTTTATTATTTCAAGGAAGAGCATAACCATTTGTTGGTTGATCAAGATGATGTGCATCTTTTACCTGCTGCTAGAAAGGTTGATCATGTAAAAGAAGGTGCAATTCAAGCTTTGTCTGGTATAAATATTGGTCTCGTTCGAGCTTTTCATATATTGAGAACTTTGTGTGGTGGTTATGCGGAAGTTGGTGCGACGAAAAATGATTTCAAGAATTATAAGAGGGATTTAAATAAATATATTGGTGAATATGATGCTGATATGCTTGTTCAAATTCTTATGAAGAAAAATGATCATTTGAAGAATTTTACTTGTGAATATATTGTTAAAGAAGATGGAACATTAGGTGGTTTATTTTGGGTTGATGATGTTATGAAGAATAATTACTTGATCTTTGGTGATGTTGTTGGATTTGATGCTACTTATAGATCTAACAAGTATGATTCTAATCTTTTCATTGTGTCATATGTTCATTGTGTTTTTTTTCCATTGTGTTATTACTTACATTATTCACTGTGTCATATATATCATTGTGTCATAAGATTCATTGTGTCATAAGACTCATTATGTCATGGTGTTAATGTGTCATATATATCATTGTGTCATAAGATTCATTGTGTCATTTATATCATTGTGTCATAAGATTCATTGTGTCATATATTCATTGTGTCTAACTATAGTTATTGTGTCGTATATGATAGGTATGATATGGTTTTGTACCTTTCACTGGTATAGATAACCACAACAGAAATGTTACTCTTGGTGCTGCCCTTCTTGGATCTGAAACTGCAGATTCATATAGGGGTTATTGCGTAACTATGTCAAAGCTTTTGGTAATCCACCTAAAGTTATTGTTAGTGATCAAGATCCTGCAATGAAGAGGGGTATACTAGATGTTTTACCAACTTCCCGGCATAGGTTATGTATGTGGCATATATGGGACAAATTGACATCTAAGGTATCAAGTGTTTACTCATTGTGTCTTTTTCTAATTTACTCATTGTGTCTTTTTTCTTTTTAAACATTGTTTCTTTTTTCTTTTTTACTCATTGTGTCATTTGATATTCTGCTATTCCTTTTTCAGTCATTGTGTTTTTATATTATCTGATATTGCTTTACGCTCATATTTGTAGGTGGGACCAGTTTTGTGTAACACTACAGATTTTAAAAAGAGATTGGCTGCTATTGTATAGGCAGAATCTATTACTCCTGCTGAATTTGAAAAAGAATGAGATGTAATTTTATCTGAGTTTGGTTTAACTACTCATCCATGGTTGTGTGAAATTTTTAATATCAGAGGAGATTGGATTCCTGCATATTATCAAAATGAGAATTTTTCTGGGCTTATGCGTACAACGTCAAGATGTGAGAGTGAAAACCACTTTTTAATCAGTTTTGTAACCCAAGATCAACTTTATTGAAGTTTAATAGTCATTTCGAATCCGCTATGGAGGCTCAGAGGTATGAGCATAGGAAGAATGATCATGACACTCGATTTGCTAATGTGAAGTTGTGCAGTTCATTTGTTCTTGAAAAACAAGCTGCACAGATTTTTACGCTAACTATTTTTTTGGATCAGCAGTTGGAGGTAAATAATACAATAAATAGTTGTGCATCTGTGAGCATTGAAACAGTTGATGATTTTGCAAAGTTTGAAATCAAAGATTTCAGGCAACCATGCACTGATTATTTTAAGTTATCGATTTTTCTTTGTTCTTGTTTATATATTATGTAATATTTTACTTGATGTGTGTTTTACTTTATCATTGTGTCAGGTTTTGAGGTTCATTGTGTCAATCGAGCATGATTGTGTCAAAATCTATCTTTGTGTCATGTCTTTGTGAAGGTTCATTGTGTCATGATTGGGGATTTATTGTGTCATGGTTTGGGAATTCATTGAGTCATGATTGGGGATTCATTGTGTCATGAAAGCTGCTTATAATGTATCTTTGTGAAGGTTCATTGTGTCATGATTGGGGATTCATTGTGTCATGGTTTTGGGGATTCATTGTGTCACGTGTTGAGGTTCATTGTGTCACGTTAAATGTAATTGTGTATTTTGTTGTAGGTTATGTTTCGAAAGGAAGATTTGACCATATCATGCAGTTGCAATAGGTTTGAACATTTTGGGTTGATATGTAGTCATATTTTCTATGTTCTTCGGCTTTGTGATATTAGAGAGTATCCAAAAAAGTTTGTTCTTAAGCGTTGGACAAGGGAAGTTGTGCCAAATACTTCTCTCAGATCTGATTTTATACTTCCTGGTTGTGACAACAACTGGTATTTTATAGAAGATGTGGTTCGTGATATTAGGAGTGCCAATGATTATATTGTTAATAAATTGGTTACGAACAAAGACGAGTTGTGTTTTTATCGTGATTATTTGAATAGTTACAAGTGTAAGGCTGATGAAGTTCAAATGGCCGCCCCACCTCCAAGCATGAGAGATAGGTTTGCAGAGTTAACTGGAGGGAGCGAACGAAATGAAGCAAAATTCCGTGTGCCTGTTAAGCAAAAGACAAAAGGTAGGCCGAAAAGAATGAAGTCTGCTCCTGTATCCATTGAACAAGCATGAAAAAAGTTGACACATTGTGGGTTTTGCAAACAACCTGGTCATATTATACGCAATTGCAGTTTATATATTCAAAGCATTAAAGATAAACAAGCTTCAAGCAGCTCAACAATTGATTCTATGCCTATTCAAGGATAGGATTCATTGTCATAAGATTCATTGTGTCAAATACTCATTGTGTCATTATATTCATTGTGTCATTATATTCATTGTGTCATTATATTCATTGTGTCATTAGACTCATTGTGTCATTATACTCATTGTGTCAGATTTGAAGAGTTTTGTTTATGTTTGATTTTGACGATAAAAACATGTTACCAAAATAATATTGTGTAATGTAAAGCAACATATAGCAACAAATAACATGCCAACACAAAGCAAAATATAACAACATGCCAACATACCAAATTACTATTGTTTCAAATTACCATCATGTCAAACTACCACTTGTGTCAAACTACCATTGTGTCAAACTGCCATTGTTTCAAACAACCATTGTGTCAACTACCATTGTGTCAAACAACCATTGTTTCAAACAACCATTGTGTCAAACAACCATTGTGTCAAACAACTATTGTGTCAAATTACCATTGTTTCAAAAAACCATTGTTTTGAACTACGTCTTTCCAAATGTCAGCCTTTTAAAGATTCTGTCTTTTGATGTTTTTGGAGGCTGATTTTTTAGGACCAGGTAACTCCATGTAGTTCTTCACATCTTGTATTACCAAATCCTTTTCTTCATTTATGTCATGCAATAGAATTTTTGCAGCATACTTTCGGCGCAAGTCTTCCAATTCTGCCGCCTGCTTATTATCTTTTTCATCAATGAATCCACAATCCCAGAACTTCACATCTTCTCCCAGGTACATCTCCATGTGTCGCATGAGAAATACTCCACAATCAATTCCATTTTTTGATGTTCTCCATGTCATTTTTAACCGTTCAATTGATGTTTCCTTCATTTTTTTTGCTTTTCTATTTGAAATACTTGCAAGGTAATCTGCAAAAACATCTCTCTGTGGAAAAAAAATCAACATTGTGTTATATTTAAATAGCATACATTGTGCTATATTAATTATATGGGTTTTAAGTACTTACTGCTCTCTCGGGTAGACCAAGGTACTTTGCTTCATATTCATCAGATGCACTGTCGTCAATCAAGATTGTCCTTGTGTCTTTTAGATTGAAACAAATAAGGTAATAATGACCCATTTGAAGGATTGGTAGCATCACCATATCAAACTTTTTTTATATCTTTCACCAACTTCTCATTTTTTAAAAGGTTGTTCATGTTTTCTGTGAAGTCCTTAAGAACAACCTCATAATCTCTTATGTAAGTATTAGCGTTCTGTAAATCAAACAATATAAGATAAAATAAGTTAAATAAGACTTGACACAATAATATCATTGTGTCATAAGATTCATTGTGTCATATATAGCATTGTGTCATAAATTTCATTGTGTCATAAGATTCTGTGTCATATATTCATTGTGTCATATATTCATTTTGTCATAAGATTCATTATGTCATGTATTCATTGTGTCATAAGATTTCTTGTGTCATAAGATTTCTTGCATCATGTATTAATTGTGTCATAAGATTTCTTGTGTCATAAGACTATTGTGTCATGGTGTTAATGTGTCATATATATCATTGTGTCATAAGATTCATTGTGTCATAAGATTCATTGTGTCATGGTGTTAACGAGTCATATACACTATGTAATAATATCATTGTGTCATTTAGTTTACTTACAATCATTTGAGGATTGCAAAAAAGCCTGTAATAAGACTCTCTTGCCTTCTTCTTTTCTTCGACATTCAATATATGTGCCCATATAGCAATAACATCAATATGAACTTTAATTTCTGGCCTTAGACTCTCCAATTCCACCCTTGGCACTGTCATGTAATGTTTAGATGCAAATAAAAGATCCCTGCAAAAAAACAAAAAGAAAAGTTAGTAAACTAATTAAAATTTAAATTTATTCATAGAAGTTATTTTACCATGGTTTTTCATTTCCTGCAAATAGACAACTTGATGTGTTGTTTTCTGAAACCGTTCTTCTTTCGGCCATTACAACTTGTCGTTGTATGAATGGTGAGCACAAAGCTTCTGTTGGAATCTTTTTTCTCTCTGGTCTCTTTTTGATGTTTAAGTCATATTGTTTCGGACATGTAATTGGTGGTGCATGTGAAATAGGATCAACATCAAGCACCATTTTTGAAGCAGGAGTTTTAAAATAATCTGCATTTTCTAGTACTCCCTGAAAGATGACTGTATCTCCATCGTTAATCAGATCGACATCCACATCATTCAGATTTTTCATTGTGTCATCATTTCCCATTGTCAATTTGAACCATTGTGTCATCCTCCAACTCCTTGTTTTGCACTTCCAACTCTTTACTAACATCATCATTTTCCTTTCCCACATCTACCTTCTTACTAACAGCATCAACATTATCTTCTTCTGGTGTTGGAGTCAATAAACAAAAGTTTGGTCTATCAAAGACATCATCCAACTTTTTGTTAACATCATCAATTTTGTTTGCCACCTCGCATTCTTTGTTAACATTATCTTCTTCTTATATTGGAGTCAATAAACAAAAGTTTGGTCTATCAAAGTCATCATCATTCATTGTGTCATCTGCAATTCCCATTGTGTCACTCTCATTCTGTCTAATCTCTGTATTCAAATTTGTAACAATTGTCAATATGTCAATGGTTGTTTGTTCTTCACATTCAACCATTGTGTCATCCTTTGCCATTGTGTCATTCACTGTGTCATCAGATATCACTGTGTCATTCAATTCTTTTTCTTCCCTTTCACTTACATCAACATCTTTTTCATTCCGTTCTAAACAAGCTCCTGTCTCTAAACCTCCTAACTCTACAGCTCCAGATCCAACTGCTTCTCCAGCTCCAGCTCCAGCTCCAGATCCAACTGCCGTCCAGTTCCTTCAACTTCAGCTTCGATTGTGTCATTCTTTGATTTTGGTTTATATGAGTTCACCAAACAATCCCATTCTTTTTGTTTTTTTTTTGGAATTTTTGTGCTTCCAGGGAAATCTTTAATTGACTTCTCTAAGAATGACATTACCCATATTGCATGGTCATCAAACAGCTCGAGCTTTTTTCAATCTCTTTTACCCTTTCCTATTGTATAAACAATAACTGTTGATGATCTTTCAAGTAAATTATTGAAAGCGTATTATAATAATTAAACGTCATACCTCTTCTGTTTCAGCCATCATATCCTTAACATTTTGTCCAACATCATCTTCCCATACTTCTTCCACTCCTAGTGAAAACAAAATTAATATAAATTATTATGACACAATGTTTAAATAGAATGACACAATAGGATTTGACACAATGATACAATGATCATTGTGTCATATGTAAATACATACTTTTCTTGATTTGACTTTCAGGCTTGGTTTCTCCTTCCTTTGAGTTTTCTTTTTCAATGCCATTGTGTCTTTTTCAGAAATTGTGTCATCCACAGGCATTATGTCATCAAGTCTTCTTTCAATATCCAAAAACATTTCATAATTAAACATTTCAAGGCTTATTAAAGATGAACTCTTCACATTCTCAAACTCTTAAGCATATAAAATCTGCAATTAATAATAACAGTATTTGTGTCATATTCCATTGTGTCATATTCCATTGGGTAATATTAATTTTAGAGACAATATACTCTTACCGCAAGCACCAAAAGAGGACCACAGAATAAGTCCTTTTCATCAGCTTCCCATATTTGTTTCTGCTTGTTCAAGCAGTTGAATATGTAATCACACTAATCCACGTCCTGAATTTGGGTTTCTTTTGTTAATGACAGTAAAAATCTTTGGATGACTGTGTTGCTTTTCATAGCCTCTCCCAACACAGTGAAAAAAATTACCGAAAAATTTAGTTGAAACGTTCTGCTTGTGTCATTTTTTCTATCAGATACATGCTCAACAAAATTTTTGATGAAGATCCTCCCAGATTCTCCAAACTGACTTCTCCACTCTTTTATTACAGGATCATTAGCACTAGGCTTAGCTTGTTCATCAACTTTTACACCACCAATAGGTATTCCAAATACTTCATGGATTAAATCTAGTGTTACTTTAAATTGACGAGTGCCATTATTGAATATACTTGTCTTGGCATCGTAGTTTTTCAAAATCCAATAACCAAAATAAGTTGGAATTGTGTGCAAGTTCAAGAGTAGAGCTGGTCCAAAACTCATTGCTTTAACAACCTTTTTCTGCTTTTTTGTTAATTCTCCCAAAAAACTGATGAGGTTGTTAAGTGAACATCTCAAGTTAACTTTTTGTCCATTGTACTAAAAAAAGCTCGCTTTTTTGGGTCTTTAGCAACCTTGAGGCGTTTTTTTTTCTTACATGATCAGTGGTTGATTTTCTCTTGCTTAACGCATTTTCTTTTCCAGATTGTTTCTTGTCCAAAATATTAACCACAAAATCTTTTAACAACATGTTATCTTGCACATCTACAAAACAATGAATAAGACAACATATCATATGACTTAGTAAAGAAAGTAAGTTTTTAATAGAAGAATTATGGTAGACACTAACTTTCAGACTAATCTTCAGGACTATCAATGATTAAAGGGTTTAACTTGTCATTTTTGAATTTAGTGAAATACTTCTTTGCTATTCTTTCACTTTTTCTTTTACGTCTTGGACCTTCACAAAGACACATTATTAGCAGTTTTCATGACACAATGAATCCCAAACTATGAAACAATGAATCCCCAATCATGACACAATGAACCTTCACAAAGACATGACACAAAGATAGATTTTGACACAATAATGCTTGGTTGAAACCCCCCAATCATGACACAATGAATCCTCAATCATGACACAATAGATCCCAAATCATGACACAATTAATCCCCAAACCATGACACAATGAACCATCATTAGCATGTTTTCATGACACAATGAACCTTCACTCGGTTGAAACCCCGCCAATCATGACACAATGAATTCCCAAACTGACACAATGAATCCTCATTCATGACACAATGAACCTTCACAAAGACACATTATTAGCAGGAATCATGACACAATGAATCCCCAAATCATTACACAATGAATCCCCAATCATGACACAATTAACCTTCACAAAGACACATTATTAGCAGTTTTCATGACACAATGAATCCCGAATCATGACACAACGAATCCCCAAACCATGACACAATGAATCCACAATCATGACACAATGAATCCCCAAACCATGACACAATGAATCCCCAATCATGACACAATGAACCTTCACAAAGACACATTATTAGCAGGAATCATGACACAATGAATCCCCAAATCATGACACAAAGAATCTCCAATCATGACACAATGAACCTTCACAAAGACACATTATTAGCAGTTTTCATTACACAATGAATTCCGAATCATGACATAACAAACCCCCAACCATGACACAATGAATCCCCAAACCATGACACAATGAATCCCCAATCATGACACAATGAACCTTCACAAAGACACATCATTAGCAGTTTTCATGACATAATGAATCATGCTCGGTTAAAACCCCCCAATCATGACATAATGAATTCCCAAACCATGACACAATGAATTCCCAAACCATGACACAATGAATTCCCAAACCATGACACAATGAACCTTCCCAAAGACATGATACAAAGATAGATTTTGACACAATGATGCTCGGTTGAAATTCCACTAATCATGACACAATGAAACCCCTAGATCATGACACAATGCATAGTTATATTTTGACATAATAATGCTTGATTAGGTTTTACCTGTTTGTGTTTGCTCTTCGATGGGAGTTATTCGTAGTGTTTCTGAGTTTATGCTTGTGGTTTTCGAGATTGGCGAATGTTCAATAGACTTTGAAGACGTTTTCGACGGTAATGCTTTTTGAACGGAATCCATGCTTACGTTTGAGGTTTACGTCGGAGATGGTTCGTTTGAATGTTATGGAGTTGAAAGGACGATGATGGAAGTGGTAGTGACGGTTTATTGTGTCAAATTATTGTTTTGCCCCTCCACCTGTTAGCAGTTTTCACTTATTTACATGTTTGCCACCGCGTTTTTTTTGAACCATTGATCTATTTTAATGAGTTGATCCAACGGCCAGAATTACTTCTCACCCTTTTTAGGAAATATAGCCTTTGTAGCATATCCTCTCTCATACAATTAGAATTCAAAATTTTAAAATCACAAATTCACATTATTGTTATGTGGTTTAAAAATTCAAAATTCAAATTCAAATCGAATTGTTCAAGTCCGATTTAAACATTGAACACACTTATTCATTAGGGTTAGAGATTTAGTATGTTTGTATTTGATTGTTTATAACATCATTGAAATCATCTAAATAAGAATATCTCTTATACCTTCATGCTAGTATGAACATAAATATATTTGATATGTTAACTACAAAATCTTGTTGATGTGGTGCTTACACGACTTCCCTTTCATATTTCTAGCATCCTATTTAAGTTAACAATTGCTTTTGTAGTTTCGTTGTCCTCTTTCATTCTTCTTTTAACTGTGAAGGTGTACTTCTATCTCAACCCTAAAGTCTTAAACCCTCAACACGGTTTAATTAAAAGTTGACATCTCATATGAAATAAAAATATCCAAAAGTACCCTCAAAGGGTAGGGTGCCTATCTTTTAAGTTTTAAACCCAAAAGTACCCACAAAGAGAGGGTACAAGTCTATATGAAAACGGTAATAAGTGTGTAAAGTACAAGATGTGGCTTCAAGTGTAGATTAGTGAACCCGCAAAAGGTACCCACGTAACTGCGGCGGTGTACACACCCAACCCTCTATTACTCGCGGGCTTTACCTGCAGTAGCCCTCGCCCACCCTTAATTGAATGAAAGTGATGCAAGACTTGCCATCCTCTGTCTTTTACATCTAACAACTCATGCGAGCTTCCTAGCATAGCAAGGATGAATCAGCAACAAAGACAAGATTGTATGACCTGCATTGAAGGATGACTCAACAAGACTATTGTTTTAATAAAAGATGAACAACTAATTCAAGGTGCAACATATGAAAAAAAGAGTATGCTTTTGATATGTCACATGGATAACGAGGTTGTGCGTATGCTAGTCGCTTGGTTTAAAAAGGCATCGGCACGAGACACACACATCATGTGCGTAAGACGTGTCTATATACAACCAAATAAACTTTATTTACATCCAGAAATTACATCTCTCATCTGCTTTATCTATAAACCTATTGATCAAGTAAACCTTTAATAGTTTCTACATCCATTGGTGGTTTTTACATACAAACCTCGTACAAACTTTAATTTTGACCTATGACCTTAATTTCAACTAACGTTAACCCATGACTACATGAGGTTTGACTTCATCACCCTGATGCGTTTTCTCTAGCGCCTCACGCATGAGGCGCACCTTTTTAATACCAAGGCTACATACAATGAAGAGCATCTAGTCATAACCAGCAATATTCCTACAACACTGCATACTGTCATGACCCGCCAAAACGCAGATCGCAACACCTTTATTTTTATCAATTAGGGGCGCTTGTGAAGCCAACAAGGCTGCACGGAAGACTCCGGAACAACCCACACAATTCTGCAGCAACATAGCAACATTGGAAGACTCTAGAACGTCCCACACAACACTAGAAAACATTGCTTAAAGGGCTACTATGAACAGGAAACTTGTGCAGCAGTAAAGGACCCCGGAAATCTCTAGAAAACACTACAATATTCAACCATGGAGAAATCATAAAGGAAGTTAGATGGTTCCACGTAAAATATCTAGGCTTAGATATTATGTATAGATGCATCTAGATATAGAACACTCTAGAATTCATGTAACCACTATAAATAGAAAGGTGATGCATCATTTGCACACACCTAAGTTCCTTGTAACTAAAGCCTTGTACTTGTGTTCGTAGTAATACAATGTCACACCCCCGCTGATAGCGGAAACACGGGGATGTGAGCGAGACGGGATCGTCATAACACATGGTATACGATAGAGTAGCAATATAAATATGATGAAAAGCGTGTCATGACAACACACGAACACAAATGGAGACTTGTGTCGCGTCTAGTCAGTAACCACGACAGCATAGTCATAAGCATAACATAAGAATGATCATATAAGCATTAATGATAACTTGTAATGTAAATTCCCACAACCCGGGAACAAGTATACAAATGAACAAGTTTAATCAACCAAGATTGATGTTTAACAAAAGATGATAAGTCACAAAAATGCATCCTAGGGTCCCCTCTAAAAGGCAGCACTCCTAGAATCTTCAATTACCTTGATCACCTGAAAAGATATGCTCAAAACGGTCAACATAATTGTTGGTGAGCTTCGCAGGTTTTAAGTAATAGAAGATGTTAAAATGAAGACAACTTGTAAGTTTAATAAGAGTTACCACGCTACACTTATGTGTAAGCGGTTTTACAAGATATAGATAGCTACAGCCAAACCTATACATCGGTTCCACACGGGAATTGATGGCTGTAAAGAAAGCATCCCATAAGTTTTACATGACGTAGCAAGATCCACGAAGCGCATACGTATAGGTTACAACCAAACCAATCCTTAGGTCCCATTACCGGGATTAATGGTTGTAATGGATGATCGGCTTAGAAGAACCACACAGAAGAACCACACACACAGCCGATGCATCCATCAACAACAGCAATCACAGGTAGCATCAATCAACACATAATATCAAAGTAGTAGCGCATAGTAAAGTAATACCACCAAGTAACATACAAGGTGGTAACATAGCATAGAGTCAAGTTCATATAGCATCAATCAACAAGAAAAGCACGATAAGATACTCATAAAAGTAGCAGCCAGCTTCCACTAGGGAAGCTGCTTGAAATCAAGTTAAGTAGGTGAGCATTCTTTTCCCCCAAGTTGAAAATATTTAAAAGGTTTTATAAGAGTAAAAAGGGGCTACGAAACTCACGGAATAGATGATAAGCACGTATGATGAATATTCCCAAAGGTAGAATGCTATGAACGGTCAAACACCTATTGACA
The DNA here is from genome assembly GCA_024085815.1 of Flaveria linearis. Classification (NCBI taxonomy): domain Eukaryota; kingdom Viridiplantae; phylum Streptophyta; class Magnoliopsida; order Asterales; family Asteraceae; genus Flaveria; species Flaveria linearis. Next base: position 41,042,376 of record CM044015.1, read on the forward strand.
GTTACTGACAAGCATTAATATGAGCATAAGGCATAAGATGACATTCGATTAGTTCGGGTTGTTTCGGTTCGGACGTGGGTAGCACACACAAGCAGGCATACACATATCAGACCTTATGTAGATCTAAGTATTAAGAGTAGTCGTCATTGCTAATGACATCCGTATAGGGATCCCATTATTATAAAAGATAGTGCTTGTTAAATATTTGTAGTCCCAAATGGGTTGTCGATAATTGTAAAAGGTTAGGTTATTTTAAATTGAAATAGTATGTGGCTGTTGATAGCGTTGACTTTAATCTTTGTGGTCAAGCAATGACACTTTATTGATGTTACCTTATCATCACAAGACATTCAAAAAGGGAATTCACGCATACACGCATCATCAGTCACACAACAGGACCGGACGCACGACTCAACCCTCCATTCGCACGAATGGACCTTCAGTCGTACGAATCAGCTTCATTCGTACGATTGAACCTTCATTCGTGCGACTAAGCATTCAGTCGTACCATGCAACACCCAATCGCGCGGCTCAACCTCCATCCGCACGATTGAACCTTCATTCGCACGAATCAGCTTCATTCGTACGATTGAACATTCATTCGTGCGACTGGCCTTTTAGTCGTGCGACTCACGCACAATTGCACACAATCTCATCCGTACTAACTCAATCGCACGCACATCCACTCGCATGGATTCAATCGCACACACATTCAATCGCACACACCCAGGCGCATGACTCAGTCGTGCGATTCAGCCAATCGCACGACTCAATCGCGCGACACACCCATACGCATGACTCAGTCGTGCGATTCACCCAATCGCACGGCTCAGTCGCGTGAACAGACCCAGTCGCGAAAAACAGCAGAATCGCGACTGCCGAGTGCAGAGCAGTCTCCGGCTGCTCCGTGCACTCGTTTTACACCCCCAAGAACTTCCAGAATCCATATTCTAACATGTCTAAACAAGAAACACACTCAGAAACACAACACATAAGCCCACACGACCTCATGTGCTCGGATGAACCCGAGCACCCGAAACCCTAGAAAACGCAGAAGTGAAACCGAGCAAGAAATAAGACAATCAAGTTGTCTACCTACAAGGATGGAGTAGACTAGGTTGTAGGTGACTTCTAGACGACGAAAACGAGACCAAATGGAGCGTTTTTCGTGCAAAAGTGAAGAAGATAGGTGATGAAGAAGAAAATGAAGGAGAAGTGAAGAAGATGAAGAAAATGGCTGGGAAAGGGGTTTTTATACCCATCCCAAGTTCGCAAAAAGTCAATTTTAGTCCCTGCACTTTGCCCCCGGGTTCCCAAATTTTATTTCGGTTGAAACGACATTAATTAGGCTTGTTTTATTAATGATGAAAGATGTAGTTAATGATATTTATAATTTAAAAATGGTTTTATTTGTAACATTAGGTTTATATAAAAATGGTGCGTTCTATGATAACGGGGGCAATCTTAGAAAACGTTTTAAGATGATGACAATGTAAGCAACGATAACACAAGCCTAAGGATAACCAAGCAAGCAAATATGATATCCACATAAATGGGTTACAGAGATGAGGAATGACCGATAACAAAAGTTAACCGAACACGTTAAATGACGGACCTTTGGTGATGGATATCACATACAAGCAATCTACTTGTATTGTAATCACACATCACAAGCATTCCACTTGCGTACTACAAATCCAGCATTCCTTTACAAAGACTTCCGTTGACGAAAACCATCCATTCAAGATCAAGAAGGTTGACTTAGAACGGATCTAAGTGCCACATTAGAACTGACCAAATCAGTCTGTGACAAGTGGTATCAGAGCCGCGTCGACTCTTTGGGATGACATCTAATCCGGAGAAGGTTGTAGTCGCAAGCGTTGCCAGAGACGAGAACCGTGGACGGGAGGAGACTCGTAAAGGTGACAAGAAAACTCGAAGCATGTCTAAAGACTTGGTTGCAAGCATGGACAAAAGAGTTGAAGATGTCGAGGTAGCATTGTCTGATTCAAAAACGAAATGGATGAATTCAAGGCTGAAGTCGATATCTTCAAAACACATACCTATGGCTCTTTGCAACATGTTGAGTCGTTAGGTAATGACTTCAATGAAATGCGAAGCGACCTCAAAATCGCCCTCTCCTTGATAAAGAAGGAGATGGAAGAGGCATTCACAAGGGAGTTGGGTTAACTCAAAGCTAATTTGAGAGGGAAATCAAAGAGTTGCAAACCGAACTAAGTGTTTGCTAGCGCGCACTAGCAGCCGGAGGTGACAACATAATCCATGCATCTACAAAGGTGGACATCCCCAAACCATCACCATTCGTTGGTAAACGAGAGGCGAGGGCCATGGATGACTTTCTTTGGGAGACGGAACAATACTTTGAGGCCATCGATATTGTCGATGATGCCAAAAAGATCAAGACGGTGACTCTTTACTTGAAGGAGACCACAGCTTTATGGTGGCGACGAAAGCACATGGATATTGATAAAGGTACGTGCACCATACAAACTTGGACTGATTTCATAAATTTTATCCGGAAAACGCTGAACACGAAGCAAAGATCTGACTTCGTAATCTAAAGCAAAAGTGTAGCATCAAGGACTACGTCAAAGATTTCACTACCCTTGTGCTAGAAATTCCGGACTTGTCACCAAAGGACTCTCTCATATACTTCATCGATGGCTTACAAACGTGAGCAAGAACCGAGCTTGAACGAAGAAATGTTCAAGACTTGTCCTCTGCCATCGTTGTTGCTGAAAGATTGATCAACCAAAATGAAAGGCGATCACAAAAACCCATTGTTATGGAGGATAACGATGAAAAAGGTGGGGGAGCAAGACCCTACAATAATAACCAAAACCAAAATCGAAGAGAAGATAATCGACGCCCACCAAGATATGGAAAGGAGGTACAGATAATCAAAGGATGTTTCCTTTGCGATGGACCGCACAATGCGCGAGATTGTCCGAAAAAGGCTAAACTAACAGCCTTGATCAGATCTGATGATGAACCATCAGAACCAAAAGAGGTTCGTCTAGGAACAATGCAACTTCAACTACTTAATACGTTAAGTACAATTGTAGGCAAGCCCTTGGTGATGGCAAACCAATCAAACCATACAATAACGAAAAACAACCCAAAGACAAAATCAAAGGGACTTCGGTTCGTAAACATGGAAATAAATGGGCAACTTGTGAAAGCGTTGGTTGACACCGGAGCAAGCCACAACTTCATCTCACCTTAAGAGGCTCGAAGACTTGGCTTAAGGATCACAACATAAGAAGGATGGATCAAGGCCGCCTCAGGAGACACCAAACCAATAGAAGGAGCCGCATGGGGCGTAAAAACAAAGATTGGTACGTGGACAGGCAAGCTGAACTTCTCAGTCGTCCCATTAGACAACTATGATATCGTGCTAGGGATAGATTTCTTTCGAAAAGCAAAAACCTGTCCAGTAACATTCATAAACACCATGTACATCATCAAGGGAGATCAGGTGCACACAAATTCCTTGGAACCGGATACAAGATGTCGAGGCAAAACCATCTCTATTTTAAAACTCATGAAGACAACTCATGGGGCGTCAAAGCAACACGACGAGGACGTCGTGGCATTAGGTGGGGGAGAATGTCACGACCCGCCAAAACGCATATCGCAACACCTTAATTTTTATCAATTAGGGGCGCTTGTGAAGCCAACAAGGCTGCACAGAAGACTTCGGAACAACCCACATAATTCTGCAGCAACATAGCAACATTGGAAGACTCTAGAACGTCCCGCACAACACTAGAAAACGTTGCTTAAAGGGCTGCTATGAAGAGGAAACTTGTGCAGCACTAAAGGACCCCGACAATCTCTAGAAAACACTACAATATTCAACCATGGAGATATCATGAAGGAAGTTAGATAGTTCCATGTAAAATATCTAGGCTTAGATATTATGTATAGATGCATCTAGATATAGAACACTCTAGAATTCATGTAACCACTATAAATAGGAAGGTGGTGCATCATTTGCACACGACTAAGTTCCTTGTAACTAAAGCCTTGTACTTGTGTTTGTAGTAATACAAGCAATCTACTTGTATTGTAATCACACATCATAAGCATTCCACTTGTGTACTACAAATCCAACATTCCTTTACAAAGACTTCCGATGCCGAAAACCATCCATTCAAGATCAAGAAGGCTGACTTAGAATGGATCTAAGTGCCGCACGAGAACTGACCAAATCAGTCCGTGACAAGGCTCTAAACCAAGTGTTTCAATACCTTTCAATTATATAATCACGAGCATTGTTGTCTAGATTGTTGATTTCCATCATGATAGCAAGATTGTTGGATGCTTTAACGTTGAGGACAACGCATCCTAAAATAGACTCTTGAAATGTGGCCATATACCTCTTCTTGGATGTCCCTTAAAGAACAATAAGGCCATTATGTTATATCTGCTTCATCATTATACACATCATTATTGTCAGCAATATTCTTAACATTTACAACAACTTTATAAATAAAACCATCACTACACAATCTTGATAAAATGGATCATTTATAGAGTTGTTAGGACTGTTGACGTTGTCCTCACCCAGATCTTGTAAATCAACAAAATCACTGCAGCCAAATTATCATCATATCTGGAATCAGAAACTTCATCATCTTATTCATCAATGACTGATTTCTCTTCTCTAATCATATTTGTTACATCATAATAATCGTCCTCAAGATATATGCCCATTTTACCATAGTTATTAAAGGCAAAATGCAGAAAATCAGCCAAATGACCATCAAACCATTGGAGAGGGTTGTTTTCTTAACACAAATATATAACTTCTTAAGGGGAAGTGGCACTAACCTTCTTACATAGACGGACATCTCAATAAACTCCATCCCTCTAAAATCTGTACCTTCAAGACTGTTGATATCGCTTTTGGCATAGGATAAGGGATTGGGGACACACACCCTCATGGTGGAAATTTATACTTAACATATCATCGAATGCCATTTTTGTTAAGTGACCATGAATGAATTTGCTAGCAAGTTCTAGGTTTCCATATTTCGGGATGAGGCCAGATAAATGAAAGATTGCCATGTCATTTTACAACATTTAAAAAATTGTCAAGTAATATTTATTGACAATAAAAAATTTGATAAATTAATAACATTTGAAACACCATAGATTTCGATTCAAGACTTCAGTAGATCTATGATCAGTGCAATTCCCGCTTTCGACTCAAATGTTATGTTAGAATCGTGAATCATGTAAGGGTTGATTGGTTGGGTTTCAAGTTATCATAAGCATGTTTTTTAACGACTTCGTTTCGTTGTTATATCAAAGCCTCTAAAGTCTCTACAACAATCACCAATTAAGAGTTAAACGGATGTTATCAAGAGTCATTATACGGAATAAGGAATCATGTTTCATAGTTACCTGCATTAAACGCAAAGATAAGTTCGCTTAAGGAAAAAAGATTGGACATTGGAGCAACGGTTAAGTTGTTGTCATATGGTCTGTAGATCACGGGTCTGTGTCATAGAAATAGCCTCTTGCAAAAATGCAAGGTAAGGATGTGTGAATTAGGCCCAAAGTAACCCAAAGACCCTCGTATCCTGTGTATGCAGGAACCTTGTGCATCACGTTTTCCCTTTTAACGAAAACCCACAAGTTCATCTTAGAAAAGTTCAAAAGTTTTTGAAATCTTTATGGAAATCTTAGAATTCCACATATTCCCTCCTAAAACATGTGTTACTTATTTTATGAAACTTATGATCAAGATTAGTGCGGGTAAGAAGGAGTCACATATAACATGTTAGATAGGCACCTAATTGTTGGTAACTCTTATTTCAAGACATGGTGTGTTAAGTTGTGGGCTCCGACCCATCTCTGGTGGGCCCGGTATTAACTGAAGACAGAACTAGGAGATTAAGGGACGGCCGCCCTAAAGCCCAGTTTGCTATTTTAGGCAAAGAGTGTTAACCTTAATTGTCTAGTTAGTATAAATATACTCTTGTACTTGTAAACATTCAACACCTCCATAAAAGAAAACCCTAGTTGCCCCAAGTGGACGTAGGTTACACACCGTAACCGAACCACTATAAATCTCGTGTCTCGTTTATTGCTTTGGATTATTGTTCTCGTGATTGTGTTCGTGTGTTTGAGCTCTTTGATCCTAACAACCGGTATCAGAGCCGGTTCAGGCTCTTGTTTACTGTTAAAATCTTCCCCCTGTTTCCGGGGTTCGGGGGGAAGATTTAGGGTTCCACCGCCGTCAACAACCACCGCCGCCGCCACTGCCTAACCCCGATTAGGGTTAAGCCGTCGCCGCCGCCGCCGTCAACCGCCGCCGCCGTATTAGGTTTCCGGCGCCGTCGCTGCCGGAAATCTTCTCTGCCACCGCCGGAAACAGTCGCCGCTGCTTCTTGTTGTTGATTTTCTTTGATTGAAGGTGCGTTATCAAACGAGTGCTTGCAGCTTTTTGAAACTGGTACCATAAAACAGTGCTCAATAGAACAACACTCAAGTTCAGGCAGCCGGCCAAAGTTGTGTTTGGCATTGTTTTCAGTTTTGACTCGATTGTTGAGCACTTAGTTTGGAATAATGGCCGATGATGGGAGAACAAATATTGATAAATTTGATGGACATGATTTTGGGTTTTGGAAGATGCAAATTGAGGATCTGCTGTGTCAAAAGGATATGATGGCAGCCTTCGATGAGGATAAACCGGCAGATATGACTAATAAAGATCGGAAGACTTTGGACAGGAAAGCAATTGTTGTTATCAGACTCTCACTGGCAAAGAATGTTGCGTTCAATATTGTGAAGGCAACTACTACTCATGGTTTGATGAAAGCCTTATCGAATATGTACGAGAAGCCGTCTGGATCTAATAAGGTATTTCTAATCAGACAGTTAGTTAACACCAGATTGAAAGAAGGTGGTTCAGTTTCCTCTCATATAAATGATTTCAATACCATTATTTCTCGCTTGTTATTTGTTGAGATCAAGTTTGATAATGAAATTTTAGCTTTGTTATTGTTATCTTCATTGCCTGAAAGTTGGTCAGGGACAGTTACTGCAGTTAGTAGTTCATGTGGTACTACTAAGCTTATCTTTGACGGGGTCCGTGATTTGATTTTTAGGGAAGACATTAGAAGGAGAATTTCTGGTGAATCATCTAGTTCTCTGCTGAGTACTGAAGGAAGAGGTAGGGGAAAGGAAAGGGGTAGTAGTAGGGGTCGTTCAAAGTCTAGAAGAAGAAGTCAGTCAAAGCCTAGGAAAGACATCCAGTGTTGGAACTGCAAAGAACATGGGCATTTCAGAAGCCAATGCCCTAAACCATCTGCTTCTAAAGACAAAAAGGAAGTTAATCTGGATGAAGATAATTCAAATGATGTTCTTATCTGCTGTGTTGAAGATTCTACAGAGTCATGGGTCATGGATTCAGGAGCATCATTTCATGCTACATCTAGCACGAAGTCGATGAAGAATCTACGAACAGGTAACTTTGGTAAATTTCATTTAGCTAATGATCATGCTCTTGTTATCACACGGATGGGGGACGTTGTGTTGAAGACTCCATTGGGCACCACATGGACCTTGAAAGATGTTCGGGTCATTCCAAGTCTCAGGAAGAAGTTAATTTCTATTGGGCAGTTGGATAGTGAAGGATATGATGTCATGTTTGGTGGGGGACAATGGAAGTTCGTGAAAGGAAATCTTGTGATTGCCAGAGGTACAAAGAGGGACACATTGTACATGGTTGAAGTTCCTGCAGATGGGGTAAATGCAGTTACCAGTGGCCTGAGTCAATCTAATCTGTGGCACCAACGACTCGGTCACATGAGTGAAAAAGGTATGAAAATGCTCGTTTCTAGTGGAAAGCTTCCAGAGTTCAAGAAAGGTCGAATCTGAATTTTATGAGCCGTGTGTATTTGGGAAAAAGAAGAAGGTGTCTTTTGTGAAGACAGGAAAGCCACCGAAAGCTTAGAAATTGGAGCTTATTCACACGGATGTTTTCGGACCTACTCCAGTTGCTTCATTGGGAGGTGCTTACTATTATGTCACTTTCATAGACAATTCTACACGTAAGGTATGGGTTTACTTTCTTAAAAATAAATCTGAAGTTTTTGATGTTTTTAAGAAATAGAAAACTGCTGTTGAATTGGAAACTGATTTGAAGGTGAAATGCTTGAAGTCGGACAATGGAGGTGAATACATCAGCAAAGAGTTCCAGAACTATTGTGCAGAGAACGGTATTCGAATGATTTATACAGTCCCGGGCACTCCTCAACAAAATGGGGTCGTAGAACGTATGAACAGAACATTGAATGAAAGAGCCAGAAGTATGAGAATCAATTCAGGGCTTCCAAAGATGTTATGGGCAGATGTAATTAACACTGCTGCTTATCTAATTAATCGGGGACCATCTGTTCCGTTGGGTTTCAAGATACCAGAAGAAGAGTGGAAAGGTGAAGCTGTTAAATTTGGGCATTTGAAAGTATTCTGATGCAGTGCTTATGATCTAGTGAAAGATGATGACAAGCTTGATGCTAAAGCCAAGAAGTACACTTTCATTGGTTATGGGTTTGACAGTATGGGCTACAGGCTTTGGGATTCTGAAAGCAGAAAATTAGTCAGAAGTAAGCATGCTACTTTTAATGAGGCTGAGTTATACAAAGATAGAAACACAACCACTTCAGAGGTTCAGAAAGAGCAAGTTGAATTTGATGATGATGCTCAGAAACAACCAGATCCAGATACAGTTAATGAACCAGAGATGAAAACTGAAGATGATACAGTTCCTGAGTTTGAAGATGGTGGTATGGGTGGAGATGAAGAGTTAGTGGAAGCTTCAGATAGTGGGAGTTCAGATTCTGGAGATGAACAACATCCACAGACTCCAAATCAATCTCATTGGGTCAGGAGATCCACCAGAGTTTCTAAACAGCCTACCCGATATAGTCCTTCAGTTAATTATCTTCTTCTAACTGAGGATGGTGAACCAGAAAGTTACTCAGAAGCAGTTGAGTTGAAAGATTCGCTTCAGTGGAAGCATGCAATGCAGGATGAGATGAACTCTTTGATGAAGAATAATCCATGGGTCTTAACTAAGCTTCCGCCAAATAAAAGAGTTCTACAGAATAAATGGCTCTACAGAGTTAAGGAAGATCACAATGGTAACAAACGATACAAAGCAAGATTGGTCACTAAGGGGTTTCAACAAAAACACAGGGTTGACTGCAGTGAGATATTTGCTCCTGTGGTAAAGATGACTACAATCAGATTGGTGCTTAGTATAGTTGCAGCAGAGAAGTTACATTTGGAGCAGTTAGATGTGAAGACTGCGTTTCTGCATGGTGATCTTGATGAGACTATTTATATGGCACAACCAGAGGGTTTTCAGGTTAAAGGAAAAGAAAAATTGGTGTGTAAGCTACAGAAAAGTTTGTATGGTTTAAAACAAGCGCCCAGACAGTGGTATTTGAAGTTTGATGGCTTTATGGGCAAAAACGGGTATAGGAGATGTGAGATGGATCACTGTTGCTACCTCAAGAAGTTTAAAAGTTCCTATATCATTCTTCTCCTTTATGTTGATGATATGCTGATAGCAGGTTCAGATATTGCAGAGATTAACAAGTTGAAGAAACAGTTGTCTGCAGAGTTTGAAATGAAAGATTTGGGTCCAGCTAAGAAGATACTTGGTATAAGCATCACCAGAGATCACAAGAACGGTTCTCTAACTTTATCTAAGGAGAAGTACATTCAGAAGATATTAGAGAAGTTCAGAATGAATGATGAGAAGACTACTACTCGAAGTACACCATTGGCTAGTCATATTAAGCTTTCTAAAGATCAGTCTCCAAAGACAGAGAAAGACAAGGCCAAAATGGCGAAGGTTCCTTATGCATCAGCTGTGGGCAGTCTTATGTATGCAATGGTATGCACAAGGCCCGATATTTGAGTTGTCAGCAGGTATATGTCTAATCCGGGGAGAGAACACTGGGAAGCAGTTAAGTGGCTGCTTAGATATTTGAAGGGTACTTCAAAGATGGTATTATGTTTCAAGGGTAGAGATGCAATTCTCAAAGGTTATTCAGATGCTGATTTGGGTGGATGTAATAAGACCAACAAGAGTACTACAGGGTATGTGTTCATTATGGGTGATATAGTAATTTGTTGGATGTCTAGGCTCCAAAAGAGCGTGGCACTTTCTACTACAGAGGCTGAGTACATGGCAGCTGCTGAGGCTAGTAAAGAGCTCGTTTGGTTGAAGAATTTTCTGGGTGAGTTAGGCAGAAAACAGGCAAAGTATCCATTATACTGTGATAATGAAAGTGTTGTTAAACTAGCAAAGAATCCCTCTCATCATGGGAAGACGAAGCACATTCATATCAGATATCATTTCATCAGAGGGCTAATCAGCAAAGGTACTATTCAGTTGAACAACATCAAGGGGAACAAGAATCCAGCAGGCATGTTTACTAAGTCTGTCACGCTGGATAAGCTGAAGCTTTGCAGGGCTTCAGCTGGCCTTCAGGAATAGTTGAGAAGGTAGGGATAACTAGGAAGAGCTAAACCAGTTCGGGTCTATTTATAAGTACAAGACAATGCAGTTGAAGACATTTTACGCATCCAGGTGGAAGCAGGTTGAAGTGTTTGACGCATTCAAGTGGTGGGTTAGAGAAGATGTCTCGAAGCCCAAGTGGGAGATCGTTAAGTTGTGGGCTCCGACCCATCTCTGGTGGGCCCGGTATTAACTGAAGACAGAATTAGGAGATTAAGGGAGGGCCGCCCTAAAGCCCAGTTTGCTATTTTAGGCAAAGAGTGTTAACCCTAATTGTCTAGTTAGTATAAATATACTCTTGTACATGTAAACATTCAACACCTCAATAAAAGAAAACCTTAGTTGCCCCAAGTGGACGTAGGTTACACACCGTAACCGAACCACTATAAATCGTGTCTCGTTTATTGCTTTTGATTATTGTTCTCGTGATTGTGTTCGTGTGTTTGAGCTCTTTGAACCTAACATGGTGTCCATTTATCTGGACTGCATGCTTAAGTAGTTACACTAAGCTATGAACATGAATACATGATCACAACTAGGACCCTAAAATAAATATAAAAGAACAAGGTAAATAGACTTAAGATAAAAACACTATGAGAATCCTGCTAATGGATGTGCATACGATTGGGCTAACTTGTATGAGATACTCTAGACAACATCTTGTACGAAGTCTATGACGTGGAGATCGAAAGTTACAGACATCTAGATAAAGATTGTGCCCACGAGTCACATACTAGTGGTAATTACCCCACCAAAGGCATGGAAGTGGAGCAACTTCGTAATGAAGGTAGCGGACTAAGACTACATAATTGTCCCTCACTTAGTCGGTGAAAGTGGTTTTGCCCCTAGATGGTCTTGCTAATGTATGTTGAATAACCCATGTTGAGTTGATTGATCAACAGACTACCCTCACGGCCTCACCTTGTTTACGATAACACGATAAAATTAACAAGATGCAGTAATAAAGAGTAAGAATTTAAGCATCCGACAAAGATACATGATAAAGATAAACACAACAAAGAAGATAAGACCATGATGAACCCAACTGATAAAGATAATGCTCTTAATGTAGGCAGTAGATTAGGGGTGATATGAAAGATGTTGTCACACTATTGACGAACATCATATAATCTTTATGAAAACTTGATTCAAGAACGAACTAATATTAATGAACTCATTTGATGCTTATTTATGATAAAATCCTTATGTTTGCTAAACTTTAAAGTTGCTAGTTGCTTTCCTACACAATCAATGAGCACCCGATTTGATGAAGAGACAACTGAGTGAAAGGATAGATGACTAAAGAAGGACCTTAAATGACATCGTCTCACTAATGACTTTATTATGCATCTAGACTTACAATTAATCTATGATATTTCTTTTGATAATCTTGTGACACCAAGAATTTATGACCCGACTTCATTGATTTAACTTACAACGTATGAAAGAATGGGCCTTTTGTTGGTTTTATTTATTAATGTTTTTTTTATTTAATTCACTTCGTCATAAAAATGATGGTGTTGCGATCAATGTCTACCATAATTTTTAAGAGATCATAAAATGACAATACCATATTGAAGAGTAGATTCGATTTCTACTAAAATAATGGCAAAGCTATAAGATTAGTAAGAGAAATGTTAGCAACACCATTCACGACATATAATCATGCATCATTGCCTTTGTGTATTAATTATTTGTAAGGGAAAATGGATAGTGTGTGCACGTAAACCCAACCTGTTTTGACACCTCTACTGTTTTGACAAGTTATCAAACTCACTCACCTTGCGACCTCTAGTACAAGAAAAAACAGTTGGGATCCACTATCAAACTGAGGAATGAAGTTCGAAAGGATTCCATTTGACGAGGTAAATGCATCAATAAAGAGGATGCTGACACACCAATAAAGTTGAACAAAATAACAGCATCATATGCAATAAAAAGCAGGGCTAGTGATCAGTTTTTTAGTGTTTTAACAAAGGCAGTCTAATTTTAATTATCAGCCTATTGTGGAGTGAAATGATTATTTCCATAACAAGTTTGAAACGAGCTCATTCAAAATTGATTATCTGGTTATCCTACAACAAATAATCTATTTCAATACACAACCTGAATACTCCAACACAAAGTTCATAAAAAATAAGAGCAAACTAAATTTGATGTTGGTTCTATTTTAAGAAAATACAGTGATAGCTGCCAGAAAAACAAGAAAGTTCATATGGATAACAAGATTCTGGCCAGACAAAAACACATTTTGATGTTTGATCGATTATTTGTTATGTTACAGTTTATTAAAAGGCATCTAAGACAATTTAGTTTCTTCTAACTTGTATTAGTTACTAAAAGTAGTTTAGGATGACATGGTTCCTCGCTCCCTAACTCCAGACTAAGGATATTCATTTTCTTACAAGTGTTGTAATCTCCAATTCAGCAATGAATAGTGGCATTGTAATATAAAATTCTATAAGGTAGTCTTCCTCGGTCTGATGCTAATCGAATCCTAGGTACTATAGGGTAATTAAGAAGCTTACAAATTACAATTCTTGGTTCTACTTCTGTGTTTTTCTTCAAAGCCTTCTATGTCTGGAATCCATCCTGCACCATGGTAATCTCCTCCAAACTTCAAACCTCATCCCTTGAAATCAACACATCAAAAGAAGATGACTAATATTTTAGAATTAGAATAATTCTTGCATTCCAGTTTTTCAGATGGGTATAACTAGTGAAAGACTAATGCGTACATACAACCGTAGCGACGTCAAAAGAACACAAGACATCAATCAGGAGATCTCTTAGACGTATGCTCTGCTCAGGAAGTGCAATTCCATGGTTCAGTCAATGAAATTCAAGAAAATCAATTTCAAATCTGAACCAACTGAGCTCTCAGATCAGTTCTACAACTTGAACCCATGCTCCAATGCTGATCTAAACAAACATCTAAACAGAAGGACTCATAAGCTAGGTTGGCCTAAAAGATATGGAAGCACGGGAATGAGATATAAGGAACAAAATACATCAATGGGAACATTTTCCACTGAATAAAACCTCCGAAGCAGCAATCTATGGTTTTGATATGAGAGCAAAGTAAGCTGATTTTAAACTTGAAGCAATTTAACTCAAATTCAGTTCAAAGAATCTGAAAACAATATTCACTAGTAGAACTGGAAGCAACCAATTTCAACAGAGCAATCGAGCTTAAACTTCAATTTCATACTCCATAAATGGTGAAAATGTTCAAAATCGCATGAACTGAAGGATCACAGAATGATATACATTTAAAAAAGTGTTATGATCACAGTGGGATTCGAACCCACGACCTTTAGATTCGGAATCTAACGCGATATCCACTTCGCTATGCGACCGTAAGTAACACACTTTCGACACACAAATCTTCACACAAGACAAACAGACAAAAACGAAATCAGCCTCAAAACTCAAAAAGGGTTTATTGTAAATCACGAAACGAAAACTGGATCAAAACACGCTGATTTAGATCTTAACAACAATCAGATACGTAACAATTAATCTCTATATTTTAAATCTCGTACTCAAATTAGCACACCACAGATGACTGGATCAAATGCGTCGATCTAGCCCTAAATAACAGCTAGATCTCAAATCGTTCAAGAGTCAGCAATCAATATTAAAGTAAAACAAAATAGAGAGATCAGATACCTCCGGTGGTTTGATCTGCTATTCAAAGAGAAGGAAGAGATCAGGCGGAAATCAAACGATAAACTGAAAAGCTCTTTCGATTAAGAGGTCGTAATACGTAAACGATAAACGCTTCAAGCATAGATCTCTCAAACGGTTACAAATACGAACTAAGATTCCTTTTCGTCTTCGTTTCTTATAAAATTAAATTTGCTCAGGAACATAAACTTAACTCCACACGAACGGTTTAAAAGTGTTTATTTTTATTAATTTTTAATTTTTAAAAAGTTAAAAAATTATTTTATAGTATCTCTCTACTCTAATAAAAAGGTATCTAGGAGCACACATGTCAACACCATATTGCTCCTCAATAATCTTTTCCCGCTTCTCTCTCCTATTTAATAATAACATTAATTACTAATAATATTATTTACTTTTTTATTAAAATAGTTTTTAAATAAATTAAACAAGAGATATTTTTTTACTACAATTATTTCTAAGAATTTTTTTTCATAATTTAGAAAACTTTTTAGAACATCAAACTTTATAAATGGTATTTTTAAAAAGTTTTATAAACAAAAAATAGTTAAAATTGAGAGTTATAGAGGAAAGTTTTTAGGTATCACATTTTTAAACGTTTATTTTAAAATAAAAACTTTATTTTATTTATTATAAAAAAAGATTTTAATCATATCTTATTTTAAAATATCAATTTATAATTAATAAATTTTTATACTATTTATTTCTTTTTATTCAACCCGTGTAATACACGGGTTTATTAAAGCTAGTTTAATAATGTAATTGTTATAAGTGAATAAGTCACTGCATACTAACTTATTAACTTATTAAAAAAGTCAATAAACTGTTTTTTAAAAGCAATTCCAAACATACTCTAAACACAAATACACATATACCATTTTAACAAGTAAAATATACACATTTTTAATCTCAAACTGAAACGTAATCATTTTAAATAAATGTAATTTAACTTGACATAATAAATATATATATAATATCAACAGTATTTTTTTTCTTCCACTTTTACTGATGATGGGATTGACTGTTTTCAAATATAAATAAAAATAAAATTGTGACTAAAAGAAAAACCCTTTACTTACAGGATTATGATCTCTGCCTCTCATTCCTATACAAAGTTTATTGATGTTGAATAACCAGTGAGAAATAATACCAATAAAGAATATACAGAGGGCAAAGATTGAACATAAACAAATGAACATGAATGAACATTAATAACAAAATATTACCAGACATTCACAAATAGAATTGAACAAGCACAATCACTGTTTTTTTTACTCGTTTATTTAGACAGAATTCTTTGTTTTCATTCATCTATTAAACAAATAAACACAATCAAATTTACCGTCAAACAGTTCACGAACGGTTCGCTAAACATTGGATTCACTTACAACACCACTAGTTAGTGTGAGTCACGCCTCTTTCTTCCCTAAACGGCTAAACTTTCCTAACCAAACCATCAATTAAACTTCTTGAACTTTCTTAGAGGGGTGGAACACTCATGTTTCTTACATGAGCTTCCTTTAGAAATTTTCAATGTAATAATTATAAAATAATAATAACAAATAACTAAAAATAAAATAAAAATGAAAATCATGTGACACTTGGTATGTGATGGTGGTACAATTTATCATACGTCATTTTCAATCAGCATATGATATAGGTGACATCTCTATCTTAACCCTCATATAATGAGTGTTTAGATATTTTTAATTGTTTTTAGATTGATTTGTAGATAACAACGCTCCTAATGGAAAATTTAACAGAAATCTCATGCGAACACACGTACCCTTTGATTAAGAATAACCAAGTACCAAATGTTGATGGAACCAAGTTGTAGATACAACTTTACAATCACATATTAGATTAGGAATAAAACACTCATTACAAACTCGTACATGAGATATTTGAGTGGTGAAATAATATAATATCCAACCCAACCCAAAAGTGGTAGATTTAAATCTTGTAATATAAAAAAACAATTTCATTCCAAAAGATTTCATTTCAATTCCAATGTTTAACTGACGCCCTAGACTTTCTGATGAAATTTTTGTTATAGGTAAATGAAGCTAAATGCAAAAATGCAATGAACATAAAGCTTAAGTAACAACTTCATTGGATTACATTACTAAAGCTTTCAAATTCAGAACATAAATGTTCAAATCTTACATGATTCATTACAACAGTTCAACCATAATACCAAACACCCACCTGAATGATCTAATTAGCCTCCAAATCCATACAAGGTTCTTCCTTGCCTCTTCAAAGCATAGACAACATCCATGGCGGTGACCGTCTTGCGACGAGCATGCTCAGTGTAGGTAACAGCGTCACGAACAACATTCTCCAAGAAGATCTTCAAGACACCTCGCGTCTCCTCGTAAATCAACCCACTGATTCTCTTCACTCCGCCTCTCCTCGCCAACCTCCTGATCGCGGGCTTCGTGATCCCCTGAATGTTATCCCGGAGAACTTTCCGGTGACGCTTTGCTCCGCCCTTTCCCAGCCCCTTTCCGCCCTTACCACGGCCCGACATCGTCGAATTAGGGTTTCGATTGAAAAGATGGTCGTTTGTGATCGAGAGTTGTTGAGAGGAAGATGTTGATTTTGATTGGGTTGTGTGTTAGGGATTATAAAGGGGTTGATTTGATGGTGGATTTGGGGATTTTGAAATTAAGCTGTTTTTGAAATGATCGACGGTGGATATTAATGATCCGTGTTATGATGTTTAAAGCATTGTGAGACGTCGATTGGGTTATGATCGACGGGCTGGAGCTTTCATTGAGGCGAGTGGTGGATTGATGACGTGGTAGGATTGTAGGAATGAGTTTTTCTTATTTTTAAGTAATAGTTAGGGTCGTTTAACAATTTATAAATGATTAAGTGTGTATTCAATAAAAATTTTAAATCATTAAGTACTGAACTAATTGTTAATTAACTCTTTAATAAACTTTGTCACCAATAAATCTATTCTAATAAGTCAAAATATAATTTTGTTATATGTCTTCTTATATTTTATTTATCACATGTTATTAGCATAAAAATTAAACATTTAATGATTATATTAATATTCAAGATATTATTTATGTTCTTTTTCCTAATTATAAACATATTTTTATTAAAAAATATTATTTTTTAATACAAATGACTTTTTTTTAAATTACGTTTATTGTTAAGGTAATTGGTTATACGTAACTAGGTTAGAAACTTCTGTAACACACGGGTTGAATGAATAGATTAAATTAAATAGGCAATGAGAAGAGAAAACCATTAATGTGTATGTAATGTATATTATTTTGCATGTATATTGTTTTTGTCACTTTAATTAGTAAAATTCCTAACGTTTTACCCTCAAGTTTATCCATCAAGATGAATTAAGAAAATGAATAATTAAAATTTAATTATATTAAGAAAAGGAATAGATTCAAATCATATGTTATCTACAAAAATATTTAATAATCTTTAAATATTAATTACTAAATATTAATTTAATATTTTTATTTCAACTCGTGTAGAATACGAGATTTACAGTAGTATATATTAAAAAAGAATCTTATAAAAATTCATAGAGACATGACTTTTAAAGCTTTACATCAAATAAAATCATTTAGTAGACGAGAGCATATTTGAGTATGTGACTAGGTTCCTTGTTAATTATAACTTTGTCGTGTGTTTGAAACGAGTATGACATCAATGGTCGTATGTCCTGTTACCCAAAGCCAATATCATCTTGTTTACTCATATTGAGTTAAAAGGCATCGTATAAATTATAAATATAGAACAAATGGCATATAGTTATATAAAGTTGTTAAAACTTAAATCACAATAAATTTAATTGGTAAAGAAGTTTAAAGTTAAGTTTCAGATAATAAAAAACGTCACAGATAACTTTTAGTCACATAAAACCATAAACGAGTACACTTAATATTTGCAACAAAAAACGATTCACATTATTTAAAAATATAAATTAACTTCTAATTTATATAAATATAGATAATACATTAATACTACAAAACAATATATTTAAAATTATAAATTAACTTCTAATTTTGCTTTGTTAATTTATAATTTATTCCATGGTGTATGGATTTATGAGCCTTTTACTATTGATAACTATTTAATTATATTTAAGAAAATGAATGGATTTAGAAAGGATGCTAATGGTTGGTTTTATAATTAATACATATTAATATATTTCTTTGTTTATAAAAGTGAAGAATTTAAAAGTGAATATGGTGATGACACGTGGCAAAGTTTACGTGACTTCTAGGTGTACAATCTATTTAGATGCCATGTGGACATGAGTTATTATTTTATTATAAACTAGTTAAATACTCGTGTGTTACACGGGTAAAAATATAAAATTATATAATAGATTATATATATATATGTATAATCTAATATAGAAATATCCAATTGAAAATCATAAATCTGTAAAAAACCAGAAAGAACCACATTAACTATTGTAATATTTATTATATAAATATATCAAAATACTTATAATTTTACTACTTTTTAGATAGATTTTTAAAAATCGTGATATATATAGTCTTTTGATAATGTGCACCCACATTGTATTGCATATATGAACATTTATAGTTTTTTTGATAGAATTAAAGAAAGGTGATAAAATAAAAAAAACGATAAAAAAGCAGAATTAAACCATCATATTTTAGTATTATCATTTTTATCAAAGTATTATGTACATTGCTTATGTGGTTTTTAGTAGTTTTTACATATTTATGGTTGTCAATAGAATGCTTCACTAATCTAATATATGTTAATTATATATAACAAACAAATTTTAAGTTATAAACAATAATATAAATAGACAAATATTCATAAATATCTATAAAACTCTCTATATAAATTTTTAAAATTTTTAGTTTTAGTAATGATTAGCTACAAAATAAATTATATTTTAACAAAAAAAAGAATGAAAGTTGTTCAATAATGGGTCAAAAGTGACCCAGATTGGGTAGTTTGACGGTCTGAGTGGCATGTTTTTGAATTCAACCACTTTAAAAAGCCAAAAGTTTCTACCTGTACCTAATCCCCATAAGTACTTTTATTATGTGTAACGTCTAAGTAAGTTTGTAGAGGTGTGATTGTGATACAAGCTTATGCTAATAGGAGTGCATGCATGGTCATTGAGTGATTATACTAGTACATCTTTTACTAGTCCTAATATATAGTCAAGAGGAGTGAACCATTGTAAGGGATGTGTGCATGTAATTAAAATCAGAAGCATGTTAGGTTTAGTCGGGTGTTTTTTGTTTTTACTTGCATATTATTTTACTTGCTAGAATGTAAAGTTATTTAAACATTGCAAGTTTTGTGAATAAGAGTATGACTCTGGATCTTAACTAAGAGTTGAAATAATAAAAAGAAATTATCTAATATGGGTTTCTATAATTTCATGATAATTTTGCTTGGGACAAGCAAAACTTAAGTTTGGAGATGTGATATGTCGGTGTTTTTCACTATATTAATATGTTTAATTATATGTTTTACGTGTTTAATATTGTGGAAAACAATTAGCTTATTGAATTTCAGGTTTGTGGAGCTTAACACACATAATTCATGTATTATTCGTGAGTTAGAATGAAAGGCGGAAGCTTACGAAGAAGACAACACTTTATAAATAGAAAAAGTGAAGAGGGATGTAAATTACGTCCCTAAGGACGTCAATTACGTCCTATGTGAGAATCAGCCAAAATAAAGCACAGAAACTAGGCCGCAAAATAGAAGAAAAAAGTGCTTATTCTAGGGGGTAGTAAATTACATCCCTGAGGACGTAAATTACATCCCTCGGCTGACTAATACAAAAATTTAGGTTTTTGTGACCTAATTAAAGGTTAAAAAGGGGATGCGAAAAAACTCATCGCCAAGTCGTTTTTGGCCCATTCAAGGAGAAATTTGAAAACAAAGAAGACCTATAGATCCATCCTTTCATGCAATCAACTCTCACGATAACAGATTTTGATTCCATGACAACCATTAGCAGCTAAATCACCCGTGATCTTCTTCGAGTATAGGGTTTGTGTTTACGACATTCGTTTAAACTTTAGTTGTTCTTAATTGGGTTAAAATTTTGATTAGCACGTTAAGTTATATGATTTTAGTTATTGGTTGATTACTTTAAACGGTTTTTGTTTATTTTGAATCTTAATCTAATACTCACTAGTTTTTGATTTTTTTATACCATGAGCATTGTGAGTCTTAGGTTTTGATTCGCAAATTGAAATTACTAGTTTGTAAATAGGTCCGTTTTAACACGTTCCATCTCTATCACTAAAATCAATCAAATTAATACAATTATGTCTATGTAATTGTTTGCTAAGAATAACTATGTTACAATTTGTTTTACAAACCTGAACCCCGCAGTGGATCATTCTTCTTCTTATTATTTTTTAATTCAATCAAGTTTGTTACTTTGCAATTTTGCTTTATATATAAATCCTTAGTTTAATCTCGAATCAAGGAAATTAGATTAGAATTCTATTTGTATTTGATTGCATTCAATTTTTAATAAATCCAAAGATGAATTTGAAATTTTTATATGAAATAGATTCAAATGGATCTTCAAATTACTCAAATGATATTCGACTAATAAACACTTCTTTTTTCCTTTTACATATTTTGATTCCTTTTATTTCTCAAGTTAAGAATTGGCAACACACGAATTTGGCTTAAACACCCAAACTTTATTATCAAGAAAACTTACTCAAAAACTTGAATTACATGATACCCTATCTCGGTATTTATAGACTAACCAACATGCTAGGCTATAATGGATAACTACTAAACAATTTGAAATCTGGATAATCACTAAACAATAGGAGAGTTATCCTAACAACCTAATTACCTTCATGAATTAGGAGTCTTTAGAGATTAACCCTTTTGATAGACATTGACCTATACGTCAATTCTATCTTTAATTTGAAATTGCCAACATTCACCCCCCCAATTTCAGAATTGAACTCGGGAGGTCTTCCACTTTCAATAACACTCTCATCTCTTGAAAGTTGATCCGTCCGAGGGCTTTAGTAAGAATATCAGCACGTTGCTCCTTACCGCAGATGTGTTCCACCTCTAGTTCTCCTCCTTCGATACATTCCCGTATATAGTGGTATCGTGATTTTATATGTTTGGTCCGCCCATGGAACACCGGATTCTTCATTAATGCAATCGCAGAAGTGTTGTCTACCCTTAACATCACCTTTTGAGGGAGACTTCCAGTAATCTCACTTATTAATTCTCTAAGCCAAATGGCTTGACACGCGACCGAACTAGCCGCCATGTATTTGGCTTCACACGACGAGAGTGCAACTGTATTTTGTTTTTGTGAACACCACGTAATGGGTGATGAGCCATAGAAAAACACATGACCCGTTGTACTTCTTCCATCATCCGTATCTATGTTGTGGCTGCTATCACAGAATCCAGTTAGCTTGGCTCCTTCACTCTTGTGGTATTGAATCTCGTAGTTTACTGTCGACTTTATGTACCTAAGAATGTGTTTGACGGCATCCGCATGTGACTTCTTTGGCTGTTGCATGTACCTACTAATTATACCGACCGCGTACGCAAGGTCAGGTCAGGTTTGTAGTAAGTACCGTAAGCAACCAACGGTCTTCCGGTATCCGGTTGGTTCGACATCTTCTTCATCTTCAGCTTTCGATAGTTTCAGATTGGGATCCATGGGAATCTGTGCCGGATTGCATTCCTCCATGCCTGTTTCCTTCAAAATTTTCTTTGCATATGCTTCTTGTTTGATCATGATTCCCATTTCTCCTTGAGACACCTCGATTCCTAGGTAATATGTAAGCTTACCTAGGTTTGTCATGTCAAACTTCTGAGCCATGTTCTTCTTGAACTCGTTTATACTATCCAAGTCTGAACCTATCACAAACAAATCATCGACATAAACAACAACTATTAGAATAGCATGTTTGATTATTTTTCAGTATACGGCTTGTTCTTGGATACACTTATGAAAGTTCATGCTTTTCAAGATATCCCGAAGGTGGTCCTCGGCTAGGTTGCAGGTTCGAACGATGATAATGATCGAACCTGATGTGGGTGTGTTTCTCAGGTGCAAATTCCATCAAGAATAGATTATAGACAGTTAAACGATCGCGAATGTACAATTAATTTGATTATTATTGAGTTTTAATGTTCGAACAGCTATGGTGTCTAAGTGTTTCGGTTTTGTAATTGATTAAACTTGTAACCGATGATTAAACACAATTAAAGTGTGTGTTTAGGTTCGAAACACGTTCATAAAACGATTTGGAACGGTTTGAGGTTGGTTTTCGATCGATTTAAGGTATTTTGGGCCTCGCCGGAGCTTGGCCGGATCTTGGCCGGAGAATCGGCCGGAAAAACGGGGAACAGTGCTTTGGGGTTAAAATTTTGGTTATTTACGCATTTAGTCCCTGTGGTTTTTAGTTTAACATTTTATGTGTAAACCTTTCTTTTGAAGTTTCCAAGATTAACAAAACAACCCCTTGACTTGTATAAATTCTTGTAAATCATTATTATTATTATTGTTATTATTATTGTTATTATTATTGTTATTATTATTGTTATTATTACTGTTATTATTACTGTTATTATTACTGTTATTATTACTGTTATTATTACTGTTATTATTAGTGTTATTATTACTGTTATTATTACTGTTATTATTACTGTTATTATTACTGTTATTATTACTGTTATTATTACTGTTATTATTACTGTTATTATTACTGTTATTATTACTGTTATTATTACTGTTATTATTACTGTTATTATTACTGTTATTATTACTGTTATTATTACTGTTATTATTACTGTTATTATTACTGTTATTATTACTGTTATTATTACTGTTATTATTACTGTTATTATTACTGTTATTATTACTGTTATTATTACTGTTATTATTACTGTTATTATTACTGTTATTATTACTGTTATTATTACTGTTATTATTACTGTTATTATTACTGTTATTATTACTGTTATTATTACTGTTATTATTACTGTTATTATTACTGTTATTATTACTGTTATTATTACTGTTATTATTACTGTTATTATTACTGTTATTATTACTGTTATTATTACTGTTATTATTACTGTTATTATTACTGTTATTATTACTGTTATTATTACTGTTATTATTACTGTTATTATTACTGTTATTATTACTGTTATTATTACTGTTATTATTACTGTTATTATTACTGTTATTATTACTGTTATTATTACTGTTATTATTACTGTTATTATTACTGTTATTATTATTGTTATTATTATTGTTATTATTATTGTTATTATTATGATTATTATGATGATCATTATTTGTTTATTAAGTAATAATTAATAAAATAAGAAGAAGAAGAAGAAGAAGAAAATAAGCATAAATGGCCCATAAGTGTCACATATGGCAACAATGGTCCTTACAAGAATTTAACAATGCAAACTTTTAATTATCACAAAAATACAAGATGTTATAGTCTCCCCAACCTAAAAGAATTTCGTCCCGAAATTAAGAATTAAACTTAAACGAACAAGAGAACAATAATGAAAGATAAGTGTATAACAGACAACGATTGGCATTTGTTTACGGATGAGATACTTCACTTTATGGAATCTTACAAGATTCTTGACATAATGCATGCCAATTTGAACCCTTCCAGTGAAATACAAGACGTTTTGAGATGAAACGTTGGAAAACGACGACGAGTTACCATGGTATGTTAGACTTATAAGCCACCACTTCTAGAATATAATTTCATAGTAAAATGATATCTAGAAATCAATAAAAGGCCAACAATTGTATGAAAGGTTAACTGTCGGGATTTGAGAATCCCAAACGCCACTATATGAAACGATCTTAACGCATATCTTGTGAATATGTATTCCTCCTTTGACCAACCATCGGTCTAAGGATAATACGATATGCGAAGATTTTGAAATGAGTTCACGACGATGGTTAGGAACATTACTAAGTGCAGGAAGATGAATCGATCTTCAAAATTGACGATCGATGTTTAACGACATACCACGATGACGATTATTTGAGACAGATACAAGTCAATTTCTCGACCCGTTATCCTACATAAGTCTATATGGAATTAGTCAATTGGTCTGTAATGCACCATTTGTCATCCTGACACCTAAGATAAGAGGCATTTTAGTTGAAAGAAAAGTTAAAAGAAAAGTTGAAAGGAAAGTTAAACAGGAGATCCATAGGATCACGAATGTTAGGTCCTGTCATATGTGAAGGTAAGACGCTTGGACACATACCAAGTTACGTCTTTTCCTTTATGCCAAACCCATGACTACAAGTTACGAAATTTTATGAACCATTATATCCACATCGCAATGAGGATAATAACGAGTCTTGTTGTTCAACACCACGATAGCCTTTCAATGATTTTCAAGGTTAAGAATTTAAAAGTAATTCAAGAAATGACGCAAGCAATAAGAAAGGTATTTGTAAACATGTTTTGCAAAGTAACAAATTTCCAAATATAGATTGCATACGTAATCGTCAAACCCATAAGTAGAGTCTAAGAACATTCGTATAGAAAGACATGAACACAAGTTGATAATGTCTTTATTTAACAGAAAGATTGTTTAAGAAAAGCTATCATCGCGCAACCAGGTTTTAATTATAACTCATAAGGAAAGTCGATAAGTAAGGAATAAATGGTTCCATATAGCTAGATCATATCAAAACATGAGGATAAAGGAAAAGAAATCGAGTTAAGAATTTAAATGCTCCAAGCTCGGAATCAAAATTAACCTAGAGCGATCGGGTCTCCTTTCAAGTTCAGAGATCATGCTTTGGCTTGATAGGTCGAAACACTAACATTATTTCACCCTTCAAGTTACTACATGCCTCTCGTCACTTGATTACAACCTTGATAAGTTGAAGATCAAGAAATGAGAATAGTCATCAATGTGTGGTTTTCACTCCTAACTTGATGATGTACACCCAAAGTATGACCACTAACTTACCAATCAAAAAGTTTGATCCCCAACTCATTATTAAGGATCCACAGAAATAAGACGAGGTAACTTACTATTAAGGTAAGGGAAATCACTCATATCTTAACGGTGAAGTTTTACAAAAACAAAATATAATAAGACGAACTTCCTCATCAAAATCCAGAATTCACTCTTACTTTGATGAGGTCGTTTCATTTGAGAAAATACAATCCATAAAAATGAAATTATCATCAAGGTATGGAATTCACGCCTATCTTGATGATTGAATTTCATATTAACAAGAAAACAATCGGAAATTGACAATTGTCACCAAAGTACGGGTTTCAATCCTATTTTGGTGAGATCATGTTGTTGGGTATTCTACCTTGGAAGAAACTGAAGATTTCAATAGTATTAAAGTTGAAGACTTGAAGCACGAAATCAACAAAATATTAGTTTAGGGTTTATTTTGTAATTATTTTAATTTCTAGACTAGTATATATATTAACCTATGTCATCTTTGTAAAGGGTGACTAATTCACCACATGTTAGGGTGAATTAGGATTTCTCACCAACAACAATATATCATCATCCCTCATGGATGATGAATTCAACATCATATCATCATTCTTATGAATGATGATTTCAACAATATATCAATAACATCAAGCATTCATCATCATTGTATGTGTTCTTCACGTTCATCATGATTTATTATATTTCAGCATCTAATCATTCAATTCTTATTATCATCAATATGAATCCTAAGATCCAAGCTCATGTTCACGTTCAAATCTTGAACACACAATTGGTATCAGAGCATTGGTGCTCATTGATTTAGATCAATTGATCTATCAGTATTAAAATTGTTTAATTGATTTTCAAACAATTAAATCAACGACTTGTCATTCAGCAAGCATTCTCTCATTGCTTGTTTGATTTAGATCTATATTCAAATCAATTGAATACTAGATCTGAGTCTTCGATAGATTTGTCAATTTTAACATTTAAGTTTTGATTCATACTTTTGCATCAAATATGAGTACTTTTGGTGGAGGATCTTATCAACCGCCAAAGTTGGAAACCAAAACTGATTTTAAATCCTGGAAGATCAAGTTCAGGAATCATGTGAACTACACAGATTCTGACTTGTGGGAGTCCATCACTCAAGGTCCTTATATTCCACCCACTCTTGGGCCGGATTATAATGACAAGAATCAGCCGATCAGCACTAAGGACTTGTCACCTGATAATGTTAAGAAGGTCAAAGTCGATATTAAAGCATACAGCCTGCTTAGTATGGCTTTGCCAGAAGAAATCTTGATCAGGTGCGAGAATTACAAAACAGCAAATTCCCTGTGGAAGATACTTCACACTCTCTGTGAAGGGAGTGATGAGATCCGAAGCATAAGAAAAGACACCCTTAGATCACAATATGAAACTTTTCATCATATTGAGGGTAAATCAATTCCTCAGCAACTCCATAGATTTATGCAACTTGTTACTGAGATGAACATCTTGGAGTTAAAATATACCACTGAGGAACTAAACAAGAAGATGCTCCACACTTTGCCTGAAAGTTGGAAGCAAACAGTCTCCATGTTCAAGAACACCATAGATCTCAAGACAACAGGTCTAGATACATTGGTTGCTAAGGTAGAAGCTCTTGAACTGGATGAACAATCAAGAAACAAGAGTGTGAGAACTCATGTCTCACCTTATCACTTCAAGGAAACCAAAAATGCTGGAAGTGCATTTATCTCAAATAATAAAGGTGATAACTCTTGTACTTTGAGTGATGATGAAGAGGAAGTAAGTTTTTATGCATCCAAACCCACTAAGAAATCATCTCAAAGTAAAAATCAAAAGGAAAAGGGAAAATCTGCAGAGAAAAGAGAGACATCAGCAACTGCAAACTCTTCTCAACATAACAAACAGTCAGAACCAATAACTGTGATATTGGATTCTGAAGAACAAAAAGCAGCCTTTGCAGCTTTTAGTTCTAGCTTTCAAGCATATCTTGGAAGTTCACTTACATCAGCAAACATCTGTCAGCAAGATTGGAGGAACTCCCTCCTGATGTAGTAGAAGAGATGGATCTACAATGGCAGATGGCAATGATTGCTTACAGAGCTAAGCAATATCTGCGGAGAAATAAAAATCTGGCAGCAGCAAGCAAAACATCAAAGATTGGTGTTGATAAGTCAAAAGTTAGATGCTTCAAGTGCAATCTCTATGGTCACTTCTCTAGAGAATGCAACCAACAATCATCTCCGCAGTATCAGCAGCAGCAGCAACAAAATCAGCAGCAACAACAATATCAGAATCAGCAATCAACCTCTCAAAGATCTTTGCATAGACAACCTCAGCTAACATCCCCACCAGCCATAAATACATCAGCAAGACCAAGCAATTCTAAGGAGTCAGGGCTGATCATACTTCAAGATGGAACATGTGACTGGAGTATGTATGAGAAGGAAGTGTTAGAGGAGAATCAAGCATTAATGGCGCATATGGAAAACAAAGTTCCTTCTATGGCCAGAGAGGAACAATCATGGAGAGCTGACAACAAGTGGTATGTTGACAGTGTTTGTTCCAGACATATGACAGGCAACTGTGCACTTCTCCATGACTTCAAACATAAACATACCTCTTATGTGGCATTTGGTGGGGATAAGAAGGGTGGTAAAATTGTTAGTGAGGGAATGGTAACTAATGGTGTTTTAACATTTGAAAAAGTAAATTACTGTGAAAATTTGCAGTATAATTTACTTAGTGTTTCCTAAATTTATGATCAAAATTACTTAACACTATTTGATAACACTAACTGTTACATTCTTAAGCCAGGTTACAGTTCCAGCAGACTGGATCCTTCTTAAAGCATCAAGAAAAGGAAACACATATATCTTAGATATGAACAACACAACACTCACAAATCATGAGACATGCCTGCTGTCTAAATCTTCAGAAGATGAATCTCAACTGTGGTATAGAAGGCTTGTCCATTCCAACATGAAGAACATGAATAAATTGGTGAAAAATGACTTAGTCATTGGATTACCAAAGAAAGAATTTCATTGTTCTAATCATTGTTCTTCATGTTATAAAGGAAAACAACACAGAGTGTCTCATAAATCCAAAACAATCAACACTAACACTACACCACTCAAATTGCTTCACATGGACCTCTTTGGTCCAACCAATGTGCTGAGCATTGGAAAAAGGTAATATTGTTTGGTGATAGTAGATGATTTCACTAGATTCACATGGGTCTTTTTCTTAAAACATAAGAGTGAAACATCTGAAACATTAATGGACTTTGTGATCAAGATTGAGAATCAACTTGATTTAAAAGTTAAAATTTTTAGGAGTGATAATGGAACTGAATTTGTTCATGCTGATCTGGATTCTTTTTGCAGGAATAAAGGGATAGCAAGACAATTCAGTGCCCCAAGAACTCCACAACAAAATGGAGTGGCTGAAAGAAGAAATAGAACACTCATAGAAGCAGCCAGAACAATGCTAGCTGATTCTCAGTTGCCCATTACCTTCTGGGCAGAAGCTGTGAATACAACTTGCAATGTTCAAAATAGAACATTAATTGTCAAAGAACATAATAAAACACCTTATGAGCTCTTATTTAAAAGAAAACCTTTTATAGGATATCTTAGAGCTTTTGGATGTCATGTGTCTGTTTTGAATGCTAAAGAACAATTGGGAAAATTTTCTAAAAAGGCCTATGATGGTTTCTTTGTTGGATATTCATCCACTTCTAAATCATATAGGGTCTATATTCCAGAACATTACATAGTTGAAGAGACTCCTAATGTTTCTTTTGATGAATCCATGTTTACTACCAATGTAAAAGGATCATCTTGGTTATTTGATATCGATGCATTAACTGAATCATTTAACACTGGTTATCTGATCAATGCAGGTGCTGCGGATACATGCTATCCATTTGTGCCTCCAAGTTTGAATGAAGTGCCTCTAACAGCAGATCCACCAAGGGCACAAGCTTCACCTGGACCACAGCAAGAATCATGTCAGCTGCATGAATATACATCCGGAGAAGAAAATTCTTCATCCCCAGCTCATGTAAATACATCCGCAGATGCTCCATCATCCGTAGATGTAAATACTGCTTCAACCACTGATCCTAGGGATGGAGAGGATGTGATGAATCAACAAAACTTGCCAGCTGACCAAGATTGTTCATCCGTGGATGGTGCTGTAACTCCTACGGAAGTACAAAATGCCTCCGTTGATGTTGCAGTTACTCCTGCGGAAGAACAAAATGCTGCTTCCGTAGAACTTCCTGCGGAAGAAGACAACCCAGCAGCAACTAACACACAAGCTGATCCAAATGACCATGAGCCTTTTGATTACTTCATCGACTCAACTTCTCAGCTGACTCCATCTGCTTCAATGGGTTTCTCAAACTTAGACTCCACAGTTCCAGTTGATGTTGTCTCAACAAGCAGAATTCACAAGTCTCATCCAACAGACAATATCATTGGAGACCTGAATGCACGAACTACAAGGAGCAAAGGAGGCGTGGCAAACATTTGTTTGTTCACCTGCTTTTTGTCCCAAACAGTTCCTGCAAACATTACAGCTGCTCTAAAGGACAACAGTTGGATTGAGGCTATGCAAGAAGAACTCCAACAATTCAGAAAACAGAAAGTGTGGACTCTTGTAGACTTGCCTAAAGGTCAACATCCAATTGGCACAAGGTGGCTATTCAAAAACAAGCTGGATGACAGAGGTATCATCGTGAGAAACAAGGCTAGGCTTATTGCTCAAGGATATACTCAGGAAGAGGGGATAGACTATGATGAAGTCTTTGCACCAGTTGCCAGGATTGAAGCTATAAGGGTTTTCCTAGCTTATGCCTCCTTCAAGAAGTTCACAGTCTATCAAATGGATGTGAAGTGTGCTTTCCTTTATGGGAAAATTGATGAAGAAGTCTATGTGGCTCAACCCCCTGGATTTGAAGACCCTGATTATCCACATAGAGTATACAAGCTTGACAAAGCTTTGTATGGTCTTCATCAAGCACCCAGAAAGTGGTATGACACACTGTCATCCTTCCTGCTGAAGAATGGCTACAAGAGAGGCACCATTGATCAGACACTCTTCCTCAAACATGAACATCAAGATCTTTTGGTGGTTCAAATATATGTTGATGACATAATATTTGGATCAACCAACAATAAGCTGTGTCAAAGCTTTGAAGACTTAATGAAATCTGAATTTCAGATGAGCTCCATGGGAGAATTGACATTCTTCCTTGGCTTACAAGTTCATTAGAAAACGGATGGCATTTTCATCAATCAAGAAAAGTACATTCATCAAATTTTAAAGAAGTACAATCTTGCTGATTCCACTTCTTGCAAGACACCAGCCTTAACAATAGACAAGATTGTGCCTGACCCTGCTGGAAAATCAGTAGATCAAAGATTGTATAGATCAATGATCGGTTCTTTAATGTACTTAACTGCCAGTAGACCTAACATCATGTTTGCTGTTCGTGTTTGTGCCAGGTATCAATCAGACCCAAAGGAGTCCCATCTGAATGCTGTGAAGAGGATTTTCAGATATCTGAAAGACAAACCTGCATTAGGACTTTGGTATCCCAAAGATGGAGATTTCAGCCTCTACTCCTATTCAGATAGTGACTATGGAGGGTGCAACAACAACAGAAAATCCACAACTGGTGGATGTCAGTTTCTAGGACCAAAACTTGTTTCGTGGCAGTGCAAGAAGCAAACAAATGTATCTGTATCCACAGCTGAAGCAGAGTACATAGCTGCTTCAGCAGGTTGCTCTCAAGTACTTTGGTTGCAGAACCAATTACTTGATTATGGTTACAATTTCCTTCATACACCAATTCATATTAATAATTCAGTTGCTATGTTTATAACTGCTAACCCAGTTCAACATAGTAAAACAAAACACATTGAAATCAGATACCATTTTCTGAGAGACTGCTCTGAAAAGGGTCTAATTAAGTTAGTCAAAGTGGACACAACAAATCAGCTTGCTGATTTGTTCACTAAAGCATTTGATTCTGTTAGATTTAATTTTCTGATAGAATCTTTGGGGATGATTAACTTAGAATAAATCAACAAAAGCATATGACTGACTTTGTGCAGAGTAATAGTTAAGGATAAATTATGTGTCTGATAGAACATCTGTACATGCATTATATATGGGAAATGATAGTAGACTATACTTGGTTATTAAACAAAAACTCAATCTGACTTATATCATACTGATATGTGAGTAGGTTCATCTTGAGTGGAAACAAAGCTAAGAGCATGCCAAACTAAAAGATTCAGGTAACTGTCTGTGGGGATTCCATTTGAGAATCAGGAAGGTATGTTCTCTCCTGATGTGATCAAATCACTTACACAAGCACACTATGTAAAATACTTTATAATCTTCTATCTTTGCAATGTCATATTCCCTCTGTTTTGTGTAAACAAAGACCTGGGGATATGATCCAAGAGTATGATCTTCATTCTCCCTCTGTTTTGTGTAAACAAAGACCTGGGTTAAGTTCACCTCTGTTTTACGAAAGTAAAGACCTGGTGACTATGCAGATCATATCTCAGCTCTCATAAGAATCACTTGTGCTTAATTGTACATCACTTCAAAGAGCTTCAACATCAAAGTATTCATGAGATTGTAATATGTCTCAAGATAGAACTTATAATTTAATGTACATAGTCCTTAAGTGTGAAAAGTAGTGATTTGCCTCACCTACGGAAGACATACTCTAATGAAAATTGAATGTGGGACTCATGATTGTTACTGATTAACAAACTTCACAACATGATAAATAGCATGCCTAGTTGATACATTACTCATGTTTGAATTTCAGTGGATCTATATACTTACAATCAAGTGTGTAGTGAATCAACTAATCAACATCAACAGAAGCCAAGTCATAGTATGATCCCTCTATATATATATGCATGAATGTAATTGTTTAAGCCAGATGTTTAAATTGTCCTCTTAACTGATTTTCTCTCACTTAGACTGTCATATGCCTGTCATGCCGGTTTACAACTTAAATTTATGATAAATGCAACAGTCTAACATTAATCACAAATTTAGGGGGAGTAGTTCATGCATGAAAAACAATAAAAAGCTGATAATTGATTTAATTTACTTTGAAGGAATTGGAACTTGAGCACTAACTTGAATGCAGGATACAGGACACTTGCTTTCTTGTACTTAATTGCCATGCAAATAAAGTCAACAATATCCAACATCAACATTTGATTCTACTCAGTAGATATCATACATTTAAAGTTTTTAAAACTTTAAGTTCCACAGAAGTTTCTGTAATACTTCTCATCCGTAGAAGTAAAAGTGAAATTTCTACATCCGTAGAAGTCTCAGTAATACCTCTCATCCGTAGAAGTATTATGTGATTTCTGATTCAGCAGCAAAACAAATGCACTGTTTGAACTTATACATCCGCAGATGTTAAGACATCCGCAGATGTTAAGGTTCCGCAGATGTTCTGCGGAAGAAGTAATGCATTCTAAATAAACTTGGTATGCGGAAAGGAATAAATGGGAGTGGGCCCAACATAATTAATAAAAGAAATTAATGTGTTCGCCTATAAATAAGGTTTCTAACTCTTAGAATTCATTTTTACAGAGCACTTTTTCACTTTTAACCTAGAAAATCGCCCACTTTCCCTCTCTTTCAAACTTTCAAAAAATCCGTTCCAAGAAAACTTAATCAACATTATCCAGTAATCGATTACTGTTACTGCGAAGGTAAATCATGTTCTAAACATCAGTACGGAACTGGTTAATCGGTTATTGCCATTAAAACGATTCAACTGCATGTATGCTAACTCGATTTTCTTTACAGATGGCAAACAGATTCGCAAAAGAACACAACGTGTGCACGTTCTTAAATGCTGATGATCCTGCGGCTGAAGGATGTCGAGATATCATAAGATATCTTCGGCGGTCCAGGCTCTTCTACGCCTTAACGGCAGAGCCTGTGATCCATCAAGCGCACATAATCGACTTCTGGAACTCAGCACGAGTTGAACAACAAGGTGATGAGGAAGTGATTGCTGCTGAGATTCTGAATAAGCGTCTTCGAATCACTGAAAGCACCATACGAAGATGTCTAGAATTGGGTGATAGAGAGATAGGGCACCCCAATGTATTCGAGAATGAATACATTGAGAAGGTATTCAACCTGATGGGGTACGATGGAGATTACGAGAAAGGGGAGATCAAAAAGGGTAGGCTGTGCAAACCGTACCGATTCTTATGCCATACCTACCTAAAGTGCATGTCAAACAGGAAGTCGGGGCTCGATAGATTTTCTCGACACATATCATCTGGAATCATTGGGATCTTCGAGGGTAGAATCTATAACTACTACAAGTATATCTTCAATTGTTTAAGTGAACAAGTGAAACTTCAGAGGAATGATAAGATGTACATGTTCCCAAGATTTATACAGCTTGTGATCAACTCAGAACTTCCAAGGTTGGACAGAGTTGGCGAAGTGTTTGTGCAAGCACACTTGGGCAAATCAGTGCTGAACAAACTCAGTGGGAAGTACTAGGGTGAGGACATGCCAATGTTTGCCCATGTAGTGGATGCCCAAGCAGACCTGCCACAAGAGTTGGTTTGGGCAGATGAAGCAGAGTCATCTGCTGATTCTGCACAAGCATATCATTCACCATTCCAAACACCACCACACCAACACCACTCACCAATCCAAACTCCACCACTCCAACATCAATCACCTAGCCAAACACCCCCTCAACAATCACAATCACCAGCAAGCATCAACACCCAACCGATATCCCCAATTCATCACCATCAATCACCTCTGCTGATATCCTCATCTTCCACCAAAAACACTCAGCCAATATCTCCAGTCCAACAACAATCACCATCACCTTCTCATTCATCATCACATCACACTCAACCTTTCTCTCCACTACAAATTCAATCCCCTGTACAACCACCACCAGAATCACCAAAACATCCATCACCGGAAAGTGCTGGCACTGAACCTTTTGAGATAACTGAGTCCGTACACTCTGTACACTCAGGAGACACTGAGATATTATCTTAAGCTAGCACTGTTCCCTTCTCACCCACACACAGAAGAACAAGTGTCATCAGCACATACTGAGCCCATATCTTCACTGAAAGATGAACAAACTGCTGATGAGCACGGGGAAGTACAAGGATTTGCTTAGGATGTCATTGCATACCATGAAGATGACTTGAGTGACAGTGACATTCCTGTCAGTAAAAGCTTTTTGGTTGCTGAGTACAACAAGTTAGTACTCAAATCAAATAAGAGAAAACAAAGAATTCAAGAGCTGAAAGGTATAATTCAAGAAAAAGATGAAGAGCTAATGAAGAAAGATGCAAGGCTAAAAAGGTTGAGAGAAGATGCACTAAGCAACAATGAAGTTATTGATGCATTGTTGCAAAGAGAACAAGAGTTGGAGGCATCTTTAAAAATTGAGCAAAATGATAAAGCTGAGCAAATCAAACAGAAAGATGAAGAGATAGAGAAGCTGAAAAGAAAAATCTCAGCTCTAAAAACAAAAGAGGCCCCAAGTGTTGATCATTCAAAACAGTCAGCTGAAGCTTCTAAGCAACTGATTCTGTACTCCCGGAAAAGAAAATACTTGGGAGCAATCAAAAGGAAATCCGAAGGAGATGACTGTATCTGTGACAGGAGATGGAGTCCCCCACTGGTGAAAAGGGAGGAAAGGCCGATGATCTTCTAACAATAGCAGACATCATGAAAGAGAGGCCTGATTCTAGCATGTTCATGACCCTCATCAACCATGGTTTTCCATATGACATGGTTGAGAGGATGAATACATCTGAGATGAAGAATGCACTGAAATAGTTTGAGTTTGCAAGGTTCATAATCCCAAACTGTGATTATGATGCCTTTACAATCTTTCAGTCATTGGAGAAAATTAAAAAAGATCTGGGCCACTGTGACACAGCCAAACTGACCAAGTACAACATGACTTGCTGGTTACAGGGCCATAACTACAAACCGCATGAGCTTAAAGGCAGAACTACTGGAGAATTGCGGAGGATGATGGAGCATGTAATGAAGGTGGAATTGGAAACCGGTGTCAAATTCAGAACCACAGCTCCTCATCTAACTGATGACAAACAAAGCAAACTGTCAGCTGATCCAATAACTGTGGAACCCAAGGATCAGCATAAAGCAAAGGATAAGCTCATCAGGGAACCAAGGGAAGTCATCCCAGGTAAAGTATGGCCCCTTGGTACCACTGTTAGAGAAATCACTGATCAGAAGTCCACTCTGATTCAGTTGATTGATCATCTCACAACTCCCAACTCAGCTGAAGAAAACAAGATCATAGCATGGAAATATGATCAAGAGTGGGATTGTGCAGTGATCAAAAGGACATCAGGAAGAGTTGAATACTTCCATGATGTGTTTTTAGTTCTCTGCCTTCCTGAGAATGATCTAAAGGACCTGCAAAGCCTTAACATGACAAATTATCCAATACATCCAAGGGGCAGGGACTTCTCAAGCAGAGTGGGTCAACTGAAAACAAAGTTCAAAGATGATGTGCTGATAGAAGCTAAAAGAGATGATGATGGGCACAGAAGAAGAATTCAAGGGCTGAAAAGATACAAGTCCAATGCCTCTGAATCAGTAGATGATGAATTTCTAAAGAGGGTTGGCTATAACAACAGAACCTCAGCAGCCATCAAGCACATTGAAAGGACTCAATACACACTCCCTACCACTGAATGGGGATATGTAGAGAGGACAAAAGAACTGGTGCTGCTTAGGAATGCAGAGAACAAACGAGCTGAAAAGATCAGGATCTTTGATCCTGCGGAAATCAAGTTGCTTCATCCGAGCTACACTTCCTACCTTCATGACAAATTCTTTCCGAAGCTGAGTGATGAAGCAGCTCAAAATGATCTGTTCCTGCATGTTCACGTGATACAAGTGATTGACAAACTTCATGCAAAGGCCTACAAACGACGCAGACACAATGCAGGCTTGCTGAAGGGAACAGAGTATGATGAAGTCATAGAACTTCGCCTCTCCGAACAAGATAAACTTGAAGTAGTGAAGAATGATAGAGTCTTGGAGACTCTCACTACAGAGGAGGATGTTCTGGGACTTGGCTTTGAGACTCTGAAGAAGATCAGCAAAATGGAGATCAAATACAAGTATGATGATCAAAAGGCAGCTGTATCTTACTTCTACAACAAAATCATATCAAGAGTCAAGGAGCTTGCTGTTTTGAAGGACTGATTACAAGGAGCTAAGCCTAAGGGGGAGTATTGTTAGATCTAGATTATATAGGGCTAGATCAGTTTTGTATAGGCTTAGTACTTGAATCAAGTCTTGTAATTAATATTTGTAACAGTCAATATATATATATATATGTGTGCATTGAATCTATAGGTTAACCCCATATATATGTGTGTTGATTTGTGACTTGACAGGGAAAAACAATATACTTGGACGGATTCCTGAAATTGACCAAGTGTAAGAAACATCTACGGATGAACATTATTGTTAATCCGTAGATATGTTTCTTACAAGACCAAATGACCAAGTGAATGTTCCTGCGGATGATCAAGTACCATGAAGTGAAGACTCCTACGGAAGAAGGATTTCCTACGGAAGAACAACTCTTCTACGGAAGACCAATTCATCTACGGAAGAACAAAAGTTCTGCGGACGACAAGACTCCTGCGGAAGAACATTATACTTGTGCGATTGCTAATACCAAGAAGTCAAACAAGTCAACACAATCAATAACAAATCCTGAGAGATCTGGTGTTTCCTTAACCGACTCAAACCGTGTATAAATATGAGTCCTAGGTTTCACATCTCGAAGAACACAATCAATCAATATTACGGCTGTCAAGAGTTACATCATTGTGCAACCCTAACCGCCGTCACATCAACATCAACATTATTCGATTCACTGAATTCGTTGTTCATAGTTATTCGTTATTATTCTTTTGTAATCATTACTTTATAGTTAATGAAATACGTTTGAATAATTATTGATTTCGCATTTATTGTGTTTCTGTGGTTGTATTCATCATTAATCATTAAAACAATTAAACGTCAATTAGTAATAATTTCGCTATCATTAAATTGATTTATTTTAATACTGATAATTCCTGAATTGAGATCCTAGGATTCACAGTTGGTATCAGAGCTGGAGTTGTTGGATTCATATTGATTTTGATGAGATTTCATGGTTGGATTGTTGAAATAATTGAAGATCTGAAGAAAACAATTCAACAATCAATTCAACATTCATGTTTGCGGCTGCCTCAAGTATCAAACATATTAGGGTTTGCGGCTGCCTCAAGTTTCAAACAAATTAGGGTTGCAAAAGAAGCTATTATAAGCAGCTTGTGTCGGAAGTTTGTAAGCTGCAATGTGCAGCTGCCAAAGATGTCCCTTGCGAACCAAGGGAGCTGTCGAAGGCAGCCCTTGCGAACCAAAAGAGGCTGCCGAATAGGGACTGCCGATTAGGGCTTCTTGCGGCCGAATGAGGATGCCCTAATTAGGGTTTGTCGAATAAGAGGCTGCTGTAAGTGGCCTTTGTCCGATTAGGGTTGCTTGCGGATGGTTGAGGCTGCCGTGAGCAGCTCTTGCGAATTAGGGCTGCCACATTAGGTATGCCGAATTCGGGTTTGCAACCTAGGGTTGCAAATGGACTCGTGAACACCATTGGGTTTTGTTTCTTGGGCTCCATCATTATACAAAAACATTAGTTGGAATTGGGCTTAAGTATTGAAGATTGGGCTTATGATCAACAAAACAAATTTGGGCCTCGTATTTGGGCTCTCAACAACCAAAAACAAGTGACATTAAGTTACATAATATAGTTGTACCAAAGTTTTGAAGACCTCGCTTCCGCATCAACGACATATTTCTCGACTTTGGACAACTATCTAACAAAAACTAGATCAAGCTTCAACTCATATTGGAAATCTACAATTTAGGGGGAGTATTGTTGGGTATTCTACCTTGGAAGAAATTGAAGATTTCAATAGTATTAAAGTTGAAGACTTGAAGCACGAAATCAACAAAATATTAGTCTAGGGTTTATTTTGTAATTATTTTAATTACTAGACTAGTATATATATTAACCTATGTCATCTTTGTAAAGGGTGACTAATTCACCACATGTTAGGGTGAATTAGGGTTTCTCACCAACAACAATATATCATCATCCCTCATGGATGATGAATTCAACATCATATCATCATTCTTATGAATGATGATTTCAACAATATATCAATAACATCAAGCATTCATCATCATTGTATGTGTTCTTCACGTTCATCATGATTTATTATATTTTAGCATCTAATCATTCAATTCTTGTTATCATCAATATGAATCCTAAGATCCAAGCTCATGTTCACGTTCAAATCTTGAACACACACATGTCATTCGTGAAATGCAAGTTTCAATGAGAATAATTGAAGTCAATCCTCAAGATAAGGAAATCACCCCGATACCAAGGATGAAATTTCATAAAACACACAATTGGAAACCATTTATCAAAACGAATGAAGAATCATCACCAAAGTAAGGGAATCACCCCTGTTTTGATGAGTTAGAATCATTTAGGAGATACGAGTGTTCTTAGTCATAGGTTGACTTACAACTTTTGCATCTCTCATGGTGCAAATGGTACGAAGTTTGACATAACAGCGAAAAGAAAACGAATATCAATTAGAAATTCAGGAAATTTCAAGTTACATCAATGTAACAAAAGAGAAAATCATGCTTACAAGCTTAAGATCAAAGTTCGAGATAGCAGAATTTGTTATGATGGTGTTCAAAATCTTGAATAATTTAAATCAGGAAGACAAAATCAAGGACAAGAATGATTCAACATCACAATGAGATGTGAACATTCGATTCATAAGCAAAGGGAATACATGGACTTCTCAAGATATGAGATCAGCCATAACCTTATTGAAGACACGCGTAATTATAAGTGGTCACTCATCTCAAAGGTTTCAAGTCAAGTAAACGGATTCAATGGTCGAATCAAATCACTAGTTACACTTTGACTAGACAAAGTATCCTGAGATATGGAAATTACACCTTACAACATTGCATGTCTTTAGTTATGGGACACATTTTCAAGGGGATTTGAAAACCATAAGTAACGATTTAAAGTTTTGAAGACCATTCGGTTTAGATTCCTAATATATTTGGGTATAACAAGAGTCATGTACGCGTTGATCAAGGTGTAGAAATAGCTACATGAAACGCCTAACGTGTAACGATGTTTAAACGTGGGAGTTGAAAGGTAAGACGAGTTCAATATCAAAGGAACATTATGTATGATAAGAATGAGAAGAAACCAGTTCAAGGAATCAAAGATTTTTAAGATACAAAGAGAATGGTTCCATTTGGTAACGCATTACCATTTGGAATCGTTGACACGTCAAGGTAAATTGACCCATTTGTCATAGAGACTTGTGTATGTTGACCATAGTTTATCACTCATCCCAGAAATCCCCAGGTAAACATAACTGGTCTCATAATGAGATTTATACTATTTGCTTGCCTTAGCCCGAAGGCCTTTTGCCAGGAAATCCAGAATACAGGTGTCTATATGTCACACAAATTTCTTTGGTTCATAGAATCAAAACCTTGATGAGATTTTCATAGATTAAACATAGAGTCTAAAGAATTGAACCCACGACAATAAGTGTAGATCCCACATGTCGTTGAGAATAAGTTTAGGAAGTTCATTTATCGGGGAGAGTCAAAGAGTCAAAGTTAAGTTTAGGGAGACAAGTAACTAAGTTTAAGCATACATAAGGCAATTCCTATGTTAAGACATCAAGTTGCACAAAAGGCATAGTATTATGTAACATGCAAACAGTATGTAAGCACAAAGGTATAGAGATCTTTCTATGAGGTTCATGCAACTATAGTCTAGGTCACTATTTCTAATAACCTAAATCCCTATAGTTATGGGCTCTGATACCAATCTGTCACACCCCAACCTTGACGGCGGAATCGTCGAAGTGTGAGAGTTACGATTGTTCACAGCCACGTAACGCTATTATTAATTCCAAATATATTAATCAAGATTCAATTGTAACAATACAAGTAAAAGGCTCAAACAAAGATACATCATGAATATAAAGTTGAAAGTAACAAGATCATTGTTTATTTCTCTAAGTCCGGTCCTAAGTGAGATAAGCTTTAAAGAGTAGAACGCATACTTGGGTTATTCCTGAAACATGTTAAAAATAAAAGGTCAACATAAAAATGTTGGTGAGCATTCCATAGTTTTCAATACATAAAATATATATAAGATGACAATTCAAGTCATAAGTTAGTGAATAAAGTGATTAGGGATGTTATGAACAATGCAACAATCAAACCTCGACAAAGTTTTACAAGTCTCAAACGTTTACAAGATTATACGATCAGCTAAGTGTACTTGGATCAACCAAGCAGGCTTGTCTGGCCCATAGATCTATGACTTCGCTGGGCTAGCAATAGTTAATGATTGTACATATAACGCCATAACATGGTAACCACAAAAGTTCAACTAACCACAACTTTACATGGTGAATTGCCATAAAGTTTACAAGTCTCGAATAAGTTTACAAGTGCAATGATATAAGTTAACATGTTTCACCCCAAAGTGTGAAAATAA
The DNA here is from genome assembly GCA_024085815.1 of Flaveria linearis. Classification (NCBI taxonomy): domain Eukaryota; kingdom Viridiplantae; phylum Streptophyta; class Magnoliopsida; order Asterales; family Asteraceae; genus Flaveria; species Flaveria linearis. Next base: position 41,083,361 of record CM044015.1, read on the forward strand.
GAAAAAAAGGTATGGAAATACTCACTTGGCAAATAAGTAGGACAATTAATAAGAATTATCAATAAACATTCCAACTCAATCCTTCACGAGGTACCTAAAAAATGTATATATTTACAAGATTTTTTGCTAGATAATAAGTTTAACGAATTAACGAAGACTACGGTTCAATGTGGTATTAGGGATTGTCAAATTATGTTTAACAAATGGAACCATTTATATTTATTAATATCAGCGAACATTATAAAGTTTTATAATAAAATTATAACACTTATGCTAATTTCCTAAAGGTTAAATGAAGTCTAATAAACATAATCTTAACAATAGTTTTAGCGTTTAAAATAATCACATTTGTGGAACAAATATTTGGTTAAAGTATAGTTTCTATTTATAAAAGTAAGTATAAAAGATATAATTAAAAGTGTTTTAAGATATAAAATTAATTTATATTTTAGAGATATAAAATTGGTGGAAAGAAGTATAAAAATATTTGTGATAAAGAAAGTATAAAAATATCTCTTTTTAAGAAATTAATTTATAAAAAGTAATTAAAATTATTTTAGAATTATCAGATTTTATAAAATGGTTTTATTTAAATATATATATATATATATATATATATTGAAGCCCAAAAGAAAACAAAAAGAATTGTTTCTCAGGTGCAATTACCATCAAGAATAGATTATGGACAGTTAAACGATCGCGAATGTACAATTAATTTGATTATTATTGAGTTTTAATGTTCGAACGGCTATGGTGTTTAAGTGTTTCGGTTTTGTAATTGATTAAACTTGTAACCGATGATTAAACACAATTAAAGTGTGTGTTTAGGTTCGAAACACGTTCATAAAACGATTTGGAACGGTTTGAGGTTGGTTTTCGATCGATTTAAGGTATTTTGGGCCTCGCCGGAGCTTGGCTGGATCTTGGCCGGAGAATCGGCCGGAAAAACGGGGAACAGTGGTTTGTGGTTAAAATTTCGGTTATTTACACATTTAGTCCCTGTGGTTTTTAGTTTAACATTTTATGTGTAAGCCTTTCTTTTAAAGTTTGCAAGATTAACAAAACAACCCCTTGACTTGTATAAACTCTTGTAAATCATCATCATCATCATTATTATTATTATTATTATATTATTATTATTATTATTATTATTATTATTATTATTATTATTATTATTATTATTATTATTATTATTATGATCATTATTTATTTATTAAGTAATAATTAATAAAATAAGAAGAAGAAGAAGAAAATAAGCATAAATGGCCCATAAGTGTCACATATGGCAACAATGGTCCTTACAAGAATTTAACAATGCAAACTTTTAATTATCACAAAAATACAAGATGTTACAACGTCCAAGTGGTGGATCTACCATTTGTTATTAGCTGCTAGAGCTATTAGAAATCGAATGGTTTCTATACGTATGACCGGGGCAAACACCTCATCAAAGTCAATTCCCGGTTGTTGGACATATCCTTTCGCTACGAGTCACGCTTTATGTGCCTGGCTCCGTTCGGTAGTTCGGCTAGGACCCAAGTTTTGTTTTTCTCAATGGAGTTGATTTCGGTTTCCATCACCCTCCTCCATTCCAGTTTGTTCTTTGCCTCATGGTAGTTACTAGGTTCGTCGGCCGTGAGTGGTTGGGTGTCTTCATGTCCAAGGTTTAGTTCGTAGTCGGCCAGACGTGCGGGTAAGGTTGTGTGTCGAGATGATCGCCTTAAGTTGGTTTGGCCGAGACCTGCAGTGCCTGAATTCTGGGCCACCTCATCCCCTAATGGGACTGCTGTGGAAAGGGCTTCCTAGCTTGCTTTCCGACCATGCATGATTCATAACATTGTACCTCATGGTTCACAGTGGGCATAACCGTGACCATCTTCGTCATTGTCTACATTGTTTGGAAGTTGAGGTGGCCGAGCCTAGCATGCCATTGTCACACCCCAACCGATGGCGGAAACATCGGGGCGCGAGAAGTGATAGATTGTTCAAAGACATCATAGGACTAAAATGACAATAAATTAAGATTAAATTTCATTTTCATTAATCAACGTAACATTACAGTGTTTCAAATAAACATACAATAATTTGGAGAAATGTCTAAAACAAACATAACAAAATGATAGATTTGGTGTGTTTCTAGGTCCCCTAATTGAATTTCATGATAAAGCTTCAAGCATTTCCTGCAACATGTATAAAATATTGGTCAACATATGAATATGTTGGTGAGCATACAAATTTGTATACATAGCATAATAGTGAATAAATTTCAATTCAACATGAGTAAAGTATACTAAAGTTTGTACATTGCTAGCATGCAAAGCCATAATCAAACCAAAGTGTCCACTAGCGTAATCTTAGCATCAAAAGTGAGCAAGACCGTAAAGATTGATAACTTAACATAAACCCATCATAATAGGGCGGATGTGCTAGTCCTATAGTGCTATACATGTTAAGGGAGGTTTAGATTGCTTGCAAGATAATGTATTCTAGAATGTATTCACAAATAGTATAACAAGTAAGCATGTTTGTATGAATTGAGTTTTAGAATAAGTTTGATTGAATGTATGCTTGAGTGTATTTGATAAATGATACATGTTACAACCCAAATAGTGTTAAAATAAAAGGGGTGAAGTATGACTCACGGTTTCGATAGGAAAAGTTCCGAGTCGTGAGTAGATGGATTTGGGAGGATTAGACACCGGTTAACCTAACAAGGAAAACGGGTTTGTCTTAGATTCGGATTTGAGTACTTGTACGTATGTATATAGAATCATAGAAGTCATGTATCGCCAATGGCGGACCAAAACACAATTCACCAACTAGTGTTGGAGATTCGGATGGTAAAGTTAGTACGTTAGTGTACCCTCCTCGAAGGAGGTCATGAGATACGAAGGTAGGGTAATAATCCACAAACCTTTGTAAATACTTACATAATAGTTTAAATGTTTAAAGTATAGATATACTACATATAATATCTCAAGTAATCCGGGTGAGTTATGGTGGGAAAGCCCTACTTGAAGAACCAAAGTTCTTCAAGATTGCCATTTGAACCTTAACATAAGCTTTTCAACATGGTAAAGTTGAATACTTAGTTTGGTTTATCACACTTGTTGTTATGTTAGATTACTTGAGTAATAAAAAGATATAAAGTTAAGTTCAAAACTCATTCATTTCTGGATTTTTACCTTAACTCAAGTCATCCAACAATGAGGTTTGTTGGAGACAAGGTTTGGTTCAAGGAAAATCCAAGTTTGAACAAGGTAAACCCAAGAGCAACAATTTCATAAAGTTTAGCCACTTGGGAACCCATTTTAGGTGCCTCCCCCTTAGTGTTTACCATTGTAAACCTAGAGGATAGTCCATGGGTTTGTTCCAAGTGGTTTAGTATGTTTTAAAATAAGATTAAAGCTTGTTAAAAGATTAAAAACATCAAGGACAAAAACAAAATAAAAATTCAGCCTTGTAAAACTAGCTTTTGGACCTCATTATAGATGGCTTCCACTCAATGTTGCCAAGGCAAAGTCATTGGGGATAGTCCTAGAGGTGTATCCATGAAGCTAGATGCAAGCTTTAAGTATTAGAAGCAAGAAAAATGGGTTAGAATGGTGTTCTAACCTTGAAGGTTTTGTGCAGAATTTTTGTGAAGAAGAAGAGAACTTTGAGAGAATTTGAGAGTGTTTTGGTGGGATGTGAAGTGTAAAAGTGTTTTGTGGGGGTGGAGGATAGTTTATAAAGGGAAGGAGTTGGGTTTAATGGGCTTTAATTAGGTTAAAAAAAAGGGAAAATGGGCTTAAACCCGAGTGGGTTTCGGTTTGACTAGTCAACAAAACCATCAAACTTGTTTTCGCGATTCCCGCTTCGTTATAACTCCGTTTCGTACGCGGTTTTTTTCTACGTTCACCATTTTCAGAGTAATTTCATATGGATAAAAGTAATTTAACATTCATGGTACTAATAATTGGGTTTGGTGCATTGATCTTGATACGGTTCGAGAGTTACGATCACCAACTTGTGTTTGTGTTGAGCTTGGACCATTGGACTTGGTTTTGGGCTTTTCTTTTGGGTTATTTTACGTGTTTTAAGAACCTTAATTATGTTTTAAAGATTTGGGCTTGTTTACAAGTTAGTTGGGTTCGCTCATGAACACCCGGTTACGTATGATTCCGATTGGTTTTATATTTGCAGCGTGTCGTAAGTATATTTGAATGCATATAACGTTTCTTTTAAGCATGTGTAACATATAAGTATATAGAATAACTTTTAATAATACTTCCATTGATCAAGACTCAAGAGTACAAGGGTACGAATTGATGAATTACAAGGTACAAGGACTAAAATGAAACAACAAAAAGTACGGGCGTTACAGTCTCCCCTACTTTAGAAAATTTCGTCCCAAAATTTCACTAAGAAGTAGATTCTGAATAAAAAAGGTGCGGGTACTTGGCTTTCATTTGGTCTTCCCGTTCCCAAGTAAATTCAGCATCACGCTTTGCTTCCCAACGTACTTTGACTATAGGAATACGACTACGCTTGAGTTGTTTGATTTCACGGTCCATGATTTCTACGAGTTTCTCAACGAAGTGCATGGTCTCATCAATACGAATCTCATCAATTGGGACATGAAGACTTTCATCAGCTAGACATCTTTTAAGATTTGAGACATGAAATTTTGGATGGATATTGTTAAGCTCTTGCGGTAGGTCAAGTCGATAAGCCACTTTACCCACTCTTTCAAGGATTTTGAAAGGACCTACGTATCGGGGTGTAAGCTTTCCTTTCTTACCAAAACGCACTACTCCCTTCCAAGGAGATACTTTAAGGAGTACAAGATCACCGACTTCAAATTCCATGGGTTTACGTTTTTTGTTTGCATAATCCTTCTGACGGTATCTTGCTTTGATCATGTTATCCCGGATTTGCAAGACCTTATCCGTCGTCTCTTGAATGAGTTCGGGTCCAGTGATTTGTGCCTCACCAATCTCATGCCAACAAATGGGTGATCGACACTTTCGTCCATAAAGAGCTTCAAATGGTGCCATTTTGATACTCGAGTGATAACTGTTATTGTACGAAAATTCGGCCAATGGCAAATGTACATCCCAATTTCCACCAAAATCAATGACACACGATCGAAGCATATCTTCAAGGGTTTGGATAGTACGTTCGGATTGACCATCCGTTTGAGGATGAAAAGCCGTACTAAGATTGAGTTGAGTTCCTAAAGCCGATTGAAAAGATCGCCATAGGCGGGAAGTGAAACGACCATCTCGGTCGGAAATGATGTCTAGAGGAATACCATGACGGCTGACGATTTCTGCAGTATAGATACGAGCTAGTTTCTCAACAGAGTAATCTTCACGAATTGGGAGAAAGTGCGCAGCTTTGGTCAATCGGTCAATGATCACCCAAATACTATCATGCCCGGAAGATGTTCGTGGGAGTTTGGTGATGAAATCCATGGCAATACTTTCCCATTTCCACACCGGAATTTCTGGTTGTTCAAGTAATCCAGAAGGACGTTGATGTTCGGCTTTAACTTTTGAACAAGTGAGACACTTAGCCACAAAGAGAGCAATATCCTTCTTCATACCCGGCCACCAATAAGTACGACGAAGATCTTGATACATCTTGTCCGCACCGGGATGAATGGAATATCGTGACTTATGTGCTTCATTCATTACAAGAGTACGAAGGTTGTCACGGTTTGGAATCCAAATACGATCGAGGTAATAGAGAATTCCATTAGATTTAGATTCAAGTTGGTCTTCAACACCACATTGCATCTCGTTGTACAAATTGTTTTCAACGACCGATGAGTGTTGGGCTTCACGAATACGAGTTTGAATGTCGTTTTGGATTTGAAAACAATGAGGACGATTGGTTACACAAATGCTTTGAGCATTGACATGACTCTTTCGGCTAAGAGCATCGGCCACGACATTTGCTTTTCCAGGGTGGTAACGAATTTCACAATCATAGTCGTTCAACAATTCAACCCATCGTCGTTGACGCATGTTGAGATCCTTTTGATTAAAGATATGTTGGAGACTCTTATGATCTGTGAATACCACACATTGAGTACCATAAAGGTAGTGCCTCCAAATCTTTAAAGCGAAAACAACAGCTCCGAGTTCAAGATCATGGGTCGTGTAGTTCTTCTCGTGGGTTTTGAGTTGTCTTGACGCATAAGCGATAACCTTGCCTCGTTGCATAAGGACACAACCGAGACCTTGATTTGAAGCATCACAATAAACCACAAAATCGTCATTTCCATCGGGAAGGGTTAAGATGGGTGCGTCACAGAGCATATGCTTGAGGGTTTGAAAGGATTCCTCTTGTTTGGGACCCCAAATAAAAGGTTTATCTTTTTGGGTCAAAGAGGTGAGAGGTATGGCGATTTTTGAAAAATTGGAGATGAATCGACGGTAGTAACCCGCCAATCCGAGGAAGGAACGTACTTCGGTAGGGGATTTTGGAGCAACCCACCCTTTGATAGCATCGATTTTGGCAGGATCAACATGAATGCCCTTTTTGCTTACAATATGACCAAGGAATTGAACTTCTTTCAACCAAAATTCACATTTGGAGAATTTGGCGTAAAGTCGTTCGGCTCGAAGAAGTTCCAAGATCAAACGTAAGTGTCGTTCATGTTCGGATTCGGTCTTAGAATAGATTAGAATATCGTCAACGAACACAATTACAAAATGATCCAAGTAAGGTCTACACACGCGGTTCATCAAATCCATAAAGGCTGCGGGTGCATTGGTCAAACCAAACGGCATAACCATGAACTCGTAATGACCATACCTTGTGCGGAATGCGGTTTTTGGAATATCTTCTTCACGGATTCGGAGCTGATGATAACCAGATCGTAGGTCGATTTTTGAGAAACAAGTTGCTCCTTGGAGTTGGTCAAAGAGATCATCGATACGAGGAAGAGGATAACGGTTTTTGACTGTGAGTTTATTGAGCTCACGATAATCAATGCACATGCGGAACGAACCATCCTTTTTCTTTACAAAAAGGATTGGAGCACCCCAAGGGGATGAGCTAGGACGTATGAAGCCTTTATTAACCAACTCTTGAAGTTGACTAGCCAGCTCTTGCATTTCCGAGGGTGCGAGTCGGTAAGGAGATTTAGCAACAGGTGTAGCACCGGGTATGAGATCAATCCGAAAATCAATGGAACGAGCAGGAGGAAGGCCGGGTAGATCTTCAGGGAACACGTCGGGAAAGTGACAAATGATTGGAATGTCTTTCACACTCTTTCCCTTTTCTTTTTGTGTCACGACATGGGCTAAAAAGACAATACATTCCTGACGTAAGCACTTTCGTGCCTCCGTACAAGACATGAGTTTGAGTCCGTTTGAGGGTTTCTCGCCATAGATTTGTAAAGTGTCTCCGGAAGGAAGCGGAATACGGATATATTTTTCAAAGCAAACGACTTCGGCATGAACCTTGGCAAGCCAATCCATGCCTACTATGACATCAAAGCTACCCAATTGCATGGGTATGAGTTCGATGGGAAATTCATGTTCATTAAGACTTAAAATACAATCAATGAGAATGGAATCAACGGTGACAGATTTTCCGTTAGCGATTTCAACGGTGAATGATTTTGGCAATTTAGTACGTGTACATTTCAGCATTGGTTCAAATTTTACGGAAACAAAACTTTTATCCGCACCAGTATCAAATAACACAGAAGCATAAATTCCATTTATAAGAAACGTACCGTTTACAACGTCATTGTCGTTTTGAGCTTGATGCGCATTTATGTTAAATGCGCGTCCACGTGGCGCTTGCACTTGAACGTGATTGTTGCGGGGGCATTGGGGAGCAAGATGGTTTGGGTCACCACATTTGAAGCAAGCACGACCATTTCCATTAGTCAGGGGTCTTTGGGTACCAGTATGAGCCGAAGGTGGGTTACCGGGTGGGCTAGGACCACTTCGACATGCTGAAGCAAAGTGCCCATAACGGTTGCACGTTGTGCATTGACGGCACTGAGAGGCAGGTGGGTGGTGGTATTGGCATTTGGCACATTTGGGAAACGTACCGGTGTAAGCTTTTCTAGGTGGTTCATGGTTCGAGTTGATGGGAGCTTGGGTTGTTGGTGTTGTCATGGCATAGTTGCGGCTTTGAAACTTGCGTTTCTTGCCGTGATGGGTGTTTTTGGAAGATGTTTTTGTATCTTTAGGTTCCTCGGGTGTTTCGGAGATGGCTTGATGGGCGGTTTTGAAGGAGCCTTTAAGAGACAAGGATCCGTCTTTCACTTGGTTGTTGGACAAGGTAGCCGCCAACCGGATGGCTCGCTCAACTGAGAATGGTTCGGCTATGGTGACGGAGTCACGGATAATAGGAGGAAGGCCTTTTATGTACTTGGCTATGGCTCGGTCGGTGGTGTTGACCAAGTGAGGGACAAGGATACTAAGTTGCTTGAAGCGAATGGTGTAAGTCAAGTTGTCTCCTCCAATTTGTTTGAGGTTCCAGAATTCCTCTTCAAGACTTTGCATCTCATGAGGAGGGCAAAACTCATCTATCATGAGTTGCTTCACTTCTTCCCATGGTAGAGCGAAGGCGACCTCGTTTCCACGAGTGCTCCTTTCACTTTTCCACCATTCAAGTGCCCTCGATGTGAAAACACCAGTGGCACTACGAGTCCGAAGCTCATCGGGACATTCACTATTGATGAAAGTGACTTCGATGCTATCGAACCATTCAAGCATCTTGGAGGCACCCTCTTCACCCGTGAAAGGTTCAGGGCCACATGACTTGAAGTGCTTATAGGAAAAGGCTGAGGTTTTAGGACCAGGGTTTCGGGATTCAACTGAAGTGTTCGGGCTAGGGTTGGCATTGATTTGCTTAACAATATCGGGTATAACTCGAGCCATTTGCTTAGCCATGAAAGCGACCATTTTCTTATTGGAACTTTGCTTGGAGCTTCTATGGGATTTGGAAGACATCTACAATGTAGGTTAAAGAGAATGATGAGACTTGATCAATAGTGTTTAACATAATTTATTGCATGTTTAGAGCATTATAACATAACACCTAAACAAGTAGGTTTCAAATTGGTTCTCATAATGAATCATATAACCACTCAAAAGAATTAGATAAAAAAAAATAATGAAAGATTTTAAGTTTTTGTTGGTTCTTGATTATTAGCGTCTGAGGTCGAGAGATTAGCGCGATTCGGATGATTCGCTCTTGACAAGAGGAAAAAGAGTATAGCATAAATGCGTAAAATAAATACAAACATAAAAGAAATTCGATTAAGGCTTGGAATGTTCCGGTTTTGGAACTAAGACTAATCCAAAGTAGTCAAGACTTCTTTTGAGTTCGGGAATCATGCTTTGGCTTAATGGGTTGGAATACTCTCGCCGACAAGTCGGGTAACGGTATTCGCCCTTCCAGTTACTACATGTCCCTTGTCAATCAAAATCATAAGACTTTGGTGAGATTGAAAATCAAAGAATGGGACTAGTCACCAAGATATGGATATCACTCCTAACTTGGTGGTGTCGTTCCCTAAACGTGGTTGGTACTTATCCAAGTAGGTAAGGAAATTAATCCTAACTCGTTGGTAAGGGTCCACAAGAGTGTAACAAGTGAAATTGTCATCAAGGTAAGAAAATCACTCCTATCTTAATGGTCTAATTTCATAAAAACAATAATGGCGGATTGAAAGTCATCACCAAAGTAAGGGATTCACTCCTATTTTGGTGAGTTCGTTTCATTTGTAAAATACAAGTGTCTTCGTATCGTCGTCGCATGATTACACCTTAGGAAAGGTGTATTTCTTTCTAGCCGAGAATAAGATGAGGGGCAAGATTAGATAGATTTGAGTTTTTTTGGCATAAACATAAGATATTCAAACAAATCATAAGCATTACTAATGGGAGTCCTTAGTCATAGTCTAGGTCAAAACATGGAAGTTTTCCTAATTCCCTATAACTATGGCTCTGATACCAATCTGTCACACCCCAACCGATGGCGGAAACATCGGGGCGCGAGAAGTGATAGATTGTTCAAAGACATCATAGGACTAAAATGACAATAAATTAAGATTAAATTTCATTTTCATTAATCAACGTAACATTACAGTGTTTCAAATAAACATACAATAATTTGGAGAAATGTCTAAAACAAACATAACAAAATGATAGATTTGGTGTGTTTCTAGGTCCCCTAATTGAATTTCATGATAAAGCTTCAAGCATTTCCTGCAACATGTATAAAATATTGGTCAACATATGAATATGTTGGTGAGCATACAAATTTGTATACATAGCATAATAGTGAATAAATTTCAATTCAACATGAGTAAAGTATACTAAAGTTTGTACATTGCTAGCATGCAAAGCCATAATCAAACCAAAGTGTCCACTAGCGTAATCTTAGCATCAAAAGTGAGCAAGACCGTAAAGATTGATAACTTAACATAAACCCATCATAATAGGGCGGATGTGCTAGTCCTATAGCGCTATACATGTTAAGGGAGGTTTAGATTGCTTGCAAGATAATGTATTCTAGAATGTATTCACAAATAGTATAACAAGTAAGCATGTTTGTATGAATTGAGTTTTAGAATAAGTTTGATTGAATGTATGCTTGAGTGTATTTGATAAATGATACATGTTACAACCCAAATAGTGTTAAAATAAAAGGGGTGAAGTATGACTCACGGTTTCGATAGGAAAAGTTCCGAGTCGTGAGTAGATGGATTTGGGAGGATTAGACACCGGTTAACCTAACAAGGAAAACGGGTTTGTCTTAGATTCGGATTTGAGTACTTGTACGTATGTATATAGAATCATAGAAGTCATGTATCGCCAATGGCGGACCAAAACACAATTTTACCAACTAGTGTTGGAGATTCGGATGGTAAAGTTAGTACGTTAGTGTACCCTCCTCGAAGGAGGTCATGAGATACGAAGGTAGGGTAATAATCCACAAACCTTTGTAAATACTTACATAATAGTTTAAATGTTTAAAGTATAGATATACTACATATAATATCTCAAGTAATCCGGGTGAGTTATGGTGGGAAAGCCTACTTGAAGAACCAAAGTTCTTCAAGATTGCCATTTGAACCTTAACATAAGCTTTTCAACATGGTAAAGTTGAATACTTAGTTTGGTTTATCACACTTGTTGTTATGTTAGATTACTTGAGTAATAAAAAGATATAAAGTTAAGTTCAAAACTCATTCATTTCTGGATTTTTACCTTAACTCAAGTCATCCAACAATGAGGTTTGTTGGAGACAAGGTTTGGTTCAAGGAAAATCCAAGTTTGAACAAGGTAAACCCAAGAGCAACAATTTCATAAAGTTTAGCCACTTGGGAACCCATTTTAGGTGCCTCCCCCTTAGTGTTTACCATTGTAAACCTAGAGGATAGTCCATGGGTTTGTTCCAAGTGGTTTAGTATGTTTTAAAATAAGATTAAAGCTTGTTAAAAGATTAAAAACATCAAGGAAAACAAACAAACAAACAAACAAACCCAGTATGTCCCACTCAAGAGCAGGGTCTGGGAGGGGTAGGTGGTGGCAAGTCTTTCCTCTATCTAGATAGGTAGAGAGACCGCTTCCAAAGAGACCCCTGGCTCGATAGCAAAAGCAGTAACGTTAACGAATAAACATATAATCAAACAGACGATATGTGGTATATGGTATATGGTATATGGTATATGCTACAGCACACGTCAGACGACAAATAAAATATCACCAAAAGGAAGTATAAAATGAACAAGCATGTATCAGGGAAGCCACAAGCTTCCCTAAAAAGGTCCAAGCGTATTACATACACATCAGACCCCGTAACAATTAATCCCAGTCATTTCGTAGCTACAGAAACCACTAAAAGTCCTTAATTTTGATCCTACGCCTCCACTCACTCCTATCCTCGATCATGTGCTCAGAGAGGTGCAAGTGTACCATATCCTGCCTAATTCTCTCTTCCCAAGTCAACCTAGGTCTTCCTCTACTATTCCTACCCTCTATGGTGATGTTCTCCACTGCTCTGACCGGTGCTGCCATTGGTCTCCTCTTGACATGTCCGTACCATCTTAATCTTCCCTCTCGTATTTTATCTGCAATAGAAGCCACTTCTAGCTTCTGTCTAAACACTTCGTTTCTTATCCGATCCAGTCTTGTATGGTCACACATCCACCTTAGCATTCGCATTTCCGCAACCTCTATTTGTTTCTCGTGCGATTTCTTTATGGCCCAGCAGTCTGTTCCATATAGCATAGCTGGGCGTACCGCCACTCTGTATAGTTTTCCCTTGAGTTTTGCTGGAAACCTCTTATCACATAGGATCCCTGATGCTGCTCTCCACTTACACCATCCTGCTTGGACACGGTGAGCTACATCGCTGTGTATCTCTCCCTCCTCCTGCAGGTACGAGCCCAGGTATTTGAATCTAGATGACCGTGGTACCGGCATACCCTGGATACTGATTTGGGTGTCCTCTTCCTCGTCGCCACCAAAGTTGCAATGCATGTATTCCGTCTTAGAGCGGCTTATCGTTAATCCTCTGCTCTCTAGCGCTGCTCTCCACTGCTCTAGCTCGTCGTTAAGCATCATTTTAGATTCTGATATTAAGACAATATCATCCGCGAAGAGCATGCACCACGGGACTGACTGTTGTATATGCTTAGTCATCTCATCCAACACTAGTGTGAAGAGAAATGGGCTCAGTGCCGATCCTTGATGTAGTCCCACTTCCACTGAGAATGAGTCTGTGTCTCCAACCGGTGTTCGCACACATGTTTTTGCCCCGTCATACATATCCTTAATTAATTTGGTATACCTCTCTGGTACTCCTCTATGTCGTAGGCTTTTCCTAAATTAGTTGTCTCGGTACACTGTCATAGGCCTTTTCTAGGTCTATGAATACCATATGTAGGTCCCTTTTCTTTTCTCTATATTTCTCCATTATCCGTCTTATAACGTGTATGGCTTCTGTTGTAGAGCGTCCTGGCATAAATCCAAATTGGTTTGTTGCTATCTGGGTTTCCCGTCTAATCCTCGTGTCAATAACTCTTTCCCATAGTTTCATCGTGTGGCTCAGTAGCTTTATTCCCCTGTAGTTTTCGCAACCTTGGATATCTCCTTTTTTCTTATATATGGGGACTATGACACTGGTTCTCCACTGGTCTGGCATCTTCCCTGTCTTAAAGATAGTGTTGAATAGATCTGTTATCCATTGGAGACCCTCCTCACCCAGGCATTTCCACACTTCAATCGGTATGTTGTCTGGCCCCACCGCTTTAGCCCTACCCATTTTCTTCATAGCTCTTTTTACTTCGTCTACTGTGATGCTTCTACAATAGCATAGGTTTTGTTGCGTTGTTTGGGTTGTTCTATCCATCTCCATTTGTTGATTTGGGTTGCTTTTGTTGAATAAATCATCGAAGTAAGTTTTCCATCTCTCCTTGATATCTTTCTCCTTCACCAAGACCTTTCATCCGCCGCCTTTATGAACTTAACCATTCTCAGGTCCTGTCTGCTTCTTTCTCTTGCCTTGGCTATCTTAAACATGTCATGCTCTCCTTCTTTCGTCTCTAATCGCTTATACATGTTTTCGTATGCCGCGTTCTTTGCCTCTGACACCGCTTTTTTTGCTTGTCTCTTAGCGTCCCTGTACTTTTGTTTTAGCTCTGCGTGTTCCTCCTCAATATTACATCGTATGAGCTCTCTAAAACTTTGTTGTTTGATACGTATCTTCTCCTGTACATTTTCGTTCCACCACCATGTTTCCTTATGACCAACTGTCCTTTTTGTTGTAACTCCAAGCGTTTCTTTAGCTGCTTGGGTGATCCTAGTTGCCATAGCCTCCCACTTTTGGTTTGCGTCTTCATGTGGCCCATTTTGGTTCATTGGGATGACTTTATCTATAAAAAGAGTAATCTTTTCGTCTTTGAGCTGACCCCATCTGATCTTGGGTGTAACTCTCCTGTTCCGTTGGGCAATTGGCCTCCTGACTCGTATATCCGCCACCAACATATGGTGTTGCGTCACAACTGACTCTCCCGGGATTGCTTTACAGTCTTTCCACGAGCTATGATCTTCTCTCCTCGTTAATAAATAGTCTATCTGTGTGTGTCTCCCGCCGCTGCTAAATGTAATTAGATGTGAATCTCTTTTCTTAAAAAACGAATTTATGATGCCTAAGTCATGCGCTACTGCAAATTCAAGCAGCTCCCTACCGCCGTCATTCCTAAGACCATACCCGTATCCTCCATGCACCAGTTGGAAGTGCTCATTATCCCTTCCGATATGTCCATTAAAATCTCCTCCTACGTATAACTTCTCTTCTCTAGGTATGTTAGCCATAACGTGGTCTAAACTCTCCCAGAACCTCTTTCTTTCCGTTTCCCCTAGTCCAACATGTGGTGCATATGCACTAACTACCGTCACTACCTCATCTCCTATTACTATTCTTAACAACATAATTCTATCATTGTATCTTCTCACCTCCACTACATTATCTTGGAGTTCCTTAGCAACTAGAAAACCTACTCCGTTTTTAGTTCCATCAGACCCTGAATACCATAGTTTATAACTATCGCACTCTTTTGCTCTCCCACCTCGCCATCTAGTCTCCTGCAGGCATGCTATATGGACCCTACGTTTCTTCAGCACATCAATTAACTCTAGTAACTTACTAGTTAATGTTCCTACATTCCACGATGCCACTCTTAATCTACAGACCTTATTCCCTGTCTTCGCACCTCTCCTCACCGAACATGATCTCGGGGCAGCATAATGTCTCCTACTATCTATTATACCAGACAGAGTATACTAAAACCGCAAAAAAAATAAAAACACGGACAACACACTTAGAAAGAAACCAAGCACAGGGAAAGCACGATCAAAAGGACTTGTCACACGTGGTCAACCATACGCTATGGGACACGCTATAGGCACACGCAGTAATCAACACACAAAGTCAGCCAACAATATACAACTTACTCAGCAATTATACAGCTAATCAATTACACAACTAATCAGCAAGTTATGACAACTAGTCAATTAGGCACAAACCAGTCAGCCAACAATATACAATATACAACTAATCAGCCACAATATACAGTATACGACTTACTCAGCAATTATACGACTAATCAATTACACAACTAATCAGCAGGTTATAACACCGAATCAGCAAGTTATAACAACTAATCAGGCACACACGTGATGCACAAATAGATAACGATGTATATCAGAATCAGATGCTGGTACCCCTAACCCAGCCAAGCAGATCTAAACAGAAAGGAAAAAAGATAGAGCAAAGAGAGATATCACCGTGGGGTTGACCCAAGTTAGGGTTCTCCAAAGCGGTGGAGTCTGTAACCTTCAAGGGTTACAAGACTTCACAGAAGAAGCCTAATATCCAAGCCGTAACCCGTAACCTTCGAGGGTTTCAGGGTTTTAATCTTCGCACAGCTTCACGCGAAACAGTGATCCAAAGGATTAGTTTTTCTCGAACCCTATCCTTCACAATACTTCGAACACCAATCGAGGAACCAACTTCGTGCAACAACAAACCAAAGACCAAAACCAGTCGGAGCACCAGTCGAGAACACCAATCGGAACCCCAAAACCAATCGGAACACCAATCGGGACTCACGATCCAACTTCGTGAAACACCAAAACCAAACCCAACACCAATCTGAACCCCAAAAATCAAGCGGAACACCAATCGGGACTCACGATCCAACTTCGTGAAACACCAATCGGAACCCCAAAACCAATCGGAACCCCAAAACCAACAGTCACGAGCACACCAATCCAACTTCGTGAAACACCAAAACCAAAACCAGGTCCAGAGACGAAAACCAAAGAAGAAGAATACAGATCCAGGGTTTGAAGACCAAAACCAAGGAAGAAGACGAACCAACCTCGTGAAACAACAGACGCCGGTGTGAGGGTCGCTTACCCGTTATGGCGACGGTCGCCGGTGCGAAGGTCGCCGGTGGGGGAGAGAGAGAGCAGAGCGAGAGAGAGAGATCGCCGTTGGGCGAGAGAGCAGAGCGAGAGAGAGAGGGAAAAAAAAAAACATGAAGCTAGATGCAAGCTTTAAAAACATCAAGGACAAAAACAAAATAAAAATTCAGCCTTGTAAAACTAGCTTTTGGACCTCATTATAGATGGCTTCCACTCAATGTTGCCAAGGCAAAGTCATTGGGGATAGTCCTAGAGGTGTATCCATGAAGCTAGATGCAAGCTTTAAGTATTAGAAGCAAGAAAAATGGGTTAGAATGGTGTTCTAATCTTGAAGGTTTTGTGCAGAATTTTTGTGAAGAAGAAGAGAACTTTGAGAGAATTTGAGAGTGTTTTGGTGGGATGTGAAGTGTAAAAGTGTTTTGTGGGGGTGGAGGCTAGTTTATAAAGGGAAGGAGTTGGGTTTAATGGGCTTTAATTAGGTTAAAAAAAAGGGAAAATGGGCTTAAACCCGAGTGGGTTTCGGTTTGACTAGTCAACAAAACCATCAAACTTGTTTTCGCGATTCCCGCTTCGTTATAACTCCGTTTCGTACGTGGTTTTTTTCTACGTTCACCATTTTCAGAGTAATTTCATATGGATAAAAGTAATTTAACATTCATGGTACTAATAATTGGGTTTGGTGCATTGATCTTGATACGGTTCGAGAGTTACGATCACCAACTTGTGTTTGTGTTGAGCTTGGACCATTGGACTTGGTTTTGGGCTTTTATTTTGGATTATTTTACGTGTTTTAAGAACCTTAATTATGTTTTAAAGATTTGGGCTTGTTTACAAGTTAGTTGGGTTCGCTCATGAACACCCGGTTACGTATGATTCCGATTGGTTTTATATTTGCAGCGTGTCGTAAGTATATTTGAATGCATATAACGTTTCTTTTAAGCATGTGTAACATATAAGTATATAGAATAACTTTTAATAATACTTCCATTGATCAAGACTCAAGAGTACAAGGGTATGAATTGATGAATTACAAGGTACAAGGACTAAAAATGAAACAACAAAAAGTACGGGCGTTACAGCCATAGCCACGAGTCTTCTTTTATCTTGGATTACAAGCAGATTGGATTACCCACAGTTAGTTTGATCTTGTACAGTCTACTCTTGTTTCTTGTGACTTTCATCAACAGTGCTCCACTCTTATCGCGCATTGTAAGGTAGTCGTCTTTCATTAGTATATTACATCCCGATTCAGTGGCCTGCCCAAGGCTAATGATGTTGTTTTGCAGCTCCGAGATGAAGTAAACATTCGTGAGTAATTTTTGTTCACCACTTTTCCCCTCGAAGATAATCGAACCCTTTCCTTTTATGGTCACGCACGAGCCATTGCCAAACTTCACTTTTCCAATTATATTCGCATTTAGTTCCGCAAAAAACGCTCGATTCCCAGTCATGTGGTTGCTTGTGCCATTGTCGAGATACCACATGTCTTTGTCCTTAGAGTCCGAGCTAAATTCTTTTGGGAGAACTTTCCTTTTATTGAGGTAGACTTCTTGTATGCACTTCATCATGAAAAACGCGGCATCGACTCCGTTGGCATCTTCTTCATCGACTTGAGCCATATTTGCCTCTTGCTTTTGAAGCCGATCTGGACATTTCGAGACAAAGTGACCGAACTTGTAGCATCGGTAGCACTTGATTTTGGATAAGTCTCGTTGTCCTCTTCCTTTGTCTCTTTGTTCCTCTCAGTTCCTTGATGTTTCTCGGTGCGCGCGGTCTTGCCCATTTTCTCTACCTCGTCCCCGGCCACGGGATGAGTAAGTTCCACGGCCTCGACCCCTGCTGGATTCACGGTTTCGACTGTTAGTATAATCGGTTTTATTAAATAGCAATTTACCTTGGGTTTCAGGTTGTTCCTCATCTCGAGTTCTTTCTTCGTAAGCTTTTAGACGACCAACAACGTCTTCGAATCCCTTTTATTGAGATCTAGGACTTGCTCAAGAGAGGAAACAATATGGATGAACCGCTTTGGTAAGCTTGAGAGAAACTTTTTCACCAACTTGGTTTCTTCGATCGTTTCACCAAGGGAGGCTGCTTTTGATTTTATTCCTGAGAGTTTTGAAGCATACTTATCGATGGTTCCTGGTTCTTTCATCTTCAATCCTTTAAACTCGGTCATTAGGGTTTGAAGTCGTGCTTCCCTTACTCGATCAGCCCCTAAGTGACGGGTTTTTATCGCATCCCACATCTCTTTCGCCGTGGCTAGGCTTCCGATTTGTAGGATCAGATCTTCAGGTATCGATTGGAACAATACTGCCATAGCTACATTGTTTTTCTTTGTATCGGTTGAGCCAGGCTCGATGACTTCCCAAACCCCATGCACATTTAATATAACTTTCATGCGTATCGTCCAGATGGTGTAATTTGTGGCGTTCAGCATTGGACATTGGAACGACGATGGGTTCGTCGTGTGTTCCTTTGTCGTTGGTACTGTTTCCACCATGGTCTTCTTGCGTCTGCTATCGGTAAGAGTGGTTTCAGCCCTTTGATCGCGGCTGAGTGGTTTCTTGCGATCAAGTTTCGATCCCTCGTGGCTTGGATCAAGACTTGCGAAGACTTGGCTCTTGAACCTGGCTCTGATACCAATTCAAGTTAAGAATTGGCAACACACGAATTTGGCTTAAACACCCAAACTTTATTATCAAGAAAACTTACTTAAAAACTTGAATTACATGATACCCTATCTCGGTATTTATAGACTAACCAACATGCTAGGCTATAATGGATAACTACTAAACAATTTGAAATCTGGATAATCACTAAACAATAGGAGACTTATCCTAACAACCTAATTACCTTCATGAATTAGGAGTCTTTAGAGATTAACCCTTTTGATAGACATTGACCTACACATCAATTCTATCTTTAATTTGAAATTGCCAACAATTTCAATGTGTATAAAAAGTTTTTGTTCAATATTTTTTTTCAAATTTCATTTGATTTGGTTTAAGATATTTTAGTTTTGAGAATCATAATTTACAAAAAGATTGTAAATTAATATCACATTTGGTGCACTAAGCCATAGACTCTTTAGTTCTCACCCATTATATCTAGCATCACTTTCCCTAATTCAATAAACATCATCTCAAAATGATAAATTCAAAGTCATTTTTCGTAAGAATTTATATTTAACCATGTCTACCTTTATACTTCTACAAAAATGCATTCTCCCCATCTCCATTACGCTAGGACACCATTGCCGGACTCGGGGGAAACATTGCCGGACACTCTCTGACGTCGAACGAGTTTACAAACAAATGGCTTTGAAGTGTCATCCTGACGTGTCGCCACCAGATCGGGACCATGAGCACGTTACAATTAAATCTGGTGGTGTACTCAGATCCTGTCCAAAGGTTATATGTCGGGATGACACTTCAAAGCCATTGGTTTGCAATCTATGATAATTTGTATTCACTTTTTTTGTATGTGTATAAAAATTGAGGGTGCACAGTATTCGTATAAATTTCAAAAAGTCAAGATTTGATTCGATTTGAATCAAAAAATAACAATCTGTAGTTCCATTTAAATTTTCAAAAATTCTATACGATTCGATGTCTAAAATCAAATTTAGAAATATATTATATTTTTTATTATATAAATAATTATATCTAAAAATTAAATCGATTTTTTTAATTTTAGTTTGTTTAAATATACCCATGTTACCACTTTACCTCAAAATTGTGTTCGTGTAGCTTGAAAGACTATTATTTTGATCGTTAATTTTATTCTTTTTATTATACTAGTTTTAAATGTACTTATTTTATTCTTAGTCATATCAAGTCATAAAGATTCACATAATTTGATTCATTTGATTTAGAAGTTTATTCGAATCGATTCGGGTTATTAGAATTCGATTCCAATAAAATAAGATTCACATATTTGTCAAGTAAGCTTATTTGAATCCAAATTATTCGAATCAAGAAAATCAGATTGGAATTCGATTCGTATTTGACTGCATTCAATTTAAATAAATTTAAAGTTGAATTTAATTTTTTTATATGAATTCGATTCAAATCGAATTTCAAATTACTAAGATGATATTCTATTAATAATAAACACTCATGTTCCTTTGACCTATTTTCATTCCTGTAATTTCAATGTGTTTCAAAAGTTTTAGTTCTATATCTTTTATTTTCAAATTTCATTTGATTTGGTTCAAGATATTTTAGTTTTGAGAGTCATAATTTACAAAAAAGATCGTAAATTATTATCACATTTGATGCAGTTAACCATAGACCCTTTAGTTCTCACCCATTATATATAGTATCGGTTCAATAAACATCATTTCAAAATCATAAATTAAAAGTAATCACAGCCCATTATATAAATATATATATAGGGGAGGGTTCCTAAGAAAACTATGATTTACTAAAAACCCAAGAAAACTAAATCTAAACCATTGATCTATTTGATCAATGGTTGATATATACAATGGCATTTTTGTAAATAATTCAAGATTTAAATAGATTATATTAATGATACAATGGCAAATTTGGAACAAAAAAATGTTAGTTTTGGAAACCACTATTAAATTTCCTACATTCACTCTTCTCTCTCCTCTCTTATAAATTACATTAAAAAAATCTAGCAGTTGACTTCGTCTTCATCATCTTCATATTAATAAACAAATACCTTCATCTCTGTATTTTCTTTAATAATTCAACGGTTAACTGATGCATCATACGTAAACCTGCTTACGTATATGTAAGCACAACCAAATTAAATCCCAAATCTTCCGACAAACTAAATAGCATTGATACATATTGTTACATATATGCAACATTTTTCGTGTAGATACATGTAACTACAACATATAACTAGTACAAAATAATTGTATTGAACTCATAAATTTACACATATTTATATGTGGTTTCGTATATGTAACCCGGTGTCATTTACATAACTACAACATATATGTAGACGTGGTTACTTATATGTAACTTGATTACATGCGCCTCATACATCGTCCATTGTATCATATTTGCTCCTTACGAAAGGCTTGTACTCAACTGGTACATTAGGAGCCTAATGTTGTGTTTCTTAAGGAGGTTCTTATACATTGGCACTCAAGGAGTCTTCCTACAGACAAAATACATATTGTTACATTAAAATGGTAAAACTTACATGTATGTAAGCAATCAGAAAAGACAACATGGTTATTGTACTAAAACAGACAAGCTACATATATGTAAACTATTAACAAACAAAGAAAAAATAGACAATATACATATTGTTACATTAAAATGGTAAAACTTACATATATGTAAGCAATCAGAAAAGACACATGGTTATTGTACTAAAACAGACAAACTACATATATGTAAACTATTAGCAAACAAAGAAAAAACAGACAATATACATATTGTTACATTAAAATGGTAAAACTTACATATATGTAAGCAATCAGAAAACAAATAGAAAAGACAACATGGTTATTGTACTAAAATGATGGAAGTTACGTATATGTAAACACTCATTTTACATCTTCTTCCTTGTTGCCATTGTTATTATTCCCTGTTATAATACCTGAGATCTACCCTTTTGTTTATTCAGTTTCCTTATTCCCAGGCTACGTATATGTAACCCTAGTTACATAAAAAGTCTTCATCTTCTTTCTTTCATCACCATCCACCATTGCTCACCGGAACCCACCATCGCAGCTCCCCACCAGCGGCCGCCACCGCTCCTCGTCACCACCATCCAATTCAGACACCACCACCATCACCTACTGCATTCCATCACCGCCATCATCATCATCACCAGATTTAGCAACGACCACTATCATACCCACCTTCTTCCCCCTTCGCTTCCGACACCCCCCTCTCTTTCTCTACTAAAACCTAATTTTTCACACCTTCAATATTCCTCAAAATCAGTTCGATTATGGATGACGACGATGGTTAAATATGGTTGGGGGTTGAACAAACGACGAGGATGAGCAAAGGAAGACGATGATGTCGATGAATGGTAAAGAATCCAATGGTTCAATGAAATAGGTTTTTAAAACCTCTGTAAATTGGTTTGTTTAATCATGGAGAAAAAAATGGAATTTAGTCAACAATGAATATTTACTAAAAATAAATTACATAGAAAATTACTAAAACACCCTTTGAATATAATAAATATAAATATATAATGAAAAATTGTGATTGGCTAGGATTGGTTTTCTTGGTTTTCATAAAAATACTTGGTTTTCTCAGGATCCATCCCCTATATATATATATATATATATATATATATATATATATATATATATATATATATATATATATATATATATATATATATATGTATATATATGTATGTATATATATATATGTATATATATATGTGTGTGTGTGTGTGAGAGAGAGAGAGAGTTCTCTATATTATAAAAAATAGTTATGAGTGAGGATAAAGAATATGTTATTGTTATTTTATATTTGGTAAAAATACTATTAATATCTATTACTTTTTCAATATTTTTTGAAAATGGTTGTAAATACAAAAGAGTGAAAATGTAATGATAAATATATAAAAAAATTATTTAATTAAAAATGATAGAAAAAAACAGTGAATTATAATGCATATAGATATGAAGATGAAGAGTGGAATGTGAATGCTCTAAGTTACTTCAATGCCAATGCTACACACAACTTACGCACACCATTGCCGAACTCGAAGGAAACATAGCTTATAGGTGTATTGCAAAGTGGGACACTCCATTGAACAGGCTTACAAACAAATGGCGTTGAAGTGTCATCCGGATATGTCGCCACCAGATCAGGACCACGAGCACATTACCGGGTTTATTCATGTTAAGAAAGAAGAGTGCAATACGTTATTTGATCGTGAATCTCAAGCTAATGATTGATTGTAATTTGGTGAACGGATTGCACTCAACTTACTCCTTCAAGAAAGGGTTACATTTTAAGTTATGTGCATGCCATTTGCACATTACAATATTACATAGCTCGAGGTTATAGGTTGGATAATGTCTTGTACGTTTACTGAAGACAATTAAATCTGGTTGTATACTCAAACACGGTTCAAAGGTTATATGTCAGGATGACACTTCAAAGCCCTTGGTTTGCAATCTATATTGTATTTACTCTAGAAAATCTTGAAATTGTTAGAGAAAAATTAAACATGCCTTCAACATCATGGTAACATTTTATAAAGTTTTGGACATTTTTGTTTGTTTTCATGGAGGTTTCCTGATGTTAACTTTTTTAAGCCTGATAATTTGTGTTCACGTTTTTTGTACGCGTGTATAAAAATTGGGGGTGTACAGGTGAAATTCGAAAAACAAGAAATTTGATTTAATTCGAATAAAAATTTAACAATATTAAATTCCATTCGGATTTTCAAATTTGAATTCGGTTCGAGGATTAATATCAAAATTTGAAATATTTGTAATTATTTTATTTTATAAATAATTATATATAAAATTTAAAACTGGTTTTTTATTTAGAACTTTAATTTATAGAATAAACCCAAGCCTAACTTGTTTTACCTAATTACCATTTCAATTACTAAACATCTTAACCCATGTTACCACTTTACCTCAAATTTGTGTTCGTGAAGGTCGGAAGTTTATCATATTCATTAATTAGAATTTTTTAATTGTATTTGTTTTATACTTAAACTGATATGTATATTGCATTTGTTCATTTATTTTGATCATTTGAAATTTAGGGGGAGTTAGTTTTTTTTTCCGGAAAAGCTCTTCGTGGTCTCTTTTGTCTGCACCATGAAGACCACGAGCAGACGTTGAGATCTACAGAGCATTTGTTTTTTGAAAAAAATTTAATTAAAAAAAGCTTTGCGCAAGGTCTGCATGGTGCAGACTTTGCACAACCACTTCTAAGCTCTTCAAAAGTCTGCAGATGATTAAATACCATCACCCACCACCACCCATGTCCAACACCACCGTCCGCCTCCCCACCACCGTCCGCCTCCACCCACCGTCCGCCACCACCACCACCCCATCCACCACCACACACCATCTACCATCACCACCACAACACCAGTTGATTTTAACAGTCTGCAGACGTTAAAAACACATAATTTTCTTGTTGCAGACTGCAGATGTTTGGTCCAGCTTTTCTTCTGCAGATGGTCCGCAGACTGTAGACATTTTGCTGCAAAAAAACAAACAACACCTTAGGGGGTGTTTGTTTTTCCAAAAAGGTCTGTGTAACCTCTTATGTCTGCACCAAAAAGATCATGCACAGACAAAAGGCTCTGCAGTGCGTTTGTTTTTTTGAAGACGTTTTATTAAAAAACGTCTGCGGGAGAAGACCTAACCCCACCTCTTCTAGGATCTTCCAACCTCTTCAGACAAAATACCCTCCACCCTCTACACACTGCCGCATCCTCCACCTGCCCTCTCCCCCCCCCCCCCCCCCCCGCTGACCGCCCCCCTACCGACCTCCTCCACCGCCGGACCTCTCTTCTCCAGCGATCCACACCCGCCGGAGAAGGCGGTTCCCTCATCCTCACCTTTGAAAATCCTCAATCATGGGCATCAGCATACAAATCATACGAATCAAGCATCATCCAGCAGTGCGAGGGCGGAGCTCGAATCGGTTGTACGTCACTCAGGTGAGCTTTTTTGATGTGGCCGTGACGGGTGTTGACGGTGTTGGCAACTTCCAACCAGTGTTTCAATCGGAGGCTACCGCTGTTAAGCTTCACAATCCTCTCTCCCCATGCTTCAATCAGCGTGAACGTCACCGCCTCCAACGAGCAGTCGTCCCTCACGAAGGTGGTTGTTGTTGTTGTGGTGGTTTCCGATGAACCAGTGGTTTACGGTGTAGGGAAGCGGTGGCGGCGGTTTCTGACTGGTGGCCAGTGATGGAGTTGCCGTTGGAGGAAGGGTGGGTGGCGGGAGTAGGAGGTGAGGCGGTGGCGGTGGGTTTGAGTGGGAGTGAGTTGTAGTGGTGTTGAGTTGTATAGATTGGAAGGTTGTTGGTCTCGAGTTAAATCGCAAATTGGATTCAGTCTGCAAACGTTAAAAAGAAGACAGTCTTCTTCTTACAGACTGCAGAGGTTTGGTCCACCTCTTCTACTGCAGATGTCTGCCAATGTAGTCCGCAGACTGCAGACATTTTCCTGCAGAAAAAACAAAGAGCACCTTGGTCATTTCGACTTTGCATGAATTTAAAAATAATAGTATATTAAATTTTCTTTTGCTAAATTCAAGTAGAATGTATTCAAATTTAATAAACAATTTTTAATTCAAATCGAATTTGAGTCCTATTTAAAATTTAGAATTTGAATTCATCGAATCTTTTCTCGAATTTGAATAATGTTTGAAATTTTTAAAAAGGTGATGCTATACATACCCCATTAAAAATATTATTTAGAGCATTCAGAGCATCTTGGTTATCCTTATAATTATACTAAAAATTATCAAATTTTTTATTTTCAATAAATAATATTTTTTTGTACTTTTATCATTATATTATGTCTTTTCTATACTAACAACCACTTTAAAAAATATTAAAAACTTTATGATAGTTAAAAAGTGATTCTTCAAATATATAAATTAACAATAACTTTTCTATATTTTTTACTTACAACCATTTATAACATCCATTAAATATAAGGAACATAATCACATAAATAAAAAGAACTTATCGTGTATGTTCTTACTTTCTACACCTATTCTTAAACTAAAAACTTCTAAGTTTTATATATTTATTATTTATTTTAGTCTATTTTTGTATTTTTAGTAATTGCATATGTTCAAAACAAAGTCAATAACAGAGAATAATCAAAAACCGATCGAAACAAAATGAAATCAAATCGTGATTCAGTTAATGATTACGTAAAATCTTGCTTTTTGGTTTGCTTATCCATATAAACTGAATGATAAATTGTTCAATAGTTTAATCGGATAACCCAACTGAATAAAACGGTTTAAACCGTTTAGTTGGTTGAATTTGTTTCATTTAGGTCTATTTCATAGTTCTGTAAACGAGCCGAGCTGAGCTGAGCCAGGATGAGCTTGAGCTCGAGCTCGAAGCTTATCGAGCCAGCTCGGCTTGGCTCGAAAATTTTAACAAGCTGGAAACTCCAGCTCGAGTTCGGCTCATGAAAAGCTCGAGCCAGCTCGTGGCTTGTTCGAGCCGGCTCGATTATTATTATTTTTTTATTTTTTCACATTAAGTAATATGAAAACACAAAATATATATATTAGAGCTTTTTACTTTTGTTGGTAACTCCGTACTCAGGGGAACAAATATTATTATTTTGAATATAAATAATTACTATCAAGTTATATATTTTTTAAATAAAATACTTAATGTTTCTAAAAAATACATTTTTAGTTTAAGAAAACCTTTTTAAAATCCTAATATAAAATAACAATCATAATAAAGTAGTAGTAGTAGTAGTAAAATTATTATAATTATCATACTATAATATATATATATATATATAAATATATATATATATATATGCATCGAGTCACGAGCCGAGCCAACGAACCGAGCCACGAGCCGAGCTCGAACCAAGCTAACCCTGGCTCGAGTTTGGCTCGTTTATAATTCGAGTCAAGACGAGCTGACTCGATTAGATACAAGCTTTTTTTTAGCATAGTTTTTTTCGAGCTTTTCTCGAGCGAACTTCGATCGAAATTCTAGCCGCGAACTTTTTGTACAGCCTTACTATTTTATTTCTAAAATATAATTTTTATTTTTTTATTGAAAGTGTTTTTCCTAACTTCAAAAACATTTATATTTTTATAGAACTTTTTAGTGTATTGTTATATAAAAAGTGTTTTTTGAATCTATTTTTAGGAAAAAAAGAAATTATTTTTGCTAAAACTAAAAGTTTTTTTCCGGGGTAAAATATGACAAGTATTGAAATTGTTTTATGAGATGAAGAGTATGATAAGTAATAAAGAGTATGTATAGTCTAACCTTTTTAAATGTGACTTATATAGTTTGATTAGCTCGAATTCGATTCAACCACTCCTCATAAAATAATCAAAATTGATCGCAACGTGTTAAACGAATAAAATAAAAGATTAGTTTTCAAAATGTATTTAATTGTTACAACATCCCCAATCCTTTAACTAAAACCTTGAGAGTTCTATTTAGTTAATATGAATCTAAAGTAAAATCATAATTATGATAGAAACTATCACTGATATAAATGCAAAACACTCGAATACCCTTCATTGATCAGCCAAAACAGCTATAAATACAAGAAACAAAAACTGATAAACGTGGGATCATGACCCACTACACCAAACAAACAAGGAAACTACCTACACGTTTTAATCCTAAGAAATCAGTCAACGAAGGGAGTTTATAGCTACCACTCCATGACTTCTTCAACTTATTAAAAACATAAACACGTAATCATCAAACAACCATGCACACGTGCATGATCATGCATGGCCATGAACACTAACAAACCCTCCCTCAAACTAGACTATGTTCAGTCTAGTTTGCTCTTGAGTGAACACATACCAAGTAGCATTCTAAGTCGTTGAAATGCCACACGATGTATAGGCTTCGTGAAGATATCTGCAACTTGATCTCTAGTGCCACAATGTACCAATTCCACAGCTTCTTCCTTAACCAAGTTGCGCAGGAAATGAAAACGAACTTCAATATGCTTGCACTTGCCATGAAATACTGGATTCTTAGATAGTTTAATAGTCGACGTGTTATCACATTGAATTGCCAATGGGCTGCTCGCCCTTACTCCAAGTTCTGACAGTACACCTTTGATCCACATGACTTGACATGCACAAGCAGCTGCTGCCACATATTCAGCCTCAGTAGATGACAGGGCTACTATGCTTTGTTTCTTTGAAGACCACGTCACAGCAGCACCATCCCACAATACAACATGTCCCGATGTACTCTTTCTGTCATTTACATCACCAGCATAATCGCTGTCAGTGTAAACAGTCATTTCCCCTTCTCCTCCTTTCTTGTACCATATTCCGTAATCTTGAGTGCCCTGAATATACCTCAACGCTCTCTTTGCTGCTGTGAAATGAACCTCAGTTGGCTGGGACATGAAGCGGCTGATGTAGCTCACGACAAATTGGATATCTGGTCGAGTAGTTGTCATATACATTAAGCTTCCAATCAATTGTTTGAACAGTCTTTCATCTGCGGCTTCACCTTCACCTCTTGTGAGTCTAGTTCCAGGAATAATTGGATTTATCACCTCATTACACTCAAGCATGTTGAATCGAGCTAGCACTTCTGCAGCATATTTCCTTTGAGATAAATGAATACCATCCGCCAATTGCATTACTTCTAATCCAAGGAAGTATTTCATTTTCCCTAGATCAGACATCTCAAAGTCTGCCTTCATTCCTTCTTTGAATTTCTGAAGCATCTCTTCATCATTTCCTGTGTAGAGCATGTCATCAACATATATGTTTACATACAATATTTTACCTCCTGGCTCCTTCTTGATGAATAAAGTGTGCTCATACAGGCTTCGAATAAAGCCTTCCTTTATAAAATGCTCCTCAATTCTGCTAAACCATGCCCTTGGAGCCTGCTTAAGGCCGTACAAGGCCTTATCAAGTTTGTATACTTGATCTTCTTTCCCTTTAATTGTAAATCCTTGAGGCTGTTGGACATACACATCTTCTTTTAGATACCCATACAAGAAAGCTGACTTTACATCCATTTGATGTACCTGCCAGCCTCTTTGAGCAGCCAAATCTATCATTAATCGGATTGTGTCCATTCTTGCAACTGGCGCGAAGATTTCGGTGTAATCTATCCCCATTTCTTGTGCATACCCACGAGCTACCAACCGAGCCTTGTATTTCACTATTTCTCCATTTTCATTGTACTTAGTTTTGAACAACCATTTTACACCAATGCACTTAGCATTCTTTGGTAAATTTACTAAATGCCAAGTGTTGTTCTTCTCAATGGATTCTATCTCCACAGCCATTGCATCTTTCCAAACATCCTGCTTTATTGCCTCTTCAAAGGTAACTGGGTCACTTCCATTGCCTTCCATGAGATTCAATTCATCTTCACTTGACCCTTCTCCTACAACATAGTCTTGTAGGTATGAGGGAGGTCTTCTTGCTCTACCCTCCCTTAGGATTGTAGTGCCCAAACCGGAGCTTGATTCAGCACCTTGATAATCTCCTGAGGCTGCATTATCTTCACTTAGTTCTTCTAGTTCTTCCTCATCATCAGAGGACATTACATCTTGTTCTGAGAAGGTGTAATCTCCCCAAGTAATCTTCTCAGTTGAGCAATCATTTCCAGATTCTTTGGACCAGTCCCACATCAACTCTTCTTGCATCTCAACATCCCTACTAACATATACTTTCATTGTGAGATGATCAACTAACATGTATGCCTTTGATTCTTCACTAACCCCAGTTAGTATACATATGATGCTTTTATCGCCGAGCTTGCTTCTTCTTTGCTTTGGAACATGAACATATGCAAGAGATCCCCACACTCTTAGATGATCAACTGAAGGCTTGTGACCGCTCCATGCTTCTTCTGGTGTCATCTTGGTAAGCGCTTTGGTTGGGCATAGATTAAGAACATGAAAGCTCCACTGAGTTGCCTCAGCCCATAACACTTTAGGCATCTTCTTTGTTGAAAGCATGGACACCACCATATTGATCACTGTTCTATTCTTACGTTCAGCTACCCCGTTTTGTTGTGGGGTAAAGCTGGCTGTAAGTTGTCTTTTTATTCCTTGCTCTTTACAAAAATTAGTGATTTCGCTTGACATGTATTCTCCACCACGATCTGTTCTAATACATTTAATTACCTTTCCTGATTCTTTCTCCACTTTCAACTTAAACTCTTTGAAACATTCAAGAGCTTGAGACTTTTCGGACAGTAAGTATACCCACCCCTTTCTACTACAATCATCAATAAAACTCAAGAAATAACGTTTACCTGAGTTTGATGTGGGGCTAATTGGACCACATATGTCGGAGTGGATCAATTCCAAGACTTCCTTTGCTCTCCACATACTTGACTTTGGAATAGGCTTGTGTGCCTGCTTTCCTTTCATACAGTCTTCACAGGTTACATTCGTGAATGTGAGTGGTGGGAAGTCTTTAACCATCTTGTTTCTTATCAAGTTCTGCATGCCAGTCTTGCTTAAATGTCCCATACGCTCGTCTCATACGCTCGTGCCATAGTTGAGTGTATGTTTCTCCATACATGCAGTCTGGGTACTCTTCTACAGACTCCTCAACTAAGTCTTCATAAACTAGAAACATGCGATTTGTGCTCATGTTACTTGAGATGATCAGCCCCTTTTCAGGGTGAAAAACCTTGCATACATTGTTCTTAATCAAGAAAACCAGCCCCTTTTGTTGTAACTGCCCTATGCTTAAGAGATTGTTCTTAAGCTCTGGGACATAGTACACATCATTGATGACTATTTTCTTGTCATTAACTGCTATCTTGATAGATCCCTTCCCTGCTACATTCATGCGAGTATTGTTCCCCACCTTAACTAAATTTGTATAATTCATGTCAAGTGAAACAAATCTCTCCTTTAACACGCACATATGATTCGAACATCCTGAGTCAAAGAACCAATGTGTACCTTTGGTGTCTTTGTTCTCATTAACCATGAGACTGCACTCCTTGCTTTCTGCATCTGCCATTAACATGATTTCTTCATCTTCATCAAACCCCGCGTAGTTAGCCTCCTTTGAGTTTGGACATTCATAAGCAAAATGACCAAGCTTATGACATGAGTAGCATTCGATGGTTTCCTTATTAAAAGTGCTTCTGCCCCTTCCACGTCCTCTGCCTCTGTAGTTTGATCGTCCTCTTCCTCTCCCACGGCTACCACCATTGTCACCATACTCTATTTTAAGAGCCTGCTCTTCCTCCTTTTCAACTTTCTTGAACTTTTGTTCATGAACAATCAAAGTACATTGAAGCTCCTCAATTGACATTTTCTCTATGTCTTTTGATTCTTCAATCGAAACCACAACATACGTGTACTTCTCGGTTAGTGTTCGCAAGACCTTCTCAACAATTTTTGAGTCTGACATGCTCTCCCCATTGCTTCTCATCTGATTTGAGATAGTCAGAACTCGACCAAAGTATTCCGATACGGTCTCCGTCGTCTTCATCTCTAAAACTTCAAAATCTCTTCTTAATTTCTGCAACATGGATTTCTTTACACGATCATTCCCTGCATAACATTTCTTCATGGATTCCCAGACTGGCTTTGAACTTCTCCTGTCAAGGATTTGTTCAAAGGTGACTCGAACAATTGCTTGATAAAGGTAATGCTTAACTTGCATATCCTTCACCCGCAATTCTTCGAGTTTTTTCCTTTGTCCTTCAGTCTGAGCAATACCAACCGCTGGTTCAACAATTCCTGTCTCTATCAGGTCCCATAGTTGCTTTGCTCGCAACAGATTCTCCATCATTTCGCTCCAATGCTCATAGTGACCATCAAACACCGGGATCTTCAACTTTTCTTTACTCATTTTTCTGGCTCTCTCACTCATGAATCGAGGTGCTCTGATACCAGATGATAGAAACTATCACTGATATAAATGCAAAACACTCGAATACCCTTCATTGATCAGCCAAAACGGCTATAAATACAAGAAACAAAAACTGATAAACGTGGGATCATGACCCACTACACCAAACAAACAAGGAAACTACCTACACGTTTTAATCCTAAGGAATCGGTCAATGAAGGGAGTTTATAGCTACCACTCTATGACTTCTTCAACTTATTAAAAACATAAACACGTAATCATCAAACAACCATGCACACATGCATGATCATGCATGGCCATGAACACTAACAAATTACCTACCCATGAATTTATTTCGTTATGTTCTTTTTGATAAAAGATCTGGCTCAGATTTCTGATCCTGATATATATTACATGACATATGCTTTTAATCGTATACTAACACGGTCCATCCGCGCAACGGTCCACGCACGTTGCGCGTGTGATAGACAAAGTGAATCGGGCTCATATACGTCATCATGGTCATAGACACATCGTTAAAATGGAATTCTTATGTTGTTTAAGCATGTTTTTTAAGTTTAAAAGAAAACCCAAATGACTCTAAATCACATAGGCACAATAAGGTATGACGTTCAATTATGGTTTTACACCATAAAAGGATGGCAAGCCATGGCAACCGACATAATTTTTTAAAAAACAATCATAGCCTTCAAACCATAAAATGTCTCACATGAACACATGGTCATCATCATTGACCTATCAGTCTTTGCAATGCTTAGAACTAGCGATGAGTTTGAGGCTGCATACATAAAGGGTTGCTAAGCAGTGGCAACTGACATCATGTTTGTTGTACAATCATAGCGCTTGAACTACCAAACACCCGAAGGTCTTAGATAAACAATGGTTCATCCTCATTAACACATAAAAATAGCAAAATAAAGCATAACAGATCAAATGAAAAAGTCTTAGATGTGGCAATACTCATCATCATTAACCCAAAGATTAACATGTACTGTTTCAACCCATCATATAGTGTCTTGTAATGGATTATTCGGATTTAAAAATTTCATGACCCTATCCGAAATTCGATCAGATCCGAACAAGCATATTTCTATCCAATCCGAAACTATGCGAATTCAGTTCGGATATCCGAATAACCCGAATAATCCGAATTTATCCGAATAAACCACTAAACATTTTTTTCCTATTTTTTGTTTTTATTTATTATTATTAATTTTTCTAATATTTTATTCTTAACATTTTATAATTTTAAAATCACAATAAAAGATATAAAATCAAAAAAAAACAAATTTGACTTGAACATAAATTCAAAATTAAAACATAATAGATAATTGTAGAGAATCCGAAGATTAGACTCTCTAATTTAGAACGATGATTGATATTGTATAATTGTTTAGAATTAGAGTACTAGAATGTGTCAAGCTTCTTGAGTATTGAGTTAAAAACATAATAGATAGTTGAGTAATGAGTATTGGCTATAAACATAATTAAATTATTATTCGGATTAATTGGATATTCGAATAATCCAAATAACCTGAATAAAAAAATTGTGATATCTGAAATCGAAATAAGGAATTCGGATTCGGATGAGATCCAATCTGCATATTCGAATAAGGATTCAGATCGGTTTATTCGGATTTGGATACTGATCGAATTACGAATATTTTCGGATATCAGATTTTTTGAACACCCCTAGGCTCAGATTCGTCATCATGGTCGTAGACGCATCGTTTAAAATGAAATTCTTATGTTGTTTAAGTTTAAAAGAAAACCCAAAGGAACCTAAGTTACATAGGCACAATAAGGTCAAAATCAACGTTCGATTATGATTTCACACCAGAAAAGGATACCATGCCATGGCAACCGACATAAGTTTTTGAAAAAACAATCATAGCCTTCAAACCATAAAATGTCTCAGATGAACACATGGTCATCATCATTTACCTATGAGTCTTTGCAAGGCTCAGAACCAGCGATGAGTTACGGCTGTATACATAAATGGTTGCCAAGCCGTGGCAACTGACACCATGTTTCTTGTACAATCATAGCGCCTGAACTACAAAACACCACCGGAGGTCTTAGATAAACAATGGTTCATCATCATTGACACATAAAAATAGCAAAATACGACATAACAGATCACATGATAAAATCCCAAATGTGGCAATACTCATCATAATTAAAACCTAAGATTAACATGTCCTATTTCAGCCCATCATATAGTGTTTTGTTACCAATCCATCATATAGTTACATACAGGTCTGAATTTTAAAACCCATTAGAAAATTATGGTACCATCCACCATGCTTTGTGTTGATATAAGCATCGGTATCCCTTCTCCAAATTGAATTATAATTCTCATTTCTCATTACTTAATAGCAGAAAAAGCCTCCACTTTGCCTTTCTTTTGGTTTGGTGGCGGAACTATATGAATCATTGCAACCAATTAATATTAATAATTAGATAAAAACAAAAACACGCAGATCATAGATGCCCATTTTCACATTTACACAACCTAAAATATTGAATAAAAAGGTTGGATTTTTGGCATTAATTTGATGGTGGCCATGCAAAACAACACGCAACAAATGTTCTTTAAATCTTTTCAAAACAATAATGTTACTCTTAGGCGGTGGTGATGATTATTGCAACTTCTTAAGATTGACAGAAGTTTAATGCAATAAACACACAATAACAAACAAACAAACATACCCAGTATATCCCATTAAAGAGCAACGTCTGGGAGGGATAGGTGGTGACGGGTTTTTCCTCTACCTTGAGAGATAGAGAGACCGCTTTCAAATAGATCCCTGATTCGATAACAATAACAAGCATATTATATAGCATACAACACATAGGTATATATCACATAAAGATTTAGAATAACCATAGGCAATATTCTTAAGTATTTTCATAAGCATAACATACATCACATAAGCGTAGGCATGCCCATAAGTATAACAACCCGAAGATAGTGCATACATCAAATAAGCAGCATGTTTCACCTATAAAGTGCAGATGTCGATTACCTACACATCACGCGAGGGGTCACGCATCAGGTCTTCCTTTACTCTTTTCACCCACAGATCCTACTAGAAGTCCTTCATTTTAATTCTACGCCTCCACGTACTCCTATCCTCGTTCATATGCTCAAAGAGATGCAACTCTACCATATCTCACCTAATTATCTCGTCCCAAGTCAACTTAGGTCTTTCTCTACTCCTCCTACCCTCTAGGATGATGTTCTCTGCTGCTCTAACAGGTGTTGACATCGGTCTCCTCTTCACGTGCCCAAACCATCTTAATCTTCCCTTTCATATTTTATCCGTGATAAAAGCCACCTCTAGCCTCTGTCGAAACACGTCGCTCTTTATTCGATCCAGTCTTGTGTGTCCACAAATCCACCTCAGCATTCGTATTTTCAAGACCTCTATTTGTCTTTCGTGCGATTTCTTTATGGCCCAACAGTCTGTTTCGTATAACATAGCTGGACGTACTGCCACTCTGTATAGTTTTCCCTTTAGTTTTGCTGGAAACCTCTTATCACACAAAATCCCTGTTGTTGCTCTCCACTTGCACTATCCTGATTGAACACGGTGGGCTACATCACTGTGTATCTCCCCATCCTCTTGTACGTACGAGCCTAGGTATTTGAACCTAGACGTCTGTGGGACCGCCAAACCCTAGATACTGATTTGGGTGTCCTCTTCAGTCTCACCACTAAAGTTACAATGCATGTATTCCGTCTTAGAGCGACTTATCAAAATCCTTTGCGCTCTAGTGCTGCTCTCATTGTTATTAACATAATATCATCCACAAACAGCATCTACCACGGGACTGGCTCCTGTATAGACTTGGTCATCTCATCCAACACTACTGTGAAGAGAAATGGGCTCAATGCCGATCCTTAGTGAAGTCCCACTTCCACCAGGAAGAAGTTTGTGAATCCGACTATCTTGATGTACCTCTCTTGTCATCTCGCACACACGTTTTTGCCCCGTTATACGTATCCTTGATTATCTTGATGTACCTCTCTTGTACCCTCTAAGTCGTAAACTTTCCTAAATGAGTTGACGCGAAACATTGTCATAGGCTTTTTCTAGGTCAATGAATACCATATGGAGGTCCCTAATCTTTTCTCTATATTTCTCCATTATCCTCCTTATGACGTGTATGAATTCTATTGTAGAGCGTCCTGGCATAAATCCAAATTGGTTTATCGCTATGTGAGTTTCGCGTCTAATTCTCATGTCAATAACTCTTTCTCATAGTTTCATCGTATGACTCAAGAGCTTTATTTCCCTGTAGTTTCTGCAAACTTGGGCATCTCCTTTTTCATATATATGAGGACTATGATACTGCTTCTCCACTGCTCTGGCATCTTCCCGGTCTTGAAGATAGTGTTGAATAAGTCTGTTAGCCATTGCAGTCCCTTATCTCCCAGACACTTCCACACTTCAATCGGTATATTGTCTGGCCCCACCGCCTTAGCCCTCCCCATTTTCTTAAAAACTCTCGTAACTTCGTCGACTGTGATGCTTCTACAATAACACTTATTTTGTTGCATTGTTTGAGTTGTTTGATCGATCTCAGTTTGTTGATTAGGGTTCCTTACATTGAAAAGGTTATTGTGTCACACCCTCAATTTCCACAAACGGGGTTTTATCGTTAGGCGTGTGACATACCAGGATCTCAGACACGGTCATATCAAATGACACTATATGAGTTTAAAAATAAACGTTTGACTTAGATCAGAGTACATAA
Organism: Flaveria linearis; assembly: GCA_024085815.1. NCBI lineage: Eukaryota > Viridiplantae > Streptophyta > Magnoliopsida > Asterales > Asteraceae > Flaveria > Flaveria linearis. The sequence continues at coordinate 41,119,622 of CM044015.1, forward strand.
AAGAAATGAATAACAGTTCGGAAGCGTAAAACTGAAATGTAAACAATACTGAAAGTCTGAAAATGTTATGCCAAAACAAATATTCAATGCAACTAAATGAAACTGATGAATGAATGTCCTGAGTGCGTCCTTAATCGTGCATCATGAGCTTAAGCGTTCCTGTGACCTGAGAAAACATGCTAAAGTGTGTCAACATAAAGTTGGTGAGTTCACAGGTTTTATCCCAAATAAAAATGTTTGTAACTGTTCGACTGTCTGTAACTGTTCGACTGTTTGTAACTGTTCGACTGTTTATAACTGTTCGACTGTTCGAATGGTATAGTAATTAAAGCATATCGATAGGTAGCTAGCCTATAATCATGTTACTTAGCGTTTCGAACCGAAGCTGACTGTTTGTACGTCCAATATGTTTGTTGTTTACCCGTCACGTCTCGCAAGACAGTGACAAATGTTAGGTCAATAATGCACCCGTTTGACCTCCAATCAAGCTAGCGCGACTAGCCCGGGCGGGGTTTGTCAGACCCAGTAGTACTACTCAGAATTACCTCGCTAATCCCATTACTAACGGTTCGAGAATGTTGGGACTGTTTGTATGTTTGCACTAACGTAACAGGCGATATCAATAATACTAAAACCATTCATAAAATATGTTTGCATGTTTTCTCCCAAAAGGAAAGAAAGTAAAAAGGGGCCGTGAAGACTCACCTTGATTGCACAGCAAGGAAATAAAGTTCGTACAACGATTAGAGTTTCGGTTAACCTGTGTTCCATTTAGTATGAACATAGTTAATGTTAGTTATTGTTTCACAAGTGTAAGAGTCGTATGGTTTCGCGTTTCACAACTCTGTTACGATGTTATATCATTTAAATAGTTTTAACGTAATTAAAGTTTTTATAATAACGGATAAAGTTTAATGTAAAATGTAAATAATTTCAGTAATTATTTAAAGTAGGAAGATTTTAATTTTAACTGAAGGTAGCGTTTGGACCCATAATGATTTATTAATTTAACCCATAATTTAAAAGAATCCATTTTATAAAAAAATAATTTAAATAAACATCTTTGTTTATTTAAATTTAAAGAAAAATTAGAAAAAATAAGGTTGATGATTTAAAAATAAACAGAGTTTATAAAAATGATTTTTATAATTTTTAGAAATGTTCTGTAATTTTTAAAATGCTGAAAAAGCCTTAAAAAAATAAAAGAGGGTGCCCGGGTTCGAACTCGGGACCTCTTGGATTGCATGTGGACAGGGAACCGGTGAACCAAGGACGCAGCCACGTTATGTTCTAGTTTCAAAATTTTTTAAACACTTTTAACTTGTTTCCCCCAAATCCGATGAACCCTAATTCGAATTTGAGCCAAATTGAGCCCCAAATCGATTAAGTTAATGAGCGGATTCATGGGGCTTTTATTCCCCATGATGAAACGATTACATAGATGTATTCAATTACCCGATTGTGTTTGAATTTGAAGGTGAACACCAAGATGGACAGATCGCGACAGGGGAGGAATTGGCTCAGGGTGCAAACGATGATGGAAATCAAATTAAACTTGTGGGCAGCTTCGTGTGATGTTCTTGTTGTAAGCCCTATGTCGATTTAGGTTTAAATCACTCGGAGGTTGGGTTTCGACAAGGTTGCAGGTCGACACCGTAGATGATGATCGAATGTAGTGTTTGTTTATGTTTCAGATGAAATTGAACTTAGGGGAAAGTTATAAACGATTAAAAGTTTGTTAGTGCGCCACTAATTTGATTATTATTAGTGGACAGTGGCCAGGTTGTTCGGCCGAAAGTGAGTTTGGTTGTAACCGCACTCATCGACTCTATTATTCAATTTACAGTGGGGCAAACGTTCGAATCTTCCTCGCGATGTTGTCGGGGATATTTAATTGAGTTGATATCGCGTAAATTGTGGTGTTATGAACTCGCCGGAGGTGGCCGGAATAGTGGCCGGAGGGAGAAGGGGAGGGAAGTCGACGGTGGGTTGGGATTTAAAAACAAAGTTTCACTTTTGCCCCCTGAAGTTTGGATTGCTTATTATTTCATGCAGAAACTCTCAATTTCATGTTTCATAAATTATAAAATTACCCCCTAGTCGTTTAATTCTAAGTTATTATTATTATTATTATTATTAAATTAATTTGTTAACCAACAAATTAATTATCACGCATAACAAGTCCTTATAAAACTTAACAAAGTTAACTTTTGGTTTAACGAAAATTACGAGGTGTTACATATTGACGTAAGTTTTTCATCTCACCTTGATGTCTTTCTCCTTCACCAAGACCTTTCCATCCTTAGCATTTATAAATTTCACCGTTCTCAAGTCCTATCTTCTACTTTCTTTTGCCTTGACAATCTTAAATATGTCATGTTCTCTTTCTTTCGTCTTTAGTCGCTTGTACATCCTTTCATACGCTATGTTATTTGCCTCTGACACAGACTTTTTCGCCTCTCGTTTGACCTCCTTGTATTTATCTTTTAGATCACCTCGTTTGGCCTCCTCGTTCTTCCTCATTATTACAGCAATAAACACACAATATAATCCCCAAAATGCCAGAAATCTACAATAAAGTCGAACAAAATTGAACCATGAGGCAAACAGTTGGTGGGCATTGCAAGCAAAGAAGATAAAATGCAATTAAAAACATGAAAAGAAGAATAGATAATCAAAATTAATTGATAAATAAACCAAGTCTCAATGAGACAGCAAAGACACAGATGAGCAAGGGCCATAAACCGATGCAAAAATCATTGACATTGCCATAGAACACGACGAGATTTGAAAACCAGAGATAAACAACGGCCTCACCACCATCATCACCTATCACCACCATCATCACCACCCCTAACCATGAAGAACCATCGGGAGGCACAGTGATGGCAGCGGAGACAACCACCGTTGTCAAGACTTTGACCGATGATGTAATAGTCGATTAACAAAGGTTAACATATAATTTAGCGCTAGATAATGTGAAGAATCATTGTGTATTACGTTTGATTGATCAATAAAGACCAAAACTATAATTTATTAACTTTAAGGATTAAAATCATAATATAAAACCCTCTCTAGTGGAGGGTGATGGGGGCACCCCTACACACAGGAACACCCACCCCTCTTACGTTTTAAGGGTGTGAGAGGGTCTTGCTTTAGTGGCTTCACAGGCTAGTTACAAGTTTGTTTGTTCTTTTTTTTTTCACATATCACAATACTACCCCTCATTAACTTCAATAGTTACAAACGTTTTTGCTATCACTCATTCACTACACTTATCTTTTACTATCACACGCTACATACATAGTTGCTTGTGTCAATATATTTTCACTATCATACCAATAGCTTAAATATATCACGTGGTTTATTTACGTAATTCTTTATATGTACTTTCTTGACACCAAATTTAAGTAAAGTTTGGTGCCACATTAAATCTGCCCTTAATATTTCATATTGGCCCATTTAAGAGCATCACCAACTCACACATCCTACCAAAATTTCCCCATTGGGGGTGGCCTAATAGTAGAAATTATAACAATCATTTCAGCACTTATACAAAACATCAGCCACACATAATAAGAAAATTAAACATCTTTATGTTTTTTTAACAACTGGAATTGTTAGCTGCACATTACAGTAGTAAAAACACCATGTTCAAAACCCTACCTACGTGTTGCAGCTTGTTAAACTTTCATTGATTTTAAACAAAATTCATATTGCAAATGGTCAAAGTTAAATACTCCTTAGTCAATAATCTAAATATGTTTCAAATTGCATGTGTTTTGCGGAACTTAAAAAACATAACAAAGTTAACTTATATAATCCGGAGCATGAATTTTGACATGATATCATAGCCAAAAATAAGCTTCTAATCCATGCACACAATATATGTTGCATGCTAAAAAATAAATCTTCTGCCTAACAAAAGTACAGTTGACAATACTATGAATCTTCAAATTGCTTCACATTGTCTACACTAAATATATCATATCCATAGCGAAATTTATCCTCTGGCATTTGTAAATGCCAAAAGAATGGCATGGGATTATTCTGTTCTTATTGTTGGGGCAAGTAATGACTAAAGCAGCAATAACAACTGATGATGATAACATGAATTGATGCAATCATTTGTTCAGCAGCAGAAACATACTACCAGCAGCTGTTGTGTAAAAGAATTAAAAGCTAATGCAACTTTAGTTCTAATATCAGTTTGTAAATTCAGCAGATATTGAGGATCATCAACAAGTTCAAAAATGAATCAAAAGATTCTGATAAATATTGCATCTTCAATAAAAAATTTAGAGCATGAAGTCAACATCATATAAAAAGCTCACACTAAACCTTACCATGAAAATGGCTAAAAGATTGACACTCCTCAAGACCTTAATCCCTCACACAGGTTGCAATAATCAGGAAAATACCATTAGCAACAATAAGCTGAAAAGAGACAGAAAAATTTATGAACTTGGTTGACTTGATTACTTGTGAAATTAGTGGCTCAAATCCAAATTCATCAAAACACATCAACAACATAAACTCAAATGTAGATCAACTGAACAAAGATTAGAACAATTCACTTTCATTCAACCAAAATCAGCCAAATTTCTTCAAGAACCACACACCCCAGATAACCAAATCCCAAACTATTCTAACATAACAGGATTCTTCCTTTATACACCAATCAACCTCCAAATCCATACAAGGTTCTCCCTTGCCTCTTCAAAGCATAGACAACATCCATGGCGGTGACCGTCTTGCGACGAGCATGCTCAGTGTAGGTAACAGCGTCACGAATAACATTCTCCAAGAAGATCTTCAAGACACCTCGCGTCTCCTCGTAAATCAACCCACTGATTCTCTTCACTCCGCCTCTCCTCGCCAGCCTCCTGATCGCGGGCTTCGTGATCCCCTGAATGTTATCCCGGAGAACTTTCCGGTGACGCTTTGCTCCGCCCTTTCCTAGCCCCTTTCCGCCCTTACCACGGCCCGACATCGTCGATTTGAAAGATTGATTGTTGGATTTATGGGTTTTTTGAGAGAGATGATGATGATGGGTTTAGGATTGTGAATTGGGGTTTATAAAGGGATTGAATTTGGGGGTTGTTTGAATTTTGATATGTGGATTTTGGCGGGCTGTTGAAAAGATTGAGGGTGTAGATTGATGATCCTTGTGGTGAGGTTTAATCGACGGAGATTGGTGAATGGTGATTTTGGGGGATGTGGTGGATCGATGACGTGGAATTATGTATTTGATATATTTTCTCAAGAAAAATGAAATTCTAGCAAAGTTAATTAATATAAAGTTAACTTCGTATTTACTCCTTTTAAGTTAATTAATTATTTTTTTCTAAAAGATTATAAAAATCAATTTCCTTTAAAAATTTGATAACTTGTTTCAATTTCAATTCACAAGTGTTATTAGTTGTTTCAACTTAAATATAAATTAATAAATCTTTTGGATTGAAATTGAAATAATTTATGAAACTTTTTAAGGTAAATTGATATTTTTAATTTTTTGAATTTTTCTGAAATATATTTGTTTTTAGTTTTTCATAAAGTTATATTAAGCCCTTTGTATTGCAACAGGAGCGTGAAACCATGTCAAGTAGCACTAATGTTACATAACTGTCAATGACAATCAACATCGAAAAAACTCGTATTGGCAATCCTTGATTCAAAACCCTCCTTCATAGCAAGGCCTTTCGTCTCCTTTCGCCGTCAGCGTATGTTTGTTAGTTAGGTGAACTTCGAGATCCTTACAAACAGTTAGTAATGTTTTGTGATATATGTTCTTGGGGAAGTACTTGAAATTGTTTAGTTTAAAACCCTCTTTTGATTTGTCTGTTACTTTTTGTCTTAATTTTACTATTTAGGTCACCTTAATTATTGACTGGAAGATAGTTATTCCTGATTTTCACTTTTAATTTCTCAAATTAAAACGGATTTTCAAAACCTTCTTTTAACTTGAAGTGTCATGTTTTACTTGCAGATAGAACTTTATGAAGATTGATGAGCAACTCCATCTTATTAAGAAGCTTTTAGATGTCTATTGTGCAATTGACTGCATGTGAGTTCTAGTAAAAACACATTTATACAAGTAATAGTCTTTAAAAATTGAGATTTTAGGAACATTTGTTATCTACCTATATGTGTGAATTATGGATTATCCTACCATAGGATACTAAGAGTTGTAGAATTTTATGCTAAATTGTTGGAATATATGACCTGTTTAAACATAGGAGGACATCTCTTGGAGCATAATAGCTGCAAATTATAGAACACATGAGTTGTATTTGTTTTAAAGATAGTTGGACATTTGTTGATACATAACTACATGAGACCTAAAATTTTAACGTTATATGGTTTTGATGATTTAATTTTAATAGCCCATGATGCAGCTCATGATTAACTTTCAAAATCTTTTTTTTATGGTTTTAATCTTTGTGTATTGTCTTACTTAATGATTTATATATTATTCTAGAAAACTGGCTTTTGTGGTCTGTTTTGTGCAAATAAGTGGTGTTAACCGTCAATTGCATTACTCCAAAATCGAGTTTCAAAATTGTAAATCAAATCATTGAAGGTTATTAGTATGTGTTTTAGGCTACATACTTCCAAAAACAAGTTTCGTTGACTTTTGAAAGCAAACATATTACATATGGTTTCTCATTGAAGTTTGATAAATGAGGAAAGTAATGTAGTCAATGCTGAAAATTTGTAATTTCTATTGATTATAAACTAATGTTATAAAATATTGTTAACTTCATGCTCTAAGTAAATAAGGTGAAAATTGTATTGAAGGTTTGATCAAACGTATATTATTGCAGGTCAATATGCCTTTGATGTTGTCCTCATTTGTTGATCAGGGAAGTTGCGTTAACTATAATTTACAAGTTTTCTATGTTGTTGGTACAACATACTAATGCAATATATATATAGTTCAAAGAATGCTTTGATAAATGATTGTCTTTGAGAAATATGTGACTCTATCTATTAAATATCATCTTTTAGTTATTTCGTGAAATCAGGGTTTTGAGTTGCATCAAAACTTTATATTAATGCACATATTATGGTGTTTATGTTGTGGTTATACTAATTTTTTTACTTTATTTTTCTTTTATAGATATCTAGCACCATTTTTTTATATTTTTTATTGGCTTAGGTTGCTGCTACTCTGCAAATACAAAACTCCTTAACTTGAATATATAGGTAAGTTGCGCTACATATGTTCTCAATCTTTCGCAAAATTAAAAATGCCTAATATCAGAGACTGCCTTGATAAATGATCGCCTACGAGAATGTGTGATACTAACTTAAAAATATGACTTTTTATCTATTTTGTGAAGTCAAGATTTAGGGTCTGTTTGATAAATTCTGAATGATTAACTGCTGAACCAATAAGAGGTCGGAATCATTAAGTGCTGAACCATTATATGCTGAAACATTAAGAGGTCGGAACAATTAAGAGCTAGTATCTCGCTTAACTATTCAAAGACAAATGTCTGACCAATTTAGATTAGACATTTTAACCATTCAGAGGCAAATGTCTGAACCATTCAAACATTTGCTCACGAAACAAACAGTCTGGACCATTAAATGTTGGGCCATTCAAATATCTGAACTATTAAGAAACTGATTCAGATGCTGCCAAACAACCCTTAGAGCTGCATCAAAACTCCTTATACTAATGCAATAATTCTTAAAGTACCACCATTCCACAACAGTTTTAATTGCAATTACTAAATTTTGGTGTTCATTATTTTATGCCAAATTCTAAAAGTTATTTCAATACTAAACCTGCGGAGATATATATTATAATATATATTAAAGACTTTGGTCGGTGGGTTTTTTTTTTTTCAAAGATAAAACCCTTAAAAAAGATCACACTTCACTCACAAAACCACAAAAGCATCGGGAGATACAGGGAAGAGATTTGCAACCTCATCTTTCCATTGATAAAAAGCTTCGATTGGGCTAAAACACACACACAAACACTCAAATAGATCTGCTAGATCTTACCAAATCTCAATCTTCATCTCTCCGATGGCGCGGTTCGTGAAGAAAGACGATGATCGCGACGAGGAAGGTACGGTACTTTGAGTCTTCACTATCTCCTTCGAATTTTGGTTCAATTGTTATAATAACTCTCTCCATTTCATCAGTATGATCTGTTCATGATACTGTTCGTTTTTGTTGAGTTGAATGAGATGATTTACATTTCAGCTTTAGATTTACATTCAGTTCGATTATGCGGTAACGATAGTTTAGGTGAGATGATTACCAAGCGCTTAGAGGTAGTTGATTAGTTGATCTGGTAGGTTTTGGCGGTAACGTTATTGACATTCATGAAATTAGGTTTGAGTCTTCTTGTACGAATGATTTAGAGAGCGTTGAGGAAATATAAACCTGATTTAGGATCATTGTGGTTTAAAACATGATGATAGGATATTAGAGACTAGAGAGATGATGTATGTGCACATCGACGCGTTTTATGCGGTAACGATAGTTTTAGGTGAGATGATTGCCAAGCGCTTAGAGGTAGTTGATTAGTTGATCTGGTAGGTTTTGGCGGTAACGTTATTGACATTCATGAAATTAGGTTTGAGTCTTCTTGTACGAATGATTTAGAGAGCGTTGAGGAAATATAATCCTGATTTAGGATCATTGTGGTTTAAAACATGATGATAGGATATTAGAGACTAGAGAGATGATAGGATATTAGAGACTAGAGAGATGATGTATGTGCACATCGACGCATTGGCATTCTGTTATTTAGAAATTTTCACAAATTTAGTTCACAAGCATATGATCTTATTGAGATGGATGAATTACACACATCAAATAAGTGGAAGATGATATAGATCTGTGCATGCCAGACTCGGTTACCTAATAATGAATGAATCATGGCTGTTAAACAAATGTTTCTTGTATTTTATATGGAGTTTTCTAATTATGTGCAACAGAGTACTCTCCCTTTCTCGGAATTGAGAAGGGAGCAGTTCTTCAAGAAGCCAGGGTATTTAATGATCCTCAGCTAGATTCAAGGAGGTGTTCCCAGGTGCTGGTTTTTTCATTGTGATTCTTGCTATTAGTATTGTTTGTTTCATACCAAATGTGCTTTATCTTTCTGTTTTCAGGTTATTACAAAGCTGCTTTATCTTCTAAATCAAGGGGAAACCTTCACAAAGGTCAGATTTCATTCTTAAGACTGTTCAAGTCTAACAGGCCATATCAACTTGTATAGACATATATGGATGGGTTTATGCTTTAGATCATGTCACTTAAAGAACATAAATGGTGTGGTTTTCATTTAGAATCTTTAATAATCTTTTCGTGTTGCGACACACATTGTTATATACTTGAATTTCTCTTCCTTTTTTTATTCTTGTAAAATGTGTCTTAGAACTATGTGTTCCAAACTCTGCAAAAATTTTCTTCTGGTATGCATCTATCACCCTCTAAACAAACTGAAACAAAACCATTTTCATTATGCGGATTGTACAATTCAACTAAATTAGTAGCCTTAGTTATGACTAGATAACTTGGTTCATATTTACTTATGTGGGATTGCGGTTATACCTGTGTTCAATTTTATGGGAGTGATTTTACTTGCCACATGCCTGAATACAAATGAAAAGATATGTGTATTCCTCACCATCCTTTTTGTTTGTATTTGCCCAAAATCCCTGAAAATGGATCTTGTAAGTAGCATTGATTTCTTATTTAGACTCTCTGTTGTTGCTCTTCAATTGTAGGTTGAAGCCAAAGAAGTCTTCTTTTCTGTGACAAAACTTTTCCAGTCTAAAGATATTGGCTTAAGGAGAATGGTTTATTTCAGATGAGGTTATATAGAATAATGTTATATTGTTATTCCTTCTGTGTTTGTAATATTTTGATATATTTATGTTTGAATCAACGTTTTCAGAACCGGATTTGACGTCGAACCGGACGCCTTACTGGTTTGGTGGTCGGACCGCTCGGACCGGATGGACCGGATTTAACTATATTTTAATTATATTTATATATGTAATTAAATATAAGTAATTTATATATGATTTATACATATATTTTATAGTTATATATAAAACTTAACTATATTTGTATATCCGAAGTACTAATTTATGGTTTAACACCCCGTTTTTACCCACTAAAATATAAAAAAATCAGAAAACCGGTCGGAACCGGGCCGGTTCGCCGGTCCAACCGCCGGTTCGGTTCGGACCGGCCGGTTCAAATGATCAAAAACGAATCACCCTCGACCGGACCGGACCAACCACCGATTCGCGGTCGAACCGGTCGGACCGACCGGTCTGATCCGGTCCTAACAACACTGGTTTGAATGACATGTTAATCCTTGTCTGCGCCGCCACAAGTTCGGCCGGTTGCGGATCTGTTTCCGGCGGAGGGCGATGGCCGCTTGGCTTGCCGTTTACGGCGACGCCGCTTGGCATGTCGTCTTCGGACATCTGCGCCGCCACAAGTTCGGCTGGTTGCGGTTCTGCTTCCGGCGGAGGAAGGCGATGGCCGCTTGGCTTGCCGTTTCCTGCAACGTCGCTTGGCCTGTCGTCTTCGGACATCTGCGCCGCCATAAGTTCTTTGTTTCTCTTAGATAACCTTGAAGTCTCTTTGTACAAAATATCAGCGGATGGTCTCTTTGATCTTTTTAATTTATCTTTTTTATTTATCATATAGCTCATCTGAGATTGAGCTTGAGCTCATTTCACTTGATGATTTGTTATAAGTTTTTCTTTGATTTGTGGTTTTGGATGTTGTTTGAGAAGACGTGTGTCGATGATGAAGAGCCTAGCTCATCTGAGACCAATCTTTAGCTAATTTTACCTGAGGTCTGTTTTGGTGTTTTCTTTGATTAATGGTTTGCTGGTTTGATATGTGTTTGAGGTTTTTCCTATAAAGGTTTATGTTGAGCTCATTTCACTTGATTTGTTCTGGGTTTTTCTTTTGTTAATGGTTTTGGATGAATCTGTCTCATCCTAGATTGAGACTTCGTTTTTTAAACTTGGTGGTTTGTTTGGGTTTTTTATTAACCGTTTACGTTGCTTTTGGGAAAGACGCACTATAAGTTCGAGTTATTTTACATCTCGACGTAAATTTAGTTAAAAAACGATTTGGATTGATTGTATTTTATACTACATCGCATCACATACGACGCCGTCGCAACGCGCGGCGGGGTTAAAAAACCTAGTTTATTATTAAGACAGAGAAGTTGAAGATTTTTTAAGGTTCATGTTGCTGGTTTTTCCCCTTAAATCTTCCAAGTTGATATTCAAGCTTAATTTGTTCACAAACTCTCATTTAGCACATAACCAGATGTTGAAATTCATAATTAAAATGAGGCTTTGTTCAAAATTTGTAACACTTTATATTTGGGCTCAAGGAGTATTAAGTTTGATATTTTATTTTGAATAGTATTTGCATTCAACAATGACACCATGTCACCATGTCTATAAAAAAAATCTAACAGTTGTTGGGGAGTGATGATAAGTTGTTCATACTTATCAGTTGGTCAAAAGTGCAAAGATAATGGACGTATAACAGATTGCCCAGTTGTTTAAAAGAAGAGAAACACGAAGACTCCCGCTACAACGCGCGGAGGAGAAAGTCCTAGTTTTGATTTAATTTGATTTGACAATTTTCTCCTTATTCTCTTAAGGTTTTATTTGTGTGCTCTTAGCCACATTATGCTTCATTTATCCTTCATTTGGAAGGCAAGGAATGATAACATTACAATGGGAGTCTTCATTCAGTGTCTAAAAGTAGCGAATGATATAAAAATGAATTCCTTCTGGTAGATTAAATATAGAGCTAAGTTATATGATATTAATTAACAAAGTTTGGTGTAATTTTTTTTAGAGTAAATTACCATTTGCATCCCTAACGTTTTCTCATTTTAACCACTTGTATTCCTACAGTTTCAAAGTCTCGATTTGTCCCCTAATGTTTCATTTTTATCTCCATTTGAATCCAAATGTCTAACTCCGTTAAATTGTTCAGTTAATTTTTTCTAAAATGACAAAAATACCCTTAACTCACATACACCCACTCTCTCCCCACACACACACTCACTCCCTCCTTCCCTCCTCCACCACTCCTTTCATCTTCTTCACCGTCAACACCCGCAACTGATTCAGTCACCATCATCTCCAAATGCACAATTTTTCCAGACAAAACCTCCATTATCAAACCCTTAAAGCTCTCTGTTTCAGATCTCCCTATGCTCTCATGCCAATACATCCAAAAGGGTGTTTTACTCTCGCAAGTGCTTTCTTCGAGTTATCAAGCAACATCAACACAGAATCCTCTTCAAACGATGTCGCAGCAGACCCATCGGTCGAACCACTTCGCCGGTGACGATACCCACCGTCGCCGGTCTTCCCCGCCTCCACGGCGGAGCTCACCCCCAACTCATCAAAGAAATCAGACCCCACAGAGAGACTCCTGAGATGGGTCCCATACCCCACCGTCTTTCTCGCCGTCGGCTTACCGCCGGAGGAATCTTTCTCCTGAGATGAATCTCCAGTGGGTGCAGGGGCGTCGGAGGAGAGTGACGAGAGGTCAATTCCGGCGAAATTGAAGTCCGCAACGACGTCGTCGAGGAGAATATCTTTGTCAGGGAAGGGGAAGAAGGTCTCCGATTAGGTCCGACGACAGTGGGCTCCTCGAGTGGGCGTTTCGGGCATCTGATCGATGTCGTTCCGGCGACCACCGTGGTAGTGAGAGGTGGGAATTCGTTTTCCGGCGAACTTTGGGTCCATCATACGGTGGAGGTTGAGCCGGCGGCAGTGGGAGCTGGTGGTGATTTCGCTGGAGGGTGGTGGTTTTGGGTGTTACGGTTTACCGATTGGGGGGTAATTATTATTAGGTTGTGGTGGTGGAAAAGGGTTGTCATGGTGATGACCGGGTGGTTGTGGTGGTGGTGATGGGGGTGGTTGTGGTTGTGGTGGTGTTGATTTGAAGAAGATGATGTTGATAGATGAGATCCACAAAGTTTTTTATGTGTGTTTTAATTTAAGGGTAATTTCGTCATTTTAATAATAATTTTAACAGAAACATTAACAGTGTTACTCATTTGAACTCAAATGGAGATAAAAATGAAACGTATAGACTCAAATGAAGATAACATGAAACGTCAGGGGCCGAATGGTAATTTTGAAACCGTAAGGATGCAAATGGTTAAAATGAACAAACGTTAGGGATGCAAATGATAATTTACTCTTTTTTTTTATGTATGTGTGTTTTACGACCCTAGCATCTTGCTGATGGCTTTTATTTTTAATAAAATCCGCAAAAAGAAAAAGTAATGCCCTTTGAGCTTGTGCTTTACAAAAATCCTTGACACAAAATAAGAAACACTCTTCAAAGCATACATGATTGGTGAGCTCACGTTCTCATCTTTAGTAAAATCAAGGCCACCACGAAGGCATTATAGTTGGTATAAACGCGTCAACGACAGATTATACTTAATATCATGTTTTCTTTAGCTCATGGATATGTTTGAACTAGTTAATTTGTCGTCGGAATTACAAAATTTGTCATGGAACACTACCGTTGATGCACAACTGAATCGTGACATCGTGTTGCATATGGTTTCTTGCCCCGTCTCTGTTCTCCAAGTTGTTTTGTATAGTTAATGCACAATATGACCATAACATCACCATGATCTTGCTGTTGTCTTTAGGCAGAAAGTTGCATGTTCATAGGCCTAAATGATAAATAATACACGCATGACGATGCATGAATTCAAATATGCTCCCAGGTTCACGAGTTGCATTGGTGCAGGCCGAACACCAACGCAATCCCAACCGTCGCCATCATAGGTGGGATCCAGCAAGATCAACATAGCAGGTGGGTTTGAGTTGACGTAACTAAGGAGCTCCATGGTTTTGAGAATCATGACCACTTGGTGTTTCCCAAAAATGTATTTCTCATTGTTTAATTTCACTTTACAGATATTTGTTATTGTGGAAAAATGCAGGATATCTTATGGTTCTAAGAAATTAAATGACATGAGGGAAGTTATGAGAGGAGGTTATGAAGATGAGTCTTGTAATGACACAATTAAGACCTCTCTTACAGTTCCTCAATCCTTGCCACTGATGTGACTAGATGTTTCAATCCCTAAAATTAACATGTTACATCTTATAATAGTGGGCTTGTCATGAAGACTTCTAGTGATGTTGCAGTTGAGTCTTGAGTGCACATCAGCAACCATGTGTTAGAAGCCTACACTAGCATAACATAACCCGACACACAATCATCCTCTCATTTACACTGCGTTGCACCCACGATCAAGCAAGCCCACTGTCATTTTTCCCTAAAAAGTTTCAAAAAACAGAACAAAGACATAACAAAATCTATACTAAGCCAAAGGACTTCTTAACCCCATAGAATAGAAGTCTTGCCAAGTTCAAACAATGTATAAAGATATGTCTGACATTGTGTACAATTTCTAAATTATTGCAGCAAATTAGCAAAACATTAAAGCGATCCTTAAATATTAGAAACTTAAAACACGAGTCGAGAGCTAACAAATAGATTTTAGTGCAAAGCAATACCTCCACCTGAAAATTCAATCTCATGAGCAGGCGGCAAAGATGAAACCCAATCAGACGCATGTGTTGGCAGAAGCCCCAAAGCGTTCAGCTTCCACACGCCAAGCAACATACCCCCCAAATTAAGGGCGATATACACCAACTTAGGTGCAAGTAGGTCCACTTTGCTATCTTTGTAAGGCTCAAAAACCTTCCCGACCCCTTGTAGGGCGCTTAACGGTTGCCAGAGAGCTGAAAATGTTATACCAATGCTGAACAAATGCACTGTGCTTCCAGCCATCCACATCATAAACCCCATCATAAAAAGATTCTTGAAGGGGGCTTGGGCTACTTCCCAAGCTTTTTGTGACTTCCAGTTCGCTTCAGCGTCTTTCTTTTGACGACTCAGGGTCGAATCATCTTGATCATGGGCGACACGGGTGAAACCAGGCGGGTCAGGAATGTCACGAGTGGAAGGCGTTGATGAATTGTCAGTGAACTCAACAGCCCATTTTCGACTTCCCATCACTCCTTTCCCTTTCTCCATCTATTAAAACATAAATCAAACATAAACTGTCTTGACAATGAAATCATATAATCAATCTAGAACCACGGTAGCAACTAGCTACTAACATGAAGTTTAAATCGCATATCAGATACAAAATTTATAAAAAAATTAGGCGAAATCAGTTCTATAGTTATTATTTATTAACCTACATGAAAGAAGCTTCAATTCCAATTTCAAACCTCACATCACAACCTGATAATTCAGTAATTCACCACTGAACTGTGGATACAATTACAAACCCTTGAACCCAATTCAGCCGATCAACAAGTTCTTCAGTTAGATCTAGAAAACCTTCTAAACACTCAAATCCGATTAAAAAACGTTGACTTTAGAGGATTGCTAACATCTAATCAGAATAAGAAGCTGGATCTCCGGCAACGAAACACAACGAGCTTCTACGGCGATTAAATCAATGAAATTGCAACTAAAACAAAAGAATTCAAGCGATGATTACATGGGGATCATGATGACTTAGGTTAAAAACATACCAATATCAGCAAAAGGAGATGGGGGTTCGAATTCTGATTGTGATTTTAATCGACGAACGAGATGGAGACGAAACCCTTGGTTTTTGTGACGAGAGATTGAAGAGTATAAATATAGGGGATGTTTGACATAGTTGGCATGAATGATGTTTTAAATCGAAACTTTAAATATTATTTCAAACATAAGCAATAGTATCGATACTTAGGTAGCGTTTAGTATAGAATAATGAAGGACGAAATATAATGAATCATTGAGTGTTAATGAAAAAATACATGTTTGGTTTACAAAGGTAATGGAATGAACCATTACATAGTTGATTCCATTCCTTCAAATCCATTCCATCTAGTCTCCCTTCTTTTTTTTCATTCCATCTCTTCTTATCACCAACACCATACATTCACCTACCACAACAATCACCACCGGCCACCACGACCGGCCACCGCCGTCTCCAGGGCTTCCACCGGCCACTGCCGCCGCCGGGGGCCTCCACCCTTCTTGTCACCAACACCACCCACTCACCTACCACAACAATCACCACCGGCCACCACGACCGGCCACTGCCGTCTCTGGGGCCTCCACCAGCCACCGTCGCCGCCGGGGGCCTCCACCCTTCTTGTCACCAACACCACCCACTCACCTACCACAACAATCACCACCGACCTCCATGACCGGCCACAGCCGCCTCCGGGGGCCTCCACCGGCCACCGCCGCCTCCGGGGGCCTCCACCGGCCCCCGCCGCCTCCGGGGGCCTCCACCGGCCCCCGCCGCCTCCGGGGGCCTCCACCGGCCCCCGCCGCCTCCGGGGGCCTCCACCGGCCACCGCCTCCGTCCGGGGCCTCCACCGGCCACCATCGTCACCGGGAGCCACCACCGGCCGCCAACGCCACCGGAAACCTCCATCGGCCACCATCACCACCATAACTACTTTCACATTTCGTTTTTTCGTACGTAATGAACAACACAAAGTAATAATTCTTTTCATTCTTAAAGGGTAACAAAACAAGAGTATGGAATGTAATGATTCATTTCATTCTCTCATCCATTCCATTCTCTCATTCATTCCTTTCCTTCATTTATTCCATTACTCCATACCAAACATACCCTTAATGTAATCTCACCTTTATGATGGCCTAAGTCCATATTACACTACTCACTATGGCAACCTCATCTTTAGGTGGGTTGCAAGGTTGTTTTAAAAACAAATTAGAAATACATATAATTCCTACAATCTAGTCACAAGAGCAACCTAAGTTGCAAGCTTTATCGATGACACATGTCATTTGGACATTGGCTTTTTTTATTTTCTTTTTCCCTTTTCTTCTATTACAATTGGTTTTACCATCGAATTTAATTTTCTGCAATAACTAGTAATGTTTAATTTTTATAAAAAAACTTAAATACGATGTCTTATTGAGTTATTAACATCCCGAAATAAATTCTATTAAAAATGAAGTTGTTTAAAAATCGTATATTTTTAATAATCCGTATTGTAATTCGTTGTATTAAGTATGTTTGATGAATGTAAAAGAAACTTTTTATTTTTTATATTTTTATAATAAAATATAACTGTTTATATGTTTTTAAATAAAATATTTTTAAATATTTTAACTGTAATCATAAACATATTTATTTAATAAAAAATTGGGTTGGTTGGGTTTGGTTGTAATTATGTGTAAAAAGTTAAGTTAAATTGGGTTGTTTAGATGGAATACAAAGAAATTAATTTCTAATGAATTATTGGGTTGGGTTGAGTCAGCATAATGGGTAGTCTTAACACATGCAAATCACTTATATCTCTTACTTTATCAAGCTATGTCACACACACTCATTACACAGGGTTGTGGGACTTATGTGTTCAAGTTGAACCGTTGGAGAACCCTATTAGTTATTAATCCTTCAAATCTTTTTTGGGCCATATATTTATCATATTAATTATAGGTTAAACAATTATGAGTTTATTTATATTTGATTAGTTTGGGTTGTAGGCCATCAAACCAAATGTGTCACACCCCCGCTAATAGCGGAAACACGGTGAATGTGAGCTAGACGGGATCGTCATAACACATGGTATATGATAGAGTAGCAATAAAAATATGATGACAAATGTGTCATGACGACACCCGAACACAAATGGAGACGTGTGTCGTGCATAATCAATGTTCACGACAGCATAGTCATAAGCACAACATAAATGATCACATAAACATTGGTAATAACTTGTAAAGTAGATTCCCACAACTCGGGAACAAGTAAACAAAAGACCATGTTCAAGCTTTACAAGAGCAATGATTACAAAATGTATCCTAGGGTCTCCTCTAAAAGGCAGCACTCCTAGATCTTCAATTACCTTGATCACCTGAAAAGAAATGCTAAAAAATGGTCAACATAATTGTTGGTGAGCTTCGCAGGTTTTAAGTAATAAAAGTTGTTAAGATGAACCAGTATATTTAATAAGAACCACCGCAACTATACTTATGTATAGGCGGTTGTACCAGTTATAAGTAGCTACAGCCAAACCTAATGTTCGGTTCCTCACGGGAATTGATGGCTGTAAAGAAAGTATTCTCAAGGCATAAATAGTTTAATAAGACGTAGCAAGATCCACACAGCGCATACGTATAGTGTATAACCAAACTAGCCCTTAGGTCCCATTACCGGGATTAATGGTTATATATAAAAAGGTTTTCCCATAGCATAATAAGTTTAAGGTGACGTAGCAAGATCCACACAACGCATACGTTTAGGTTACAACCAAACCAATCCTTAGGTCCCAATTATCGGGATTAATGGTTGTAGTGGATGATCGGCTTAGAAGAACCACACAGAAGAACCACACAGAAGAACCACACAGCCGAGAGCATCCAAGGTCAATGGCATCCACAGGTAACATCATTCAACACATAACATCAAGTAGTAGTGCATAGTAGGGTGATACCACTAAGTCATACATAGGGGTAACATAGCACATAGTTCAAGTTCACATAGCAGCAATCACAAGATAAGTAAGTTAGGATATTCATAGAAGTAGTAGCCAACTTCCACTAGGGAAGGTGGCTGAAATCAAGTTAAGTAGGTGAGCATTCTTTTCCCCAAGTTAGAGATGTTTGAAAAGGGTTTTATAAGAGTAAAAAAAAGGGCCACGAAACTCACTGAACAGATGATAGGCACGTGTGATGAATATTCCCAACGGTAGGATGCTATGAACAGTCAAACACCTATTGACAGTTACTGACAAGCATTAATAACGAGCATAAAGCATAAGATGATATCAATAGGCTCTGGCAGTTTCGGTTCGGTCGTGGGTAGTACACACACGAGCAGACATACACATATCAGACTAGGTTATTTTAAATAGTATGTTCCTGTTGATAGCGTTGACTTTAATCTTTGTGGTCAAGCTATGACACTTTATTAATGTTACTTCATCGTCGTGAGATCTCCGAAGAGGGGATCCACACACACACACACACACACTATTAGTTATACAACAGGACCGGACGCACGACTCAATCCTTCCTTCGTACGAATGGACCTTCAGTCATACGAATCAGCTTCATTCGTACGATTGAACCTTCATTCACGCGACTAAGCATTCAGTCGTACCATGCAAGACCCAGTCATACGACTCAACCTCCATGCACCCGATTGGACCTCCATTCGCACGAATCAGCTTCATTCGTGCGATTGAACATTCATTCGTGCGATTGGACTTTCAGTCATACGACTCACGCACAATCGCATACAATCTCATTTGCACAGACTCATTCGCATGACTCATTCGCACACACATTCATTCGCACATACTCATTCGCATGACTCAGTCGTGCGATTTTCCCAACCGCACGGCTCAGTCGCACGACGCACTCATACGCCTAATCCAGTCGCACGACGCACGCAGTCGCACGGTTCAGTCGGCCGAATGGCCCAATCGCCCTGCACAGCAGGTCGCGACTGCACAGACCATCGAGCAGCGTCCAGCTGCTCCGAGCATGGGTTTCATGCACCAAAAACCTCCAGAATACTTATCCTAACATGTCTAAACAAGAAGCACACTCAAAAACACAACATGCAAGCCCACACGACCTCATGTGCTCGGATGAACCCGAGCACCCGAAACCCTAGAAAACACAGCAGCTAAATCGAGCTAAATACGGGTCAAACGAGGTTATCTACCTGCTAGGAGTGAGTATTCACGATGATAACCAAGATTTGGCGACGTAAGCGCAACAAACGTGATGAATTTTGGTGCTAGATTGGTGTAGAAAATGGTGAAGAGAAGAAGATCGATGAAGATGAAGATGATGTGAAGAAAATGGCTGGGAAATGGGTATTTATACCCAGCCTAGTTTCTCAAAATGTCAAGTTTAGTCCCCGCACTTTGCCCCGAGTTCCTAAATTTTGTTTCGGTTTAAAAACGTTATTTTATTAGTCTTGTTTTATTAATGATAAAACGTCGTTAATGTTATTTACAAGTTAAAAATGATTTTGTTCGTGACAATTATTTTAATATAAAAATGACGCGTTTAGTGTTAACGGGGCAAATCTCAGAAAAACGTCTTAAGGTAACGATAAGGCAAGCAACGATAGCACGCATAGAAGGATAACTAAGCAAAGCAAATATGGTATCCACGTAGTTGGTTTATCAAAATGAGGAATGACTGATAACAAAGGTTAAATCAAACACGCTAAATGACGGACCTTCGGTGACGGATGTCACAGTATCCCCCAGTTGAGGGAATTTCGTCCCGAAATTCAACTGGTGCTAGGTCTAAGGGTGTCATCCTCGAATAGATGTGGATATTTGAGTCTCATCTGATCTTCACGTTCCAATGTAAACTCTGGCCCTCGTTTGGAATTCCATCTTATATGAACGATAGGTATCTTGCTGCGCCTCAACTTTTTGACCTTTCGGTCCATGACCTCAATAGGTTCCTCCACAAAATGGAGGTTTTGATCAATCCTGATATCCTCAATAGGCATGTGAAGTGATTCGTCAGCTAAACACTTCTTGAGGTTCGATAGATGGAAAGTGTCATGTACGCTGTTAAGCTCTTGTGGCAACCTTAATCGGTACGCCACCGGACCAATTCTTTCTGTGATCTCGAATGGTCCAACATATCTTGGGGCCAACTTCCCTTTCTTTCCAAACCGTACGACCCCTTTCCACGGAGAGACCTTAAGCAATACTCGATCCCCAACGTTAAACTCTAGTGGCTTCTGACGGTTATCGGCATAGCTCTTTTGGCGGTCTCTAGCAGCTTTGAGTCTGTCTTTGATTTGGAAGATCTTATCGGTGGTTTCTTGAATGATTTCGGGACCTGTTAGCTGGCTTTCACCAACCTCGGCCCAACATACGGGCGATCTACATTTCCTTCCATACAACGCTTCGAACGGTGCACAACCAATGCTAGTATGGTAACTGTTATTGTAGAAAACTCGATCAGCGGTAGATGAGTATCCCAACTGCCACCAAAATCAATAACGCACGCCCTCAGCATGTCCTCAAGCGTCTGTATCGTTCGTTCACTTTGGCCGTCTGTCTGGGGGTGATAGGCTATACTCCTGTCTAACCGAGTGCCCATCGCTTTTTGTAACGTCTGCCAAAATCATGAAGTGAATCGACTGTCTCGGTCGGATATGATTGACACCGGCACCCCGTGCCGTGTCACGACCTCTTTGATGTATAACCTTGCCAGCTTATCCATTTTATAGTCTTCTCGGATAGGCAAGAAGTGAGCAGATTTTGTCATTCGATCCACCACGACTCATATCGTGTCGTGTTCGCTTGGCGTTCTCGGGAGTTTGCTAATGAAATCCATAGTGATGTTCTCCCATTTCCACTCGGGAATTTCAGGTTGTTGCAATAATCCCGATGGTTTCTGGTGTTCAGCCTTGACCTTTGAACAAGTCAAGCATTTGCTCACATATATAGCAATATCTTTCTTCATGCCTGGCCACCAGTACAACTCCTTCAGATCGTGGTACATCTTGTCTGCACCAGGATGAACAGAGTATCGAGTCTTGTGTGCTTTATCCAAGACTAGTGTACGTACACCTCCCCATCTGGGGACCCATATACGATCCACGGAGTAATGTACGCCGTCATCCTTGCGAGTCATTTGTTTATCCAACCCTCGGAAATCTTCTCCCGTAAGGTTCTCTTCTTTTAAAGCCTCGTTTTTTGCAGTTTGAATCTGAGCCTTTAAATTGGTTTGAATAGTCAAACCTAGCGCTCGAGCACGTAATGGTTTCACGCGTTCTTTGCGGCTTAAAGCATCAGCCACCACGTTAGCTTTCCCCGGATGATACCGGATTTCACAATCGTAGTCGCTAAGTAGCTCTACCCAGCGTCGCTGTCGCATGTTAAGTTCTTTCTGGTTCATGATGTGTTGAAGGCTCTTATGGTCTGTGTAAATGATGTATTTGGTTCCATATAAATAATGCCTCCATATCTTGAGTGCAAACACTACGGCACCCAACTCCAAATCGTGAGTTGTGTAGTTCTTTTCATGCACCTTGAGTTGTCGCGAAGCGTAAGCAATTACCTTATCTTTCTGCATTAGTACACAGCCCAAACCTTGATGTGAAGCATCGCAGTACACTACGAAATCGTCAGTTCTGTCTGGGAGGGACAATATCGGTGCGTTGCACAACTTCTCCTTCAATGTTTGGAACGCCTGTTCTTGTGCTTTCCCCCAATCGAACCTCTTGTCTTTCTGAGTCAACAAAGTTAACGATTAGGCAATCTTCGAGAAATTCACAATGAAGCGACGATAGTATCCGGCCAATCCTAAGAATTGCCGTATTTCTAAGGGTGTTTGGGGAGTATCCCATTTCTTCACTGCTTCAATCTTACCAGGGTCCACATGAATTCCATCTTCGTTAACCACATGACCCAAAAACTTCACTTCTCGAAGCCAGAATTCACACTTCGAGAACTTGGCGAAAAGTTTCTCTTCCTTCAACAGTTCTAGAATTGCTTGGAGGTGTTTTTCGTGATCCTCCTTCGAACGGGAGTAGATGAGTATGTCGTCTATGAATACGATCATGAACTTATCCAGATAAGGTTTGCACACCCGATTCATCAGATCCATAAAGACAGCTGGTGCGTTGGTCAACCCAAACGGCATGACCAAGAACTCATAGTGCCCGTAACGGGTTCTAAATGCTGTTTTCGAAATATCGTCCTCGAATACTCTTAGTTGATGATAACCAGATCGGAGGTCGATCTTAGAGAAATACGAGGCTCCTTGCAACTGATCGAACAGGTCGTCGATTCTGGGGAGAGGATACCGAGTCTTCACGGTCAATTTGTTCAATTCCCTGTAGTCGGTACACATACGGAACGACCCGTCCTTCTTCTTGACAAATAATACCGGTGCTCCCCACGATGAAAGACTCGGTCGAATGAAACCTTTCTCCAGTAGTTCCTGTAGTTGGCTTGACAACTCTTGCATCTCTGAGGGTGCTAACCGATACGGTGTCTTGGCTATCGGTGTAGCTCCAGGAACTAGCTCTATACGGAATTCCACCTGTCGTGGAGGAGGCAATCCAGACAAATCATCAGGGAACACTTCCGGGTAATCCCGTACAATCGGAATGTCTGCCAATTTTGTCTCTTCTTCCTTCTTTTCTACCACATGAGCCAGAAAGGTGTAACACTGCTTTCGTAGACCTTGGCGTGCTTTCATGCAGGAGATAAGCTTCAAGTTCTTTCCCGGTCGCTCTCCTTGTATTCTGAGTACTTTCCCGTCTGGCATGGGGATCCGCACTACTTTATCTCGGCAAACAATCTCGTCTCCATGCTTAGACAACCAATCCATTCCCACTATTACGTCAAAGCTCCCCAACTCAAAAGGTATCAAATCTATGGTGAAGACCTGGTCTTCCAACATTAGGGTGCAGTCCTTAATAATTTCCTCTGCCTGTTCAACCCTACCATTTGCCATTTCTACAGAGTAACTAGTTTCTAGTCTACTGGCACTCAAATCAAGCATTTGCACAAACTCAGATGATATAAAACTATTGTCTGCTCCAGTATCAAACAGTACAAATGCGAAGTGGTTATTGAGTAAGTGCGTACCTGTGACAACTTTCGGATCTTGACGGGCATTATTAGCTCCAATGACGAAGGCACGACCCCGTGCAGCATTACCTTGGTTTCCTTGGCATTGAGCACCTGCCATGGCCATTATCTGCTGTTGGTTGTTTCCCTGCTGAACCGGTTCCCTGTTCAGTCGGGGGCATATATTCCTGAAGTGATCGAGGGCTCCACACTCGTAGCAAGCCCTGGTATCCCCAGCGGGGTTAACCGCGTTGATGGGTGCCACCAGGTTTGGTGCTACTCTACAGTCTCTTGCTTGATGCCCCGGGCGTCTGCAGTTCAAACACACCCGGCACAGTGCTGCTGAAGGATGATGAAGATTACACCTGTCACATTTCGGGTGCGGCCCCGCATATTCCCTCTTCCCTTGAGTCACGGCCACAAATTTCTGGTCGTTTTGGCCCTCTTGTCAGACTTTCCAGTACCAGACCGACTTGTTTCTCCAGTCTCTTTCCTTTTCTCCGCTCCCCTACCCAATACTCCTGTTCTTATCATCTCGTCAGTGAGAGCGCCCGCTTTCAGAATAGCGCTCTGGATTGTAGGGGGAGCAGCTGCAGTTACCATTGCCCGGATTTGAGGCGCGAGTCCCCAAATGTACCTTTCTATCCTCTTGGATTCCTGAGTGACTAGGTATGGAACTAGTCTAGCCAGCTCGTGGAATCGGTCAGTATAAGCTGTGTGCCCTGCCCCCACCATAGCATGATTCCAGAACTCATGCTCAAGCTTCTGCATCTCGTTGAGAGGGCAGTATTCCTCGGTAATCAAGGCTTTGAATTCATCCCAGGTCATCTGCATCGCAAATTCCCTTCCCCTAGCTTGAACCTGGGTGTTCCACCAGGTTAGTGCTCTGCCCTGCAGTGAGCACGTAACATACTTGATCCGTTGGCTATCGAGGCATTCACTGATGTCGATCACAGCCTCCATTTTCTCAAGCCATCTAATCAGGGCTATCGCCCCACCTTTCCCATCGAAATCCCGGGGCTTACAGGCCACAAATTCCTTATAAGAACAACCCCGTTTGGCGTTAGCAGCCCCAGCTTCATTACCTGCTGTACCACCATTTCTAGTCTCTTGATTGCTTTCATTCCCAATCAGGTTCCCAGTGTCCTCGTTTTCATTACCACCATCCCCGTGGGGGTGGTTTTGTTGTTGCAGAGCATCGCTCACCTGAGCTACAATAGTCGGAATCAGAGCAGTCAATTGTTGAGCAATTAAGGCTGCCATGTCAGGGTTTCCAGCCCCTTGGTTATTGCCAGGAGGGCCTTCATTTGCTATTGGAGGTCTACCCCTGCCTCTGCCTCTGCCCTTCGGGGCTTCACATCCGCTACTATTGCTGCGGGTAGATCTTCGAGGCGGCATGTTCTATTCATATAAGAGGCAACATATAAGCTTTAGTCACCTTGAGATACATAAGTACTTTACTTATCAAATTCCAATGTTTCATGTTCCAGTCAGTCAAGATCACCATGCAGCCCATTTTAAGCATATTCTCGGTAGACCGGTGGTGTTTATATATAGGGTTCCCCGCAGCGTTCCCACCACACCCACGATGTACCGAGAATGATGCCTAATCCGGTTACATGACATCCGACCTTCCTTCACATCATATCCATAATAATCCATCAAGTCAACTGAGAGCCAAACATGTAATCACGTATAGTCTAGCGAAGGTTGTCTATCTCGCGTCCTTGGGAGGACTCAGACATGGCCTCCTCGGGTCGGTCTCTCAGTATACGAGGTCAAGCGCGATGTATGATCTGTGAAGATCTCTTCAGGTCTTAATACCCGAATTTGGTTACGATAACTTGGCGCACAGAGGGAACGGAAGATCTAATAGGAAGCATCTCATAGTGGTCGAGCACAAGGGCTCAAGCACAAAGTAAAAGATCACGTAACAGGAGGATAACCAAACCAATCCTTAGGTCCCAATCACCGGGATTAATGGTTGTAGTGGATGATCGGCTTAGAAGAACCACATAGAAGAACCATACAGAAGAACCACACAGCCGAGAGCATCCAAGGTCAATGGCATCCACAGGTAACATCATTCAACACATAACATCAAGTAGTAGTGCATAGTAGGGTGATACCAGTAAGTCATACATAGGGGTAACATAGCATATAGTTCAAGTTCACATAGCAGCAATCACAAGATAAGCAAGTTAAGATATTCATAGAAGTAGTAGCCAACTTCCACTAGGGAAGGTGGCTGAAATCAAGTTAAGTAGGTGAGCATTCTTTTCCCCCAAGTTAGAGATGTTTGAAAAGGGTTTTATAAGAGTAAAAAAAAGGGCCACGAAACTCACTGAACAGATGATAGGCACGTGTGATGAATATTCTCAACGGTAGGATGCTATGAACAGTCAAACACCTATTGACAGTTACTGACAAGCATTAATAACGAGCATAAAGCATAAGATGATATCAATAGGCTCTGGCAGTTTCAGTTCGGTCGTGGGTAGTACACACACAAGCAGACATACACATATCAGACTAGGTTATTTTAAATAGTATGTGCCTGTTGATAGCGTTGACTTTAATCTTTGTGGTCAAGCTATGACACTTTATTAATGTTACTTCATCGTCGTGAGATCTCCGAAGAGGGGATCCACACACACACACACACACTATTAGTTATACAACAGGACCGAACGCACGACTCAATCCTTCCTTCGTACGAATGGACCTTCAATCGTACGAATCAGCTTCATTCGTACGATTGAACCTTCATTCACGCGACTAAGCATTCAGTCGTACCATGCAAGACCCAGTCATACGACTCAACCTCCATGCACCCGATTGGACCTCCATTCGCACGAATCAGCTTCATTCGTGCGATTGAACATTCATTCATGCGATTGGACTTTCAGTCATACGACTCACGCACAATCGCACACAATCTCATTCGCACAGACTCATTTGCATGACTCATTCGCACACACATTCATTCGCACAGACTCATTCGCATGACTCAGTCATGCGATTTGCCCAACCGCACGGCTCAGTCGCACGACGCACTCATACACCTAATCCAGTCGCACGACGCACGGCAGTCTCACGGTTCAGTCGGCCGAATGGCCCAGTCGCCCTGCACAGCAGGTCGCGACTGCACAGACCATCGAGCAGCGTCCAGCTGCTCCGAGCATGGGTTTCATGCACCAAAAACCTCCAGAATACTTATCCTAACATGTCTAAACAAGAAGCACACTCAAAAACACAACATGCAAGCCCACACGACCTCATGTGCTCGGATGAACCCGAGCACCCGAAACCCTAGAAAACGCAGCAGCTAAATCGAGCTAAATATGGGTCAAACGAGGTTATCTACCTGCTAGGAGTGAGTATTCACGATGATAACCAAGATTTGGCGACGAAAACGCAACAAACGTGATGAATTTTGGTGCTAGATTGGTGTAGAAAATGGTGAAGAGAAGAAGATCGATGAAGATGAAGATGATGTGACGAAAATGGCTGGGAAATGGGTATTTATACCCAGCCTTGTTTCTCAAAATGTCAAGTTTAGTCTCCGCACTTTGCCCCGAGTTCCTAAATTTTGTTTCGGTTTAAAAACGTTATTTTATTAGTCTTGTTTTTATTAATGATAAAACGTCGTTAATGTTATTTACAAGTTAAAAATGATTTTGTTCGTGACAATTATTTTAATATAAAAATGACGCGTTTAGTGTTAACGGGGCAAATCTCAGAAAAACGTCTTAAGGTAACGACGAGGCAAGCAACGATAGCACGCATAGAAGGATAACTAAGCAAAGCAAATATGGTATCCACGTAGTTGGTTTATCAAAATGAGGAATGACTGATAACAAAGGTTAAATCAAACACGCTAAATGACGAACCTTCGGTGACGGATGTCACAAAATATATATGGGTGTCGTCATCAAAGTCTCCGGGGTATTAAACGTCTTCATCAAAGTCTCCAGGGTATTAAACGTCTTCATCGACGTCTCCAGGGTATTAAACGTCATCTAAACAGTTGGTATGAAAATGCCTCATCTAAAACCATCACGACTTTTCATTAGGTTTAGAAAAGGGTCAAACGAACAATTTGTTTGTAGTTCATGTGTTGATTGGTGTTATAAAAAATAGACTTAATTACAAGGGTGGTCCCTGTGGTTAGCCCTGATTTCACTTTTGGTCCCTAACTCTTAGAAATTACAAGGTTGGTCCAATAGTTGGCATAAACGTAACATTAATGGTCCCTAGCTTGGATGGGCGTTAATTTCTCAGTTAATTTTTTTTAAATGACAAAAATGCCCTTTAAAAATCAAAGACTTAAAATGTAATTGTTTAATAAAAAACCTTTAGGTGGGCCCACTAACCTAACCTAACCAAACCAAAGCCAACCCATCTTCAAACACAGCCAAATCACTAACGCTAGCTACATCTCAAAAATTGGCTAGAGACACCCATCGCCGACCACCATATCGATGGCTTTGTATGACGGTCACGGTTTCCAACGGTGGTTGTTGTCCATCTGGTGGCGGTGCTTGGTTTCGTTGGGGTTTTGAGGTAAGTGGTGGTGGCCTGAAAGTTGTGGTGATGGTGGCGGTCGGAATCCTTTTCCGGCATCCCTCTCAAATCTCCAGCGACCAATCTCTTCCCTTTAAATCAACATCACACTTCTTCTTCCCCACCCGTGTCTCAACCACCACATCCAGACCCCCCTCCTCTCAGTCGGATACATGATGAAGTGAGGTGGATGGTCGGGGCGGTTTTAAGCAAACATCACTTAAATCGAACAATTTCAAACGAGGAGGAGGTGGAAGTCGGCCGAATTTAGCCCAACATCGCCAGATCCATCACCATCTTGTTTCCTCCGTCGTCTATTAGTTTCTTGCAAGAGCTGGACTCGAGAACGAGAGGCAAAGAGGGAAGGAATTTGACCGTCGTGGTGGCTCCATGGTGTGTTGCAAATGACGAAGAACAAAAGACAATGGTGTTATGTTGTCATGGTGGAAACCGTTTTCCGGCAAGGTGGTGGTGGTCATTTGAGGGACGGGGATGATGAAGTGGGGTGGGGGATGATGAAGTGGGGTGGACGCACGGTGGGGTTTCTGGTTTAGTGCGGTGGTGGTGGTGCGTCTATGATGGTGATGGTGATGTTGGTTGTTGAGGGAGATGGATGGGGGAGGCGAAATATGGTGGTGCTGTAGGTTCGCCAGTGATGGGGGTGGCTGATGGTGGTAGCAGGTGAGTTGGGGAAGATGATGAGGTAGGTAGGGTTTTATGTTGATTTTAATCTAGTGGGTATACAAGGGTATTTTTGGTCATTTTTAAAAAATTAACAGAAAAACTTAACAGACATTCACTTTAGGGATCATCTTTGTTACATTTGTGCAAAGTATTGAACTAACCTTGTAGTTTCTAAGAGTTAGGGACCAAAAGTGAAATCAGGTCTAATCACAAGGACCATGTAATTAAGTCTAAAAATATTCAATCACAAGTTTGTTTAGTTACTTTTTAATTGTTTAAAATCTTTGTTTGATTCAATCAATCCTATAAACAAGAACCACAAAAAGTGGTACCCGAGCACAGTACTTAATTGGATCATAATCAATTTTAAGTTGTCATGAAGATGCAATCAATAATTCAGGCAAGATGCATTTTTCAAAAAAAATAATTCAGGCAAGAGTGTTGATTAGTGCGTGAGTCACGTGACTCACGGGTGCCAAAAAGGTATGCAATTGCTCTTGATAACTTAAATTTGTTTGATGGATCAAGTCAAATAAGAAAACTCGAAACCACAAATACGTTGCAACAAACAAGATCTTAAAGGAAGCAAAATTTTATTGCTTGCAACCAAGGGAAACTCAAGACCCAAACATGGGTGCACCATGGGTCGTTGTAGGTTTGAAAGGAAAGACAACGATGAAGACAACCCAATTCGCAACATTTTTTTTATCAAAGAAGTTAAAATAGGAAGCAAACTATTTACAATAATATTTTGAAAATTAGATGAAACTACTCATTATGAAAAGGAAAAAAGCAAGTTAGAAACATATGTACTTGGAAGCATATTATGATATCTTGATCAGAGTATCCAAGATGAAGAAGAACTGAGGGACATAAGGCGTGTGACTAAAGAATTGTGGAACACTTTGAAGAAGAGAATGAAGAAAATGGAAACTCATTAGGCAAGTCACGCAACCCGATTAATGTTTCATATATTGAAAGTTGTGTCACATATCTTGAAATGTTACAAATACATTATACATAACTTTGTCATGGAACATATGAACATTCGTAAACTTGAATTTTAACCTCGGTGAAATGTTTTTCGGGGACTTTGTAAAGATTAATAGTGATAGACCATATAAATACTCATAAACATGATTTCTAAGCTTGGTGAAGTGTTTTTTTTTTTGGGACTTTTAAAAGATTAACATTGGTAGACCAAATTCATCAAAGTTAATTGCGGGTAAAAGGAGGTTTAATTAGGTAAAGCCTTAAAGAAAACAAGTTGGTGTTAATTGTGTGAAATGTGGGTTTAATTGCCTTGGGATTTTGGTGTATGCTTAAGTATTTTATATGTGAACTATTTGGATCAAATGTTGGAGAAGGAAGCAAAAGCAACGTTAATAAGAATTATGGATTAAATGATAAGAAAATAAAAGTAGAAACGATTCATTATATCCTACCGAGATGAATACTAATACAAATTCAAGATTCAAGAAGACCTGAGGGTAAAGATAAGAAAAGTTGATAAATTAGATGATGGCAATCAAGAAGAGTTTGAAGACATGGAGGAATTTGTCCATATTGAAGACAAAGAAATCATTGTCAAAGAATATGGAAGAATGCTTGGCTGAAAGGATTAAGGGAAAGTATTAATTATTGATTCTTTAAATCCTATTTAGGAGTGCATGTTTACTATTATTAGTTATTGTTAAAATATATAGATAATAATTCAATTCAATAACAACCATAACAAATATAATGTTGTAGTATTGTTTTGAATATATGTTTTCTTTTTGTTCTTGTTTGCATGATGAATGAGTATGAGCTGGATAGATCGTTGGGCTGTAGCAAGGAGATGTAGTATGGCGGAGTGTAGCTTGGATGGGTCATTGGACTTAGCTAGATCAAATCAATGGGCTTGGCCTTGTTACAATTGGTTGCCCTAGTTTGCTAATGCACGTGAAAACAAGAGAGGAGTATGAGTGGGGTAGTGATCTGGGTCATACAACATATCACATTGATCGGTCTTTGACCGATTATTTGATTGTTCTTCATCATCATCTTTTCTGTTCTTGTTCATCTGAACTCAACATCTCTGTTGTTTGTCTAGAGTTTCTTGTCACGTTGACGAGTCTCATCTTTGTCCGAGTGTTTTAGTGTATTTTTTTTACCTCAGATCTTTATGTTGATGATAAGAGTTTATTAGTACTGTTAATCAGGTCTGTTCCTTAAGATGTAATCGCGTTATGTTCTTGTTCTTTTGGGCGTCTTTGTTTTAAGTTTAATAGAATTCAGATTTGCCTTTGTTGATAGTTACGGGTCAAAACAATTATGGTTCATTTGTATTTGGTTTGTTTGGACCATGTAAGCCATCAAACTTGATGTATATGGGTCGGATAATTGTCATAAAAGTATTCAGGGTATTAACATCGTCTAAGCAGTTGGTTGATGAAAACGGTTCGCGTGAAACGTTCTCAACATTTCATTATGTTCAAAAAAAGGTGGAACGAAAAAAATTGTATACAACACATACGTTGATAGGTGCTTTCAAGAACATTCAATCACAAGTTTGTTTGGTTACTTTTCATTTTTTTAAATCTTTGTTTAATTCAACCAATCATGGAAACAAGAACCGCTAACAAAACAACACGCCACCCATATTGGTGTCGCATGTAGTAACCATGTGCGGTGTGGAGACATCGTGCAGTGAGGGTGTGACCACGGTCAAGAGACCGTTGCACATTGTGTACTTAAGAAAAACATTTTTTACTAAGTTACTTCTGCAAATACTAACTTATTTTTAAATAAATCTCACATCCTTCTTTGATTGCATTTTTCACATTAGTTTTTCGATGACATCCTAGTGTACTATACAACAAATAAAGATCACGAGGAGCACTTGACATTGATATTAAAGCATTAGCACCAAGACATTAATCATTATAGACTTATGAAAGGAATAACTTTCTGTGGTGTGTGTACTGGAAAAGTGAAGAGGATACTTTCTTGATAGTCACTTTAAAATAAAAACTAGATTATTTCAGGTTTAAGTACATAATGTTTTAAAGATTAACTACCCCTTTTGTGGTGGTTTGTGGCAAAGAGCCCTCATACCCAATGTTGTTAGGACCGGATCGGACCGGCCTGTCCGACCGGTCGGACCGCGATTCGGCCCCTTGTCCGGTCCGGTCCATAGTGGATCGTTTTTGTGCAGTTGAACCGGCCGGTTCGAACCGAGTCGCCGGTTGGACCGGCGAACCGGGCCGGTTCCGACCGGATTTTGAATTTTTTTTTTTTTTTTGATTTTAGTGGGTAAAAACGGGGGGTTAAACCATAAATTAGTACTTTGTATATACAAATATAGTTAAGTTTTATATATAACTATAAAATATATGTATAAATCATATATAAATTACTTATATTTAATTACATATATAAATATAATTAAAATATAGTTAAATCCGGTCCATCCGGTCCGACCGGTCCGACCACCAAACCAGTAAGCCGTCCGGTTCGACGTCCGATCCGGTTTTGAGAACATTGCTCATACCCTTTGGGGATCCTCCCTACAGTTGGTAGAACATCATGGTCAAAGAAGCTAAAAACCACGCTGACAAGTTGCTCTCTGGCTAAACCGGCAAAACAAATATTCCAAAGAAGCTTGGTTTCGATTATGACGCATCGCTGCTAGCTCAGCCAGGGGAGCTAGGGAACAAAGCGAAAATATAACAAATTGAACACTACATGATTTTATCTAGTGCGCTTTACAAATAGTTTGGGAAGAAGTTAGAATATCCCAACAAAGATCACAACTAAAAGTCTAAAACAAACGGTTGAAAATGAAGGAAAAGAAAGAATTGTTGAGGGGCAAATTTTGTTATTTGTTCAATCAATATTCAATACAAACGATTTCAAAAGGCATAATAATATGATTTAAAAGTTCAAACTCTAAAAAAGGGCCCAACCGGGTTCGAACCGGTGACCTCTTGATCTGCAGTCAAATGCTCTACCACTGAGCTATGGACCCTGTTGTTCACGTATTCTAAACATATTACTACATCATTCGAAAGAGACCTGAATTATTTATTTTTTAATCTTCTTTTTTATTTACAAAATTGTTAAATTCAAGTGCAATCGTTACATCTTGGTCAGAATTTCAAGAAAAAGTTAGATCGAGCACAGTACCAGTGAGTGTTAATTCAAATAAATATCATAATTGTCTCTATCCATCATCAAAATCTCGGGATAGAAAACAATATCAATAAACTACTAGCAAAACGCTAGACGAAAACATATCATATAGAACATACATATAAGAAGAGAAATGGAAATCTTGTTGAGAAATGGAAATCCAAGAGATAAATCATGTGTTACATATATGAATACTAAAGAGACGAATATAATTGTCTTGTGATATAAATTTGTGACTCATTTTCACACACAGTCTTTGATTACTTCTTAAATGTATGATAAAAAGGCGTTGGAGACACACTTTAAGGATAATCTATTATAGTTTGTTTTGCTTAATGTCAAAACGTAATCCATGTCTTAATTCTAGTATCCTATGATATACTCATGATAGTAATTCATGATGAAATATAATATTATTTATTCCTCGTATTATTGCCAATAGTGGGTTACTTTCTTTTTCATTACAAATAAACTACCAAATTTAACAAAAAATAAATTGTTTTTAGATCTGGAACAATGCATCTTTTATGCAAACATCTTGATTGTTATAGTGGTACCATGTGGAATAATAATAGAGAATCAATAAGTACCACATGCAATCATGTTAAAAATTTTGTATGCTTACTTTCAGATGTCACGTGACGATACATAATTCCTTCATTCTATAACATTCACCGTTGATGTTTTTTATTTTAGGATGATATATCATAGTAGTTACCGCAAACAACTGAAGGTTGTCATAAACTTTATCCTGTTTTATATTAGGAACCATAGACAATATGTTTCCAGTAACGCGTTTTGGTCTCGAATATGACTAGACATCTTATTGACATCAATTACAATAATCACACATATTTATTTAGATATTAATTCATCATGTAGTAATTTTGCTATACATTATATGTATGTTTTATTGGATTTCCTAAAGATACCCTGAATAATATGCAAGAGATTTGTTCTTTGATGAGCAAAACTTAGCCAATCTGAGAGTCGCACAACGTTTTCAGATTGAAACAATTTGAGGTGTCATCTAATTTTCAGTCGGGAAATCTTGGTCTCAAGAACAAGTATGTATTTTACGTGTGAAATACGAAATGTAAGAAGTGACCAGAAGAAGGAATTTGTATCTTGTACGAATGTCAAAAAACTGCCCACAATGACAGTGAATATTCAAATTAAAATCTTCACAAATTTTTGTCATTTTAACTTTTGAATTTCAAATGTAAAATTAGAGGAAAATCATATTTTATTAAGTTTTTAATGAAATAATTTTTGTCAAAATAATTAAAAAAGCCACCCCCAAGACCCCATAGTCAAGAGGCAGTTACCCCCTTGAAACAAACACCACTTAGGGGCAAAACTAAGAATTAATAAAATTCTAATATCAGATATTATAATAAACTCAAACTAGCATACATTACGTGCCTGCAGAATTAGTTTGATGAACATTATAATTACATTGGTCGTCTAATCAATTTAATTATGTTAAAATATCTAAAACAATATACAAAACTAGTTTATTTTTTCTATTTATATACACCAAGTTATAAGACTAGATGAAAAAAAAACATTAAGAGGGACACAATCCCTTATATTGTTGTGTTAGAACCAGTTTCAGTCATTTTTTATTTATCATGACATGATTTTGTATCGGGTTATGGAAAACAAGATTTTTCTAGTGATCGGTAAATGACATGCGAAATCTAACTCAACTATTTTACTAACAAAGACAAATGCTTTGAGTAAAAGTAAACACACAAGATATTATTTCAAAATTATTCACTTGATTAATAATTTCTAATTATAATGAGTCAATATCAACAGATAACAAGTGGGTTAACAAGCTAATTTCAAAAGTATACAAGTGAGATGTATTTTTACTAAGACAACTAAACACTAAAAATAAATCATTTTACATCTATTCATGGTTTAGGATAACATATGTCATCGTAGACAGATAATCAACACCTCATAGATCAGTAATTTCAGTATAATGTTGTCTCCCAAAGGCAGAACACTGCAGCCACAAATGTACTTAGGTACAAACAGTATTGTCTATTGTAACAGTCGATAAACAACTTACCAAGTTGAGTGTTGATTGATAGTGATTCAGCACTTGGTAGATTTCAGCAGTTGACAGCTAGTGCAAAATCTTTGAGTTTTCGCCTTTCGGTAGCTTCACTCTCTTCATGTATCAACACATAAAATATGTCACATTACATATTATCATGAGCCTGTAACAACCTATCATAGTTCCTTTAAGGAGAAGAAGAAAATTAGATAATAGAAAAAACGTGTAAGGCCCCGTTCCCAGGCACCTCACAGTTGGTCATTCATTGTACATAAAACATATTAATATACATTTCATAAAATAGACAGCGGAATTACGTTAGCAAAAGTCATTTTCTATTATTAAAAGATACTGTTGTTAAGCAATACAATAATATTCAAGTTACAAAAGATTGTTTAATTGTATTACAAAACAACAATATCATAACACAGGAATGGATGTCAGTCTTTCTCTGCCGAGTAGCTTCACCCTCGTGCCATCCTCAGCAACAATTACCTGCCAACTAAAATGTATAAAAGTCAGTGTTGCTGAGTGAGTTCTAGTTTTAAAAGTATTAAAATACCTTAATGTATATATATAGGAAAGTACTCTTTTTATAAAACTATTTCTCGTACGTGAGCACGCATTAACTATACAACACGGTAATGCTTTCTTTCTTTACTGTATGCCTTTGTTCATTTCGTACTCTTTTAACTTTATCTTTCACTGTCTATGTGGACCAATGAGTAATACCCTAAACTATATGCGCGGGGAAACTGGTGCTGGGCCTCTGTTCTCTCAATAGGCTATGATCACTGTACACAAGGCTGACCCAGTCACCTAGGGTATGCTGCAAAGGTCCGCCAATCTCAATTGATTGACCCTGTGTGCATCCTTTGGGGTAGCTAACCCGCATAACAGTTGAGCTAACGATAACATGGTCGTATACCTCCTATATGCTTTCAAGACTTTTTAACATTTTAATTATGTTCCATTTTTCTTTATCATTAGTCTTTCTCTTTGTTAAGGATAATACTTGCATTTATGATCGTAGGCACACCACATAAGTCACACAATAATAATCACTATGACCATAGGAACCATTTATAATAATGTAATATAATAACAATTAAAAACCCTAAGTCAAACTTGGGTCAAACCCTAATGATCCTTTCTCAAAATTTCAGAAAATGTTCTAAGTGTTCTAGACGCATGAACACTATGCAGGCGCATGAGCACTATGCAGGCGCATAAGTCCTGTTTAGGCGCATGGGTACTATTTAGGCATTTCATCACTTACGCGTCTAAGCCATTTCAGGCGCATGGGCACTATTTAGGTGTCTGAGTTGTACTTGGGCGTCTGGGACTAAGTCTTAGACGCATGGGCTACTGTTCTCATGGGTTTGCACTTAGAAGTTCTAAGGCATTTCCTAGACGGTTGGGACACTGTTTAGGCGCTTGGGCCCTGTTTGGGCGTATGGGCTGACTTAGAAACTTTCTAAGGCAATTTTAGGCGGTTGGGGTACTGTTTAGGCGGTTGGGCAACCTGTTTAGCATATTTCTAACATATTATCAGCCCCAATCATTCTTATTACATGTTCCAAGCTTAATAACACCATTCTAAGTACAACTAACACATAACAACCATAGAAACATCATCATACATACATGGATACATACGAGTATTCAAGTAACTTTTGTAAAAATAGTTTTACATACATTTTCAGCCCCAAAGAATATTTAAACATGTTAAGTAGGGGGTTTTAGAACTCATCTTTGTTGCTTTCGGGTTTAACCCTTCCACTTGAGCTTCTCAGATGTTTTTAACATATAGAACCCACTAAAACACACAACCCGAACATGCAATAACACACATAATCATATGACCGAGGCTAAGTCGACCAAAAACAACTTAAAACACAAAATCTTACCTCAAACTTCGAATTCTTCTTCTTCCTCTCTCTAAAACTCGAATTCTCTGTTGTTTCTCTCTCTAAAACCGAATGAAAGTTGGTGTGTAGAATAGAGTGGGCGGCCATGCCCACTTTTGTACCAACTTTTGTACCAACTTTTAATGATTTTTTCATCTTGGCACTTTTAACCCCTCAATTTTGGGTTAAGTTATATTTCCTTCTTTTATTCGCGTTCATTATTTCGTTCTCGTATAAAATTATCCGGGTGTTACAAAACGGACGGTGAGAAATAACATTAAAGATCGGATG
Source organism: Flaveria linearis (assembly GCA_024085815.1). NCBI lineage: Eukaryota > Viridiplantae > Streptophyta > Magnoliopsida > Asterales > Asteraceae > Flaveria > Flaveria linearis. The sequence continues at coordinate 41,156,989 of CM044015.1, forward strand.
GTATGATAAAAAAATGTATAATTATATTATACTATTATTAAGAGTAAATTTTCATTTTCGTCCCCATGGTTTGCTCACTTTTGCCATTTTCATCCAAAATCTTTTTAAATGTCTGGGTATACTCAATGTTTCTAGAAGTTGCACTTTTCATCACGAACCTAATGACATCTATTTATACCATTTTTTCAGGGGTATTATTGTCTTTTAAGGATTTAAATTTTTTAATCCTTTATTAATCCTTCTTTTCCCCCTTTTCACCTCCCTATATTGCATAAAACCTAACACTCTTATTACCTATTTTAAACCTTATTTTATTAAAAAAATCACACTTCCAAGAACAAAACAACTGATTGTATGGAATCAATGGATGGAAATTAGGATGTTCGAGCAGTTGATGACCCATTCGACTTAGGTTTTGCATATGGTAGCAACCCCCTGTTGTTTCCACTTGAATTCCACCATGTGAGAGCATTTAACAAGTGTCTAGAGACTAGATACAAGATGAGTAACATTTATTTTATTGAAAAGGTAAATTCAAACTTATTTTCTTTCATTATAATTAATGATATGGTACAAGCATTAGGTTATTCAAAAGAAGATGTAATCACAAACCAGAAATTAAAATTTTGAATCCCAGGTGAAATCATGGATTCTGGTTTAAGACCCTTGGCTACTGATACTAATGTTCTTTACTTGTTAAAATATGTTGGCCAACATAAAGTAATTGTGGTATACGTGGACCAATCAAAATCAGGCTCTACCATAAGTAATGTGAATTTAGGAGAGGGTAATGATATTGAACCATGGAATATTGATTAGGATTCTAATGATGAACAGTCTAATAAAGGATTAGAGGCGTGTGATGATGAAGGGTCAAATAGAGGTTTAGAGGGGTGTGATGATAAAGATCCAGATTACATAGAAGATGAAGATAACATGGTTAATGATGTCGATGTTGATATGGGTGAATTTAGATCAGTTGTAGATCATGGCTTAACTGATAAAGATGAAGAAAATAGTAACAATGAAGATGAATTGGGTGAAGTTGATCAGATGCTTTTGATTCTCATAGTGACTCTAAAAATGACCACTCACTACAAAAAGCAATTAGGAGCATTAGGAAAAGAAAGAAAAAAAAGAATCTATGGATTGTCCCTTTTATGTTGGCCAAACTTTTGGTAGTAGGGCTTGTATAAAAGTGATGGTAAAAAACCATGTAATAGATAGTAGGAGACAATTGTTTATTACAAGAAATGACACTGTGAGGTACCGTGTGGTCTGTATGGGGACAAATCCTAACTTGAGTAGGTGTGAAAGTAAAGAGGTTGGGACAAAACATACGAGGACCAAACCTGTAGATTCCTTAAATTCTAGTGGGTCCTAATCAGTGGGTACTTCTAAACCAAATCCAAAAAAAAAGATTCACACCCCCACTTGTCCATAAAGATTACATATATCTACCAAAAAAGGAAAGTTCTTGGGTTGTGAAAAAAATATTTAAGAATCACCAGTATTTAAGAACCACCAATGTCTACAAATAATTACAAAAGCCCTACAAGATCTTATTATTAAAGTTAACCCCAACATACCACTAAGAGCCCTACAAGTTCAATTGCAAAAGAAATTCCAGATTCAAGTCACAGTACAAAAGATTTTTAGGTCTAAGATGTTAGTAATAAAGAAGATTTAAGGAGATTACAAAACTCAATACTCTCTCCTTAGGAATTACTGTGAAGAGCTGATTAGATGTAATCTTGGTACAACTATCAAGATACATGTTAAAAGAGAGTGTAATCCAAGCTAAACCAGGCAATTCAGAAGGATTTACATTTGTTTAGGTGCCTTAAACGAAGGATTTAAGATGTGTGAGAGACAAATTGGGTTTGGATGGTTGTTTCATGAAGGGGCCTTATTCTGGGAAGATTTTGACTGCGGTTGGAGTTGATGCAAACAATAGGATACCCTGTTGCTTATGCATTGGTTAAAATAGAATGTTACCAGTCCTGGACCTGGTTTTTGGAGGCTTTATGAGTAGATTAGACATATCACAAAACTCTAATTTTATATTTATAAGTGATATGCTGAAGGTATGTATATCTATCTGTTTTCTTTTACTTTATCTAACTATTTTACTTTATGTAACTATTTTTATTTAACAATTATAGGATAATACCAGTAATAACCAAAGTGTTTCCAAGTTCTAAACATAGATATTGTTTAAGACATATCCAAGAGAACATGAAACAATAATGGAATGGTTAGTTGTTTAAAAAACTATTGTGGAAGTGTGCAAGTGCAACAATAACTCTAGAATTTAACAGAGATATGAATGAAGTTTTAAAAGAAGATAAGGGGCCGCGTGATTGGTTAAAAGATATTTCACGCAAGACATTGGTCAAAAGCATATTTTAGTGGCATATTAACTTTAATTATTATACATTTTACAATTAGTGTTAAATTCTTTCCAAATTGATTGTATTTATTGTTAATATATGCAGGCCGGGCAAAATATGATATGTTATTAAACAATACATGTGAGGTGTTCAAAAAGCAATTAACAATAGGAAGGGATAAGCCTATAATAACTTGTCTAGAATACATTAGGGAGTACCTAATGAAAAAAATTATGTTAGTACACAAGGTGATTGAAAAGTGTAATGGGCCATTAACACCTACTGCTACAAAATTATTTGAAAAAAAATCAAACATGAAGCCTCACAATACACTGTCATTTGGAATGGTGCTTCAAAGTATCAAGTTAATGGTCCTAATCAAGACCAAAATGTTTTTATAGTAGAAGAAAGGACTTGCACATGTAGAAGATAGGACTTGACTGGAATGCCTTGTAGGAATGTTGTAGCATGTATATGGAATATGGCTAACCATGGACGGAATGATGGTGTGCCAGAAAAATAGGCTTATAAAGCTTACTTTGTAGAGACTTGGAGAAAGGTATATGGAAACACCATAGACCCCATCAATGGAATGGACTTGTAGAAACCATTTGAATGCCCCACTACATTAACACCGCCAAAGTATCATGTATAAATTGGTAGACCAAAGAAGAAAAGAAAGAAATCAGCTAATGTGTTAAGTCAGACAATATCAAGTGTTGGGAAAATTTCAAAAAAGGGTAACACTGTTATGTGTAACATTTTTAAGCAAAAAGGACATAACACTAGGACTTGTAAGGGTCAGGGTCCTGGTACACAAGTTGGTTTAGGATCTGCAGTTTAGGTGTTTGGGTTTTGTTGTTGGTATTTTGGTAATGGATATTTTAGTCATTATGTCAATAGTCATTATGTTTTGGTACTTTGATCATTGTAAAGAATATTTTGGTACTTTGGTAATGGATGTTTTGCTTACTATATTTTAGTAATTTGGATGATTTGGTAATTTGATTGACAATCTATCGTTGTATTTTACTTTGGTTATTATGTAATGAAAATTGGTTATGGATATGGTTTGGAATGCTTCTGCACTTTGGTTATTATGTTTTAGTAATTTGGATGATGTTTTGCTTATTATGTTGCTACAAATATGGTGTAGAATGCTACTGCACTTATAAATGATTACATGGATCTGATGTAATTTGGTCATAATGGTTAAATTTGACTGCAAAATGTTTTGGTAATAATAACTTTTAAATTTGCTGCAGTTGGTTATGGACTTGATACACGTTTTGCTGCATTATTTGGTTATAATGCTTAGAAATTTGTTGCATTATTTGATCATACTGCTCAGAAATTTACTACAAATGGTATAGACACAAATGCATACTGTTTTAGTCAATTTGAACTACAACAACCCATTTTATGAACTGCAACTAATATAAATGCACTTTATGAACTTCAGCAACCCATTTTTATTTCATTAAGATAATAATTCATACATTGATCAAAGAAAAACCAAATACAACATGAAAACAACCTACATACTATAACATAAACAACTTTAATCTTCTGTTCTTAACTTCCATTAAATCTTGCTGTGATTTTACTAATCTCCAAGGTCTGGGTATAATTTCAATGGATGTTTCACACATTGGAGGGTCAAACCAAGCAACAAACCCACAAATTGCACACCCTCAAAATCCACCGGTGGGGTTCTACCGCGAGGCGTGTGCAAACTAGGATCTCAGACATAGTCATATCAAATAACACTATATCCGTTTTAAAATAAGCCTTGACCTTAATCCTAGTAAAACATAATTTTTAATGTAATCAATACTGAAGTGTAAAACGTTTATAAAACCATAGATAATGAATGCGCAAAACAAGGCACCCAATGAAAAATAGTAAATTTAAATGAATGTTTTTCGAATAGTACAGATGATGCGTGAATCTCAGATGTGCAACCCTAGCCTTAAGCATGCCAGCGACCTGAGAAGGCATGTTAAAGTGTGTCTACATAAAGTTGGTGAGTTCACACGTGTAAATCAGTAATATGTTTGAGCATTTGCTTGGTAAAAGTAAACAAAGGTACACCATAGGTTGCTAGCCTATATATCGAGTTACTTAGCATTTCGAACCGAAGCTGACTGTGTATGAGTTGTTTTGCCTTTCGTCATGTCTTATCACAGGACAATGGTAAGTGTCTAGGTCAATTAAACACCCATTTGATCTCTAGTCGAGTTGGTACGACTAATGTGGATGGGGGTTTGTCAAACCCAGACTACTTAAAATTAACTCACTAGCTCAATATTAACCAGTTCGAGTATGTAAGGACTTGTGTGATAATGTTTGCACTATAGTAACACGCGATATTCCAATAATACTAAAACCAAATAAATAGAAATAGTTTGCATACTTATCCCCCAAAAAGGAAAGTAAGTAAAAGTGGGGTCGTAAAAACTCAACTTAGATACGTAGGAAAAACATGAAGTGTAAAAGCCAAAAGCTAATAGTTACCTAACAAATGTAAGTCCATGAGTGTCTGTACAGAATGGTCAAGATGAACCCCTTTGTATCCAAACAACGTAATTATTAGCGTGTTCGATAAATGTTTGACAAGTTTAACCAAGTTGACTTTTTTTTATACCAAAGTTGACTTTTGTTGACCAAAGTTGACCGAACTGACCCGACGAACCGTTGGTGACTCAAATAAGTAAAAACATATTTAGGCATGCTCAAATATCTCAAATAATAATTCACGTAAAGTTTCATGTCTGAAATCTATTTTTGTATAGTTTCTATTTTTGGAAAGTTTGTATTTTTAGAAAGTTTATATTTTTTTAAAAGTATGACATCGTTATACATGCGCAATCCATTTTAAGATTATGAGTCATATCACAACAACCATCTCTAACACATTCAACAATTATCCACAACATGTTAACATAACTAAGAAACTTAATCATGCCTAAAGTTTCCTAACATCTTCCTATGATCATTTTAACATTAATCACATCATCATAACATGTTCCTATGATAATTTTAACATCAATCACATAATCATATCATGTTCTACACATATCATATTCGACATTCATCATATCAATTCACAAGTTTTCATAAATAGCAAGCATGTTCATACGATGTCTTTTTCACCATTCGATTATTCTCAATCCATTCTTATGGCCTAAAAACCATATAACAATTATCACATATAATCAAAATGCATAAATCATCATCTATAAAATAACTTAACCAAAAAGTTTCCTATAATGGAAAACACTTGAAAACCGAGTCAAAATCAAAAGATCGAAACATGAATTTTCATCCACTAGTATTAACTAACATTCCGGAACCATCAATTCAATCCAATTTCATCAAAATCATACAATTTCTTCAAAAGCCCCAAATTAAAGTTTTCTTAATAAGTAAAACCTTGGTTTTTTTTATCAAAGCGACATAATTTCACAAAACCAATCCTTACAAACACATAATCCATCTTCAATTTCAATCAATTCCAATCAATTTCAAGTTTTGAATTATTTGAATCATCTAAGGTTCATGTTCATCATGAAAATCAAAGAACATGAAATCAAACATAAAAACTTATTTGAAATGCTTAGATGATGATCCCTAGTATCACCACCAATATGCAAGAACAAGATCAAAGAAGGTGTCCTTAGTGTGTGTGTGTGATTTGTTATGAAATTACTAAAGGGGAAGGGGATGGCCAAATGGTGAGTAGGGTTGGGGGTTGGGTTTTATACTTTTTTTACAAGAAGGGCACTCGTCGTTTTATAAAATCGTTTTAAGACTACGCGATTAAACTTTTCCTACATAGAAAACTAAAAATGCTCACATAATATCAAATAAACATTAATAACATGAAACAATATTTATTTTTCTAGTTCAAAGTCATTTTAATAATTTTTAAGCTTTAAAAGCCGAAAATGCACGAAAACGCGTAAATGCTAGAAAAGTACCAATTTTCATAACTATGCTAAAATTTTAATCACATACCATATAATCTCATACCAATTATGATTGTTTGAAAGCTATTTTGACAAATCACCAGCGTTCGAGGACAAACGCGCGCGTGATCCGGCAATTCTCCGAATTAACATTACGTAAAAGGTTTCTGAATGTTTATGCAATAAATAATGTATTTAAGAAAAGAACATTAAATGCATGAATGCATGATCGGAAAACCATGTTTGTGTTGATCGGAAAGTGACATGAAATTTCCAGGTGTCACACAAATCCACCCTGTAATCAATTTTAATCAACTAGGTCAAAAAATAAACCAATTTTCATCAATTAGCTCAAAATATCAAACCAATTTATAAACTTACCCGTCTAATGCAGCAATAAAACCTTCGACCTGGATGGTGGTTCGTCCGTGATGTTCGAATGGCACTTTCTTCACCACATGGACATACCATGGTGTTTGATGGTTATGGAGAACCTGTTCAAGTCAATGGTTGAAGAAGAAAAGCAAATAGTGTTTGATTGTTATGAAGATGTGAACTAGTTAGGGCTTAAAAGGGTGAAAAGAGGGGGGAGGGGGTTAACAAAGGATTAAAAAATAAAAAAAACATTAAAAGCCAATAATACCCCTTAACAAACGGTGTTAGTAGATGGCGTTAGGTTCGTGATGATAATTGCAACTTTTAAAAATCCTTGAGGATACCTAGGCGTAAAAAGGATTTTGGATGAAACTGACAAAACTGAGCAAACCACATGGATGAAAATGACAGCTTACACCATCATTAATTTTAGAACTATATGGACAATACCAAATATAGATGTGTATGCTATTGGTACAACTTGTATTGCATGATTACTACCTGTTATGCCTAAGGTATAATAACCTTATGCAATATGTATAGCTATTTGATGTGTTTGTTGATTATTTGGGTTTTCTGGTTACTGCTTTAATAAGAGAAGGGGGGGGGGGGGGGCGAGAAGACAGGGAAGATGACCTTGGTATCAGTTATCACTATCGATTATTGTCACTTACGATTGCATCCCCTACGACCGGTTATTGCGCCTGTATATTAGCGGCTAATTGAGGCGATGGCTTCATTTGGGTGTTTTTAGATGTCTTAGAGAGAGGGAGAGAGAGAGAGAGAAAGTAGGCGTGACAACCAATTTGAGGATCGAACCTTGTCGCCGCTTGCCATCATCATCGGCGGTGGTTAGGTGGCGGAGTGTATATTTGATTGCTCGCTGCTAGAGGTTCATGCATGTTTGTATCTATAATATAGGTTTCCAATGATGGCTAGTGTCGTCGTCACCGGGAACACCTACCTGTTACCGACCAAGTAGAACACAACCGTTACTAGTGGATGTCTCCTTCGACTACGCCGTTCATGGTTGTGGTGGTGGAGCCACAATAATCGTCGTTCTGCCTCTCGGTGGCTCTAAAATCCTTTAAGGGTTTTCAAATATGGTTTCTCATAATTGTTGGTTGGTAATGTCGATGAAGTTCTGGTTGGTGATCTAATGTTGTAATGTGAACGTTTTTGCAATATTTAAGGACACATGCTCCTTTGAGACCCTTCGTTTTGGTTATCTGTGGCTGTGATGATACATAAAAAATGATGTCGGTTGCCTTGACTTGGCAACCGTTTTTAGCGTGTAGTCATAACCGAACATTGGTTCTGAGCCGCACGCTATCCTGTTAGTGATGTGATGTTGGTAGGTTAAATAATTAAGTTATGAAGATGATGATGGAAACATAATATTCATAATATGTGTGTTGTCTGAGCCTCGGTTTTAAGACGTGCGACACACGTCGAGGTATAACCCTAGTTTTTTTTGATCCGTTGGTCAAGTGATATAGTTTACTTATAAAAACGCAAACCATGAGCCTAAAGATACATTATTCTTAACACAACTTGCAATGTATCATCCTTTATCTTTATAAAGTACTCTAAACATCTTTTATGTTAACATTTTGTAACAGATTTCGTCCTTTACAATATTTGTCGTTAACTTTTTCAGTTAAATCAAGGGCAATTTAGTCTTTTTATCTCTAAAGGACTATTAGGCTGTGTTTAGTTGGGTCTTATTAACTCCAGTCAGAGCCATATGTCTGACTCGGTCAGACTGAAATGTTTGGTTTCATCATCACTTATTGAAAAATACCTCTTATTAACCTCTTATTAGGTCAGACAACATACAACATCTGACCAAATTCTTCCCCTTCTCATGTTCTCTCGGTCTCCACCTCCATCCCCTTCAGCAACATCTCGCCGGCGGCCATCACCAGTGGCACCACTGCTCTCGGCCTTCGTCCCCCACTGCTCTCGGTCTCCTCCTTTGTCCCCTTCGCAGGTACGTCTTCTTCTTCACAGATCTGTCGGTCTCCTCCTTCTTCTTCACAGATTTATGGGTCTTCTTCACATAAACTTTCTTTAATCATGTCTTCTTCACTGTCTTTGCATAGCTTTCCATCTTATCTCTTATCTCTATATAAAACATAAGTAACTGAAAATTGATTTTATAATTCATTAAAACCCATCTGTAAAAAGATTAGTTCATCGTGTTAAGAAGGAGAAGGAACAAATAATTCATTAAAACCCATATGTATAACAGCTTTTCATGTGTATTCTAAGAGATCTAAGATGAGAATTGTTGCTTCAACCATATCCTTATCAACAACCCAATTGACCTTTTTATGATTAAGATTTAAAGTTTGTTGAATGACTGAAGTTTTAGGATCAAGACTTGAGCTTTCTTGATACATTGGTTTTTTAGGATCATAAGTTGAAGTTTCTTGAAAGATTTGGTTTTTAGGATCAAGATTTGAAGTTTCTTGAAAGATTGGATTTTTAGGATCAAGATTTGAAGTTTCATGAAAGATTGGGTCATTAGAATCAAGATTTGAGGTTTCTTGAAAGATTGGGTCGGAAAGATCGATGAGATGTTGGTTTTGGCTTTTGAGGAAGATGGGTCAAGTGTCAAGAGGCCATAATGGTGGAGGTGTGCAAGAGAATATGGTGACTCAAGGCAGAGCTGCCAATTTTGGTGAAATCTTCATCATATGGTGACTCAAGGCAGAGCTGCCAAGTTCATGACTAGAATCATTTGGAGATGACACCTGTTAGTAGCACCCACCACAAAACAGTAGCCAATTTTGGTGTAATTTGGATTTTCTAATATGTTTGGCTTTTTTTAATAATTATTCATTATTAGGAGTTATAACCAAACATATAAATTATATTCAGGAAGAAGAAATTCAGATGGGTGAAATTGTCATTCTACACAGTCATTCAGATATCCAATCAAACAGACTTAAACTGGTTCAGCACTATCGGTTCAGACCTCTTATTGGTTCAGACCTCTTATTGATTTAGCACTTACCCATTCAGAAATTACCAAACAGCCCCTTAGTATAGTTTTTTCCAAACATAAAGGACGTTTTCTGCAACTCTTTTATCTTTTACTTAATTTATGTATTTTTACAATACTATGTACATATTAATTTTTATATAAAATAATATATTTTATTTAATTATTTTCATACACGTATTATATATAAATATAAATTGTATAATTTATATTATTAAATTTTTTGTATTATTTAATATAGATGGATGAAAAATATATATATATATATATATATATTTGTTTATCTATATAGTTTATATTTATATATAAGATGTGAATGAAAATAATTAATTAGCTATACATGCATGAATATAATTAATATATTTAAATATGTATATATTTATATTTATATGTAATACATGAATTAAAACAATAACATATATTTATTTTCATCAACATATTTTACACAAATAATTCGTATTTTATTATTTATATAATTTGAATTTGTATATAATACGTGGATGAAAATAATTAAATAATATAATTATGTTATACAAAAATTAATACGTACATGTACTATTGTAAAAATACACAAATTAATTAAAAGATAAAAGGGTTGCAGAAAACGTCCTTTATTTTTTAAAAAAGCTACACTAGTAGTATGTTAAAGGTAAAAGACTAAATTGCCCATGACTTAATTGAAAAGGTTAATGACAGTTAGTTTAAAGAACGAAATCTGTTATAAAATATTAACATAAATGATATTTAGAATATTTTCTAAAGATAAATGATGATACCTGCAACTTTATATAAACTTAAATAACATTTTCTATGATTGTGTCTAAATTTTATATCATACCACATAAAAAAAGTAAAAAGAAAAGTCATGTATATATTTTGTTTAAAATATTAGATATTATTATTTGACAAACTAAATTATATGTTAAACGAGTACTAGAAAAAAGTTAAAAAGCTTTTAACCAAATTCAGTATCTCTAAGAGCATTTACATTCCATTCCTTATCTTTATCTATATAATTACACTAAAAATCACTAGTTCTTCTCTCTTCTTTCAATTAAATAATATATTTTTATACCTTTTTCATTACCTTTTCTATCTCCTTCACTCACAACCATTTTCAAAAATATTAAAAAATTTATAAGGGTTGAACAGTGAATCCTTAAATTTACAGATGAACAGTAACATTTTCTCTCTCCTTCACTCACAACCACTCAAAATTATCCCATATAATTTAAGGACTCATACTCACATACTTATAAGACATAGGTTGTGAATGCTCTAATAGCATGTCTGTTTTTCAAACTTGAAGCGGCTATATCTAGTTTCTTATGTATAAATGAAATGGAAAAACATCAAATCAAATATTTTATATTTGACAATATAAAAGTAGATATCTAAATTCTTTATGATATATTTTTCATATACTATTAATTATATACTTGGAGACAAGTTTTGTTTTTGTGTTATTTTTTCCTACTTGGTTGTACAATTGCCGTCAAGAGTTGTACATTCCTATCACAGCCTTATTCCAATTTCGTGGCAATAAATCAAACAAGATAAAGGACACGTGGCACACGACCATTGGCTATGGTTTACTTTTAATAGTTTGCGGACATCCAACGCAGAAATGAGTACTGTAGGTGGCAAGTCGAGAAAGTAAAAAGACAAGTTACATAAAGGTCCTTCAGGATTAACCATTCTTCAGAAAGCACCTCTAACATCAACCTTAGTCAAATCTGAACCTTGACTTCTTAAAATTCCCAAATCGGTCCTTTTGTGCCCAAACTTGTTTTAATCATAGTTTTATCTTTAAGAAAAAATATTACAGTAGCTATAAACTTTTAATCACACGATCACCAATAAATCAGAATATGTACAATCTAAATGTCATTTTAACTTCTTATACTCAAATTTACTTATTAAACGCGTAACGTTTTTATGTAATGATAAAACCTATATTAAAAATAGACTTACTAACCGTATACATATAAAAAACTTGGGCACAAAAACCGTACTTGCCTCCTAAAAAAGTAATAGGAAACCAATAGCTACCCAATAAAAGGACCACAAAAATATGTTTGGTTGATAGTAGACAACACATGTGTTATTGATTTTATCCGACTTATTCAAATAAGAATAATTATAAAACTAACATCCTTGCAAAACACATGTTATAAAGTATGACATTATACAAAATGATATGATTTTTTGCAAACAAAAACACACACACACTCCACTCTGGATATACTCTACTTATAAAACTAAAACACTTAACATTTTTTAGGATTTCAACATATAACTTTTAATTGATGATCACTATAGTCTCCTACAAAGATAAAAGAAGGAAGAAAAATTGACTTGATATTATTGAAAATCCGATTCATTGAATCATTAGTTTATCAAATAAATAAAGTCGATAAATAAATTCCACGAAACATAAAAGAAAATCTACGGGTCTGTTTGGTTGGGTCTGAATGACGTTATTACTGGTTCAGCACTTATTCAATTATATTGTGTCAAACAGTCCCTACATATTGTTTCGGGGTCCGTAACAAAAAAACAACATAACATGAGGGTCTCTTCTACAACTCACCACCTATTAAAATCAAAGACGACTCCAGTAAACCCCCAAATCAAAAGCGGTGAAACACGTCTTCTCGTTCACCGCAAAAACACACCTACTGAAATCTCTCAATCGGAGCCCTAAATTCACTACATCGTCATCGACCACCGCTTTTCGCCGGAAATCATGGTTAATTCACTATCTCTATGCTTTAAACACACACACAACCATATTATGTTGATCGATCTGTTCACGTATTGTGAATTTGTGATTGTTTGTGGTTTTGCTTGATTTAGAGATGTTTACTGCGATCTGTGTGCAGATTGATGGTTTTGTTGATGTGTTGATGCTGATGGTGTTGGTTTTTGGTTTTGATGATTGATTTTGGAGTGTGTGTGATTTGCGTGGTGAGATGTTGGTTATTGTGTTTGATTGTGTTGTTATGAGTTGAGGTTGAGCTAGATCAGAGGTTGGAGTTGTCAGATGTGTGTGTAGTTTGGTCAGGATCGGCTCTTTGAATTGGTTCAGATCGTTGGTGTTGGTTTTGTGTGGAATCTTAGATTTGGTTTTGAAAAGCGATTAAGAGTCGGTGGAGATTTTTTGAGGCACATAATCTCAGAATTTGAAGCAAATATACTTGATCTGGTGTATCTTGATCGCTTGTAATGTGATAATTTATCTTTGTACATGAGGATGGTTGATATGTATTAGCTTGTTATAAGGGGATGATTGTGGAGCTTTGTTTTGTATTCCTTAGGGATGTTAAGTCATTTGTTGTTTATGTGTTGCTAAATCCTTGGTTTATTAGTAATCTGATACTGAAACTTTAGTTAGTTGATTGCTTGGTATGAAATGCTGGTAAGGTAATGTGTTCTAGTGGTACGAGGTTTGTAGGAAATGTGTCTCTCTCGTTGTGGTTGAGGGTTCAAGTCGTATGGTGGACAAAGGTGTAGATTTAGGAGTAGGATTAGAGGGTGGGTGAGTTATCCACTCTAAAAAAAGGTAATGTGGTCTGTGTAAAGGCACCATTGGTTATCCTTTGGGGCGAAGAAATCTGTTCTGTTTGTTAGATGTCATGGTTTGGTGAATTGTGCAGGACCTATACATTAACTTTAAGAATCGATTGGTTGGAGTGTGAATGCTGCTTAGATATATGGTAGCATACACTTAGTGGAAAGAATCCCAATTGAACTATATGTTGTAATTGTAATGTTTCCGCTGTATAAGGGTTGAGAGTACACATTTGTTGAAATGTTTATAGTACGAGTGTTATACTGATAACTGATCAAACTTGTAGGCCAACGCAGCATCTGGGATGGCTGTGCATGATGAGTGCAAGCTAAAGTTTATGGACTTGAAGGCAAAAAGGACCCATCGCTTCATCATCTACAAGATTGAAGAGAAGCAGAAGCAGGTGATGGTGGAGAAAGTGGGAGAACCAGCACAGACCTATGATGATTTCACCGCATGCCTCCCTGATAATGAGTGCCGATATGCTGTTTTTGATTATGATTTTTTGACCCCAGAAGGTGTCCAAAAGAGCAGGATTTTCTTCATTGCATGGTAAAAATAACAACAATATTGATCCTTTAAAGTTGATTAAAGTTCTTGTAAACTGTTTGAAGTTTGACGATTGATGTAACTGGTGTCAAAGGTCTCCTGATACCGCAAGGGTGAGGAACAAGATGATTTACGCAAGCTCAAAGGACAGGTTCAAGAGAGAGCTCGATGGCATCCAGGTGGAGTTGCAGGCAACAGATGCTAGCGAGATGGGGCTTGATGTTATTCAAAGCCGAGCAAACTGAAGCTGCAGATGATAAAAGCTCAATGGTATGTAGATTAACGAGAGGCGTACCAGAGATGTTACTGCTATCCCCAAGAACTAGTGTGGTTTAAGGTTGAAAGAAAAAAAGGATTTGTGTGATGTTTGTGTGATCCAACAAGAGTTATATGAATTTGTACTGTATTTCAATTTGATTTCGTCTCGTTAATGGATGTTGCTATGGTTTACCCCGACTTCGAATGACCATTTGCATTTCTGCTCATCTTGAAGCCTTGATCCTTGACTAGTTTAGACATTAGAGTCGAATCGATTTCAGATTAATGTTAATGTTACCCTGACAAGAGGGTAGTGATGTCATTTGAACAGTTACATGAGGGGACAATGGAGAAACTGGTCCCTAGTTATTTTAATTATCATGATCTGGTCTGGAGTTGAGTTTTTCTCAAGAGTTGGATTGTAAAAGAAAGCTAGACACTTGTTGATACTGAGTTTGAGTTTAAAAGCAAGCTTATAGCATGACACAAGTTTTTAGTTTACCTTATAACCAATGTTTTTAGAACGGACTGAGCCAGCTAGCGGCTGCTTAAAATGTTAGGATCAGGCAGTCGAATCAGATTACATTATGTTGTATGCCTTGAAAGCTTGCTAACATTGTATTCATGGGCTTTTCATGTTAGGACCAGGCAGTTGAATCTATGATGACGTATGGTTTTTGAAACCGGGTACTGGTAAAACTACCAGTTCGATGAGCGGTCTGGTTATAAACTCCTTAAAATATACTCGAATCATTATTGGGCTTTACAAGTGCTATGATACATCCATTTGTATAGTTATAAGTTATAACGAGGGCTCAAACGGGAAATAAACATACTATTTTAATAGGAACCACTATTAGGGGTAAGCAAGTCTTAATCATAACCGACCATTAAGTGATAACCTAACCATAACCACACCGAGTTTAACTGAAAACTGATAGAACCGACAACTATGGTTAAGGTTTTCTGATTAACCGATAGATCACTTATATTTATAATTGAGAGCGTCTAATAACCGAATGTTAACCGTAACCCAGCCGAATGTTAAATGAACGAAAACTCACTTTTGAACAAGTGAAAATTGGTCAAAAAGGATGTAAATTTTGAAGCCATGACACCTAATTAAACTCGTTAATCATCAAAGCTATTTATTCAATTTCAAAATGTAAGTAATAAGTTCTAACATTTTTTTGCAATGAGTTTTATTGTTCAGATTATTCAAAAATTCAATCAAAATTAATATAAGGCTATTTTTCCCCTTTTACTTTACTGCGAGCAGTAGTCACTGACTATTGTATAACAATAATATATCAGACATGCTAAATAATAAATTAACAAATAAATGTTATTGAAAGAAGATTAGTATTAACCTGAACTTTGACGTATGGTTACCTTAATTAACATGAATTAACTAAAACCGGCTCATAACAGGCAGTTAACTGACGTTGTCATAACCGACTAATCGGTTATGGTTATGGTTATAGTTATAGAAAAGGCCATAACCGACCAATCGGTTATGATTAGAGAAGAGGCTAAAATCGACCCATAACCAACTTGCACATCCCTAAGCGTTATTGACAAAATGCTCCTAGTCTCAACGTTTCTGTTTTCACACTTGAAGGGTTAAGTCATCAATGTACGCAAAAATTATGGCATATATGTCTTTTATTTTACAAGTAACACGATCGAAATCAAACCACCATATAAATCAAAGTCTATCAAAATCAATCGAGAATAATTGAATCTAAAATTTAAAAAATATGGTCCCTACAACGAATTCAGAAAGAATAAATCAAATGATATGATCAATATCAAAACAAACTACAACAGGAATAGGATATGAATAAGATACGTGGATTGACTTCTCTTCCTCACACACACTAACCTATTCACAAATAATTAGATCGAAATTGTCTGGGAACAAATCAAACAAGAAAAAAATAATAACATACTTATTATAATTACCAACAAATACATCTGAAGGGTACCAACATGGATCCGCAATCAAGACCAAAAAAGATATGTTAATAAAGAAACACAAGGAAGCCGCAGCCAAAGCTGCGCACGGCGAGAGAAGCCGCGGCCGGGACTGCACGCGAGCAGCCAAAGCCGCGGCCGAAGTTGCACAGGGTCAAGGGAGGCCGTGGCCGGGTCATGCACGACAGGGAAGCAGCGGCTAGAAGGTTCCCAGCGGAAGCCGCGGTTGTCTTTCAACGCTTGATCATACTACTACCCAACGGAGTATAGTAACAATCATCTCCTCAGTCCTCATGAAATAATAAGTGTGAAAATCTCACCTGATAGGCAAGAGATCTACTTGGCTGCAAAGAGCACAAACAGAACAGTAAACAACAAACATATAAGACAAGCAAGTCAGAAGTCAGGACAGAAGGAGAAGCCAAAGTCAACTATAATGACAAAAAGGAGTAATATTAAGTTAGAAACCCTTTGCACTGGGGAGGGTTAGATCTTCTGCCAAAAAAGGATAGAGTCCGGAACAACAAACCGCAGACTACCGAAAATAGAACATAAGACAAGAGTATGGCTGGTATAAATACCCAAGCCATACCGAGGGGAAACCACAACTCAATACCTATTCTCACCACTTATAACCCAGACCTGAGCCAAAGCACTAAACTGCACTTTGCACTGTTCTTGGTTCTTAATCACTCGATTAAGATCATTGTAGCAACATTTGGCGCCATCCGTAGGACACTAGCAACGCAAAAACAACTTGCTATGGACTCAGGTCAAAAAACCCCATCCCGTGACGGTCATAACATTGTCACCTCTGGGAGTGAACACTTGATAACACCGCCCCCATGCGGCGTCAATGTCATCCCAGAGACCGAAAACCCAACAAGCGGGTTAATCACCCCGGAGTTTGTTAACAATAACAGGGATCAATTCTTATCCTTGTTAAACCATAAAGAGCACCCTTTTGAAGATGTAAGGACGCGCCTGGAATATGAAGAAGTTCCCAACAAAGAAGAACATGGAAGAAGAAAGGAGGACCATATGGGGAAAGAAGACCACCATCGGAACCCGATCATGATGATGAGTTTGATAAGCCGTATCGACCATCGACTGCAAAGTCAAGGTCGAAATTCATCTCAAGGATTGCAGAGTTCTCATTCCCACCGAGGCTCAAGATGCCAAGTAGTATCGGGAAGTACGTTCCGGGGATCCTGACAACCACATGGCCATTTTTGTGGGAGCGGCCGAGGTTGAGCAGTGGTCCATCCCGGTATGGTGCCATATGTTCTCTCAGACGTTAATAGGGCAGCTAGGGTATGGTTCGATAGCCTTCCGGTGGGGAAATCTGAAACTTTGAAGAGCTGGAGAGCAGCTTCCTGAGAAATTTCAGCCAACAGAGAAGATCAGTCAGAGACCCTACCGAACTGCATAACATCAAGAGGGGCAAAAGTGAGTCGATAGAAAATTTTATCGCCAGGTATTCCAAAGAAAGTATGTAAGTACGGGGTGCAGGCGAAGCAATTCGGATATCCGCTTTTATAATACCCACATATAAATAATAATAAAATGAAATATAATAATAATAATCTCGGAATTTTTTGGCATTTTGCATAATTTAATCTAACGAGTAGCGAAATCTACAACGTTACGTGAAGACTAAGTCGAACGCGTTACGAACCGACCCTTTGCGAACCCATTCACTTAACCTACTATATAAACAAACATTATTTCCTTTTAGGGTTTTTTTTTTTGAAACAAAAAAATAAAAATCAGAAAGAGAGGAAGAAAGAGAGCAGATCGCAGGGTTCCCTTCCTCCCCCCTTTCCTCTTCGATCCGGCCGACCACCGGTCGCCGGTGCACTCCTCCGGCGAGTGCCGGCGTGGACCCCTCCGACGACTCCCCTTCTATGCCCGGTCGTGATAGTGGCCTCAATTTCTCCTAAAACGCAACAAAGCCACGGGAATCGAAGGTGGAAACTCGGTCGCAGGTCGGTTCGAGAGATGGCGGTTCCGATGGTGTTTGAAGGTCGCGATGGTGGTGGATTTGGAGGCCGACGAGGCCGATGGTGATGATGGTGGTCGAGTAGCAGTGGCTTCGGTTGCGGTGATGGTCGGTCGTGGCTTCGGTTGTGGCTGCAACAGCGGTCGACAAGCGACGGTGGTGATGTGGGTTATCGGTGGTGGTCGACGGTGGCTGTGGTTATTTTGGTGGTGGAGGTCGACCACGATTTCGGTTGTGATTGTGATAATGGTGGTTATTATGGTATAAATTTAGGCTATGGTCGTGGTGGTGTTGGTTATGGTTATGTTGAGGCCCGATAACGGAAGTGATGCAAGCTGTGATGGTATTGGCTATGACGGTTAGTAGTGGTGGTTACAAAGTGATGGTTGTGGCTGGGAAGACGATGACTGTGATGGTGGTGGTAAGGCGACATTGGTAGAAATAGGGGTTGTTTTGAAATGGTTGTTGTTGGTTGTTGTGGATAGTTGTGGCTGTGATAGTGGTGTGAGAGTTAGGATTGCTTTGTTGGTGATCATCCTTTTTCTTTATCAAGCTCAGAATTGTTTAAGGATATCAGTTTCTTGCGGCGTTAACCGAGTCTAGACCTTGTTTCTGGATATTGTCACTCGTGTATAAGGTACGGATTCTTACCTCACTCATTATTGTTGTGGTATTCGATTTGATTAAGGAAACCCTTTGATTTCCACCGTCCGTTGAAATTCCTGAACGTCTTTGATATTTCTGTCCGTTTCAGTTGGTCGTACATCTATTGATATCATAATTCATTATTATTTTTGTCATGCCACTTTGAATTTAGTATTATTTTACCTGTGATTAAGATTTACTGAATTGAACTCATTATCACATGTTCTTATGTTATGATATGATTATATATCTGTTTTCTTGTTATCATAATATTCACTTTCGTTCCGTTACTTAGTAGTACGGATTCCTGATTCTTTGTATCTTAGTATAAATAATATTTTCCGTTACTTTGCAGTACAAATTCCTGATTTCTGTCTCGTATTTGATTTCCGTTCATTTCTAGTTTTGATTCCTGTCATACATATATAATTTGCTTTTGATTTTGTTATAAGTAGCTTGACTACTATATATTTCTGAATTTGTTACCCGAGCTCTCCCTATCTTGGGGGTGACCAAGACGCGTTATTGCGGCATCGATAACGTGGCACCAACCGTGGCGGTGAGCTGAGATCACGGCGTCTCTAAAGAGGACTCTGAAATTATGTCTGGTTATATTATTATTTCCTCAGAGGCGTATGGATCGATCCTAGGCTAGTTCTGTTATTTCCTGATGGATGGTTACACACCATTCCATTCAGGACTCTGGTGAATGGTCTGTATGTCTGCCCATACTCCATTTCACATTGGTTCACGGGCTCGCTACCCGTGTTCCCCCTGTTCAGTTATTATATGATATGATTATTAGCTCGGGGTATGTTATATCTGATATATGGCTTATGTCTGTTTATTTTTGATATCTGTCAATTCTCTGATTATCGTCATGTCTGTTTATTTTTGATATCTGTCAATTCTCTGATTATCGTCATGTCTGTTTATTTTTGATATCTGTCAATTCTCTGATTATCGTCATGTCTGTTTATTTTTGATATCTGTCAATTCTCTGATTATCATCATGTCTGTATTTTTGATATCTGCCAATTCTTTGATTATCAGCATATCTGTTGATTTTTGTTATTCGCTATTCCGTTCACTGAGCGTTATGCTCAGGCGTGCTTTTGTTTTCATGCACGTCAGGTCAGCAGGGTAATCCGGGAAACCAGTGAAGAGTGAATTGAAGACCAAGATTATCTGTTACTTTAATTGATGTATTGAACATCTTAATTAGGTTTTGGATTTGAACTTGTAATCGTTTTAATAATGGGAATGCGTTTGATTTGATATCCGTATTAGTGACACGTCAGCCCTATCCGGGCCGGGGTGTTACAGTTGTGGTATCAGAGCAAAGGCTCTTTCCTGTAGAAAACTTAAACATTAAAATAAACTTGTGAGGTAATGGGTAGACGTTGGGTTAGGATCTAATTTTTGTTCTCAATCTAAATTCTAGTGTTCACACGTATATCTTCATTTCCGATGGCTCCTAAGAGACGTGTGAGCAAGCGCAATAACTCGAATGGCCCCTCGTCTAATGCAAACTTAGAAGCACTGGTCGCTAATGTTGTCGACACTGTTATTTCGGGGATGCTCCCTAATCTGATAACTCAGACTGCTCAAACAGTCATCCAGCGGATGCAACAGGCGAATTCGGAAGGAAACAACACAGGATCTCCACCCGGTGGAAATGACTCAGAGCCACCTTCTGGCAGGAACAACACAGGAGCACCTTCCGGTGATAATACACCACCACCCCGTGATGGTATTCATGTCTGGTTGGAACGTTTTCAGAAGCAAAGTCTTAAGTCTTTCAGTACTTCTAGTGATCCGGTCGAGGTGCAAAATTGGATCAATCATATTGAGAAATTGTTTGAGGTACTTGGTGTTGAGGACGTATTATATACATATATATGTCTTATCCGATACTGATAGTAAATGCCCTAGGTATGATCTCCGGTACCCTTTGCATGGGGAAGCGGGATATTTATGTCTTATTTGATATGGGCGCTACGTATTCGGTCGTATCTCTTTTGTTTGCCAAGTACTTAATGACTGCACCGACTGCTTTAGAGCACGCTTTGACTATTACTACTCCATTAGGAGATTCAACTATCATCTTGCATGTCTATAGAGATTGTCCGATCAGAATCGAGTCTATTATTCGTAAAGCTGATTTGTTTCATATGCAAATGAGTGACTTTGATGTCATACTTGGTGTGGACGGGTTAACTCGACATCACGTTACTATTGAATGCCAGACTCGTCGTGTTTTATTTGGGAATCCTCAGTACCCTGAACTCGTTTATCAAGGGACTCAGTCTCGGAAATCGTTGAAAATCATCTCTGCGTTTAAGGCTCAGAAACTCTTATCGCACGGTTGCGTGGGCTTCCTAGCTTCAGTGAAAGCTACATCTTCTGAAAAGCCGAACATATCTGATTATCCGATTGTTGTGATTTTCCCGATGTTTTCCTAAGGAGTTACCTGGACTTCCACCAGCCGCGAGGTGGAATTCACTATTGATCTTATTCCCGGTACTGAGCCGATTTCCAAGGCTCCATATCGTATGGCACCACTTGAACTCAAGGAACTAAAGGAGCAGCTATAGGAGTTATTGGATCTAGGATTTATTAGACCAAGTGTCTCACCTTGGGGTGCACTAGCTTTGTTTGTAAAGAAGAAAGATGGGACTATGAGGCTTTGCATTGACTACTGGGAATTAAATAAGATCATTATTCGAAATCGTTTCCCTCCACCTCGTATCGATGATTTATTTGATCAGCTTCAGGGTGCAAAGTGTTTATCTGAAATCGAATTGAGGTCTGGTTACCATCAACTAAAGATCAAAGATTCTGATGTCCCTAAATCTGCTTTCCGTACTTGGTATGGTCACTATGAGTTCCTGGTTATGCCATTCAGGTTAACTAATGCCCCGGCCGTATTCATGGACCTAATGAACCGAGTCTTTCGCAAGTTTCTCGATAAGTTCGTCATTGTATTTATCGACGACATGTGGATCTACACTTATCATCGTGCCTAGTGGTTTTCAACATGAGCTTTGAACCGTTATTCGTGGTTTTCAAATTAGCCAAAGTCTGTGTCTTACAACTTGAAACATGTAATGCTGGAAGAGTGTGATGCCTATCTCGAGGTGTTCTGTCTAGGCAAGGTATTCGTATAAATCCAAATCAACCGATGGACCTGTTTACCTTACCTGGGAACTCTCGGAATGAGTATCTGCTTATAGGTACGCATGTCTTCAACAAAGTTGTGATTGACTCAATACTTTGATTAGTCAACGTACTCGCTTTGATTCACGAATCAAACAAATACACTCGGAACATCTCATTGTCGTGTTGAATAATTCTTTTCCTTGATTTCGTTTTCCCGATATAATACATACATATTTGGTACTTCTATCACTAATGATCACTATACTTGACAAGATATGTTAACCCAATAGGAGGAACCGGGGTGATCATGCAAAACAACTTACCATTACGGGTGCACACGTAATTGTAATTTGTCGTGCATGCTAAGTCCGGTGAACCTGGTCGGGTGGTAACATTGTAGTCCGTATAAGTCATCATTCCTACACGTTGAGCAAGAAAGCCTCGGTTCTCATAGAACATATTTCCATGAAAATTCTTAATGAACTTTCAGAATGACTTCTCGTCAAATCCGTTCACGGTCTAGAAACTCTGGCCGTAAGATTGCTACTATTATAGCACGTGAAGTTACTGTGGTCAAAATATAAGCCTTTAAGGCATATGAATCAAGTTACCTTGACGTGTTCCATTTGGTAATCTAAGCTACACTTGTCCTAATTTAAAGAGAGACTTGCTTCCCTAGTACTTACCCTGACATGGTTATACCTGAAATCCTGAAAGTATGAAGGTTAGGCAGCTATCATTAGACTTATTGTACTTAGGAGCTTGTAATTTACCTAATGTTACTTAAGCCCTGTCCTATTTAGAGCTTTCATGGTATTTCCAATCATAATTCTAATTTTATCTTTTAAGAGATGTTCTTCCACTTAGCATTTCAGTAACTGAGGGGCTGATTGAATGCTTAGAATGAAAGTGGACTACAGGAAATATAGAAGGGTGATGATACTCTTTATACATACATTACGTTATTCTTTGGAATATATGCTAAGAAAAATTAGGGTGTCGTGTAACCGGTTTAAGCACATTCTTAGTATACCGGTGATGTTTATAAATAGGGTTACTATTACCTAAGGAATGAAATGCAAAAGTTAGAATTGTAATTCTAAAATCATGCAATGGTAGGTTTAAGTCGTGCTCCTTATACTGACAAACGCCATGAATTGATAAAACTGATGTCATACCTTATGACATTAGACCAAATAGAATTAAGAAGGACACTGGAAAAAAAAAAAATCTAGTAAGTAGTAGAATAAGCCTCTCTGATGGTTTAGATGATTTGTTTTAATGCCAATGTTGTGAACCTAGCTATGTTGATTGATACGATTAAGCTAACATGTGTTAAACGGGGACATTAAGAAGGTTGGAGTTCCGACCATTACCATAAGTGTGCCCTAGGACCCCAAGACAAGTTAGAAATAATCAGAATTAGGAAATGGCTATAACTATAAAGTAAGAATAGTTAAATTATGGAAATAAAGGTCATATAAATCAAAGTGAAAGAACCATACAGACTTTTGAGGATATACGTTTTGGTCTTAAAGGGAAACTTAGTCCACGGTTTATCGGACCATTTGAAATCCTAGAAAGAGTTGGTGAGGTTTCGTATCGTTTGGCTTTACCACCTCAACTGTCACATGTGCATAATGTCTTTCATGTATCTCTTTTAAGGGGGTACAATTATCATCCTCTTCACGTTGTGAATTATCCGCTACATTTGATTCGTGAAGATTTATCATTTGAGGAAGAACCAGAAGCTATCCTTGACCGACAAGAACGTATTATGCGTAAGAAAACTATTCCTTTTGTTAAGGTATTATGGAAAAAAAAAACCATTCCGAACGTGAAGCTACATGGGAGATAGAAGGTGAAATCCGTTCTCAATATCCGTATCTGGTTACCTCTTAGTTATTATCTTTGATATGTTTCTGTTATCAGTTATGAAGTTATCAATTATTTGCTTCTTGAACATCATATTAGTCGTCTCTTATACGATTTCGTCTTTTGAATCGATTCCGTTTCAGCAATTGAATAACCATAAGTGATTTCATTCACTTGTTGATTTTTACTACTCCGCGTACGTTATGTCATATCTTGTTTGATCTGTACCTAGCAATTTCGTGGACGAAATTGTTTTAAGGGGGGTAGAATTATAATACCCACATATAAAATAATAATAAAATGAAATATAATAATAATAATCTCGGAATATTTTTGGCATTTTGCATAATTTAATCTAACGAGTAGCGAAATCTACAACGTTACGTGAAGACTAAGTCGAACGCGTTACGAACCGACCCTTTTGCGAACCCATTCACTTAACCTACTATATAAACAAACATTATTTCCTTTTAGGGTTTTTTTTTTGAAACAAAAAAATAAAAATCAGAAAGAGAGGAAGAAAGAGAGCAGATCGCAGGGTTCCCTTCCTCCCCCCTTTCCTCTTCGATCCGGCCGACCACCGGTCGCCGGTGCACTCCTCCGGCGAGTGCCGGCGTGGACCCCTCCGACGATTCCCCTTCTACGCCCGGTCGTGATAGTGGCCTCAATTTCTCCTAAAACGCAACAAAGCCACGGGAATCGAAGGTGGAAACTCGATCGCAGGTCGGTTCGAGAGATGGCGGTTCCGATGGTGTTTGAAGGTCGCGATGGTGGTGGATTTGGAGGCCGACGAGGCCGATGGTGATGATGGTGGTCGAGTAGCAGTGGCTTCGGTTGCGGTGATGGTCGGTCGTGGCTTCGGTTGTGGCTGCAACAGCGGTCGACAAGCGACGGTGGTGATGTGGGTTATCGGTGGTG
Organism: Flaveria linearis; assembly: GCA_024085815.1. Taxonomy (NCBI): domain Eukaryota; kingdom Viridiplantae; phylum Streptophyta; class Magnoliopsida; order Asterales; family Asteraceae; genus Flaveria; species Flaveria linearis. The sequence goes on from CM044015.1 coordinate 41,181,698, forward strand.
GTCGACGGTGGCTGTGGTTATTTTGGTGGTGGAGGTCGACCACGATTTCGGTTGTGATTGTGATAATGGTGGTTATTATGGTATAAATTTAGGCTATGGTCGTGGTGGTGTTGGTTATGGTTATGTTGAGGCCCGATAACGGAAGTGATGCAAGCTGTGATGGTATTGGCTATGACGGTTAGTAGTGGTGGTTACAAAGTGATGGTTGTGGCTGGGAAGACGATGACTGTGATGGTGGTGGTAAGGCGACATTGGTAGAAATAGGGGTTGTTTTGAAAATGGTTGTTGTTGGTTGTTGTGGATAGTTGTGGCTGTGATAGTGGTGTGAGAGTTAGGATTGCTTTGTTGGTGATCATCCTTTTTCTTTATCAAGCTCAGAATTGTTTAAGGATATCAGTTTCTTGCGGCGTTAACCGAGTCTAGACCTTGTTTCTGGATATTGTCACTCGTGTATAAGGTACGGATTCTTACCTCACTCATTATTGTTGTGGTATTCGATTTGATTAAGGAAACCCTTTGATTTCCACCGTCCGTTGAAATTCCTGAACGTCTTTGATATTTCTGTCCGTTTCAGTTGGTCGTACATCTATTGATATCATAATTCATTATTATTTTTGTCATGCCACTTTGAATTTAGTATTATTTTACCTGTGATTAAGATTTACTGAATTGAACTCATTATCACATGTTCTTATGTTATGATATGATTATATATCTGTTTTCTTGTTATCATAATATTCACTTTCGTTCCGTTACTTAGTAGTACGGATTCCTGATTCTTTGTATCTTAGTATAAATAATATTTTCCGTTACTTTGCAGTACAAATTCCTGATTTCTGTCTCGTATTTGATTTCCGTTCATTTCTAGTTTTGATTCCTGTCATACATATATAATTTGCTTTTGATTTTGTTATAAGTAGCTTGACTACTATATATTTCTGAATTTGTTACCCGAGCTCTCCCTATCTTGGGGGTGACCAAGACGCGTTATTGCGGCATCGATAACGTGGCACCAACCGTGGCGGTGAGCTGAGATCACGGCGTCTCTAAAGAGGACTCTGAAATTATGTCTGGTTATATTATTATTTCCTCAGAGGCGTATGGATCGATCCTAGGCTAGTTCTGTTATTTCCTGATGGATGGTTACACACCATTCCATTCAGGACTCTGGTGAATGGTCTGTATGTCTGCCCATACTCCATTTCACATTGGTTCACGGGCTCGCTACCCGTGTTCCCCCTGTTCAGTTATTATATGATATGATTATTAGCTCGGGGTATGTTATATCTGATATATGGCTTATGTCTGTTTATTTTTGATATCTGTCAATTCTCTGATTATCGTCATGTCTGTTTATTTTGATATCTGTCAATTCTCTGATTATCGTCATGTCTGTTTATTTTTGATATCTGTCAATTCTCTGATTATCGTCATGTCTGTTTATTTTTGATATCTGTCAATTCTCTGATTATCATCATGTCTGTATTTTTGATATCTGCCAATTCTTTGATTATCAGCATATCTGTTGATTTTTGTTATTCGCTATTCCGTTCACTGAGCGTTATGCTCAGGCGTGCTTTTGTTTTCATGCACGTCAGGTCAGCAGGGTAATCCGGGAAACCAGTGAAGAGTGAATTGAAGACCAAGATTATCTGTTACTTTAATTGATGTATTGAACATCTTAATTAGGTTTTGGATTTGAACTTGTAATCGTTTTAATAATGGGAATGCGTTTGATTTGATATCCGTATTAGTGACACGTCAGCCCTATCCAGGCCGGGGTGTTACAGCTTTCATCCATGGCGTAAAGAACGATCAGCTGGTGGAACGATTTCATGAGAATCTACCGAAGACGGTGGAAGAATGTTGGAAAGAGCGAAGGCTTTTGTTAGAGGCAAAAAAGCCTGCGAACAACTGAGGGAGAAAAACACAAAGAAACCCATGCCACCTGCTTGGGAGTCACAGAGGCGATCCGGGAGTTCGAAACCCTGGGAAAGAACACGCTTCCATCCCCATCTTCACCCCCGAAGCCCTTCCTTCCACCAACGCTACACGGCCAACCCTATACCTCAGGCTCGCACGTCACTCATCAATTTATTGCCGTTAACTAAAACTCCCAGCGAAATCCTCGCAACAGAAAATGTCCATTTTGTAAAACCCACCCCACAAAAACCCGGAGTGAAGCGAGATATGGGCAAATTCTGCGAATTTCATAAGGAAAACGGTCACACGACCGATGACTGTTTTTCATTAAAACAACAAATCGATCTAGCGTTCAAGACAGGGAAGCTAGCCCATTCGTTGCGGGAACTGAAGAAAACCCTACAAGTAGGGGAGAAAAGAAAGGAAATTTTCATGGTGCAAGCCGGAGGATGCGGGGGGTAGCGGCGTTCGGACCACATGGAATCCTGGATGGCCCAGGAAATCTCCTTCCCACCAATCCATGGTGGAAGCTTTGCCAGTGGTCCGGTAACTGTATCAACGGTAATCGCAGGTCACCAGGTGCACCGTGTATACATAGACAGCGGTAGCAGCTCGGAGATCATGTACGAACATTGTTTCTTACAGCTGGACGAAGAGGTCAAGAGGTGTCTCGACACCAAAACTCATCAACTGACAGGTTTCTCCGGTGAAGTGGTGCAACCGTTAGGCCAGATCCAGCTCCCAGTGGTTATGGGAAATGATATAGGTCGGAGAGAGGTAATAATGACGTTCCTCGTAGTGCGATCGGAGTCGTCACATAACGTCATATTGGGGAGACCAGGGGGCTATGCATCCTGGGAGCAGTAATATCCACGGTACGTGCAACGATCAAATTCCCAACCCCTACTGGCATGGTGACAATGTATTCCAGTAGAGAATGCAAGGACGTTAAAGCGGTAGAACCCGAGGTTGCTCCGCAGGAGGAAGAAGACTTATGCCCGACTCAAGAAAAGTGGGTGGCCAACCCAAGATACCCGGAACAGAAGATCGTGATAGGGGGACAGCTAAGTGACGCAACAAAAGATCGACTTTATCACTTGTTGCGAAGCAACTTAGATGTTTTTGCTTGGCAACCCTCCAACATGGAAGGGGTTCCTCGAGCTGTTGCAGAGCATAAGCTAAAAACGTATTTGTCCAAGGAGCCTGTAGCCCAGAAACGTCATCATATGGGACAGGAGCGGAGCCAAGCTGTTGTAGATGAAGTCAAGAAGCTGCTGCAAGCAGGCATCATTAGGGAAGTCAGATATCAGACCTGGGTGGCTAACCCGGTAATGGTAAAGAAAAGTGATGGCAGGTGGAGGATGTGCATCGATTTCAAAGACCTCAACAACGCTTGCCCCAAAGATTGCTATCCTCTCCCAAAAATCGACTTAAAAGTGGACTCATTGTCAAGTTTTCCATTAAAATGTTTCCTTGATACGTACAAAGGGTACCACCAGGTCAAGATGGCACCAGAAGACGAAGACAAAATGACAGTTTACACGGATGTGGGCATCTTTTGTTTCACAAAAATACCATTCGGATTAAAAAACGCAGGCGCTACTTACCAACGTTTGATGGACAAGGTGTTTAAATCACAGATTGGTAGGAACATTGAAGTATACGTAGACGATGTTGTCATCAAGAGTCGTGACGAAGGTTGTTTACTCGAAGACATCGCCGAAACGTTCAAAACCCTGCGTGAAATAAACATGAAGCTGAATCCGAAGAAATGCTCGTTTGGGGTAGAAGAAGGAAAATTCCTAGGGGTAATCGTAACAAATGACGGTTTTGAAGCCATTCCGGAGAAAATTGCAGCAGTATTGAAAATGTCATCTCCCAGGTCGATCAAGGACGTGTAGACGTTGAATGGGCGGTTAGTGGCCCTTAATAGGTTCTTGTCAAAGCACGCCGAGCGTGCCCTACCATTCATAACAACTTTGCGGAACTGCCTGAAAAAGAAAGACTTTCTATGGACAGAGGAGGTAGAAGAAGCATTCCAGCAAATGAAGATGTACCTCAGCCATCTACCAAGACTTGTGGCACCATTCTCGAAGGAGAAGCTAGTGATGTATCTGTCGGCAAGCAAGGGCGCATTAAGCGGCGTACTAATGATTGAGCGAGAAGGAGAGCAAACCCCAATATACTTCGTCAGCAGAGCCGTAAAAGATCCGGAGACCCGATATTCGCCCATGGAAAAACTCACGCTTTCTCTAGTACATGCGTCTCGGAGACTGAGGCGTTACATCCAAGCCCACCTGATCGAAGTAAGGACCGGGCATCCGATACAACAAGTCTTGAGGAGACCAGAAATTTCTGGAAGGTTAGCGAAATGGGCAATCGAACCCGGAGCCTTCGGGATCGAGTACAAACCGAGGGTGGCATTCAAGGGTCAGGTGGTGGCTGATTTCTTAGCAAAAGTGCCACATGAAGAGGAAGAAGACGTCCCCGCCATGCGAGAAGGGGAACTTCCACATGAAAAATGGTGTCTACACACAGACGGCGCCTCAAATGACGAGGGTTCAGTAGCAGGTTTGATCTTAGTCGGTCCCAATCTAGAAGAGTTAACCTATGCTTTTAAAAGTTCAAACAATGAGGCGAAGTACGAGGCGTTAATAGCCGGCTTAAGGCTAGCCAAGCGAATGGGTATCAAAAGGCTGCGTGCTCACGTGGATTCATTACTGGTGGCCAATCCAATTAGCGGATCCTACGATGCAAAGGAAGACACCATGAGGAGGTATTTAGAGAAAGCAAGAAAGATAATGAGCGGTTTCGAGAAGTGTGATGTCTCTCACATCTCACGAAGTCAAAACAAAAAGGCAGATGCGTTGAGTAAACTGGCTTCGGTATCTTTTAGCCATCTTGCAAAGGAAGTTAAGGTGGAGGTATTGTAAAGGTCTTCAATTGAAGAGCAGGAAGTAGCGTCAGCCGAAGCAAGAGTGGAGGATGCGTGGATGACTCCAATAATCCAATAATCCGATTCCTAACAGAAGGAATTCTACCCACGGAGAAAGGGGAAGCATGAGCGATACAGGCGAGAGCTTTGCATTATGAGATGCAACAAGGAATCCTATATCGCAAGTCATACTTGACACCATCCTTGAGATGCCTAACGAAGGAGGAAGCCACGTACGTGATTCAAGAAATACATGAAGGTATATGCGGGATACATGCAAGGCTAAGAATGGTGGTGGCTAAAGCAACGAGCGCGGGTATTATTGGCCAGGGATGCACCAAAGCGCTATGGTGGAGATCAGGAAATGTGAAAGCTGTCAAAGACATGCACCAATGTGTTTTCGACCAAAGAATGACATGATCCCAGTCAATGCTGCCTACCTTTCCAAAAATGGGCCGTGGACATTGTGGGGCCTTTCCCGGAGTCCACAGGAAGAGTGAGGTTCTTGCTAGTAGCCATCGACTATTTCACCAAGTGGGTAGAAGCAAAGGCTCTAGCATCAATAACAGGGCAGCAGGTGAAGAAATTCGTGTGGGAGCATATCATTTGTCGCTTCGGTCTCCCATTGTTCATAGTAACCGATAATGGCAAGCAGTTCGCAGAAAACCCGTTCAAGACTTGGTGTGAGGAGTTGAAGATACAACAAATCTTAACTTCAGTCGCACATCCTCAGGGCAATGGACAAGTAGAAAGAGTCAACAGGAGCATAGTAGAAGGCATAAAGAATCGACTGGATTTCGAGGGAAGCAATTGGGTGGAAGAGTTACCGAGCGTCCTTTGGGCTCACAGAACAATGCCGAAAACGAGTAATGGAGAAACGCCTTTCAGCTTAATGTACGTATCGGAAGCCATGATACCGGCGGAAATAGGCCTACCCACAATGCGAGTCGCAGAAGCCCTGGAAATAAATAATGAAGAAGAGCTGCGTTTTAACTTAAACCTAAGTGAAGAGCGAAGGATGGCAGCTGCCATATGGGAAGCCAGATACAAGAAAAAGATAGAACAATATTACAACACTAGCGTAAAGAGGCAGGAATTCAAGAAGGGTGAATTTGTTTTGAGAAGCAATGATGCAAGCAGGGCCGAAGCTCAAGGAAAGTTGGGTCCAAGGTGGGAAGGCCCATATCAAGTGATAGAGGCTGGAAGAAATGGGGCCTATAGGCTCAGATGCTTAGATGGTAGGAACATACCACGCACATGGAACGGGGCACAGCTCCGCAAATGCTACATGTAACCAGGCACTATGTACTGAAAGTCATCGATGTAATTCAATTTTTAAAAGAAGGTGTAAACGAACACCAGCAATTACATCTGAATATTTATGTGTTATAACCTGTACTAAGATAGTAATAATGGAACTCAAGCAAAAAACCAAGCTTCAGAAATCAATATGACAACCCGATAACATTCGGGTTGACTCAAGCGAGAAACCAAGCTTGAGAAATCAATACGACAACCCGATCACATTCGGGTTGACTCAAGCAAGAAACCAAGCTTGAGAAATCAATATGTCAACCCGATAACATTTGGGTTGACTCAAGCGAGAAACCAAGCTTGAGAAATCAATATGACAACTCGATAACTTTCGGGTTGACTCTAGCAAGAAACCAAGCTTGAGAAATCAATATGTCAACCCGATAACATTCGGGTTGACTCAAGCAAGAAACCAAGCTTGAGAAATCAATATGACAACCTGATAACTTTCTAGGTTGACTCAAGCAAGAAACCAAGCTTGAGAAATCAATATGACAACCCGACAACATTCGGGTTGACTCAAGCAAGAAACCAAACTTGAGAATACGATACCTCGACAACAATCGGGTTGACTCAAGAAAGAAACCAAGCTTGAGAGTTCTATGTGACACTCAGATAACACCCTGTTTAACTCGAGTAGAAAACAAGCCTGAAAATACGTTCCTACCAACTGAAAAAATTGAATTTACTTGAACGAGAATACAAATTCGAAGTGGTTACGAAGTTTTAAACAAAGCGACCCGGCGTAGGCCTCGGCCCAAACCATCTTAAAAGACAGCCGCAATCCAAGCCGCCTAGAAGGGGAGCCGCGGCCCAGACCATCTGAAGACAACCGCGGTCCAGGCACACCGTGGGGCAGTCGCGGCCAAAGCTCCCTAAAACGGAGCCGCGGCCCAGGTCACCTAAAAGGAAACCGCAGCCAAAGCGTCGTGTAATGCAGCCATCGCCCAAACCACACCATAGGGCAGTCGTGGCCCATGATGTTTTAACAACAACCTCGACCCAATCCACTCGAGAGGCAATGGCAACCCAAGTTGCCCAGAAAACGGCTATGATCCAACGCAGTCATGATTTTTTCGGTTAAACATGAATTACTTAGCTTTATATAGCTTCGATTGAGCTCCGCTTTTAATACAATACACAAACAACATCCCCAAAACAAAACATAAGACAACAACAAGTTCGAACAATACAACCAGAAACTACAATAATATAACATCACAACGAAACTAAAACGAGATTGTCTTGAACCAACAAGGAACTGATAAACAAAAGCAGAAGTTGAAACCACGTCATGGTGAAGTCAGGAAAGCCTTGATGACATCGAAGTCAGAAGAAGCAAGAGCAGCAATGGATCCAGTCATAGGAAAAGAAGCTTCGTCAAACTGTTACGAAAGGCTGCGCAATTCCTTCAAAGCATGTTTGTTGTAATTCGTGCGTCTTCAGGCCTCTTACCCTCAGCAGCGAGTTGCACACCATCCAGTAAACCGACACTATACCCGACTTTATCTGAAAGAGAGTTAATTTCAGCTAGTATGTCAAGGTACTCGTCACTATTACGAATCTTTTCGAAAGCCAAGCCAATACCGGTTGAAACAATCCACTCCTTATCAGATTTCAGAGAAGAAACCATAGCTTCAAGTTCAGAAATGTGCTTTGAGGAAGAATCCTTAAGGTCTTACAGTTCGGTATTCAGACGTCGGTTAGCATCCACTTGAAGAGAGAGATTCTTCTTGGCCTCATCAAAATTCTCTGAAAAATGTTTTTTCTCCTTCTCAGCTAACTCACAGCGAAGCTTTAATGAAGCATTTTCGTCGGTCAAAAGGAAGATCTGTTTCTTCGTCTCTCGAGCCTCTTTGTTGCTCTCAAGCCAGCGATTATGAATCTCAACAAAAGACAGGAAACCATTCACAATGACAGAGCAACTAGAATCAGACAACTCTCTTTTACTCAAATTTTCAAGCTTTAAAAATTCAGCAGGAGGACGAGCCAAGTACATGTACTCCCTACTAAGTTCAGGAGTCGTCAAACATGAGCTATTAACCAAATTCCAGTCTGGTGTAAACTTATCATGAGGATTCAGACCGGTGGCCTCTGCAAAGTCATCATGAGAGTCATTAGCAGTCTTGGTCCGACCCGAATCAGCCCCCGACTCGGAAGAACCACCATCAGAAGAAGAAGAATCAAAAGATGACTCTTCAGTCGAGGAACCCCAAGCCGCGGTCGAGGACGTACCAACCATCCCAGCCGCGGCCACAGCAGGGGGGAGCCTCTGGGCTTCAAACCAGGTGCACCCAAACCTTGTCTCCTAACAACAGTCTTCACACGCTTCACAGATGAATCACCAGCACCAACACAACCCTTACGTTTTTCTGGAAATTGCTAGTGGCCTCTAAAATCGGGGAGAACCCAGAGGCAGCGACTCAGTAACATCCTCCTTGACGGACAGCTTCATACGGTCAAATAGCCCCATACCTGAAAGAAAGAACAATGGATCAAAACAAGAAGTATGGTTAGCAAAAACAATGTATGTCAACAGAAATAAGTTACTTACGTTGGCCCTTATAAGACATACATGGCAGCAGGCTAGGCTCGACCCAATTACGACTAATACCGACCATGACAAGATAATGCTCAGAAAAAGGTTGCAATGCTGTAGGTGTGGCTTTCAAGGTGTTATAGGCAGACCAGTCATAGTCTTTGGCCTTAGGCAACGGGTCATCAATCCTTTCTTGAGAAGGCAACCAACTCATCTTAAAAGGGACAATGCTAGAGGAAACAAAGAAATAATGATCCTTCCAATGTTTTAAGATAGTAAGTGACCGAGACACTAGAGAAGGGCGGGGCGCTTTACGTTTCTCAAAAGTAACCCAATCACCAACATGAGCAAGTTTGTAAAAAGCCCGAAAAAGACCAATCTCAGGCACTAACTGATGGGTTCGACACGATATCTCAAAGTGAAAAACCTTGGTTAAACCAAGAGGAACCACTTGCGAAAGATGTATGTCATAATAGTGTAGAAGAGTACACAGGAATCGACTCACAGGAACTCTGAAGTTAGAAAAACTAAAAAACGAGCAATAAAGTGCAATCATGCCAGGGGGAGCATCCCTAACAGACGATTCAGGCGAAGGCACTAAGGGATTTAAGCTACGGTCTATTCCATATCGGGCCATAAAATTATTCAAATAGTCCTGACTGATAACTGACCTCTGAACATGCATATCGCTCCTACACTCCATAAAAAGAGAAAGAAGCAAGACAAGGGACTAACCAATGAGAAGGAAGAACCTCGGCCTCACAAGCTTCACATCGTTAGAAAAGGACCAGTCGGAACCGCAAGTCGCGGCCGCGGCTCCCACGTGCAATCGGCGAAGCAGGCTTAAAGCCGCGGCTTCAACAGAACAAGGAGAATAACCCAAGAGATTTGAAGGAAAGAGGAAGGTAAGAATGAGAGAAAGTAATCTCTCATTTATAGAAGAAGAAAGAAAGAATGAGGAGACAAAGTGGCACGGTGCCCGAGCGATGTACCATTCGCGGCCACCAAGGCGCCGCCAGCTAGGAAAAGAACCCGTGGCACGAAGGCCAAGGGCGGCCGGGTAGGCCCGAATACCGAAAGGGGGGCGCCCCCACTAGGGATGCTACCGAAAAGACATTTACACAAGCCCCCCAAGACAAGGCGGCTGACATGACGACTGAAAAAACAAAGGGAAGTGGTTAAAAAAAGTAAAACACACCAGGAAACGTGCTTTTAAGCGTTTCGGGAAATAGTCCAACATAATGATTAACATCATAAAGCCGCAATCAAAGACATGTTAATAAAGGGAAGTGGTTAAAAAGGGGTACCAACATGGATCCGCAATCAAGACCAAAAAAGACATGTTAATAAAGAAACACAAGGAAGCCGCAGCCAAAGCTGCGCACGGTGAGAGAAGCCACGGCCGGGACTGCACGCGAGCAGCCAAAGCCGCGGCCGAAGTTGCACACGGTCAAGGGAGGCCGTGGCCGGGTCATGCACGACAGGGAAGCTGTGGCTGGATAGGTTCCCAGCGGAAGCGCGGTTGTCTTTCAACGCCTGATCATACTACTACCCAACGAAGTAACAATCATCTCCTCAGTCCTCATGAAATGATAAGTGTGAAAATCTCACCTGATAGACAAGAGATCTACTTGGCTGCAAACAGCACAAACAGAACACAGTAAACAACAAACATATAAGACAAGCAAGTCAGAAGGCAGGACAAAAGGAGAAGCCAAAGTCAACTATAATGACAAAAAGGAGTAATATTAAGTCAGAAACCCTTTGCACTGGGGAGGGTTAGATCTTCTGCCAAAAAAGGATAGAGTCCGGAACAACAACCGCAGACTACCGAAAATAGAACATAAGACAAGAGTGTGGCTGGTATAAATACCCAACCGAGGGGAAACCACAACTCAATACCTATTCTCACTACTCATAACCCAGACCTGAGCCAAAGCACTAAACTGCACGTTGTATTGTTCTTGGTTCTTAATCACTCGATTAAGATCCTTGTAGCAACAACATCATAATGTTAATGTTTCAGCTAGTTAAGTACTACCATGACATTAAATTTTGGTATCTCATAGTGTATACATCACTACATATACATATATACGATACTATTAAAGTGTTACTTATTTATGATAAGACCATCGTGTGATTCTTTTTAGTCTTTTTAGCATGTAAAGTGCACATAAGATTACGAAAATACCCCCACAAGATATTTTTTTTTAACTTGGAAGAATGAATTATGCGTATTTTATTCATATAATCATATCAAATGAAAACAAAACTTCCCGTTTATAGCGTATGAAGTGATCTAGGCCTTTGGTTTTGTATTTCAGTGGGACCTTACAACACTAAAAACGAGAGAAGAAATAAGCATCATGTCGCATTTTTCCCCTTCAAATATTATTCCATTATTTTTTTAAAACTTACATAGCCTTATGTGCTTCATTATTTAAAAAAACTATACCATAAAATTAAGGACTTTTATCTTCAATTTTAGAATTTCTTTAGAATTTCATAAAATGCATTTGCATCACATCATATAGTTTTTTAAAAAATTCAACCAAATTATAAAGAGCTAATATAAAGTTGTTTTCTCTGGTTGGTGAGTTATGCAGGTTCAAACAAGTGCAGTCGAGGTGATTTTGGAAGTTCTATATATCTAAGCTCAATTTTTTTTATTCTCCTTACTCGATGTATTAAATTTACTAGCTAATAATGGATGGATTTGTGCAAAGTACATGTGATTACCCTATGTGTGTTAGGTCTGAAGTTGATGTGTTTATTGTATTATTTGTTTATATAATATTTTTTTGATTACTGTCAACAATAATATAAGATTAACAGGATAAAGTTTTCCTTGAGTGAAAATGTCAAAATTAAAGACCCAAGAAAAATAAAGTGTTTTTTTGGATATTGAAGTATTATATTCTGAGCTAGGTATTGTTTCTCTCAACATAAGTATTATCTAGATTATTAGATGAATTTGAATAATTAGATTGTGAACTAGTTACCACTCTAATTGAATAAAGTCAAAGCATTCACATTTTTTTTTCATTCATATAATTATATTAAGAAAATTTAATTTTTCTTTTTTTCTTTTTAATAAAATAATACTTTTTATTCATTTATCAATACTTTTTTCCTCTCATTCACTCACAGTCACTTAAAATATATTTAAATTTTTATAGGAATTTAAACAGTGACTCCCCAAAATACAAATTAAAGAGTAACATTTTATCTCTCATTCATTCATAATTACTTATAACCATACCATTTGGCCTGACAAAATGTACGGGCCGGGTCGGGTTAGGTGTTGGGTCAGGACGGGTTCGGGTCAACACGGGTTCAGGTCAGAATGGGTTTAAGTCAAAAACTGGTCAGGATGAGTTCTGTTTAGAATGGGCTCGACTCAGGATGGTTTGGGTCATGACGGGTAAAATTCAAAAATTACAAAATTCTTAATTTTCCAACACAAACCATAAAAAAATACAAATGAGATCGTGTCAAATTATTCGAATTTCGGGTTAATCGGTTCGGATTGGTTTTGCGGTTATAAAGTCTATTCGAAACCCAACCCGAATAATAAATGGTTTTCGGGTTGTTTGGATTGTGTTTCTTCAGGAATAGGTGAGGTACGTCAAGTCGGGCGGGTTAATCGTGTACGGAATCCACGGGCCTAATCGATTCGGATATGGATGATCTACAAACCAAAGTCGATGTCCCTCGCTATTTCTTGTGCCCGATCTCACTCAAGATCATGAAAGACCTGGTAACACTTTCCACCGGGATCACATACGATCGTGATAACATCGAAAACTGGCTATTTTCCCAAAAGAACAATGTTTGTCCCGTGTGCCGTGACCAAACAAGTCTTTCTCGACATCGAGCTAACCCCGAACCACACGCTTCGTCGGTTGATCCAATCTTGGTGCACCTTCAACACGTGGTATGACATCAAAAGGTTCCTGACACTGCGTATGCCGATCTCCAAAACATTAATCATCAAACTACTTAAAGATTTAAACTCTAGTCCACAATGTCTAATCATGAGCTTAAAATGATTGAAATCGATTGTTTTGGAGAATGAAAAGAATAAACGGTTGATGGAGTTGGCTGGAGCAGCTGATTATTTAACAAACATCATTCAAAACGAGATTAACGGTAGCATGACGTCATCACAACTCATTGGAGAAGTCACCGGAGAAGTCACCGGAGAAGTCACCGGCGAGGCGTTGAGTATTCTTTACCACATGAAACTTTGACCAACTGGGCTTAAATCTTTATTCGGAAAAGTATCAATGGGAGAGAATTGATGGAATAAGTTGTGAATAGATGTTGATGAGGATATGTTAGGGTTTTTAGGCACAACCCATCCTGAACCGTTGTGTTTAAGGTGTAGCCCATCCTAAGCTTCTCCTTCTTTTTTAAGTTTTAAACTTGTCTAGGTTGACCCTTTAGGAGTAAAGCTTCATCCAAATCAACCCATTGCTTTTATTATTACATCCCAAATAATAATAAGACTTATATGAATTTAAACTTCTTTTCAAATCTGAAGCATTTTAAAAGTCACCCTATGAATCTATGATACACACTCTCTTTTTCTGTTATAAGAGTATTCACAACCCGTTCTCTATAAATCTGTGAGTGTGTTCTCTATATTATAGAGAATGGTTATTAGTAGTTGTAAGTGGATGATAGAGAACATGTTACTATTCATCTCTATATTTGGTAAAATACTGTTCATCTGTATTATTTTTTTAATATTTATTGAAAGTGGTAGTGAGAGGAGGAAAGATAAAATATAATGATAAAAGTATAAAAAATATTATTTTAATAAATAGGAGAGAGAAAAAAATAGCGATTTTATTATAATTATAGAGATGGAGATGAAGAGTGGGTTATGAATGCTCTAATATCATCCCACCACCGCCATCATCTTAGAACCCCATCGCCATCTACAACCATTACCGCCATCATTTCCGACTACTACACCACTCAGATCTGATGCCTCACCGATGAAAAAAAACATGGCTCTCCAATTCACAAAAGTCGTCCTTGTGTATGCGAACATAGGTTCATCCGTGCTCACTGTTGCCAACCACCACCGGCAAACACAGGCTCACCGGCATTCACATCCACCACCATCGCCAACCATCTCCGATGAACATGACAACCTAGATCGGATGTCACCATAGATCTCAAATTCTTATTTTTTATTATTTTTTGTGTTTTTCTGGTCCGACCAATGCAAATTTTGTTCTTGGGATGTGCCTGTGTCTATGTGTTTGGGGTTACATAACTTCAAAAACATGACGAATTGCCGGTATTGATAGCCGGAGGCAAGGGTGGAGATGGCGTGAGAAGAGGTGGCGGCGTGAAGAAAGTGGGGCCTTAACCTGATTAAAATTATCAAAATACCCTTGGTGTGGTTACTGTCGCAACCGACCAAAGGGTTAATATATATATATATATATATATATATATATATATATTATATTATGTATATTATAATATAATAAATCTCAACTTAAACAAGAATTTATGACCTAGGTTGTGGTTTATGATGTAAGAGGATGGTTCCTGAGAAAATCAATAATTATGTGACAACCAAAGAAATCATGAAAACCAATAACATAATTCATAAATTTCATGTTATTTTAATTGTTAAAAAGGTATTTAAGTACATGTTACATATATATTGAACATAAATACAAGAATGAAGAATCTTATGTATATGTAACACTATGTCAAATGAAAAATGATTACGTATATGTAATCTATATGTGACGTATATGTAAAACCATGTTACGTTTTTTATTTGACCCATACCCTTATTTATACACACACATACACAATATATATATATATATATATATATATATATATATATATATATATATATATATATATATATATATATATATATATATATATAGGGGAGAGTTATGCTAAAAAGGGTTGGTTGCATAAAAAGCTTAGGAAGCATTTCTAGCCATTGGATGTGTTTGATAAATGGATGAGATTTAATGTGTGGCAATTTTGTTAATTACGTTCTAAAGATTTTAGGTTTCTTTTAATTGGAGGGCAAATCTGTCATTTAATTAAAATATATAGAAAGTATTAACCGTCGCACCAATTAAGGGTTTTGATAACTGCAACCCAAGATTGCAGGGGATATGTAACATCCGGTTTCTAAATCCGGACTTGTAAATTATATTATAGTTATGATTAATTAAATTAAGTTGAGTTATTTGAGTGTTTAAGTGTTCAGTCGCATAAGTCATATGCGAATGAACTCCAGTCGCACCCCTTACGTGCGATTGAGACTCAGTCGTACGAATAGTAGGCGTATGAGCTTCAGTCGCACGGTTCAGTCGTACGAATGGTTCAATCGTGCGACTGAAGGTGAGGCGGTTAAGTTGAGTGTATGGATAAGTGGGGCGGTGCAGGGGGTTCAAGGGCAGATTTCTATCTGCATCTATTCTGTTTTCTTGTCCCCTTCACACCCAAAACCCTGTTCTCACGAAATTGATTAGGCAAAACTCCGTTTTGGTAAGTTTTGAACATCACAGATTAATCCGGAGATGTTATAAGCTGTGTGTATGATTGAATTTGATCCAATAACCTGTTTAAATTAGTAAATTGGTCTGGTTCATTTCTGAATTTAAAATCCAGGAATTCAAATCTAAGTTTTTATGAAGTTTTGATGAAATAATGGTCCGAAACCATTGTAAACGATGTGTATAGGATCTGTTTTGAATATGGTATGATTTGGATGGTTAAAACTCAAATTTTGAGTAAGTTTGGATCAAAAACGTCAAGAACAGAGCTGCTGATTTGTTTCAGGCGAATGGGCTCAATCGCATGGCTCAATCGCACGAATGAGAGTTTAATCATGCTACTGAGTGCGAATGGAGGTTCAATCGTGCGATTGGAACCCAGTCGCCTGGTTGGAAGTCCGAATGAAGACGAGCGAACACTGGATACGAATGAGAACTCAATCGTGCGAATGAACGGCTAGTCGTACGACTGAAGGTTCAGTCGCATGGTTCATTCGCATAGGTCCAGTCACATGATTGCTCATTCACATAAGTGTTCAATCGCATGAGGGCCCTGTTGAGAATAAGTTTACTGAATCAGGGTTTATTGCTTTAGATATACCTTGATTAGAGGAAGGACTAGTTACCTTGTGTACGTGGATTGTGTAGACTGTGGTGAGGAAATTGATAAGGTGAGTTCTAAGCCCTTTTCAAATGTTTGGTTTTAACATTCGGGCTAGCACACATACAATGATAAATGAATTGAATGTTCTAGTACCTGAATTGTGATAGTAATGATGGATATGTTTCTAACAGTTTGTAAAGCTGTTAGAGGGAAAGTGGGGGTAATAAATGATTACCTGAACATTGTTAATCATTACGTGATGGTAATGATTGCAGTGGGTCAGGTAGAGTGTAAAAGATAGTCATTTGAACATTGTTAATCATTATGTGATGGTAATGATTCCAATGGGTCAGATGGGGTGTGATGATTAATGAAAATATGCTAAAACTGGTGCTAAAAGAAAGAAGGTGTGAAGTGTAAATGAATATGATAATATTGGCACTAAATAAAAGAAATGTTTTTGAAATGGTAATGTGATGTAAATCTCAACATGCCAGTTAGGGTAAGATGCCTGAGTGTGAAATTGTACAGTTTGATAGGAGTGATGACGATCACTCAGCTTTGTGAACATCTTGTGGTGACGACCCTAGATGATTACTTGGCATCCTACTGGATGAGAGATAGTAACCGGTAGTTGCTAGATGTGGGCAACCGACGTTACTGAGTATGGGAGACTGGTAGTTGCTGGATGTGGGCAACCGACGTCTCTGGATATGGTAACTGGTAGTTGCTAGATGTGGGCAACCGACGTTACTTGGTATGGGAAACTGGTAGTTGCTAGATGTGGGCAACAGACGTTTCTGAATGTGGGGAACTGGTAGTTGCTAGATCATGTGGGCAACCGACGTTCTGTGAAACAGGTCCAGTGGGATAAAATAATGATGAAAGTTGAACTTATAATATTGCCAATATGAATAGCACCTTTGTATGTGTAAAGATATTGTTAATGTTTTAATGAAAATTAGAACTCACCAGTTTATCTGACGTTTTGAGTATGTTGTGTGTGTTAGGTAAGGAGGGATCCTCTAATAATAAAGGAAAGCAAGTATGAGCTGATGAGGATGCTATCCCGGAGCAGTCGCTGGCATAGGATATAGGGCTGTTAATACTGTAAATAGGGCGATGTATAATTAAACACAATTATATGTAAAATGTTTTAAAAGAGTTGGGTTAATATATAATGTTGTTTAAGTCTTCCGCTGTTAAATAGAAAGCTCTGATTTGTGTTTAAAATATTAATCCAACTGTGTGACGTGCCTCCGGTGCCCTGCCGGGTTTAGGGCGTCACAGGATATTGGAGAAGAAATAGGACGATCAAAATCAATGGGGAACGTTAACTTGTTTCTGCGTTTTAAACAAAAAGGAACCGTGCATGTTAAACTAGTCATGTGTTTTATGAGGATATCAATGTTGAGTATTTAGCGATCAAACTGTGCGTATTTAGCTGAGAACTATGCGTATTTAGAATTATAACTATGCGTATTTAGTGGATAACTGTGCGTATTAAGTGGACAACTGTGCGTATTAAGTGGACAACTGTGCGTATTAAGTGGACAACTGTGCGTATGTGGACAACTGCGCGTATTTAGTGGACAACTGTGCGTATTTAGTGGACAACTGTGCGTATTAAGTGGACAACTATGCGTATTTAGTATTTATCAAACGTTGATTTTGTTTATAAATACATGAGAGGAAAATAAAAAAAACAATATATTACCATCTCCTTCATCGATAATTGCGTTAGCCATTTCCAACACATCGACTCAAAGTTTCCTCAAAGAATTGTGAAAAACTAATTGCATGAATTTGATTAAGTCAATCAAAAATAAAACGAAATCTCACGCCATTTATGGATGCAACTTCTATTACTCAATTAATAAATTATAAAATATAAATTTACATATTTGCCCTTTAAATAAAACTACCTTAATGACACATGTAATTACTAAAACTCTTCCTACACTTTTTAAAATATATGGTCTTTTTAGCGGAACCCATACCTATATATATATATATATATATATATATATATATATAAAGGGTAGTGATAAAAAATCTATAAGTTATGTGGTCGATTTCATTGGTTTTCTCTAGTTTTCACATAAAATTGTGGTTTTTTTAGGATCCCTCATCTATGAGTAAAGAATTAAGACAGGATCAATAAAAATAAATCTTAACTTAAATTTAAATCATAAAAACTACATCAATGTGGTTTATCTTTAAATGAATAAAACAATAAATCTCCAATTAATCAAAAGTTAATAATAACTACAAGATGATGTAATCAAAACAAGAAAAGAACAATACAATAAATCTAATCATAACCTAAACTTAAAGGATCGAACTACAACATATGATCCAACTTCAAAAAAGCTCATTAGAGTTGATAACATGATACACGTAACTAGGCTAAAAACAAAGTATTACAAAAAGAGTAAGATGACTAGCATGTCTTTCATATTTCGTTGCTAGAGTGATCATCCAACACTAACAAGACTAATCTTTAGAGGGTAATCATCCAATAATAACAACTAACAAGACCGTCATTAGTAGTCGATATAAAAAACATAAAGTTAATGGGATAACGTAACCACTTGAAAGTAACATAATTAAGTATATCTACAACAAATAATAATTTATATAAAATATCTAATATATATTTTGATTTATTTAGCTAGTTTTACATATTTTGATTGTTCAAAAAATTTACGCATATCAAAGACCACCGTTCAATGACTTGACTTTAGGTGGTTGAATTCGAAACGATATTCTCAATCTCATATAATACATTAACCGAATATTTAAGGTTTAGCATAAATATAGTATATATATTTGTTACACGTTTAGTAATGTGAGAGAACACTTTATCATTATTGAAATTAAAATTTTAGTCTTTTCAAATCCGTGACTTTGGGGTCAAATTTGAGGGTTTTGATGAAGATCATCACGGGTATTCGCAGAATCAACGTGCTTGAACTTTGATTTCGTTCCGCGCTGCATCATTAACATAAAGTAGTCAAAAAAGATGGCCACATACTTGAAGAAAGCCACCATTCTGTTGACTTTAGATGGTCCAATATGAATTTAGTAACCAGTTGAAGCATCAAAGATGAATAAAAAACTATCATTGCTTTCATTCTTCAGACTGTTTAGAGTCATAATTAAATGGAGTTCCTCATACCTATATTATTCTTTAGTATTGCTTTGATCTTACTGCCATCATGTGGCACTGCACCAGATACCATACGTGCAAATCAAGAAATTAAAGATGGTAACACCCTTGTTTCTCAAGGTGAAATGTTTGAACTTGGATTTTTTAGCCCCGGGAAGTCAAAGAAGCGATACCTGGGGATATGGTACAAGAGGATATCATATGGTACTGTTGCATGGGTTGCTAACAGAGAGACACCAATCACAGATACATCAGGCATGCTCAAACTTAGCAGACAAGGGAACCTCATGGTTCGCAGCAGCAGCAACCCAATAGTTTGGTCATCTAATTCAACGATATCTATGCGGAGTAACAGTTCAGTGGTGGTGCTGCAGCTTCTTGATACTGGAAACCTTGTTGTGTGGAATAAAAATAAAATGATTTGGCAAAGTTTTGACTATCCTGGTGACACAATTCTACCTGGAATGAAACTTGGGATCAACTTGGTAACCGGGTTACATTGGTTCATGACATCATGAAGAGTCCTGATGATCCTTCCATAGGCGTGTATTCTAATATACTCGACACGAATGGATATCCACAAACTTTTAGGTTGGAGGGTGATGTTTTAGTAACAAGACTTGGACCGTGGAATGGCCTTGGCTTTAGCGGCTTTCCTGTCGAAAAAGAGAATAATATTTACAAGACCACGTTTGTTATGAATGAGAAGGAAGTCTATCATACGTATGCACTTACGGGTGCAGTTTTTCAAAGGGTCGTGTTGACATGGGATGGCAAGACACTGTTTTTGCACTGGATTGAGCGAATCAAAGACTGGATTGTGTATGCAGAAGCTCAAGTAGATAGTTGTAACCGTTTTTCACTCTGTGGTCCTTATGGAATATGTAGCATTAACAAGCAACCGCCTTGTACTTGTATGCAAGGTTTTGAACCAAGAAATCCAGAAGAATGGGAGGCATCTGATTGGGTAAGTGGTTGTATACGCAAAAAGCCTTTGAACTGTGGGAACGAGAAAGGGGACAAGGATGGTTTTTGGAAATTTGCACGAGTGAAAGTACCAGACACACGACGCTCATGGTATAACAAGAGCATGACACTTGAAGAATGTGAGATTGCCTGCAAAGGGAATTGCTTGTGTACAGGTTATACAAGTTTAGATATTAGAAATGGAGGAAGTGGATGTTTGATGTGGCTTGATGAGCTTTTGGACACTAGAGAATATGATGTAGATCAAGATATATACATAAGAATGGCAGCCTCTGAGTTAGAAGGTACACACTTTCTTCTAAAGTTGGAGTATTATATGTGTTTTTAGCATTTATGCATAAGTTCTAAACTATTATTATTCTTTAATGAAAGGTCTAGTGAAGTCCCAGCATGATCTTAACAAAAATAAAAGAATACTTATAGTGGTGATTTTAACTTCATCAGCTGCGTCACTTCTCTTTATAGTGGCATATTCCTGTAGAAAGATACAGAAACGAACTCACATGAAAAGAAGAGGTAACACAAATGAGCATGATGTA
This sequence comes from Flaveria linearis, assembly GCA_024085815.1. Classification (NCBI taxonomy): domain Eukaryota; kingdom Viridiplantae; phylum Streptophyta; class Magnoliopsida; order Asterales; family Asteraceae; genus Flaveria; species Flaveria linearis. The sequence goes on from CM044015.1 coordinate 41,202,265, forward strand.
AAGAGTGCAAGTCTGCACATAATATGAAAAAAACTCCTGTAAAAATATAATTTTGTAGGAAAGTGGAATGTGCATGATGAAGAGCATACAAGTCTGCAGATGGAACATCTTGATGATTTACAATTTTTTAGCCTATATGAAGTAGCTAGAGCAACAGGTAACTTCAGTGTCTCTAACAAGATTGGAGAAGGTGGCTTTGGTTCTGTTTACAAGGTAATTTTTTATACTTCTTAACTAGAATGCATTGCATATCACTATCATGATTGGTAGTGTATCATCATAATCCTATTTTTTAGGGTGTGTTGGAAGATGAAAGAGAAATAGCTGTGAAGCGGCTCTCCGAAACATCCCAACAAGGGCTTGATGAGTTCAAGAATGAAGTCATGTGTATTGCAAAACTTCAGCATCGAAATCTTGTGAAGCTTCTTGGATGTTGCATTCATCAGTATGAATTGATTTTAATTTACGAATATATGAGTAACAAAAGCTTGGATTGGTTTCTCTTTGGTTTGACCCACTCTCTGGTTTCGCATAGTATCTTACTTTCAAACTATATTTTTTAACACCTCATGTTTTGGCAGATGAAACAAGAAGCTTGATGCTTAATTGGCCTCAACGATTCAATATAATACATGGGATAGCTCGAGGTATTCTCTATCTACATCAAGATTCTCGCCTTCAAATCATCCACAGAGACATAAAGGCAAGTAATATCTTGCTAGACGGTGACATGAATCCAAAAATATCAGATTTCGGCCTTGCTAGAAAGTTTGTAGGACATGATACCATTGCTAAAACAAAGAAAGTGGTCGGAACATAGTAAGAATCCTCCTTAACTTTGATACATTTTCTAGAAAAAGAAGGAAAATGAGATTGAATGAGAGACTCCAATACTAATCCGTAAAATTATTTTGTTTAATTTGTCTGTAGTGGTTACATTTCTCCAGAGTATGCTGTACACGGCCGTTTTTCTATAAAATCTGATGTATTTAGTTTTGGTGTTCTCGTGTTGGAGATAATTAGTGGGATGAAAAACAAAGAATTCTGTCATGGAGACCACAATGATAACCTTCTTGGATATGTAAGATAATTAAGTTGTAAGACCAAATTCCAATATCTTGACTAGAAACTAGTGATTAATTTTAATATGTGTGTTGTTTGATGTAGGCATGGAGACTCTACAAAGAAGGCAGGTCCATTGGATTAATGAGTGCATCTTTACAGGCCTCATGTGTGGTCTCTGAAGTAGTTAGATCGATACATGTTGCGCTGTTATGTGTGCAACATCATGCCGGAGATAGACCAACAATGTTGTCAGTGGTTCTGATGCTGGTTAGCGAGGGAGCATTGCCTGAACCTAAGCAACCTGCTTTTTTCAACGAAGAGAGTTGCCGTGAACTTGAATCACTTCCATCAGTTGATGAAGGCACGATTACACTATTGTATGCTCGATAGAATGAACTCGGTTATGCTACAAAGATGTTCAAATACCTATAAATTGACAAGTTGGAAATACAACCCCACAATTGACTTTTCAACCATTCAATCTGTATATAAATTATTCATGTTAGTTCTAGGAAAATAAATTGTTTCTATTCATTCACTTCTCACGGCAAAAGAGTTAAAATGGGTTAAAATGTTTATTGCATATCTTATTTGACCTCAAACTATTAATCCTTGTTGTGAACTATGCTCAACTGATCTGTCAAGTCCAAGTATTATGTGATATAGTACTTGCAGAAGACCTTTTGGATATTAAGTGTTCCTTCTATGTGAACTCACTATATTATATCATATGAGTGATACATCTAAGAACATGTGTTTGACAGTGATATATATTGATTGGTCATTATTAAGAGTTTTTTAGAAATGTTGAATCTTTAATAGAACAACACTAAGTTGCATTACGGAAGACACAAATGTTAGAAGAATGAGATAGAAAGAAAAGAATAAAAATCAAGGATCAGTGTTCACATTATCATTTCCTTTTTTTGTTTCTTGACAGCTTGCACCAAAGGACCGTTGCCAGCCTTTCTTCCTTTTCTATTGTCATGTACCCGTGTATAAATCATAGGTCTCTTGTACTTTGTAAATACACAACAGTAATAACAATCATTTTTCTGTATTCCATTTAAAATCATGGTATCAGAGCAGTGTATCTGATCCAAGGATCAACCTGCTCGGTTCTACTCATCATTTACCTTTCTAAAACCTCTTATAACCACCATGGCCGAGGAGTGCAATAAAAAACCAACAATGATGATCTTGCATACAGATCACCAATCTCCTCAAAACCAGCCTTAATAGCCAAAACCAAACCCAAAAACAGAGTCTCTCCGATAGCCTAAAGATCAGTATAAAGCTGAACAGTCAGAATTACGCCTTATGGGCTCGAATGATTCGAGTAGCCATTGGGGGTAAATCAAAAACCTTTTGAGCCATTTGTCGGGAAACCCGGCACCACCAGATCCAACTTACGAGAATTATGAACAATGGGAACAAGACGATTTGGTCGTGTTCTCTTGGTTGATTCAGAATATTGAACCAGCCCTGGAAAGTAACTTAACCGAGTTCCCAACAGCCAAAACCTTATAGGACGCATTGGTGGTTACTTACAGCAGTGGTAAAGATAAACTACAAACCTTTAACTTACATGTTAAGGCAAATGGGATCAAGCAGAATGGGTCACCCCTGGAGGATTTCTGGATCATTATGCAAGGGGTTTGGGGGGGGGAATCGAAAGAAGAGACCCGAATCCAATGACCTGCGCGGTTGATATAGCAGCTTACAACAAAATCCGGTCAGAACAGAAACTCTTTCAGTTCCTCAATGCCCTTGACCGACAATACGACTTTATCAAACGGGAAATCCTAAGATGGGACCCGCTACCCTCTACAGAGGGGCCTATGCAGCCGTTCGGAAAGAAATGGCACACCAAGGCATACTCGGTACAACCAAGGATGTCTCTCTTCCACAGAACGGAGTGGCGGCAGGCTTAGTTGCCAACGGGTCACACGAGCAGGGGGCTAGGATTTCTGTCGAAAGGTCGAGTCGGTCAAAAGGGCTCGAGTAGCAGCTTGAGTAGCAGCTCATCATCCCGGGTAGACAAAACAAAGTTAAGGTGCAGCCATTGTGGTATGTCAAGACATACCAAAGAGCAGTGCTTCTAGATCGTCGGATTTCCCGAATGGTGGAACGATGGCCACAAAAGAAGCAATAAAGAAGGGGAAAAGCGGTCGTCGCCATGGGCAACCGGAGGCCAGCAGCAGCGGCGACAACCGACCCGGAGGCATCGGTGGTGAGACCTCCGCCGGCTCAGGCGGATCCGGCGCGTTCGGCGGAACAAGCGGCGGTGGTGCTCTAGGGCACGAAACCGATAGAGGTAAAGGGTTTGAGAATGAATTCTCAGGCCCTTCTCTTTCTTATTTAAACTTGTCATATCCAAAAATTTCACAAACTATCAAAAAACCCCCCCTCAAGTTTTGCTGATTTTGTAAATTTAATTTGAAAATTATTTTTCCAAAAATACAACCTCCCAAGTTTGTAATAAAAATGGCCAAACCAAAGCATTAAAGAAATCTATTTTTAAACCTATTGGAAAAGTAAATATGGCTAAAACTTGTGAAAATATTGAAAAATCGTGGATTTTCGATTGTGGTGCAACTGACACCATGACCTTCGAATTATCAGGTATTGTTTCAAAATCAATACCCAAAATTGATCATATTAAAACCACCAATGAAGGAAATATTCCCGTAAAGGGAGGGGGGACTATTGAAATCTCCCCGACTCTAAAACTATCAAATTGCCTTTACGTACCTTCTTTATCACATAAACTATTGTCTACAAGCCACGTCACAAAAGAATTAAATTGCTCCGTATTAATGCATCCCACGTTTTGTATTCTACAGGACATCCGGATGGGGGCGGTTATTGGGCGTGGCACTGAACGTCAAGGATTGTATTATGTGGAAGAAGTGACTCAACATGGAACTGTGATGTTAGTTCACGGGACTAATAATAGAGAAGCTTGGTTATGGCATAGAAGATTAGGACATCCATCAACTGGTTATTTGAATCTCTTATTTCTAAAATTATTTCCTTCTAATAAATATTAAATTGTGAAACTTGTGTTTTAGCTAAAAGTCATAGACATGCGTACAAACCAAATAACACAAGAGTTAACTCACCTTTTTCCTCGTTCATTCAGATCTTTGGGGACCGGTAGAAGTTGTCGGAGGTCAACACTTTTGTTTTTTTTGTTCTTTTTGTGGATGATTGCACTCGTATGACTTGGATCTATTTTCTAAAGCACAAATCTGAAGTTTTTGATAAATTTATTATGTTTTATGCAATGGTACAAACTCAATTTAAAACTAATATTCAAACCCCTCGGACTGATAACGGGGGGAGTTTTTAAACACACAAATGAAACTTTTTTGTCAAACAAAAGGGATAATACACCAAACTTCCTGCCCACATACACCTAAACAAAATGGCGTAGTTGAGCGCAAAAATCGACTTCTCTTAGAAATGACACGGGCCCTTATAATTGAATCTCAAGTCCCTAAGTATTTCTGGCCTGAAGCTCTCTCGACTGCCACGTATCTCATTAATCTTCTCCCCACCAAAGCTCTCAACTTAAGAACACCGAGCCAAGCTCTATCAGAATTTTTAAACTCCCACCTCCTCTTACATTACAACCACGAATATTTGGATGTTCTGTCTTTGTTCACATACCAAAAACAGATTGGACCAAACTCGATCCATGTGCTGAAAAATGTGTATTTGTAGGCTATGGTGTCAACCAAAAAGGCTACCGGTGCTATAGTCCAAAGAAACGTCACATGTACACAACCATGAATTGTGACTTTCTAGAAACTGAATTTTTTTATAACTCCCAACACAATGGTGAGGGGGAGAAAACCTATGATGACACATTGAGTTGGATGAAATGGGCACCATCAGTAGAAGAAGTCAGTCACAATACCCAAAATGAGTCACAACCTTCCCGCCAATCCATACCTCGACAAACAGTGCCACCAACCGAGATCCTCCTACGCCGATATTCGAGGTTAGAAATCCTCAACCAAATGAGGACACCCAAGGTAATGAGTCTTCTGATAATCAAAATACTACTGTTTCTGACAATACTGAGATAGAAATAGAACAGGAAAGCCAGGAGGAGACCATCCATCAAGAAACACCGAGTGAACCAAGACAAGGAGAAACTACCAAGAAATACAACCTTCCTCCAAGAATAAACAGAGGAGTTCCACCAAAGCGGTATTCCCCAGAAAAGAAAAACGGATCCTCCAGGTATCCCATAGCAAACACAGTCGAAGGAAATTTGTCTACAGAAGCTAAGGCCTTTGTTACTTCCTTATATACTGAAAAAATCCCAAACTTCGTAGAAGAAGCATTACAATCAAAAAACTAGATAGATGCTATGGAAGTTGAAATGGAGGCATTAATAAAGAATAACACATGGGAGAAGTGTGTTCTTCCAACAGGATAGAAACCAGTGGGGGTGCCGATGGGTCTTCATAATTAAACATAAGTCAGATGGTACCATCGAGAGATATAAAGCATGACTTGTTGAAAAGGGTATACTCAGATGTATGGAATTGACTACTCTGAGACATTCTCTCCTGTAGCAAAGATGGACATGATACGGGTTCTTTTCTCAGTCGCTGCAAATAAAGGATGGCCTCTTCACCAATTCGATGTTAAGAACACCATCCTACACGGAGAATTAGAAGAAGAAGTGTACATGGACGTCCCACCTGGATTTGCAGGAAACTCCAACACAAAGGAAGTATGTCGGCTGAAAAAAACCATCTATGGGCTCAAGCAGTCTCCCCGAGTATGGTTTGGAAAATTCACCCTCGCAATGAGAAGATATGGATTTCAACAAAGCAACTCTGATCATACTCTATTCCTTAAAAGTAGAGGTAAACTTGTAACTTGTTTGATGACATGATTATTACAGGAAATGACGAGGAAGAGATGAAGAATTAAAGGCAAATTTATTCAAAGAATTTGAAATAAATGACTTGGGAAGGCTTAAGTACTTCCTTGGAATTGAGGTACTAAGGTCTAGAAAAGGAATCTTGATATGTCAAAAGAAGTATGTGCTTGACCTCCTAGCAGAAACAGGGATGATGGATTGCAAACCAGCTGACACACCAATGATTGCAATCATAAACTGTGTATGGTAGAAGGGGCAGAGCCAGCAGATAAAGAAAGATACCAACGCCTGGTAGGAAAGTTAATATACCTTTCTCACACCCGACCTAATATTGCATATGCAGTTGGGGTGGTCAGTCAATTTTGCATCAACCTAAAAAAGATCACATAGAAGCAATATGGAGGATTCTAAGATATCTCAAAGGAACAGCAGGGCATGGAGTTCTCTTCCAACAAAACAAGCATCTAAATATTCAAGTATATACAGAAGCAGATTGGGCAGGAGACAAAGGAGATCGAAGATCAACATAATGATACTTTACACTTGTCGGTGGAAACCTTGTTACTTGGAGAAGTAAAAAACAAAAAGTAGTATATTGTCAAGCGCTGAAGCAGAATTCAGAGGAATTGCACGAGGTCTAGCAGAGCTTCTATGGATACAAAAACTTTTGATAGAAATCAACCTCCCTCAAACTGAAGTTAGTAAGATTGTAAGGCCCCGTTCCCGGGCACCTCACGGTTGGTTATTCATCGCACATAAAACATTTTAAAACGTACATTTACTTTGCAGTGGAAATTTAAAACTTTCATTAATAACTAAAAAAACATGTCATTTCATAACTTTACAACATTTGTTTCTATTTCAAAATACAATGACATGTAAAAATATGGATGCCAGTCTCATCGGAACTGAGTAGTCGTCTCGTGCCATCCTCAGCAACATACCTGCCAACTGGAAACACATCAAAGTCAGCGTTGCTGAGTGAGTTCTAGTTTTATAATAAAACATACTTTTCTTTCGTTAAAACCGTTCTTTACATACATGCGAACACATATCCTACGTACACATAGATAATTTCATTATTATCTTTTTATGTTCTCATTCATTCCTTAACGTTACTTTCGTTCGTTCTCTGTCTGTCATTCGGTCATTATCTATCTTCAACTTTAATACATTTCTTGTCTTTTACTTCTTTCTGGAGCCGATCACATTTTACCCTCTTCATGGCACACAGCTGTGATTACTGAGGTCGAGTGACAAGGATCCCATTTCATACGTTATCATTATGTTCCTTCCGTTCATTACTTTCATTCGTTTGTTCTTTAGCCTTCATTACTTTCATTAACTTTTATTCGTTTCATACTTCCTTTCATAATTCTCTTTCTCATCTAGGTCTTGTCTCATGCAATATCCCCGACTCATGACCGAAGATTGATGTTGTGCGGGATACGCGACAAAGATCCCGTCGAGTCAATCATCTAGATTGAACTCCATCCGAGTCTGTTGCAACACAAGTTGCTCACCTCACTATCTCGTCTCATGCAATTCACACCAATGGAGTTGTCACTAAGACCAACTCTCCCTGTGTGTGAGAACTCTTGGGGTTTAGCCAAAATCGCACACCATCTCCTGGGTTTGCCCAACATCGCACGCTACATAATCCACATGAGGTAGGCCATAATCACACGCTACATAGCACACAGTAAATACCACATCGCACGTATCGGAGCAGTTACCAAAACTGAACTCCCACTTTGTCTATGTCCCCTTATGAGTTCCACCGTACATATCGCACAAATCGCACTAACGGAGAGGTCACCAAGACCGACTCCCTCTGTGTGTGTGAGAGCTCTCGGGGTTAGCCAAAATCGCACGCCATCTCATGGGTTAGCCAAAAATCGTACGCTACGTAATCCACATGAGGTAGGCCAAGATCGCACGCTACAACACACACACAGTTGAGCTAACAACTCTCAATGGGTCGTGAACCTCCTTTCCTTCTGCTTGCAAGCCAATCCTACTCTATTCATCTGGATCCTGTCTCCTGCAATACGGAGTACGCGACAAGGACCACTTTTGAGTCTGTGGTGACACTGAGTTGCTCACCTCATACACTTGCTTGCAAGCCTTTCATCCGTTCATTATTTCATGTGTTCGTTCATTCATTCATTCCTTAATACATGCGTTCGTCATTACGTTCCTCTTTTATTATCTTTTACTTTACATTACATAATACTTTTTCATTCGTTCATAAACAATACACGTAAAGATACGGAAAGATAAACATACATCGAAGCAAGGAACATCGATATTTGCAAATCATCAGTCATTACCATCATATAGGGCTACATCATACTTATCATACATGCATCCTGCATACGCATGCAGTTCTATCGTCATCGTGTCCACTTAACTTCTAAGCCTCAATAGTTATCACACATGTACCTACGAGAGCTATCACGTCATTTCCTACCCATGCTCTTCTCCCGAAGGCCAGTAATTGAACTACGTCTCTCTCATACACAACAGCCCTATTTGGGCGACTGGATACCCTTCAGTCGCATGACCTTCATGCGACTGAACAACTATGCGATTGGACCAATGCGGATGAACACCCATGCGGATGAACACCCCAATCGTACGAATGGACTCCCTAGCGTACAACTGAACACTATACGTATGGGCCTCTATGCGACTGGACCCTCAGTCGTGTGACTGAACAACCATGCGAATGAACCTATGCGACTGAATCCCCAATCGCATGACCTGTCGTGCGACTAAGTCCCCAGTCGCGCGACTGAGCCTCAGTCATGCGGTCGAACCTCAGTTGTCCCTCAGTTGTACGGTTAGCCCTCCAGTCGTCTAGCCCTAACTGGGCAGCGATTTGCAGTTCATCCCAAACTGCAGTCGCGACTCACGACCTCCAAATCCTTCCAAACTCGTTTTAAGCCCAAATTAACCCTCCTAAACCTTAGGGAATCATACTATGACGACATTCAAGCACATACACGTCCGAAATTGCGCTCTAAACACACTATACACATACACATTCATACATACACGAGTTAAACACCCAAAACTCAAAAAATATAGTTTTCAGATGTGTTCCAGCCCCAAAATCCTTCAAAACATGTAAAAGAGGGGTCCTAGAACTCACCTTAGTAGCCTCCTCGGTTAGAGCTTCGATTTAACTCACCACACGTCGATTTTGCACCCTCGAACCCGCTTGAACCAAGCCTTCTTCTCCTCTTTCCCTTTTTCTCTCTTCTCTCTTCTTTCTCTCTGATTTCGCAAGTATGGGGAGAGGGTAAGGGCTGCCCTCTCCCTTAAATACTACAGTCCAGTTGCCCGAGCTCTCCATGCGATTGGACCTTCAGTTCGTCCAAGCTCCATGCGATTGAACACTCCAATCGTACGATTGAGCTCCAGTCGTGCGCTTGAGGTTCAATCACATAACTTCCATGCGATTGGACGCTCCAGTCGCATGACACCTCATACCGAAATTTCCGGGTGTTACAAAGATCATATGTGATAACAAAGCAGCAATACAAATTTCGAGAACCCAGTCCAACACGATCGAACAAAACATGTAGAAGTTGATAGACACTTCATCAAAGAAAAATTGAAGCCGGAATAATAGAGCTACCATTTGTAAAATCAGAATATCAACTAGCAGACATTTTAACGAAAGCAGTCAATGAGAAGATTCTAAACTACTGTCTTAACAAGTTGAGCATCGGAGATCCACTACTCAACTTGAGGGGGAGTGTTAGAAGAATGAGATAAAAAGAAAAGAATAAAAATCAAGGATCAGTGTTCACATCATTTCCTTTTTTTTGTTTCTTGACAGCTTGCACCAAAGGACCATTGCCAGCCTTTCTCCAACCATAGAATAGTTACTAGGTTTCCTTTTCTATTGTCATGTACCCGTGTATAAATATAGGTCTCTTGTACTTTGTAAATACACAACAGTAATAACAATTATTTTTTAGTATTCCATTTAAAATCACAAACCACATTTAATATCTTTACTTAAGGACGACATTACTATGTATTTTATAGGACTTACATCGCCCATTGAAAATGTTAGACGATTTACTTTCAGTTTAATACCATGAAATGAACTAATAGTATTAAAGTGGCAGACTAGCGTAGTATAGCATCACTATCACTTGGAGCATCATATACTCCGGATATGATTATGGTCATCATGCTCATCAGATGTTATTATTAGTTAAAGCCTAATAGACTTGCCTTAGGCTATCAAGCATCATATATTATCATCTGCATAAGATGTCACATGTTGTTAGGACCGTGTGCGAACGGAGTACTAACTGATTCTAAGTTATACCAGATCAAATAGTGCGGAATCCTATTTGATTGGCGATCCAATCAGGGAGAACGAATCAAGATTAATCCTAACGATTAGAAAACGTTAAGAATGGATTAGGAATGATCTAGGACGTTCTGTGAAGTTGGAATAGACGAACAGGGCGCTCTGGGTCGACTAGGGTTATGAATATTCGAAGTGTTCATTTTTCCACGAATTAAGTGGTATTTATAGGTTACAGCTTTCATTCGTACGACTGAGCCAAGCGACTGGCTCAGTCGTGCGACTGAGTCATACGATTGGTTCATTTGGACGACTGAGTCAGTCTCATGACTCAATCGTACGATTGACTCAATCTCTTGGTTCAGTCGTCCGATTGGCCCATTCGCATGGTCCAGTCGTGCGACTGAATCAGTTTACTTAGTTAAACACACTCTTGAACCTTAACTGATTCAGAACCTGTCTAACATGTCTATAACCTATATAACTTGTTCATATATGCGTGTAACAACCAAACAATAATAATAGATATGACATGCGTAATCAAGCAAACATTCATTGAAGAGTTTTCATTACAATGATTAAACCTTACATACGTGTTACAAGATAGAAGTCTATTACATTTGATCTCACTAGACTAGAACTGGGGACATGTGTACCAACAAACTCCCCCTTGGACCTAGTTCTGTCTAAACTTGACTTCTTTCTTGAACTCTTCATATCTTTTCACCCTTTCTTCTCTGAGACCCCAGAATGAATATTAAGTGCAAAGCAAATACGTATAACATGTTGGAACTGCAGTGCTTGCACAATATCCTGTGTATCAAAGAACAGTGGCCACTTGAATAAGATATAAACATCAGACTCAGACAAGTTAGTTAGCCACATCGGATCAAACACCCTTATTGTCTCGACCTTTCCATCTTTCTCCAAAACAATGACGGCTTCACCAGTTCGCCAGTGATAATACCACCATTTGAAATGGGGTGCAAAATCCTGAGGCATCTCCCTCAATGGAATACGCGACATAGTGCGCGGAGGGTGCCATTCAAGACCACCTTTGGTCTTCCTGAGGTGGGGTCAACCTCAGTCCTGTGAAATAACCTTCTGGGCTGCTGAGTTAAAGTTGACCCACCTCGTATGATACTCTTTCTTCAGTGCCTGCTCAAACCATCCTGATATCTTTCCTGGAACAGCATATAGGAGGTTCAAGTTGGCTAGACGATTAAGCTCAAATCCTGGAGAGTTTTCAGATCATGAGGAAATCTGAAATACTCTATTCCCTTCTCTCTCTTCACTGCATACACTTTGAGATCCTCAAAGTATGCCCAGCTGATGATCTTGCCTGACACCTTCTGATGTTTCTTAACCTTGTAGAGCTTGGTGTAGGCATTTGACTTGTTTGGCACACGCTGTTTTCTTCATTTCCTCAAAACAGGCAATCCATTCAGCCTTTTTGACTGCCATATCGGCATCATTTGCCTGAGGAGCTGAGGCTGTAGCAGCTTTAGCAGCTGTCATCTCTTCAACCTTGTTGAAGATACTGCTGTCAAAAGTTTCCCCCAGATCTGGGAGAACTTCGCCTTCGGCGCTAGTATACTGAGGATACTCATCAGCAGTGATGTCCTCAATCTCCAGTTCATCGACGTCTTGTAATTCATCATCACTGACTATGTCGACCTCTGGAGCGTCTTTCACCAGCTCGTCAGGATTCAGACTAAACAGTTCAGCAATCTGTTCATCTGTTAAATCATGTATTATCTCCCCCTCTTCAGCAGTGTAACTGACAGATCGTTGTACGATCCCTTGTAGATCAAGGATCATCGTCAATTTTGAATCGATTTGACGAAGGGGCACAACATCGTGCTCATCAACTTGTTTAGCTGAACCTGTTAACAACCAAATACAGTACAAGTAAGTATACATTAAGCACATAACAGATGTTGATTTAACCTTTAATTTTATATACATAGAACAGAATTTGATACAAGATTTCAAGTACAAAGTTTAAATAATAAATAAACATCTAATCTTGAACTTTGCCTTGAATCTGAGCTGGTTCTTCTGTAGAGTGAGAGGTAGACGGAGCAGAAGAAGAGGCCCTCTGATCTTGTTTTCTTTTAGTTCTTCATTCTTGCTCAGAATCAGAGGGAGCTGTAGCAGCGTCTCCTTCATCGGCATCATCATCTTTGCCCTGTGAATCTTCGTCACCTTCATCATCAGTATCTTCATCATCATCCTCGTCATCATCATCCTCATCATCATCATCATCACCTTCATCACCATCACCTTCTCCAATCTTGAGGGGCTCACTCTGAGTGTTTTTCAGCTTCAGCAACAGAGTTTTGAGCCGCCTCCAGCTTTCCTAACTTTGCCTCATGCTGAAGCAGCCCGGTGATCTGATCGGTCTGTGCATGGTCAGCTCTCTCAATCTCTCAATCTCAGCTGTTTGAGTAGAACTTTGTGCTTGCAGCTGTAAGATCTGAGCAGACTTAGCCTCGTCGGAGGCTAGCAACTTGAGCACCATGCTATTCAGTGCAGCAAGTTGCTCAACCATGGAGACGGGTGGTATAACTGAGCTAGTGGGAGCAGATGAGGGTTGGGATTGGTGAGTGGTGGTGGTTGTGGTAGCAGTGGTGTACATGGGAGTGGATGTAAAGGCTGTAGAGGATGGTATAGTGGTGGTGGTAGTGGATGGGTAAGTGTGAGGTGGAGGTGCAGTAGTGGTGGTGGTTTGAGGTGTGGTGGATGTAGTGACTGGGGTAGCTGTGGTAGAGGTGGTGGTGGTGAATCTCAGACGCTTTCCCCGCTTCCCATGCGGTCTTGCCATCGTCTTTCTTCTCTTTCCCGTAGACACCGGGGCACCAGTCTGTGTACTGGGTGCATCAGGGGAGTATGCGGATCTGACTCTGTTTGTGTAGTCCCCGATGTCCCAGTCTGTCCTCCAACTACTTTAATTCCTTTCTCAGTGGCAACTACCTTGCTGCCATGCCTACGAGTCAACCCCTCTTCCTCACTCTCGTCCTCGTCGTCATCAGGTGGACGTAAGTGAGGTACGAACCCAGCAGTAGTAGTGTCAGTGTGAGGAGGTGGCTGTGCAGTATGTGTGGAGGGCCCCCAGATGTAACGGGCATATCATTGCCATCCTGGCTGTCATCATTCAGAGTCATCTGATGGTATAGCAATAATTTCAGAGTCAGAGCCACTATCCTCATGACGCCACCTGCGTCTCCCTGGGGGCTACATAATCAGCCCGGCCAGATGCCCAATCAGTCTCTTCATAGCAGGCTTCACTTGCTTGCCTCTATACACCTTCATCCTTCCCAAGGTTGTGTCATCCATGATCTCAAGAGGCACAGCATCGCTATTGTCCTTTGGGAGGTCGGGCAGCTTCTCATCGAAAATAAGCTGTAAGAATCTGGGGTACATACAAAATCCCTCCTTTCCCTTGGCTTCGAGGTTCTCAATCAAGTATGTAAATATCATGTTGGAGAAGCTGAAAGGGTGGTTGAGGACCAATGCAACATATGCATTCTGAATTTGGTCCGATAAGTCATCGAAACCACCCCTCCTCGAAGCAATGCACTTCAAGATGACGTGCGCCAAGTACTTGTACTGGGGGCTCAGGTTGCTTTTGTTTAGCACACCTGAGTTGATATCCCCACAGTATCCTATCCTCAAGAAGCATCCACGTACAGTAAGCGGGTGAAGCTTGAGTGGGTGAGTCTCATCATCATCAAACCCTAAGACTCTCCTGATGTCAGCCGCTCGTATCTCAATCTCCCTACCAAAGATAGAACTTCGTATGGAGTAGGGCTCAGCTGATCTGTCCACTCTAGCACCTTCCCAGAATGCCTGATGAACTGACTGATACGGTGTACATGGAGTGGAAATAGCTCGGTAATCCTAGATCTCCTCAAAAAATCTATAATCCCCGAGAAGTCTCCTCCATTCCTCGAGGTGGAATCCAAGTGAGCACAGATGTTGTGCTTTGGATTTATTGTCCACCTGTTAGCCATATTCCTGTAATCAATAGCAAACACACGTTATAAACTTGAAAAAGCAGAGTTTGACTAATTTAGAAAACAGACTGATTCAATCGTGCGATTGAACAAACCGACAGGGTTCAGTCGTTGTTGGGCATATGTGCGACTGAACTTCAATCGGTTGATCATGTATGCGACTGACTTTCAGTCGGATGACGTGTCATGCGATTGAGTTGACTTGGAGACTGAACCTGCGATTGACTCAGTCGATCGAATGAATCCATTCGCATGTTTCATTCGGCCGATTGGATCATCGTCCTTTTCAATCGTGCGATTGAGGTTCATTCTGGAGTCCAGTCGTATGACACAGTCAAACCATTCGTATTCTTCATTCGTATGATTGAGTGAGTCGCCCCGTTCAATCGTGCGATTGAAGTTCATCAGGGGTGTCCAGTCGCATCCAATACTGTTCGGCACAATTTTAACTCAGATTTTTCATTTTTACGAATTAGACATTAAGATCAGGCTTGTTAGACTCGAAATCATGTACTTAGACTGCTTAAATCATTTGTTTTAACATGTTAAGTGTTTAAGGCAGTCTATTGGTTGATTTTTGTTTCGGTTCAAAGTTAGGGCACCAATGATCTGATTTTGAGTCAGATTTCACACTTAATGATGTCATTTTGCCGCAAAGTACCTGTGAAACAACTCCAAATCGTCAGAAATCGAATATATTAAGATTTCAGAGGTCAATAGAAAATCGGGCAGCGTAACGGCACACTTTTGAGAATTAGGGCGAATGAGTTTGTGCGATCGACTGAGGGGGCTATTTATAGCCAGACTCAGTTCAGTCGGCCGACTGTACCATTCGCATTCGGCCGACTCGATCACCAGTCGTACGATTGAGACTAGTCGCATGACTTAGTCGTACGACTGAAGTTGAGTCGTACGATTCACTCATTCGACTCATTTCAAACGCATGGTTGGCCTAGTCGGTCACACCCAATCGGCCGATTGAGCTCATTCGCATGTCTCAATCTTACGATTGTGTTCAATCGTATACCCCATTCGTACGACTGGGTCAGATCAGATTCAGTCGTGCGATTGGGCTATACTTGTGCCATTTTTGTCAAGTTATGGACCAACCCTTAGTTTTCTTAACCAATTGATAAAACATTATAAGCTTTTGATCATCTCAAACATGATCACTCTTGAAAACAAACATTCACTGATCACCTCAGAAGTGATCCACGTATCCACCCAATCCCCTCAGACGTGATCCATTTATCCACCCGATCACCTCAGACGTGATCCATTTATCCACCCGATCACCTCAGACGTGATCCATTTATCCACCCGATCACCTCAGACGTGATCCTTTTATCCTTTCAGAAACAATCTGTTTAGATAAACATTTAGCACATTCAGTGACGTTTAGCAGATAACAGTATACACAGTCCGACATGACTCATTATACTAAGAAATAAATAAAATTTAAACTACGAACAAAAATGAACATCTTTTTGTGATTTTTGTTAGGGCAGGTTTGTGTTGCCTATCAGCATTGACATTATATCAGGAACAGACTCATTTGGAATCAGACAAGCATATACACCATTACTTAGAACATTATGAGTTGATTTCATTTTTCATGATGACATATCACAGTTTGTTCTGATCTAAGACTTCTAAGTACTAACTGGGAATCATGTTTAATATGATACGTAACACACTTAGATTGTCAACTTCAGTCGGTGCATACAAGACGATTGTCAGTATACTTGTCCACTTTAAATTCATACACAGACTTTTGACATACATTGGTAATGTATTAAGTTATATTATTTCAAACAACATTTGTGTATCCCACACTTATGTGGTAATCAGCATTCCTTAAAGAACTTTCGAGCGGTCTTTAGGTATTTTTGCAAGAAGAGACTATTCTTAGATCTTTCAAAGAGAAGCCAATCCTCAGGTCAGTGCCATCGTACAGCAGAGAGGCGGCAAACAACAATGAAGTCTAGAATATATAGGTTATGCTTATCCTCAGGTCAGTGCCATCGCACAGCAGAGAGGCACACAACCTATCTCCTTGTTAGAGCATTTCTTATTTTCTTTTGCACATAGCGCACCAACAACATAAGTTATCAGCTTGATTACGCTAGTATTCATTTTTTCGTGCTTTTGCTCTTTTTGTGGTCATTTGCACACCTTTGGTGGCATTTATTTGCTCGTTATCCCTTATCGGAAGAACTGATTGTGTTAACCAGTGATAAGATGGGAACCCACAGTTGATTGAACCTTTTAGTTTAGATTAAGTTTACCAATGAAGTCTACTTGTCTATTATGTTGAATCTACTGACACATCATATAATGAACTAGCACCTCCCTAGATCAACTTTCTCCGTGTAATTACAGTAACAATCAAACGTACTATCATTTTCCATTTTGTTAGACTTAGACTTCTCTGATGTTTTACATTTTCAGTAAATTAATTAACATTTTGATCTCAAACTCATTTTGTTGTTCCAAATAACTCGATGCCTGTGTACTATCATCTTCCATTTTTTGTCGTCGAGTCACATTTCCTGTTTTGTTGTCTTTGCCTTTTTTTTTTTAAGTAAATAAATACTGAATTAAAACCTAATCTCCCCCTAAAATTCTAAAACAGAAAATCTTTTTGTGTTTTTGGATTTTTATAAGAACAGAAAATAAAAAAAATAAAAAATAAAATAAAAGAAAAAAGAAAAATAAAGAAAAACCGGTGTCGGACTATGTATCTGTTTCTTCTAGTATAACATCACTTTTCTTTTTAACCCCGTTGACCTCTAGCAGATAAAAAATCTTGGTTTATCAAATGGTTTAGTGTAGAGGTCAGCACGTTGAAAATCCGTGTTAATTTTGACCACATCAATTAAGTGTTTTTCATAGCAATCGCGTATGAAATGATACTTTATGCCTATGTGTTTGGTCTTAGGATGTTGAACCGGATTTTTAGTTACTGCAATGGCAGCAGAATTATCAACATAGATAGGAGTAGAAGTGAAATGCAAACCGTAATCCCGCATTTGCTGTTGAATCCAAATGATTTGAGAGCAGCAGCTGGCGGCGGCAACGTATTCAGCTTCACAGGTAGACAGAGCAACGGATGTCTGCTTCTTGCACTGCCAAGTTACTAATCTTCTCCCGAAAAATTGACATCCTGCTGACGTAGACTTGTAATTCATTTTGCAGCCTCCGTAATCCGAGTCACTATACGCCGTTAGCTCAAAGTCATCATCATGAGGATACCATAACCCCAGTGTTGGAGTACCCTTCAGATAACAAAAATCCTCTTGACTCCAATCAGATGATTGACTTTAGGTTTTGCCTGATATCGGGAACATAAACATGTGGCATACATGATATCTGGACGAGAGGCAGTGAGGTACATGAGAGATCCATCATCCCGCGATACATGGTGGCATCCACCAAATCCCCATTCTCATCAGGAGCCACATCATGATTTGTGGCGAGAGGGGTACCGGCTGCAGTGACATTTTCCATATCAAAGCGACTAAGAATGTCACCGACATACTTAGTTTGATGCAAAAAGATGCCGGTAGGTGTTTGGTCCACCTGTAATCCTAGGAAGAACTTCATTTCTCCCATGGCACTCATCTCAAACTCAGCCTTCATCACAGATTCAAACTCTTTACATAATCCTTCGTTTCGTGACCCGAAAATTATGTCATCCACATAAATCTGCACCAAAAGCAAATCACCATCCTTCTCTTTGATGAACAATGTACAGTCAATAACACCCCTGCGAAAGCCATGTTTCAACAGATGGGTGGAGAGCTTTTCATACCAAGCTCGAGGAGCCTGATGTAGCCCATACAGAGCCTTGTCTAACTTGTACACTCTGTCCTGATGATAAGGATCTTCGAATCCTTCGGGTTGACTTACATATACTTCTTCACGGATTTCCCCATGCAAGAATGCACTCTTCACATCTAGTTGATAAACTTTGATCTTCATGTAAGAGGCGTAGGCTAGAAAGATACGAATTGCTTCCATTCTAGCTACGGGAGCAAAGACTTCATTGTAGTCGATTCCTTCGACTTGTCTGAAGCCTTGAACAACCAACCGAGCCTTGTTTCTGATAACGACACCCTGGTCATCCTTCTTGCACTTTAGTACCCATTTGGTACCAATTACCTTTACTCCTTTGGGTCGGTCAACAAGAGTCCACACTCTAAGTTTCTTGAACTGTAGCAACTCCTCTTGCATAGCATTGACCCATGCTTCATCCTTAAGGGCATCACTTACGTGTTTGGGTTCAATTTGAGAGACAAAACATCTGTAAGCTCCATCATTCATGTAGCCCTTTTCCATTACGTCAGCGTAATCATCAGTGTACAATCGACTTCTAGTCTGCATGCCGAGTGGAGATCACCAATGATAGCCTCTGGCGGATGACTTGTACTGATCCTAGTCAACGGAGTTGTAGGAACGACAACTTCAGAGTCCATAGTCGTGACTGGAGGTTCAGTGTCTGTGGTTCCAGATACAGGTGAAGCGCCTGAAGAGCTCCCTTCTTGATCAACATTAGGTGTTTGTGCTGGTTCAGATGCTTCTTCATCCTCTGATGAGTCTTCACTATCGTTTTGATCAGCTGAGGCAGATCCCGATGACCCACTTATAGGAGTGGTATTGCTAGTATCCAGATTCGGTGAGTTAAGAACATCGTGCATCATCTGAGTAGCAATATCATCATCTGATACTGTCTGAGGAAGATTGAATGATTTGAAAAAGCCATCGTAGTCGAAGAATGACGATGGACCTTTTCCAGCAGGGGGAATAGTGAAACGTTGAACATCAACGTTGCACCATACTTCTACCTGACCAGTAGAGTTGTTGTTAACTCGTTTATCGGGTATACTGTATCCCAGAAAGATCCCCTGATCTGCCTTTTCATTGAACTTGCCTTCTTGAGTTTTCTTTAGAAGAGTACAAGGAGCACCGAAAGGTTCCAGATACTCCAGGTTTGGCTTACGCTTCTGTAGCAACTCATAGCAAGTCTTCCCGTGCCTCTTCACTACTGACACACGATTGAGTGTGTAGCAGGCGTTGGCTATAGCCTCGTTCCAGAACTATACTAGCAGTTTGAGTCTGCCAACATAGTCCTGGCTGTCTCGATCAGACTCCTGTTCTTTCGCTCAGCAACTCCATTTATCTGTGGAGTGTATGCAGAGGTGAATTGATGAACAATTCCCTTTTCTTTGCAGAATGCATCCATCCACTGATTCTTGAACTCGGTTCCATTATCTGAACGAATCTTTCGCACTTTAAGCTTGTAAAGTGACTCCAGAGTTGTGACAAGCACTTTGAATGACTCAAACGTTTGTGACTTAGCTTTCAGAAACATAACCCACGAGAATCGTGAGTAGTCATCGGTGACTACGAAGCAGTACCAGTCTCCAGCGATACTCTTCGTGCTAACTGGACCGAAAAGATCCATGTGCAGTAGCTCTCGGGTTATCTCAATAGAATGGACATTCTTGGTCTTGTGAGACTTCCTGGTTTGCTTTCCTTTCTTGCATGAGACACAAAAATCAGGAAGCTTGAAGTTCTTGACAGGAACTCCATCAACTAGGTTGTTATGAATCAGGTGATTCATCTTCCTATGATTAATGTGTCCCATTCGTCTGTGCCACGAAATGGAGTCCTTCTCTATAGCTTTAGATAAGAAACATTGAACAGAAGAAGCACTAGTAGAGGCATTTGACATATCTAGAACATATAAGTCATTATATCTAGATGCTGACATTAATACCTGTTCCTCTGGAATATCCATTTCTTTCTTCAGAATGTAACATTTGCGATTACCAAACATTACTTTGAATCCCTTGTCGCAAATCTGAGACACAGAAAGCAGGTTGTTTTCTAGCTGCTGAACAAAGTTCACTTTGTCGAACCTTACCTTATCATTACCTACTTCGCCCTGAGCGGTAATGTATCCTCCTTTATTACCAGCAAATGAAACGTGTCCCCCTTTAATTTGTTTGACATTGAAAAGGAGAGACTTGTTCCCCGTCATGTGCCTGGAAACTCCGCTATCTACGATCCATGTATTTGTAGACGCACTATAGCGGACAACCTGCACATATGAGAAAATCATCAGTCAAGGAGGGGGACCCAAGCCTTGACTGGCTTGGGTTTCCCAGAGAAATCAACCATCATGAATTCGACCCACTGTCCTTTATCAGTGGGTGGAATCTCAACTTTCAGATTGTCCTTGCTTTCAGACACACCAGTTGTCTTGGCTTTCCATAAACCATCCCTGTGAAAAGATTGTTTGTGGTAAACCTTAGACTGATTTACGGTTTGAGCATATGGTTTAGATTCAGAAACAGGTTTTACCTCTAGCAACACGGACTTGTCGGGACCTGTCTGTTTTGCCTTTGGCGAGGTGGAGACGAAAAAGACCTAGAAGGTGTTTTAGACCTAATAGGGGTTTTCGATCTAACTGGAGTCTTAGAACGCTGTTTTGAATCTATTTTGACTTTGTCGTGTAGCTCAACCTTAGTTCTTGGTGTCTGATAGCGAGGACAGTTAGTCGAAATATGACCGCGCTGACCACAAGTATAGCAGGATCTCCATTCATCAGGGCTAGGAGATCTCTTGTGGGGTGGTGAATAGATTCTTTCTTTTTATTATCATTTTTAAGATTTTCACCTCATTTGACAAATTTAACTTGTTTGACATGATTTATGTTTTGTCTTGGAAATTGGTGATTATCTTGTTTCACTGGTTTAGCTTGAGTGATTTTGGAAATCTTAGGTTGTGTGGAAGTTGACTTTTTACCCAACCCAAGAGATGCTTGAACATTCTCTTCTACTTGTTTGCCAGTGATTTGTGTGCTTGTAGTGCTTGATCCAGAATCTGTCTGGTCAGGAACCGAAGAGGCAGTGGTAACTGCTGTATCCGGATCACTGACTAGAGGAGTTGTCACCACATGATCCTTTATAGGGTTATCATTAATTGGACGTTGTTTGATATTTAAAAAGGACTCATGTGGTGGTGGCACAACTTTATAACCCAACCCCTCCCCGTTGTTGCGTTCTTTAACCAAGTTTTTCAAAATATGTGAGGAACTAGCTAGACTGTGAAGTCTTTGTTTCAAAGACTCGTTTTCAACTTGCAAAACTGCTCGTTCCTTCTTAGTTTCTTCTATTGTCTTTAGATAAAACTTGATGTCATTTTCTTGGTTAAAGGCAACAACTTCAGTTTCTTTTAACTGTTTCTTTAAAGCATCAATCTTTTCTTTATAACTGTTTTCATTCTGTTTTAAGATTTTGTTTGCTTTAGTGCACAGTTTTAAATCATTTACTAAGTTATCATTATGATCTAATAACCTAGCAAATTTCAGGTCTATGCTTTCCCTAAATTTTTCACAATCAACACAAGCATGTTTAGTAAATAAATCATCCTTTGATTCTACCTGTGCTGATGTAGATGTTCCAGCCATGAAAGCATTTTGGGGTTCAGATTGTGCTTCAGACGCAGCATTCAGTTCATTCTCCACAAGCTGATCAATATCAGCTATGTCATCATCCAATTCAACATTGTCAGGCTCAGCTGAGTTCTCCCCCTTACTTGCTGAGTCTTCATTCAGATCCTCGACAGAAGCTCTGTTGGCTTCCCCATCAGATAAGAACCGGAAGGACCAGTCTGTCCTTCATCACCCTGTGCCACCAAAGCCTTGGAATCACTTCCTGCTGGAACTGGCTTCTTATCTTTATCTTGCCTGTTGAACGAGGAGAATGGATTTCCATTCCCAGTCTTTTTAGGCTTCACACATTCCCTCTTGAAATGTCCTTTCTCACCACAGTTGAAACACATGACTTTGGACTTGTCAAACCAAAAGTAGTATCTTTTGTAGCCACGAGATTCTGCCCTGTCTTCTTTACAAACTTCTTCGCTCGTCGCACAGCACTCGCGAGAGCCCACATAATATCCATTCTCTCCAACTCATTTTCATCCACCTGCTCATAGTCTTCATCAGCCAGGTGGCAGTTTCCTATCTTCCCTGCAACCAAACCATCATAGGAATGAACCACTGCAGCAAGTAGGCCCATGTGTTCCTTGGCCACTTCCACAGTGACTTTACCCAGGTTCTCAGTTATTAACTTTGTCGAGTGAGCTTCAGTAATACTGTGTTGAACCCCTGATGAAACAGATGACTCACCCCCAGACGATGAGCTTTGACCAGATGTATTAGAAACAAATGCAGTCTGCAGAGGAGCATTGGACGACTTTGCAATTAGAGTTGGAGTGACGTTGTAAAGAGTAGGATCCTGAGCATATGCACCCTTCTTCGCCTTATACTTATGTCTAACCTCTTCCTCTCGCAGTTTCATAATAAAGTCATTTATATCCAAAGTCTCGAGAACTGAATTGTGTCTCAAGGCTGAAATAAATGAATCCTATTTTTCTGGAAGACCTTCAGCTAAACTGGTGACCTTTTCTTCTTTAGACATTGTAACCCCATGAGTGTGAAGTTCACTCATTAGATGATAGAAGCGGTCAATGATGTCATCTAAGCTCTCGTTCCCAATAGCAGAGAAATTGTCAAACTCCTTTTTAAGAGCTTTGGCCTTCAAGGATTTCAGAGTTGAACTCCCTTCATACCTTTTCTCAAGAGCTTTCCAGAACTTTTTACTCTGTTTCTGATCTGAATACTGATGGAATATTTCTTTAGGAATTGACTGGGTTAGCATAGCATAAGCCTTCTTCTCAGCGTTATAGGCAGTCTTTTGTGCATCCGTCATTCCACTTAACGTTAATGGCAAACCATCAGAACCAACTGGCATTGAGTAACCAGTCTCAATAGAATTCCATAGATTAGTATCCACGCCATTGAGATGGATCTCAAACCTTTGCTTCCACTGCGGGAACTCATCTATGGATAGAAGCTTAGGCGGCTTGTTGTGATTACCAATCTCATTCTCCAGAAGCAGTAGGTTTTGGATCCTAGAGTCCTTCCCCGCTGAGAATGCGAAGTTTTCCGAGTCCATGATAAATGTTGACTTAAACTTGAAAAACAGACTGTTAATGCGACTGGGATGCGATTGAACTCAACCGTGCGATTGAACAGGCGACTGAGCTACAATCGTGCGGTTGAACATCGGGCGAATGGACAAGGCGACTGACTGAACCTGGGCGACTGGAGTTGACGATTGACTCAATCGGGCGACTGGCTATACGATTAACTCAGTCGGGCGACTGAACTGGGCGACTGGGTTCAGTCGTACTGCGACTGGGTCTGCTGAAAACGAGATTTTTCGCAAAATTTGACCTAGAATGCAAGTTTTTGCACCCTAGACGGCTGAAATTCGAAAAACACTGATTTTTCAGAACATGCACATGTAAAGACTCGATTTTTAGCAGAAAGATTGGATCTTTTCGCGTAAAAACGTAGACTTTTTCACAAAAACGATTGAATCAACGAAGAATCAAGAGCCTATGCTCTGATACCACTTGTTAGGACCGTGTACGAACGGAGTACTAACTGATTCTAAGTTATACCAGATCAATAGTGCGGAATCCTATTTGATTGGCGATCCAATCAGGGAGAACGAAATCAAGATCAATCCTAACGATTAGAAAACATTAAGAATGGATTAGGAATGATCTAGGACGTTCTGTGAAGTTGGAATAGACGAACAGGGCGCTCTGGGTCGACTAGGGTTATGAATATTCGAAGTGTTCAATTTTTCCACGAATTAAGTGGTATTTATAGGTTACAGCTTTCATTCGTACGACTGAGCCAAGCGACTGGCTCAGTCGTGCGACTGAGTCATACGATTGGTTCATTTGGACGACTGAGTCAGTCTCATGACACAATCGTACGATTGACTCAATCTCTTGGTTCAGTCGTCCGATTAGCCCATTCGCATGGTCCAGTCGTGCGACTGAATCAGTTTACTTAGTTAAACACACTCTTGAACCTTAACTGATTCAGAACCTGTCTAACATGTCTATAACCTATATAACTTGTTCATATATACGTGTAACAACCAACAATAATATTAGATATGACATTGCGTAATCAAGCAAACATTCATTGAAGAGTTTTCATTACAATGATTAAACCTTACATACGTGTTACAAGATAGAAGTCTATTACATTTGATCTCACTAGACAAGAACTGGGGACATGCGTACCAACACATGTGCATGCCTACTAAACATTCTATGCTGAGAGTACTTGTTAATTTTATTACAAACAATCATATCAAAGCGCGAACACAATGTTTTTGTAACAAACTACCACGACTCTTTTATGGTTTTAGTGATATTATTTAAACTAAATTATAAACTCTGGAGAAAAGCTTAGCCAATTCAAAACAAGGAAATAAATAAATTCCGAAAAATAAAAAACTTTTTTCTTTTCTTCTTTTTATTCTACCCGACCTCCATATCCAAAAACCAAAATTAACGAACAATCACCCCGTTGATTCCGGCATTCATAACCATTAAGTCTTCAACTTCCAAAAGTCCCCACAATATAATAACTTGACTCTCGTAGTGCTTCAGTTAAGATATTTACCTTCTATTCTTCACCATTGGATCACATATTCTTTCATCAGCATCCCTTATTCAACACATCCATGAATAAAGTGACACCATGTATCGATGTGCTTACTAGTCCATGGAACATAAGATTCTTGATCAAGGAAATTGTGGTTTTGCTGAATTGTTGTTACATCCATGCTTGATCAATCCATCATCTCTTCAAGTAAACCTTTCAACCACACAACTTAACAAGTTGTACTTGTTGCAGTCATAACCTCAGCTTCACAAGATAATAAAGCAACCGTACCTTGGTTTAGACAACACCATGCTACGAGACCATCATCGTAATAAAAAACTATGCCCGTTGTGATCCTTTTATTGACCTGATTGATGAAGTGGCAACATCGACTTGAGAAGATTGATGTGCTGGATGCTGACGTGGTCCATGTAGTTGCTGATTTCATTTGTTAGTAGTATGTGTGTCGTGTCCATTTACGTTTGTTTTATGCATGTTCTAGTAGTGGTCGGTTATGCGTAGTGCTAGTAGTGGGAAGTTATAATCTCCCTAGTATTTCTATGTAGTAGATGCTCTTTGTTTCCGTATGAACATTGTGTGTTTCCAAGTTTTTGTTAGCAAAGTGTGTGTTTTTCTCCTGTGTTGATTGTGCATCAAAGTTATATTACTTGTAAAGGTTTACAAGTGGTATCAGAGCCTCCATTTGAAGATGACGGAGATGCAGTTGATTGGTGGAGTAAAGAAACTGAACAACCACAACTACAATACCTGGTCTACCTGCCTCACTTCCTACTTACAGGGACAAGATCTGTGGGAAGTGATCGGCGGAGCAGACACCGTACCAACGGCGAGAGAAGATCCGACTGGGACCTTAAGGAAGTGGAAAGTTAAAGCAGGGAAGGCGATGTTCATCCTGAAGACGACAGTTGAAGAAGACATCCTTGAACACATCAAGGATTCGTCGGATCCCAAGCAAGCTTGGGATACGTTGAAAGAACTACTGTCCAAGAAAAACAATGCTAAACTACAGGTGCTCGAGAATGAGTTGTTATCTATCTCTTAAAAAGAGTTTCCAATCTCTCAGTATTTTCACAAGGTGAAAACCTTGTGTAGAGAAATTGGAGAACTCGATCCACAGGCAAAAATAGAAGATGCGAGGATTAAGCGTATAATTATACATGGCCTGAAACCGGAGTTCCACAGTTTCGTAGCAGCGGTTCAAGGATGGCCAACGCAGCCGTCTATAGTGGAATTCGTGAACCTCCTGGCCAGCCAAGAACAGCTAGCAAAGTAATTTGCTGGTACCTCCCTAAAGCTAGAAGGTGAAGCCTTATACATTGAAAAGAAGCACAAGAACAAGGTCGGTTTCTCTCCTCATCCTTCTACCAAGAACCGTGATCGAGAGAAGCCACATGATGGTGACAAGAAGTGGCGACAAAGTGAAAGAGGCGAAGGAAGTAATGATCGAAAGTTTAAAAACATGGAAGGCGGTTTCCTTTCAAGTGCTATAATTGCGGGAGAAAAGGTCACATCGCAAAGAACTGCCCGAAGCCTCAAGAAGAAGGCAGCAATGCTATGGCAGTTCCTGAGGAACCAACTTGGGATGCTGAGGCCTTATGGCTCAAGTGGAGGAGGCTACGGCGGAGGAAGTTATGGCCCTTGCAACCGGTACTTCTTTAAACATGTTTGATGATTGGATTGTCGACTCCGGTTGTTCCAATCACTTGACTGGAGACAAACATCTACTCACGAAACCGGTACGATACAAAGGAAGTCAAGTGATCGTTATAGCAAACAATTCAAGGCATCAAATTGCCCATGTCGGAGAAGTAACTCTTGATGCCAATGGTGAGCAAAAGGAGTTTATGCTTAACAAAGTGTACCATGTACCTGGGATGAAGAAGAATCTATTCTCAGTTCCGCAGATCACTTCCTTTGGGAAGTATGTTATGTTTGGGCCAAAGGATGTCAAAGTCTACGATGAGTTTGTGACACCATCAAGGCCAGTACTGACTGGACATCGACGTAACACCGTGTATGTTCTCTCAGCAGAGTCCGCTTATGTTGAGAAAACAAAGGGAACCCAGAATGCTGATCTGTGGCATGCTCGACTTGGGCATGTTGCGTATGACAAGTTGAACATGATGGCGATGAAAGGTCTAGTGGCCGGGCTTCCACAGTTGCAGGTACCAAGGGAAATAGTATGCCCCGGGTGTCAATTTGGAAAAGCTTATTAGTAATCCTTTCACGCCTCGAGTTTTAGAACAAAGGCTCCCTTGGAAATAATTCACACTGATGTGTTCGGTCCGTCAAGTAAGCCTCAATTGGAGGAATGAGGTACATGATCACTTTCATATATGATTATTCACGTTATGTTTGGGTGTTTTTCTTAAAGGAAAAGTACGAGGCCCTTGAATGATTTAAACTATTTCGGTTGGAGGCTGAGAAAGAGACCGGTCACACTAGCAAGATGCTCAGATCAGACAATAGGGGCGAATATTTGTCCAAGGAATTTGCTGATTTCCTTAACCTTTATAGAATTCGAAGGCAACTGACATGCCCGAACACGCCCCAACAAAATGGCATCTCAGAGAGGAAGAACAGACACATGTCGGAAGTGTCGGGAAGTATGTTACATGACAAGAATGTTCCTGGAAGGTTCTGGGCAGAAGCAATGCACACAGCAGCGTTCGTGATTAATCGGCTTTCGCAACAAGGTTTAGATTTCAAGTCACCACATGAGAAACTTTTTAATCTAAAGCCTAACATTAGCTTCCTTTGAGTGTTTGGTTGTGTGTGCTATGTTTTTATACCAGGTTCTCAACGACATAAACTGGAGAAAAAGGCTATTCGGTGTATCTTTGTGGGGCATGACAAAGAGAGGAAAGGCTGGAAGTGTATCGATCCAGACACCGAGAAGTGCCACATGTCACGTCATGTGGTGTTTGATGAAAACTCAGCATGGTGGTTCTCAAACAAAGAAGCACTCCCTGATACATCCTAGTTAAAAGAAAAACTGGAGAGTAGTCTAGTGAATCTGATGTTTGATGAACCAACAAACGAAGAAGAAGATGGTGATGCTGATAACAATAATCAAGGGTCGTGGAATACCGGTGTGTATCATCATCCTCAAGAGCAGAATGAGTGCCCAAGACGGTCCATAAGAAACAAGAAACCCAATCCAAAGTATGCTAACTTTGCAACCGTTAGTGATGATCCGGTTGAACCTGATTCGTTTATGCAGGCATACAAAATGAAGGAGTGGCGTGCAGCGATGCAAGATGAGATAGACGCGTTGAATCGTAATGAAACTTGGGTCTTGGTACCCAAGTCTGCTGATGTGGAACCCATTTCATGCAAGTGGGTATTTAAACTTAAGTTCAAGTCTGATGGTTCAGTGGATCGATACAAGGCTCGGTTGGTGGCTCGTGGATTTACTCAACAACAAGGACTAGACAATGAAGAAACCTTTAGCTCAGTTGCAAAACTAACCACTGTTCGTGTGATTCTAGCTCTTGCAGCAGGTAAAAGTTGGCATCTTTTCCAAATGGATGTGAACAATGCCTTCCTGTATGGTACATTGGATCATGTTATCTATATGACACAACCATTGGGGTTTGTGGATGAAAGCCAACCGAATCTTGTGTGTAAACTCAAGAAAGCGATCTACGGTCTTAAGCAGTCACCGAGAGCTTGGTACGCAAAGATCGGGGAATTTTTAGAAGTGAATGGTTTCAAGAGCACAAACGCGGATGCTAGCTTGTTTGTAAAAGTTGTCGGATCCAGGCCAATTGTTGTATTGGTTTATGTAGATGACTTGATCATTACCGGGGACGATATTGAAGAGATCGAGCAGCTGAAAAAGAACCTGTGCACGCGGTTTAGAATGAAAGACCTGGGTTACCTTCAACGGTTCCTCGGGTTAGAAGTGAACTATCAAAGTGAAGGCCTTCTATTACACTAAAGCATTTACACCACAGATATACTCCTTAAGTTTGGGATGCTAGACTCAAACCAACTTGGAATCCGATAGATGCCAGAATCAAGCTGTATCCAGGTGAAGAAAAGACACTTGAAGATGCAACTATGTACCAAAAGATTGTTGGAAGTTTAATTTATCTTACATTAACTCGACCAGATATAGCCTTTTCTGTAGGAGTGCTTAGTCGATTCATGCAGGATCCTAGGCGTCCTCATCCACATGCGGTCAGGAAAGTGCTCCAATACATCAAAGCTACACATGGGTACGGTGTGTTCTTCAAGAGGGAGCACTATTTGAATGTAAGCTGCTTCTGTGACGCGGTTTATGGTGGGGATCCGAGCAACCGAAACGTCAACGACGGGGTATGCTGTTAAACTTGGTTACGGGGCTGTTTCATGGTGCAGCAAGCTGCAACCAACAGTGTCCTTGTCAACGACAGAGGCGGAGTACCGTGCTGCAGCCATGGCGGCACAAGAAATCACGTGGTTGGTTCAACTGCTAAAGGAGCTGAAGCAAGATATGACAGAAAGAGTTGTCTTGTTCTGTGACAACAAACCTGCAATTTAATTGGCTGAAAACCCGACATTTCATGCACGAACGAAGCATATTGAGGTCTATTATCAATACGTTCGGGAGAAAGTATTGAAGGGAGAAATAGATCTTGTTCATGTCGATACTCTGGCTCAAGTGGCGGACATTCTCACAAAGGGTTTGTCAAGAGATAAGATGTTAAGCTTCATGGCCAAGATGGGAATGCACAAAGTCAATGTTGAGAGGGAGTTTGATGAAGTGGCAACATCGACTTGAGAAGATTGATGTGCTGGATGCTGACATGGTCCATGTAGTTGCTGATTTTGTTTGTTTAGTAGTATGTGTGTCGTGTCCATTTACGTTTGTTTTATGCATGTTCTAGTAGTGGTCGATTATGCGTAGTGCTAGTAGTGCGAAGTTATAATCTCCCTAGTATTTCTATGTAGTAGATGCTCTTTGTTTCCGTATGAACATTGTGTGTTTCCAAGTTTTTGTTAGCAAAGTGTGTGTTTTTCTCCTGTGTTGATTGTGTATCAAAGTTATATTACTTGTAAAGGTTTACACTGATAAGCAACATGTGAATTGTCACTATAATCGACGAGCCTTGCATTTCCATTTTGATGGTAGTACATACCATAATTCATCGTGCCTGATTAGTGACATTTGGATTCATGTGACACGTATCTGAGACACTCGACCCAATATTTCTTTAATATTTGGTTGCATCAATCAATTTACCATCGTCTTCCTTTATCAATCGTAATCCTGGATCCATGGGATTATGGGAAACTAGGTTAGATTCCATTCGACATGATTCAGAATATTGATTGCATAACCTAATCGTTTTAATGTGATGCCATACTTACCTTGTTGTACTTTACTGCCCAAATAGTACTTCAATAAAGCTAAGTTACTCATTTCAAGTTGACCTTTCATTTGATCTTTGAATATAATTATCTCTTTGGCACGTGATGAGTAAACCATCAACATAGACCCTAATTATCAAAGTTCATTTCTTACCAACTTATTTGTAGATTGCATGCTCACATGGGTAATCTTTAAACTCTAGCTGTTGTAACATACCATCAAGTTTAGTAGACCATCAAATAGACCCTAATTTCTCCCTCTTCGTTTGACTGGCCAATTCTTTGATAAAATTACGAGCATCTTCTTTAATAAGACCCGCTTTTGTCCTGATCTATCAAGGTCATGAAGAATGTGGATCAATTGATACTACAATATGTTAAGGGCGATTTTAGAGAGTTTAATATGATGCCATTTTTAACTTTCCGTACTTCAAGGCCCAATACTACTTAAATAAGCCCAAGTTACTCATTTCAAATTGACATTAAGTTTAATCTTTGAATGTGGTCATCTCTTCAACACATGGTCTGGTGATGAGTAAACCATCAACGTAGACCACAATTATCAAAGTTTCTTTATTGCCAACTTATTTATAGACTGCACGCTCACATGGGTTTTTTTAAACTCGGGCCATTGTAACCTTAGACCCATTTGTGTTTTAAACTCGAACCTATTTGTGATCATGTAATGAACATTCATTATTTACTTAATATTGTGAATTATTATATACAATTTTTATTATTTATATCATTTATTTAATTTATAATAATTTTATAACTTATAAAATAAATTTTTATAAATTTGTAAAGTTTTAATGTTAATGTGATTTTAATTATTAAATTAATATAAGTAACTAAATTTTAAATTTTTTTATAAGATTTATAAAGTTTATAAGATTTTATAAAATAATATTGTCTGTTTTGAACTTGTTAACCTGATACCAAACTCATTTTATAAAATAATGTCGTCTTTTTCGACCTCCTTGACTACCCAAAACTCAGTTTCCAACCAAATTAATCCTACCAAAAAGTTTTAGTTCTCTTCACAAGTCTAATCCAAACTTGTAACCATCAAAAATTAAAATTAATGTGGTCTATTTCAATCTTGTTAACTTAAAACTCAACTATTTTAATCCAATTTTGTTTCGACTCAAAACTCTGTCAATTGGTTCAAGTAATTGACCTAAAACACACACATGATATTTGTGAATTCAAACACCTACGTAATTGTGTTCAAAATCATATAGTTAATATCATCTCAGACTCAAAACTCTCGAATCAAAATCATAACTCGTTGCTTATGAGACAGACTAAATCAGCAGTATTAAATAGATTGGAAATCATCAACTCGATCCTCCTATACTCCCTGAACTCCTAATTGCAACTAAAACACACATCCGCATCATATTCAATCACTATTTTCATTTCGACCTACAACTGTGGCATTTGACATCTTCATGACTTTCTTGTTTGCAATTATACAAGGGTTATTGATCCTTATCACTTCGGGAAGCTATACAAATCATTAGTTTGATCAAAGCATCACCAACTTCTAGAATTGGACCTCATCCTCAGGCGCGACCTATTTTCTTCTAATATCATCAATTTGACTTCAATTCAGGTAATTAAACACGGAAATGCACATGTTTATACATGGCGAATCAAAGCCCCATGTGTAATTCAACTATGAACAACGATATCATGTCAAATTTGATGAATCTGAGAACTAGGGTTCATGTTAATTGTTTTTTTTATTAAATATAATCTTATATTTTTTTGATAGGAATAAAACCAGATTTGGGGAAATTATTACTATATTATTAAATTACTAAAAACAATTATTTTTGTGAATTAAATCTGTTTCAGCAATTATTGTTTAATTCTTACGGACCCTAAGCAATTAAATTTCATATTTTTATTATTTAATGGTTATAAATGATATAAAAAATATTTTAAATTCGTTTATAAGTTTTAAATTTTATAAAATTACTTTAAAACAAAGAAAAAATATTTCAAATTTTTTAAGCTAATATTTTACAAATCATTAAAACAAAATAATAATTAATTAATTATTTGATCAAGTTATAAAATAATTAATTATTTTACACTTTAATATTTAAACGTAATTTATTAAACCACTATAAATTAAATATTTTAATTATAATTAATTTTCCTATTATTAATTATATTTTAATCCAATTATTTAATCAATTTATTTTATTTTATTTAACCGAGTTAAATAATAAAGATTAATTAAATTATTTTTTAATTATTTATAAACCCAATCCCCAATTGAAATCGTAATTAAGATTTAGTCCTTAAATCACATTATTATTCTAACTTAGACGCCTTTTCTTAGGTTAATTTAATTGGAAACTTTGGTGTATTATTGCATTCTAGTATTCAAATCACTTACATTCTATTATCAATTGAGTGGTCATTGCTAATTTTCTTATGCTTATTATTTAGTAAAATCATGTGATTCTTATACAATCATTGTTTTTATTGTTATTCTATTTTAAAATTTAATTAAAATCATGTTATATTATTATTTGTAATTATGTGTTCATAATTAGATAAACTAAATGTTAACATAATTATTAATTCATACAACCACAACAACAATGATATTTGAAAAATCACCTCATTAGCATGTGAATTGAATTGTTTCAAATATTTTTATTCAACATATCTATGTACGCAAACTTGTGGTTACTCACCGACTAATTATTTAGCCAACCTATTATTTTACACATAATTTTATGAAATGGAGCTTTGTGGACTTCTACATGTTCATTTAGGACTTGTACTTAGACAAATAAAAAGACATTTTATTATATTTACTTGAGTTTATATTTGATTGTAATGAACTTTTTAATTGGTATTTATCTATGAAAATGACATTAAATAATATTTCAACATATTTATTACCATGTGTTATCAACAATTGATTCACTTTCATCCGACCGATGATTACTCCATCGGTTGAGGTGTGACACCAGCTGTAACATACCATCAAGTTTAGTAGACCATCAAATAGACCCTAATTTCTCCATTTTTCTCAGATTGACCAATCCTTTGATAAACTTGCTTTTGTCCTGATCTATTAAGGATGGGAAGAGCGTGGATCTAACGATACGATATGTTAAGGGTGATTCAAAGGAGTTTATATTTCCATCCAAACACATAACATTGCAAGAAATAAGATACTATTCATGGGAGTGAGAAGTTAACTTGAAATAGAAAGTAAATGAAGAAGAAAAAAATGAGGCTCGAGAAAGTAAAGCGCTCTACCATGAAAGAAAAATTTAAAAACCATCCCAGGAAAGATACTTTCAACCAGCAACTTTTTGCTTGTAGAAATTACGGTCAAAACCATCCTAGAAAATGTCGAGTGGCTCCAATGTTTTGTTTTAAGTGTGGTTAGAAATGTCGAAAGTAATATTAATTGTTATAAACTTGGGCATCTTAGAACCGCATGCCCAAGACTGAAGGGGTGTGGCATCTTAGAGTTCAATGTCTAGAGTGAAAGGGTCGTGTGGTGGTGTGCGAAATAATTAGCAGACCATAGTGGTGGGGAACATAAAGAAATTTGAAGTGTCGAAACCTTGAGGTAGGGCGTTTTGAAAAGAAATAGACGAGGAAAATGTCAAATTTGATGTTTTAATAAGTACCGTCCTAATTTGTAGGGTTCAAACAAAGAGGTTCGGGAAATCAAAATTGATTTTGAAGATTCAAGATGAAGTCGCGTGAGAACTTGGGTTTCCATGCGGGAAAAACTTCTCTCGCGAGAACAACTTCTTGCGCACGAACATCTTTTATTATATATAGATGATTTCATTTGTAATTAGATAAAATCTAATCATTTTCAAATTTGTACGAATTATCCTCGTGGAATAGAAGAGCGAAAAATTACTTCTTATTTCTATTGATCTTGTGTGATGTTTAACTAATCCATTCAATAATCATTTTGCGTTTATTGTACGAGATAGATCTTATGTTGAAATCCTGGACTTTATAATTAATCAGTTTTATTTTAAATACAACCAGTAATTTTAATAATCAATTTTGAGGAATAGGATCCTCTAATAGAAAATTCACAAAAAAATTAAGTTATACATATGATTAACTGTCTTCTATATTTCAAATTTCAAAAATAAAATTTACAAAAAGATTTATCTCTAATTTGATAAATCGTTCAAAGGAAAATTCATGGTTAGTAATTCATTACTTGGTTGACTAATATAAAGGATTCAAATTAAAATACTTTGAAAAAAGCTTGAAAAATAAAAAAAGTTTTTGTTAAGTTGTCGCACACGACAACTTTTTCATGCAAATGGAACAAATCGCGCGACAGCCTTTGTGCCTTCATAAGCTCAACAATTGTGCGATGACTTACTTTTTCATATCACATACAATTCAAACACTGAAAATATTTCTTTAGAAGTTGCTTGCTCTTCTTATTGCTGTTCTTTGTGTTTGCATTGGTATATAGAGTGATTATACAAGGTATAATCTAGATTTGATTATGATTTTGAATATGAACCGAAGCTATACTCTGAGTTTAACTTGAGATTTGGATAAAATGGACTTAAATACACCTAGATAATGCTTAATCGACACATAACAAATATTAAGTAGTGGTTAAATCATGTCAAAAGTGGCTGAATTTGAAATGGGATTTAAGGGTTTCGCACACGAAAAGCTCCATTGAATATGAACAGAAATGAAAAGTTTAAAAATTTTGAAACTAATCGCATGCAAAACATTGGACTATAACACGAGAAGTTGACTAAGTTGACAAATCTGTCATATGCGATAGTCTATGTTTTGAATGCGAAAAGTCACTTATCACGCAAAATATTTGATTCGATCAAAATTTGTTTATTTTCTAATTCCTTTGAAATTGATTCTATTAATTTGTTTTTTTTTGTATAAAAGATGGCTAGATTATGACATTCAACAAGAATCATAATGGCGTTGTTTATCTCGATGATATTCCAGATGATAAGGCTATATTTCGTTCACTTATAGAAGGCCTTAAGACATCCTAGATTTATTATGCTATATCTTCCAACACGATAATCTATGCCGAGATCATTACTGATTTTTGAAACACTACTGCCAAAGAGAGAGATAAACATGGAAATCGATGTATTGTTACCACTGTAAAGGACAAATGAGTGATGATTAAATTAGAGATTCTTAATCAAGTATTACAACTTGGAGATCAAGAGAATGATCCAATCAAGATAGACGTTGATGTTGTTAAAGACTATCCTACAAGGATAGGTTATGAGCATAGATATCCTTCCTTACATCCGTTCTGGGAGTATCTATTTCATGTTGTTGTTAATAGATTGAGTAATCTGAAGGATGGAATGGATAGCCTTAGTTCCATCTTCAGTTCTTTACTTGTATCCTCATTGATGATCTTCCATATAGAATCTCTAAGGTTGTCTTTGTTGAGATGTAAAGGAACGGGCTAGCAGCCAGTAGGAAGAAATCATGTATCCAAGGTATATTCAGCTAGTGGTGAATTTTGCATGTTGAGAGTTAGCTAATCTTGGTATCCACTTATTCAGTTACGATGATGAAGAAAGATGCCTTTACATATATGCTAGGAGCATAAGGAAATGCTTGTTCAGGAGATACCTTTGCCAAGCTTGGAATATTCTAAGATAATCCTTAACAACAACCACCTTAGCAACAACAATTATAACAACAACCACAACAACAATAGCTATTGGGTGGTTTTTGTCTAGTGGGGACCACCACCCACTTCCACCGTTCATAAAAAAAAAAAAACAAAAGCAATCTCATCCTCTTCTCTCTGTGAAAAAACAACAACAATAATTGAGAGGAAAAATAATTCAGAGAGAGAGTTTTTCGAGCAGAAGAAAAGGAAGCAAAATTTTCGTCCTCTTCATTTTACAGCAGCTCAGAAATCGGTATTTTCCCGGAGATCGAACCGTTGGAACGTCGTGAAATTTTAGCAGGATCTTCCTAACATCCTGGTGATCACATCTAACGGTGAGTTTGTGTTTATCACGTCCGGAGGTCAGGTTCTACAGCCGTGAAACAGAGCTGCTGGGTTTTGGGTGTTTTCTTCTCTTTTGTCTTGGGTTAGTTTCCATATGCTTGATGTTGTTAATTCCAAGTGTATGATGGTTTGTGTATGCCTCTAGTGTATCTAGGGAAGACTTTGTATTGCTCAAATTTGGTGATAGTGGATTTAAGCGGCTCTAGTAGTCCCGTGGTTTTTACTCTCCCTTGAGAGGTTTTCCACGCTAAAAAATTTTGGTGTCTCTGTTTGGTTATTTTGTATATCTACTTGTTTACATCCTCACAGTTCATACGGGTTCGGGAAAACTTTTAGGTCAAACGAGGTTACGCTT
This sequence comes from Flaveria linearis, assembly GCA_024085815.1. Classification (NCBI taxonomy): domain Eukaryota; kingdom Viridiplantae; phylum Streptophyta; class Magnoliopsida; order Asterales; family Asteraceae; genus Flaveria; species Flaveria linearis. The sequence goes on from CM044015.1 coordinate 41,238,905, forward strand.
CCGCATTCGTAATTTACCGTTGGTGATCTTGTTGTTGCTGTGTTTATCCCCATCTGAGTGGTATCAGAGCCACTGGTTCCTGTCCTTGGCTCTTGATATTGAATCTTCTCATAAGATTAACACTCGTTTGAACGATGGATGTTAATACAAGTAGGATGGTAAATTTGAATGGTTCTAATTATCATATTTGGAAAGGAAAGATGGAAGATCTCCTTTATGTGAAGGATTATTATATGCCTGTCATTAATACCGAGAAACCCGAAAATAAAACAGATGAAGAATGGAAGATTATGCATAGACAAGTTTGTGGGTATATTCGGCAGTGGGTTGATGATAATGTTTTGAACCATATTATTGAGGAGACTCATGCTCGCACTTTGTGGAAAAGGCTTGAGGAGTTGTATGCTCGTAAGACCGGGAACAATAAGTTGTTCTTGATTAAACAGTTGATAAACTTAAAATACCGTGATGGTACTCCAGTTACTGATCATTTGAATGCTTTTCAGGGGATCATTAATCAACTTTCAGGTATGGGTATTAAGTTTGATGACGAGATACAAGGTTTGTGGCTCCTTGGTACTTTACCGGATTCTTGGGAGACTTTTAGGACATCATTGTCCAACTCTGCAGCAAATGGTGTTATTACTATGGAAATGGCTAAAGGCAGTGTTTTAAATGAAGAGATGAGAAGAAAGTCACAGGCTTCCTCTTCAAGTTCAGATGTCTTAGTTACAGAAAGCAGGGGGAGAAGTCAAAGCAGAGGTCCGAGTAATAGAGCGAAACATCGTAGTAAGTCTAAAGGAAAGTTTGCTGATTATGAGTGCTATCATTGTGGTAGAAAAGGGCACACAATTAAGTTTTGCAGACAGTTGAAGAAAGAGAACAAGAAAGCTAATTACAACAATCAAAAGAACAATAATAAGAAAGATGATGGTGGCAATGACACTAATGAAGCTAATACTGCTACTGAAGAGTTCTTTATTTGTTGTGATCATGATATGGTGAATATTACATCTGATGACTCGAGTTGGGTTGTTGACAGTGGTGCTACCTGTCATGTGACATCACAAAGGGATTTTTTCTCATCTTATACGTCTGGTGATTTTGGGATTGTTAAGATGGGTAATAAGGGGGAATCTAAGATCATTGGTTTTGGAGATGTTTGTTTGAAGTTTGACACTGGGGTGGAATTGGTTTTACATAATGTGAAACATGTCCCGGATATCAGACTTAATTTGATCTCTGCAGGTTTGCTTGATGATGATGGATACCATAATTTCTTTGGTGATAGTAGTTGGAAACTCACTCGTGGCTCTTTGATCGTGGCAAGAGGCAAAAGAAGCTCAAAGCTTTACATGACACATCCGAAGATCTCTAAAGATTCAGTTCATTCATTGGTGGATACTGACATGTCAGAGTTGTGGCATAAAAGACTTGGCCACATGAGTGAAAAAGGGATGTCTTTACTCTCAAAGAGGAATGCCTTGTCCGGTGTTGGTAATGTTCATTTGAAAAAGTGTTCTCACTGTCTGGAAGGTAAGCAAACAAGAGTTTCCTTTAAGAGTCATCCTCCTACTAGGAGAGACGAGATACTTGATTTGGTGCATTCTGATGTATGTGGTCCGATGAAGACTAGATCACTTGGGGGTTGCTTATATTTTGTCACATTTATTGATGATCATTCAAGGAAAGTATGGGTTTATAACTTGAAGTCTAAAGATCAAGTGTTGGATGTGTTTAAGCAGTTTCATGCCTTAGTTGAAAGACAAACTGGGAAGAAGCTCAAGTGTATTCGGACAGATAATGGAGGTGAGTATATTGGTCCTTTTGATGCCTATTGTAGAGAGAAAGGAATTCGACACCAGAAGACTCCTCCAAAGACACCACAGTTGAACGGTTTAGCAGAACGGATGAACAGAACCTTGATGGAGAGAGTTAGATGTTTGCTCTCACATGCAGAATTGCCTGATTCTTTTTGGGGTGAGGCTTTAAATACAGCAGTACATGTTATTAATCTTACCCCGTGTGTTCCTTTGTCTTTTGATGTTCCTAACAGGGTTTGGAGTGGCAAAGATGTTTCATATGATTATTTGAGAGTCTTGGATGCAAAGCTTTTGTGCACATTCCCAAAGATGAAAGGTCAAAGCTTGATGTGAAGACCAGACCATGTATATTCCTTGGCTATGGACAAGATGAGTTTGGGTATAGGTTATATGATCCGGTTCTGAAGAAACTTGTTAGAAGTCGTGATGTTGTGTTTGTAGAAGATCAAGGTTTGAAAGACATTGAGAAGTCAAACATAGTTCCTCAATGTACTAATGATCTTATTGATTTGGATCCAGTTCCTCCTCGACAATCTGAACCACAAAATGGAGATGACACTCAAAGTGAAGAGCATGACACTGATGATAGCAATAATACAGATCCAGTGAACAATGATACGGATCCAACGAACAATGAGTTTGATGATGGTTTTCATCCAGAGCTACCAGTACCAGGTATGCCATCATTTGTCCCACTTAGGCGGTCTACCAGAGACCGTCATTCTTCCACTCGTTATTCTGCTGATGAGTATGTTTTACTCACTGATGGGGGAGAGCCTGAGTGTTATGAAGAGGCTATGGAAGATGAACACAAAAGAGAGTGGGTTAAAGCCATGCAAGATGAAATGAATTCCTTGTATGAGAACAATACCTTTGAGTTGGTAAAATTGCCTAAGGGTAAGAGAGCTTTGAAAAACAAATGGGTTTATAAGCTCAAGACTGAAGAACATACGTCAAGACCTAGGTACAAGGCAAGATTGGTGGTTAAAGGGTTCAGTCAAAGAAAGGGTATTGATTTTGATGAGATTTTCTCTCCAGTCGTGAAGATGAGTTCTATTAGGGTGATTCTTGGTATAGCTGCCAGCCTTGATCTTGAGGTTGAGCAAATGGATGTCAAGACAGCATTCCTTCATGGTGACTTGGATAAAGAAATCTACATGGAGCAACCTGAAGGGTTTCAGGTTAAGGGTAAAGAAGACTATGTCTGTAAGCTTCAGAAAAGTCTTTATGGGTTGAAGCAGGCACCAAGACAGTGGTACAAGAAGTTTGAGTCAGTTATGGGGAAGCAAGGCTATCAAAGACTACTTCAGATCACTGTGTTTTCTATCAGAAGTTTGGTGTTGATGATTTCATTATCTTATTGCTTTATGTTGATGATATGTTGATTGTTGGTAAGAATGCAGAGAGGATTGTGCAGCTGAAGAAAGATTTGAGCAAGTCATTCGCTATGAAAGACTTGGGGCCAGCAAAACAGATTCTTGGCATTCGGATTACTAGAGATAGAGCTTCAAAGAAACTCCACATGTCACAAGAGCAATACATTGAGAAGGTGCTTTGCAGATTCAACATGGCTAAAGCCAAAGCGGTGAGTTCCCCTCTTACTCCCAATTTTAAGTTAACTGATAAGATTGCCCTTCTTCGAAGGAGGAGATTGAAGAGATGGATAGAGTTCCATATGCCTCAGCAGTGGGTAGTTTGATGTATGCCATGGTGTGTACAAGACCTGACATAGCCTATGCAGTAGGTGTTGTTAGTCGTTTTCTGTCTAATCCAGGTAAGAAGCATTGGGAAGCAGTTAAGTGGATTCTTAGATATCTACGTGGTACCTCCAAACTGGGTATCACATTTGGAGATGGTGAGCCTATGCTTGTGGGTTATACAGATTCTGATATGGCAGGTAACAAAGACAACATGAAATCCACTTCTGGATATTTGATGACTTTTGCAGGGGGAGTTGTGTCATGGCAATCAAGGCTGCAAAAGTGTGTTGCGTTGTCTACTACAGAGGCTGAGTATATGGCAGCAACAGAAGCATGCAAAGAACTATTGTGGTTGAAAAGATTTCTGCAAGAGCTTGGTTTTATGCAACAGCGCTACGTGGTTTTTTGTGATAATCAAAGTGCAATTCACCTTGCTAAGAATTCTATGTATCATAAGCGAACAAAACATATTGATACAAAGTATCATTGGATTAGGGACGCACTTGAAGATAAGTTGTTTGAGCTTGAGAAAGTCCACACCGATGATAATGGTCCGATATGTTGACCAAAGCTCTAGCAAGGGAGAAGTTGAAGATTTGTTGCTCAATCGCTGGGATGGCGAACTCTTCCACATAGACAAAAAGGGGGAGATTTATTGGGTGGTTTTTGTCTAGTGGGGACCACCACCCACTTCCACCGTTCATAAAAAAAAAAAACAAAAAGCAATCTCATCCTCTTCTCTCTGTGAAAAAACAACAACATAATTGAGAGGAAAAATAATTCAGAGAGAGAGTTTTTCGAGCAGAAGAAAAAGGAAGCAAAATTTTCGTCCTCTTCATTTTACAGCAGCTCAGAAATCGGTATTTTCCCGGAGATCGAACCGTTGGAACGTCGTGAAATTTTAGCAGGATCTTCCTAACATCCTGGTGATCACATCTAACGGTGAGTTTGTGTTTATCACGTCCGGAGGTCAGGTTCTACAGCCGTGAAACAGAGCTGCTGGGTTTTGGGTGTTTTCTTCTCTTTTGTCTTGGGTTAGTTTCCATATGCTTGATGTTGTTAATTCCAAGTGTATGATGGTTTGTGTATGCCTCTAGTGTATCTAGGGAAGACTTTGTATTGCTCAAATTTGGTGATAGTGGATTTAAGCGGCTCTAGTAGTCCCGTGGTTTTTACTCTCCCTTGAGAGGTTTTCCACGCTAAAAATTTTGGTGTCTCTGTTTGGTTATTTTGTATATCTACTTGTTTACATCCTCACAGGTTCATACGGGTTCGGGAAAACTTTTAGGTCAAACGAGGTTACGCTTCCGCATTCGTAATTTACCGTTGGTGATCTTGTTGTTGGTGTTGTTTTTCCCTATCAATAGCAACTACATGAATTTGAGCCTGTTGGTACTTTATCTTGAGCTCCTGATGATGCTCCTAGTAGCTCTTCTTAACAAAAAGAAATGACCATGAATGACGAGGTTGATTAGATGTTTGGATAAAGTTCTAATTCAGAGTCTACTAGTGACGAGCTTGGAAATGTTGCCTACATTTCAAAGGACCAAAGGAACCTCCTCCTTTTGGTTCTTATAAACACACTATAGTAGAAGTTACTCTTGATTACATTCTAGAATACTCGCCAAACACCTAGAAAAGAAAGAAGACTATAGAACAAAAGAAGGTGATTGTATAGAGAAAACAAGGATGTGGAAGAGGAAAAAGTAATGGGGTTACATTCAGAAGTCCACAAACTCCCATGACCATAGTGTCACCAAGTTGGGAGATTCCTGTGTCTACAGAGGAAACTATGATTAGCCAAGCTCAGAGTCAAGAGACTCCAGTGATTGTTACTAAAGCTACATCAGTTTCAGCTATATAGTCATTTCCCATAAGAATTCCTACTTACTCTACCCCACCTACAGGTCAAGAAGAAAATCTAGATTTTGATGTTGATACTTACCTCAACACTCCACTAAAACAAAGAAAGGAAGTAGGAACTTATTCTGAATCTCTACATGTTACTTCAGTTACTTTAGAACAAAGAGTCAAGACTGTAGAAAGGGAAAGTTTAGAAAAGTCTAAACTCATATAGATATTGCATTTGGACACTCATGTCAAGGATGCTCAGATTAAGACTCTCGACATCGGACGCAGTTTATATATGACTATTTTAGAGTCTAGAAAATCAAGTCAGAACTTTATCCTTTCAGACTTCTACACAACCAACATATACGGAATTTGTAATAAGAACAAAGGTTGGAGAATCAAGTGGATAACAATTTACTAATAGATAGCCTGTTGTTGATAGTCAGCCTACTGAGTAGACTTTAGAGATTGCTACTGAGGTTCAAACTGCAGAGAAAGCATCTAGAGGTGGTGATATTAAAGAGGAGAAAGAAACAAAAGATGATGATGGTATGGTTTAAATTGACTATGAAATAAGTGATGATGAAGATGAGGACGATGATGATAAAGAAAAGAAAGATGATGATGATGATGATCAAGGAGTCATAGCAAGTTCTTTAGAGAATCAGAACTGATAATGTCTCTAAACCAAGTTCTGATAATCCAGAGGATTATCAACCATTAGATCCAGATGTTCTAGAATAGTAAGAAAAATAAATTTATTCTTTTTTGCAACAGATGGCCACTGAAGATCCAGATGATGATTTAGGTTGTTTGATGATTTAGGTTGTTCGATGATTTAGTGGAACCAATTGATTGCCTAACATATTTGAAAACAGCTTGAATTGTTTGTAGACATATAATTAAAAGAAGGTGAGATACAATCAGCTTCAGGAGTTGAGTAGTCTGATGCTCTAGCTAAAACTTCTAATCTATTTATGAAGTTAGTTGTAAGACAAGGAAGAAAATATACTTCTGTTGCTCGTCCACCTCCTGTTGAGAAACATTTTTTGAGACATTCTAAACCGATCACCAGATATGGGAATTCTAAACCAGTGATGAGTTGGGGATACGATGAGGAGAAGGAGATGTATATTGTAAAAAGAAAAGTAGGAGCTATTAAGTACTACTAGGATGAGCATGATTTTCATACACTGAAAGCCTCTAAATTATATGTTATAGGAAAAATGTCATTTCATAATCCAAGTAATTATGGCAAAGCTAAGTGGATTAAAATATGATTTGTCATCAAAGCAAATCACACTTTAAAGACTTTAAGACCGCCAATTCTAAAGTAATTGAATATGAGTCAAGAATAGATCTAAACACCAATGCTCCTATGAAAATCAGAGCCAAAGTATGTTCGAAGGATTCCCATCCAATTGGCCTGCTAAAATTTAGAAAAGAAGATTTGATAAAGCTTCAGGTTTGTCTAATTAAAGCTGATGAATCAGTACACTTTGTTGCAATATAATTTGGATGGATAACTAATAAGGCACTTGATAAGAAGATGTATGCTTATAGAGGGATGAAAAGTGCACAGAAATTGACTTTTTAAGATTTGATTCACTGAGCCTAAGGGGAGGCTGAAGGGATTAAACCAAGAGGCTTAGGAAATCAAATTGATTTTGAAGATTCAAAATGAAGTCGCGTGAGAACTTGGGTTTCCGTGCGAGAATAACTTTTTGTGCGAGAACATCTTTTGTTATATATAGATGTTTTTATTTGTAATTAGATAACACTTGATCATTTTCCAAATTTGTAAAACTTATTCAAGTGGAATAGAAAGAGTGAAAAGTTTATTTACTTCTTGTTTACATTGATCCTGTGTGATGTTTAACATATTCATGCAACAATCATTCCACGTTTATTGTACGAGAACGATCTTATATTGAAATACTAGAATTTGCATAAATAATATGTGATTCCAAAGCTAGCAGATACTTCCTGTCTGCTAAATTCATACACTACTTGCCCCTAGTTAATAAGAAATATAGATAGTAAGAACTTCTTGGTGTTTGAGGTTCATTAGAATTGTAAATTACAAGAATGAATAGTATTTTGTAGACTTAATACCTATCTCGTTATCAAGCCAACATCATTTGCAATCGAAAGATTGTTCAACTTATAAATGGATGACAAATTTGTATCTATTGGGAGAGAAAATACAACTTCATGTTATGCCCACGATGATGAAGGTAATGATATCTATGAGTCATGGTGGTGATGCATTCCAAGCTTATGCCATTAAAAATTCAAAGAAAGTAGATCGATATAGGGTACAAACGATAACCACAAGCCACGTATAATGACATGCAATCTCAAAAGCAATGACATGTTGATAACATAAGATAAACAAGAGAGAAAGTAAAGAGGTGAAACTGTTTGTATTCATTCATCATTCAAGTAAGACATAAATCACACACATATATATATATACAAGTAACAGTTTTAATGGATGATGACTCATGGTGGGTTATTATTTATTTTCTTTCCTATATATAGGTGAGGGTTAAAATGAAACCTTATTTTAGTTGAAAACCATAAAAACAAAATCTAACAATTGATCAATCTTAATTACTGATAAATATCAGTATGTTATTTTTGTAAATAATAGGTAACTAACATTCTTAAGTAAACCCTATAAGGTTACTTTAGAAATATTAATTTTCATAACCTACCTCTTAATAATTATTCTCTTTCCTCATTCCTAATAATTTCTCTCTCTTTTTTTCGCCCTCCTTTTTTGAATGGCTCATCTCTTTATTATATACGGTGTATTACATATACGTAACCCAAGTTCAACTGGTTTGGTGTCAGTGTGTTAGGTATAAGTAACCCTAGTTAAATTTTATGGACATGTTGTATATGTGATTACGGGTTGTCAGGCCTAATAAAAATAATTTATAATGGTCCAAACTCACCTAATATAGCTAGGGTAAGTCGGGTTGATCCGCAGGGAATATGTAAAAAGTGTGGTTCAATTCGTAAAATTAAAAGCTTTATTGAAAATACTTGTAAATTAACTAAATTGCAAAAGGCATTTGAAGTTGAAAAGTAAAGTTGATTGTAAACAATTATAGGAAAGAGTAATCCCCTTGTTGGATTCTGTATGCCCAAGACACATAGAACATTGATGTGGTTAGTACGTTGTGATCCAAGTCGGGTCATACCCAATAACAAGCTTAGCAAACACCAATTAATATTTAATTGATGATATGATCATGCAATTAAATAATTGCACCAATTTAGAAAATGGGTTTTCTAAATAAATTGTATGTGAGAAAGAACAAATTATAAGGATATTTTGTTCATGGATATTATTTGTTATGTTGTTTAAATTAATTAAGCAACATCAAATAATAAATGTGTGTGTGTATATTATATATAATTAAAAGGTTAATTATGTATAATATTTAAACTCTTGTAACATTTTATAAAAGAAAGGTTTTAGGGGAAAACCCCAAGAGAACCAAGGGGTTCGGCCGCCCCCTTGGCCTTCCCCCTTTCATTTTGTTTTCTTTTCTCTCAAGTGTTTAGAGATATGGATCTCACAAGAACACATACATACACTCCATTTTCAGATCTCTCTCTTAATTTCTCACATGCAAAAGAGTCACAAAACATAAATCTTTCTTTTGGAAGAAGGATCTTATGGCTGGAACAAAGGGTTTAACATCCTTGATGGATGTTCACGGCTGGAACAAAGGATGTCACGGCTGGAACAAGGTTCCAGCAGCCTTCATGATTCGATTTTGAAGGATCTTATGGCTGGAACAAAGGGTTTAACATCCTTGTTGGATGTTCACGGCTGGAACAAAGGAGTTCACGACTGAAACAAGATTTTAGCAGCCTTCATGACTCGTTTATGGTGCTCAAATCCTAACAAGAATGGTGTATGCTTAATGCTTGTGGGTATGAACACTTGAGAACACCTTCTCTTGGTGTTTTGGCTGCTCAAGAACATCATTCTTTTCATCTACAACTCGATTTTCAGCAGCTTTTGGAAGGTAGTATGTATCACTTGTTTGGGTTGTTATATATTGGTCATAACTAGTTCAAACACATATATAAGATCCTTGTATTCTTGGGTTTGTTGTAGACATGCAATGAACAAATTTTTAGATTTCAAATGATATTTGTTTGATGTTAATCCGCTGCGTTTTCAAGTTTAAAATGGTTAAACAACATTGTTTAGGTCCAACAAACCCAACAATGGCATCTAGAGCCGGATATGTGGATGACTAGTTTCATGTGTTCTTGTAAAATTGATTTTATGAGGCTTTAACAACCTTATTAGGGCTGTTTTGTGATGATTTGATGATACCCCAACCTTTCAAGGTTGTAATCATGCATGCTTATGATTGGATCTTGAAAGGAAAGATATCAATTTGATTGATTGGTTTTGTTTGGACAAAAGACCCTAAATTCTTAGTTTGTGTTGGCTGAAAATTTAGGGTCAAATGGGGTTCATTTAGTTCTTGAAATGATGTATATGGATACATGTTTTAGTGCATAACATAGCCTTGACCATGTATGTTTTGGATTTGGTTGATTGTGGAATTGTCATGTTGGTTGTATTCTTTCTATTTGGGTTGTAATAATTCCTTTTGATGTTTCTATTTGGGTTGTAATTTGTTTATTCATTTGGCAATGTAATAAATAGATTAGGAGTATTTTTTTTCTTTTACTAGAAAATATGTATTAGGATATATATACTTTGTAAAAGAAGATGCTCGGGAAGGAAGCACAAAAGGAAGACACAAAGGATGGACTTGAAGCATTTGGATGCAAGTTCAAGTGGGAGTCTTTGGAGACTTCATCATTTGTGATTGTGTTCAACCCTTAGGAAAGACCTTATGACAACACTTGTGATGGCAAACAAGTGTAGTCAACTTAGTGGCTATAGTTATGCACATATGTTTGTATAATTGTGCTTGTTTAGTTGTTTGTTGTATGATTGTTATTTGACATTTGGATGTGCATAACAAACTAATTAACAAACTTAACAAGCTGAAATTTATGGTTCCTAATCATTAAGTGATTAATAAAAGGTTATTAAAAGGATTATGATTTAATAAAAGAGGTTTTATTAAAAGTGAACCATAGGATACCTTGCTTTTGAAAGCATGCAAATACAAGGTAAATAGAGTTTTCAAACTAGAATCAATGAAAACTAAAAATCCCTTTTCAAACTAGTTTAACACCGTCCTTTTGCACAACACTTAAGTCATTTGGAAACTCTTAATGGGATAAAGGTCACCTAACCATTTTGAGGGAACTTATGACTTAAGGTGGGAATACCATATTGGTGGGATAAAGGTCACCTAACCACTTGTGTTAGTAAGCTCACATGTGTGTGCAAGTAGGGTAACTTGATTTGCAAACCATGTTGAATGGATCATCTAAAATATGGTTTCCAAATGGTGTTGATGGGATTAACATGCCGACTTTGCATATGATGTTTAAAGTCGATCCCATACCGCTAGAAGTTGCAAAAGGTTGCAATTGTCAAATGTTGACTACCTTGTTAATTTGAATAATGGGATAAAGGTCACCTAACCATTATTTGAATGTAACGTTGGATTCTAGATTTTAATTATTAATTGTCTATGAGACATAAAGGGTATTAATAATTAAAATGAAATTTTTCAAAAAAAAACTAAAAAGAACTTTGAAAAATTTGTAGAATGACCGCAAACAATAATGCTACCACCCCGACCGTCCATACCCTATCACTGAGAACTATTTTAGATAGGGATCGTCTCTACCATAATAACCTTATGGACTGGTCTCGAAACTTGAGAATTGTTCTCAAGTAAGAGCAAAGGCAAATGTCCTTGACGATCCTATTCCTAACCAACCCGACCCCGACGATGTTAAGGCCGCCTCGAGAGGCTTAGCTGTCCTGTCTCAAAGGAGTTGACCAAGGATTTGATCCTTATTGGCCTAACTAAAAGTTTGAGACATTCATAATGAATTACAATATGAAAGGATAGGACAAGAGCATTGGTGAGTTTCACGCAATGCTCGCAACAGCTAAGGCAGGGATGGGTAGAAAGGTTCTACCTATTCTCTAGATCAATAAGGAAAGGCCATTCCCGATCCCAAGGCAAATTTTGCCAAGGATAAGGGCACATCAAAGGCAATGGGTAAGGGTAGATCAAAGCGGAACCTCCAAAACCTAAGCTTATGAAGCTTAAGGTAACCGAAAACGATCCATGTTTTGAGTATGGTGAGATAGGTCATTTGAAAGGGATTCATCCAACCTGTCTCAATGAGTTGAGAAGTAAAAGGGATGCTGGGCAAACCTTAAGTATAACTTTCATAATCCATATTAACTTAGGTGTTATTTCCTAAAAGCACATGGGTAATTGGATACCTCATATGGAACTCACTATTGCAATTTGTTACAAGGGTTCAAAAGAAATAAGCACTTTAAGAAAGGAGACTATGTTTTGAAACTTTCAAAAGGTTTGGAAGTTGTTCGTCAAAACATGTTATATGCTCCTAGTTTGACTAGGAACATGATTTAAGTTTCCCTTTTAAAACGATATGGTTATGATTCAAAGTTAGTATATGATGGTATTTATATTTATATGGATGATGCATATTATTTTAAGGCCATGCCTTCTAATGATGTTGATGAATTGGTTCATAATGATTCGTCCTATAATAACACATTATACCTATCATGCACCAAGAGACTTAAAATGGTTTAAGTGACTCTTATTCTTGTCATTGTCATCTTGGTTACATAAACAAGAATCGGATTTAAACACTTTAAAAGAATGGTCTTTTGAAAACAAATGAAAATTGTTCATTTGATAAGTGTGAATCTTGTTTACAAGGTAAGATAACCAACACGCTTTTTAGTGGTACTAATGAGAGGGAAAAAGACTTATTAGGAGTCATACATTTGGATGTATGTGGTCCTTTTAAGACAATGACAAGGTATGGTGAAACTTACTTCATTACCTTTACCGACGATTATAGTCGCTATGGTTATGTGTACTTGATGGCACACCTGTATCATTTGGGGTTTCGCACTACTCTCCGCGGCTCATATTTTGAATATGGCCCAAACCAAGAAAGTGGATTCGACGCCTTTTGAAATATGGAATGGAATAGTTCCATCGCTATCATATTTAAAATTATGGGTCATGAAGCTTATGTCAAGCTTCACACCCAAACCAACTGCAAGTCGATTCACTAAGTGTATATTTGTTGGATATATAAAAGGACTGTATAGGATACTACTTCTTTGATCCAACAGAGCAAAAGGCATTCATTGCTCAAAAGGCAGAGTTCTTGGAAGCCAAGTTCCTTATGGAAGGAATGACGCATAGAACAGTGGAATTTGATGAGGATCAAGATCCACAAGCCGATACACGTTTGGTTGACACTAGCAATCAATAAGAGGTTGTTGATCATGATCAAGAGGTTAATCAATACACACAAAACGTTCGCTGATCTGGTAAAGTTAGCATTTCACATGAAAGATGTGGATTTTTCATAGATGGATGCTACGTTGTTGACTCCGAAGAGCCAACTACATACCATGATGCAATGTCCAATTCGGATTGTGACATATGGCTAGGAGCCATGAACGTAGAGATGCAATCCATGTATGACAACCAATTTTGGGAATTGGTTGACTCTTCACTTAACTCCAAACCGGTTGGATGCAAGTGGGTTTTCAAGAAGAAAACTGACATGCATGGAAACTTGGATACTTACAAGGCAAGACTTGTAGCAAAAGGTTTCACTCTAAGTCAAAGGGTTGATTATGATGAAACCTTCTCGCCAATGGCAATGCTAAAGTCATCCTGATAAAGTATGCAAGTTAAAGATATCAGTCTATGGATTGAGACAAGCATCGAGAAATTGGAATCAACGTTCTGATGAAAAGATCAAGAAATTGGGTTTCATCAAGAACGCTAACGAGGATTGTGTGTATCAAGGGGCTAGTGGGAGTGTAATTACGTTCTTAGTATTGTATGTTGATGACATACTACACTTGGAAATTGTCTTTCCAAAAGGGATCTCCGTGAAGCCGTCTCTATTTTAGAAATAAAGATCTATAGGGATAGATCGAGGCGGTTGATAGGGTTAAACCAAAGTGCATACATTAATAAAATCTTGAAAAGGTTCAAGATGGTAAACTTTAAGAAAGGTATAGTACCTATTCAAAGAGGGACAATATTGAGTGCATCTCAATGTCCAAGCTTAAAGGATGAGCAACATCGTATGAAGGACATCCCATATGCGTCTGCTATAGGATCCATCATATATGCGATGATATGCACTAGACTGGACATGTCATGCACATTAAGCATGACAAGTAGATATCAGCAGAATCCAAGTAAACAGCCATTGGATGGCTGTTGAAAGTATATTGGAATACCTTAGGAGGACTAAGGATATGTTTCTAATATACGGATTTGATGAAAAGGAACTAGTTGTAAAGGGTTACACGGATGCTAGTTTCCAAACTGATCGAGATGATCCTCGATCACAATCGGGTATGTCTCCATTATGAATAGTGTAGCATTGTCCACTACAGAATACGAATACATAGCCGCCTCATTAGCAGCTTGGGAAGCTGCATGGATAAAAAGGTTTATCACCAATCTAAGGATGGTCTCTACCATTCAAGACTCCTTAGAAATCTTTGTGATGACGAGGGTGCGATTGTTCAAATCAAGGAACCCCGTGCACGTCAAAAGATTAGGCATAATGAGCGGAGATTCAACTACATAAGGGATGAAGTTGAAAAGGGAAAGATATGTATTCGCAAAGTTCACTTTGATCAAAACATTGCGGATCCACTCACGAAGCTCCTTGAAAGGGCAAAGCATGAAAGTCATACTTATGCCTTAGGACTTCGATATTCTAGTGATTGGAATTGATCTGTTTAGTATTAATATTAATAATATGGAACAATTGTAATACTTGACTCATCTATATATTCATGATACCTTGAGTCATGTTCTTTTAGCATGTTTACATCCATGAATAATTTTATTATTCTAAATGTCCGTAGTCGGTCATATTTGTGGGAACAAATATGAATGTAAGACTATTATGAACTTGGATTGGTGGATATTCATAAGGCATGAATATAGAGCAATTGGTTGCTACCAAGGTTCATAGATATTCGTGGGATACGAATATTGGACTGACCCGCATCTCAAATCTTACTACATGGAATCTTATTGATTGATCATAAGTAAATTTGAGTAAAGGCGAATATCATTTGGTATCCTCCGACCTGAGATACATATTGGGTTTTGATATTCACCAAGTGTTATACCTTGAGCTAGTTCTTCACTGATATGAGATAATTGTCAGTACATAAGGCTATGTTCAGATATGACATAAGGTGATTGTGAGAAACGTATGTAGTCAAGATGGGATTTGTTCCTCTTATTCGTTGAGAGTATGATGTCTAAGGCCTGATTAAGTTAAATCAACAAGGAATGATCATTCTGTGTCCTTGGATTTAACAGAACATCTGTAACAAAAGGATAAATGATTGATTCACCTAAATCATTTCAAGTTGGATACTTGAAGGGGATGATGTTATTGAATGGCTTCTAAGTCATGCGTATTAAGGGTAGTAAACCGTTGTTAGGCGGTATTTACTGCTTGCATCAATCTTCTATGTATCTTGTGCAAGTGGGAGATTGTTGGATTCTGTATGCCCAAGACACATAGAACATTGATGTGGTTAGTACGTTGTGATCCAAGTCGGGTCATACCCAATAACAAGCTTAGCAAACACCAATTAATATTTAATTGATGATATGATCATGCAATTAAATAATTGCACCAATTTAGAAAATGGGTTTTCTAAATAAATTGTATGTGAGAAAGAACAAATTATAAAGATATTTTGTTCATGGATATTATTTGTTATGTTGTTTAAATTAATTAAGCAACATCAAATAATAAATGTGTGTGTGTATATTATATATAATTAAAAGGTTAATTATGTATAATATTAAACTCTTGTAACATTTTATAAAAGAAAGGTTTTAGGGGAAAACCCCAAGAGAACCAAGGGGTTCGGCCGCCCCCTTGGCCTTCCCCCTTTCATTTTGTTTTCTTTTCTCTCAAGTGTTTAGAGATATGGATCTCACAAGAACACATACATACACTCCATTTTCAAATCTCTCTCTCAATTTCTCACATGCAAAAGAGTCACAAAACATAAATCTTTCTTTTGGAAGAAGGATCTTATGGCTGGAACAAAGGGTTTAACATCCTTGATGGATGTTCACGGCTGGAACAAAGGATGTCACGGCTGGAACAAGGTTCCAGCAGCCTTCATGATTCGATTTTGAAGGATCTTATGGCTGGAACAAAGGGTTTAACATCCTTGTTGGATGTTCACGGCTGGAACAAAGGAGTTCACGGCTGAAACAAGATTCCAGCAGCCTTCATGACTCGTTTATGGTGCTCAAATCCTAACAAGAATGGTGTATGCTTAATGCTTGTGGGTATGAACACTTGAGAACACCTTCTCTTGGTGTTTTGGCTGCTCAAGAACATCATTCTTTTCATCTACAACTCGATTTTCAGCAGCTTTTGGAAGGTAGTATGTATCACTTGTTTGGGTTGTTATATATTGGTCATAACTAGTTCAAACACATATATAAGATCCTTGTATTCTTGGGTTTGTTGTAGACATGCAATGAACAAATTTTTCAGATTTAAAATGATATTTGTTTGATGTTAATCCGCTGCGTTTTCAAGTTTAAAATGGTTAAACAACATTGTTTAGGTCCAACAAACCCAACACCCCTCCGGGTTAAGGTTTACAACTTAAACTTGCTTTGATAGTTAAAAGTGGTCACATAGACATAACCGGGTTGATTTGGTTAAAGACAATAGATTGAATGAGACTATTGTTAATGAACTACTCGAATCATATCCTACGTTTGTACTACCCAACCCCATCCAAAATTGATGTTTCCAGATGAAAAGAAATCTAAAACAATCAAAATGGAACAATTGAATTTAAAGCAACACACATATTTTAGAATCTTTAAACAATAAATAATGTTACTCGGCTTAAACTACCGTGTTCAAACATTAACTCAACAAAAACCATCAAGAACATGACATAGTATAAACCCTAACACTGTAGAAGATTACAAATGGTTTAGCCGGACATGAAAATGAAAAACAAATCAAAATCAAAGGTAAACATTGTATCTAACATTAACCGAATGATAAAAACAAGATATTGAGCCTTGAAATCACCTCCAAGAGCCTCTGGAATCGTTCAGAACCGTTTACGAACCTTGGGGCGGCTTAGGGTGAAAGTGATCACCTAAACCTAAAAAATCCGTCTTTTATTCATGTTTTTTCTCCTGTGGTCGCCGTAGGGCACCTTTTCACTGTAGGCTATGTTTGCCTCGTTCTGCCTTCTTTTACTTATTGTTCTCTTCCACTGCTGTAGGGCTTACCGTAGGGCATCCCCCTCTCGCGACTAGACACTTTTTTTTTCTCTTCTTTCTTTTAATCTTCTTTTTTTCATAAATGGTTCATTCGGACTCTGTTTTCTTCCCCATTTTCGGCCACGTTTTCGTGTTTAAGTCCTCTTTCACCTCATCTATCACGTTCTCCATCTCTCATCCATGTGCATTCTCTAAACCATGTCAACCCATCGTTTTTAACCTACGAAATACCAAATCACCGTAGTTAACTTATTCCATACAATCCTTTATACTTAAATACATTAAATACATTAAAGTTAACCATTTAACCATGATAAACATCATTCCAAACCCTTACATCACATCCCCACACTTGTTTCTCGATTACCCTCAAGTGAGGTTGCTTTTAAAACTCAACAATTTGGGTCAAAACTTTTTCAAATAAACACACAAATACTAACCATCACCCCAGGTTCAAAGTCATGCCCGATTCCCAAACTTGATAATCATGACCCTAATTATAACAACACGACCTCTAACCAGTTGGATTGCCTAACTAAAACTCCTAAACTCTAGGTTGCTCCCTTTCATATATCACACCCCTCACAATTGTTCTCTCTACTCGGTGTATTTCTAGACTCGGAAAAAGATATGCCGGATATTTCTGAACACTCACGCAATGATACAAATTAATGAGCATAGGCTTGTAACATAATCAATTCTCCACCCACTAACACGATAATTCATATCAATCATGAGGGCTTTCATAGGGTTGTAGTGTTAGGCGTAGGTTCGGGTAGGGAATATTTAGGAGATAATGACTAAAGTGATGAAAAATTTGAGCTAGCTACTTATTCAATGCGAAAACAAACTATAATAATTCTCAACACAATTTACTTGCTAACACAATCTTTTTCTTGTCTCATAACTCGACCATTAAACCTAACTTACTTCGACAATTTTTTTTTGCTTTTTCTCATTTTTTCCTTTTTCTTTGCTAATGCACAACGAATTTCAAGTTAGACTTAGTTGTCTTCCAACTACAACTCAAATTTTGAAACAAATCAACTTAACTACTATTCAAACAAAATTTACCAATTTAAGTTCCATCATAAGGGTAAACAAACAAAAAAGCTAACAAAGGCTTAACAGTCATCATATTGGGTTTAAAACAAAAGAAATTAGGAAACAAGCACAAAATTTGGTGACTAATGGATAGCTGTCGGGTAGGTGGATCCTATAGGGTTATTCTATGGTTACTCCTATTGCCTCAATAATTTCAATGTGAATCACGGTCTCAAGTCTCGACATGCACGCGCTCCACAAGTTCTACTACTAAAAAGCATCATTGCAAACTCAATTAAGCATTTAATATATATAACCAAGAAAGGCTTCACACAAATGGAAACAGTGGATTCGGGTTACCGACATGAAATGTGCAAGTTTACTACACCTAAGGTTTGCTTATCCTAGTTAGGCATTCCTTTTCTAACTTTCACAAATGTCCAAGGTTTTAAACATTAAAAGAATTAACCATGACCAAGAACCTCTTCCAATAGTTAGCATTTTAGAGAGATTTTATTTTATTTTAATTTTAGTCTAAATTTCCATTTCTCCAAAATGTGTATGCCTGGGCTCCCCCATCCCTACACTTGGGGTACATTGTCCCCACTCTATGGTTGTTTCAAATTCAATATGACTTCTTGTGACATTTACTACCCCCAAACACTCCCCGAAGTGCAAAACAAAAATAGCAAATAAAGTCAAAAAAAGTTAACATGGACTTGATGGTAGATGATCTGTAGTGCTTTAATATTCTTATATGGAGACTATGGTAAACCTGCCAAGCACCTCATCATATATGCTTCTAAAATTCCATGTACTTCCCCACACTTTCATGTTCGCATCGGCTAACTAAAACTAAAAAGACAAAACAAAAACTAAAAATAATAAAACTCACTTTCATAGGAATCACGGTTACATTTAGCATATGCAACAAGCCTTTTAAAGCTCTCAGTAGGCCCAAGTGAACAAGTGAAGTCTCGTAAGGGTTTCTAGTGAACACACCCACAAAGTTCAAAACAACTAAAAACATAAAAAACTAAAAATTACCAATATCTCAGGTTGCCTCCCAAGTAGCACTAAGTTTTAGGTCTTCAGCCAGACCGTACCTGTTACCACTCATGATGGTTGAAAGTGGTGCTTGCGTTCTGAGAGTTCTGTAACTGTTTGCTTTTGTTGATCTAGTGGGTTCCTAACGTCATCCAAACATGGACCGAACATCATTGTCTTAACTCGAGCATTTTTAGGTTTAAGTGGATCACCAACTTTTTTCTTCCATTTTGGCTTCTCATGCTTTATTTCCAACTTCATCACTAGCTCTTTATTTTCTTTTAAATCCACAAACTCTTTCAAGTCCAGCTGTTTATCCCTATCACACTTGAAACCATTATCAAAAGTTATGTGCTCGCTTATATGTGAGATGTAGGGAGGAACACATACGTTAGTCACATTTGAATCAAAAAGGTTATCATTAACAAAATAAGTGATCGAATAACTTACGGGTTTCACATGTCATATCAATTGTTCCATACCGATAGTTGATTTAAGCATTGGCAGTTGCCAAAAATGGTCGATCTAAAATAACCTTTGGTTGCTCGTTTGTTCTCACTGGGGCATAGTCAAGCACCATAAAGTCCACCGGGTAGTAGAAATATCCTAACTTGATTATCACATCTTTCACCATCCCCCGAGGACATTTATAAGTCAAGTCACCTAACGCCATAGTGGTGTTGACCTTATAGAGAGGGCCGAACTCATATTGATCATATAACGCATCAGGCAAGACACTAACACATGCCTTATAATCCAAGAGAGCCCTTTTTATCTTGAATTTTTTGACTTTGATTGGAATGACGGGTGCTCCCGAGTCACTCTCTTCTACTGCATGGACCTTATTTTCCTGACCCGCAACTTGTTTTGAAAAAGAAGTATAGTCATCATTGCAAATTTTAACATTGGGAAGGATACTAACTGAATTAATATGGAAATTTATCATGTTCTTTACGGTTGTCCCTTGATGTTATGGATTCATGATTGTATCACTTTGTAGCTTACCCGAATCTTTCCTAAGAGCTGCCACTTCTTCTGCTAGTTGACCAACTTGCTTGCTCAAAGTCTCGTAACTCTTGTCTTGAACCTCATTAGATTTCTTCATCTCCTTTAAAAAATCAAGGAGCTCTCTGTTTGTTGGTTCTGAGTTTGTACTTGATGTGCCTTGGTCTTGATTGCTTTAATAGTTCCTTTGACCACCCCCGTTTGTAACTCCCTTTATTGTATTGCCCATTCTGACCATTTGATCTATTCGGATATTATGGATGAGAGTTACCTTAAAAATTTAGGTTCAACTGATTATCTGGGTTATCATACCGGAAGTTCGGATGATTCCTCAAACCCGTGTGATAAGCGTTAGAATTCATATTATCATAAGGTCGCCTATCACCATGTACATAATTGACCTCCTATGTCCTCACATCTAAATATGGACAATCACTAGCAACGTGTCCTATTTCTCCACATGCTTGACATACATTGAATGAACTAGTAGCTTTAACATCTACCTTACTACCGATTGACCCAAATTTGAGAACTTTCGCTCTAATGCATCAACTCTTGCGATGGTTGTGTAATCTGTGGTAATTATATTCCTGGGCTTCCTATGGGATTAAGCTTGCCTCTTTGAATTTATGCTCAACTTTTCTAATAACAACGAATCTTCCTCTTCGGTGTTTGTCATGAACGTGCCTGCACTAGTGGAGTTAATATCCTTAACATCTTTTGCTGACAAGCCATCATAAATGGATGGAATCAACTCCCATTGAGGATTATCATGATGGGGGCACGTTCATAACAATTCCTTAAATCTTGTCCAAGCCTCATGAAAGGGTTCATCTTGATTTTGTTGAAAAGTTCGAATGGTAGTTCTAGCTTCACTTGTTTTGTGCGGTGTGTAATATTCCTCGAGAAATGCTTGTTGCAGCTGCTCCAAATAAAAATGCTAGCCGGTGGTAGAGAATGAAACCATTTCTTGGATTTTCCTTTCAGTGTGAATTGGAAGAGTACTAACATAACCTCTTCAGGTGTGAACCCTTGTGCCCAATAATCTTACAAATGGCACTGAAGTCATTCAAGTGAAGGTAAGGTTCCTCTTTTGGCAATCCATGAAACTCTGGGAGAATTGCCAAGCTATTAGACCTAATTTCAAATGATCTTCCCCGTACCTATGGTTGCACAATAGGAGAAGAGGCACCTATGATTGTGGGTTTAAAATGGCTATCCACTTCTTGAACTATCGCTTGATAAGGTTGAAAACCAGGGTTTTGCTTAACTTTAAATGGTGCTTGTCTTCGCAAATAACCTTGACGTTGGTTTGGATTACGATTCTGATGCTGATTGAACCGTTGTCTCTGATGGTCGATGTGCTTGTTTCTCAGTTGACCTTGCTGCTCATCTTCAAACTCTTCATTATATTATTCTTTATTATATTCTTCTTCATCAAACCATCCTCCTCTTCATTCCACGTGTGGATGCTAACATGCTCATATGGGTCTTCTTCCTCCTCGAACCAGTTTGGAGCTTGTGGCCTAGGGTTTTGCCTTTGTCTTGAGAATATGGGTTTTTCCTTTGAGGTGGCTGGTTTTGAGCTTTTGTAAGTGGTTTGTTCCATGGTTGTGGTTGAACATTCGGGTGGGCTAATGGGTCATCCGGCAATGGTTGTTTCTATGGTGGAAAGGTGGTTGTTATTTGGTGGTTGATTCGGATTTTTCATTGGCTCTCCTTGGTTGGAATTTGATTTCAATTTAAATCATGAGTTAACTCGGTTGTGCCAAGCGGGCTTTTTAATTTCTGGATCGAAAATAGGTGGAGATATGTTCCTTGCGTATAGGGTATGCATGCATGCATCTCTCGCCTACACACACAAGCACACCTAGTGTAACAAAGAATAGAAAGTAGCTACAATAAGAAAACAAATAAAAATTTGAACTTGACACTTCGCACTAATTCCCCGGCAACGGTGTCATTTGTTTGCGGGTTTTCAGGCCTAATAAAAAATAATTTATAATGGTCCAAACTCACCTATGATAGCTAGGGTAAGTCGGGTCGATCCGCAGGTAATATGTGGAAAGTGTGGTTCAATTCATAAAGTTGAAAGCTTTATTGAAAATAATTATAAATTAACTAAATTGCAAAAAGTACTTGAATTTGAAAAGTAAAGTTGATTCTAAACAATTATGGGAAAGAGTAATCCCTTTCGGGTTAAGATTTACAACTTAGACTTGCTTTGATAGTTAAAAGTGGTCACATAGACATAACCTGGTTGATTTGGTTAAAGACAATAGATTGAATGAGACTGTTGTTAATGAACTACTCGAATCATATCTACATTTGTACTACTCAACCCCATCCAAAATTGATGTTTCCAGACGAAAAGAAATCTAAAACAATCAAAACGGAACAATTGAATTGAAAGCAACACACGTATTTTAGAATCTTTAAACAATAAATAATGTTACTCAGCTTAAACTACCGTGTTCAAACATTAACTCAACAAAAAACATCAAGAACAAGTCATAGTATAAACCCTAACACCAGAGAAGTTCACGGATGTTTTAGCTGGACATGAAAATGAAAAAGCAAATCAAAATCGAAAGTAAACATTGTATCTAATGTTAAAGATTCAAACCGAATGATAAAAACAAGATCTTGAGCCTTGAAATCGACTCCGGGAGCCTCTGGAATCGTTCCGGAATCTTGGGGGCGACTAAGGGTGAAAGTAATTACCTAAACCTAAAAATTCCGTCTTTTATTCATGTTTTTTTGCCTGTGGTCGTCGTAGGGCACCTTTTCACCATAAGCTACATTTGCCTCTTTCTGCATTCTTTTACTCATTGTTCTCTTCCATCGCCGTAGGGCTCACCATAGGGCAACCCCTCTCACGACCAGAAACTTTTTTTTCTCTTCTTTCTTTTAATCTTCTTTTTTTCATAAATGTTTCATTCGGACTCCGTTTTCTTCCCCGTTTTCAGCGACGTTCCCGTGTTTAAGTCCTCTATTACCTCATCTATCAATTTCTCCATTTCTCATCCATGTAAACTTATCATTCTTAACCTACAAAATACCAAATCATTGTAGTTAACTTATTCCATACAATACTTTATACTTAAAGACATTAAATACATTAAAGTTAACCACTTAACCTTAGTAAACATCATTCCAAACCCCTTACATCAATATGTAACTTTCCAAGTTACATGTACGTGATAATTAAACTAATGATAAGTTATACATAGGCAGATATGGTATGCTTGTAGATCAAACCTTCTAGGTTTCTTAATGTTTTTTTTGTAAAAGCTACAATTAGTTAATTACTTTTTTCTGTTCGTCAAAGATATATTTAAGGATGACAAAAAATATCAAGCCCAATAGGTATACTCGAAACCCAAGACATATAGGACGAGTTTACCTGAAGCACAATAAGTATTGGGCCGGGTATGATATTACTTTCAAATTTTTTGAGGGTATGGGATGGGTATGGTATTAGATAATACTTTATCTGATTACCCAAACTATATACCTATTTACCAGAACATATACCAAAGTTCTTTATTTTTGCATATGAAAGCAAATGAACTTTAATTTTTTGGATATTAAATATGTAGTTCGGATATGAAGCTTTATCATATGAAAATACTTGTTGCTAACTAGTTATGACTATTTGAATGTGAAATTTCAAAACACTCATATGTTGTAATTGTTTTGAAATCTCGATGAAAAAGTTTAAGTAGCTTGTTGTAGCTATTTTTTATGTTATATATACCAAATAAAGATGTTATTGTAGTTTTTATTACACGAAATTTTCTAGAGATGATTATATTTAATATTTAAAATATGATACTTAAATATATAAAATAAAATTTGTATAAATGAACCTGACATAGATTGGTTGATACCCGGGACAGGTAATGGGCCGGGTATGGGACAAGACTTTAAAACCGGGCATGTGATTAGGATTACCAATATCTGGCCTAAACTCGTGCCATTGCCATCCCTAGATATATATTAGCTTTAGAACTTTTAATCTTTATGAACAGGTAAGAAATAAAAATTAGTTACTTAGTGCCTTAATTGTTACACTATAATCAACAAGATTTGTGATTGTTTATTTCTTAATGGACGTATGTTATTGACAAGAAATCAGGAGAATAGAAGAAATCAACCAAAATTTCATTTTCTTAAGTGAGAATTGAGTTGATTATGGTTTGAATTTGTGCATCGTTGATGACGTTGGGGAAGTTTACCGGCGATGTTAAATGGAGGTGGCTGGATGGATGCGAAAAAAGTAGTTGTGTTAGGACCGTGTACGGACGGAGTACTAACTGATTCTACGTAAAACCAGATTAAATAGTGCGAATCCTATTTGATTGGCAATCCAATCAGGGAGAACGTTAATCCGATCAAAACTAACGATGAGAAAACGTTAAGAATTGATTAGAATCGATCAGAATCTTTCTATGAAGTTGGAAGGGACTTTCTGGACGAACAGGAACGGCTAGGGTTGATAATACTCGAAGTGTTGTATTTTTACATGAATTAAGTGGTATTTATAGGTTATAGCTTTCATTCGTACGACTAAGCCATGCGTATGGCTCAGTCGTGCGACTGAGTAGTACGATTGATTCATTCGTACGACTGAGTCAGTCTTATGACTTAATCGTGCGATTGACTCAATCACCTGGTTCAGTCGTGCGATTGGCCCATTCGCATGGTCCAGTCGTGCGACTGAATCATGATATTTAGTTAAACATATT
Organism: Flaveria linearis; assembly: GCA_024085815.1. NCBI lineage: Eukaryota > Viridiplantae > Streptophyta > Magnoliopsida > Asterales > Asteraceae > Flaveria > Flaveria linearis. Next base: position 41,263,633 of record CM044015.1, read on the forward strand.
CCTGAACATTTAATGATACTGAACTATGTCTAAAAACTGTAAACCCATATAACATGTTCATATAAGCGTGTAACAATAAATCATATTAATAGATATAACATTCAATAAACAATGAATATTCACAGAAGAGTTTTTCATTACATATATTCAAACAGTACATAAGTGTTACAAAATGAAAGTCTATTACATTTGAGCTCACTAGAACTAGAACTAGGGACATGTGTACCAACAAAGTCCCCCTTGGACCTAGTTCTATCTAATCTTTGACTTCCCTTTAAACTCTTCAAATCTCTTAGCTCGTTCCTCTTTAGAAACACCAGCATGGATATTAAGTGTGAAGCATAAACGTATGACATGTTGGAACTGTAGTGCTTGCACTATATCCTGTGTATCAAAAAATAATGGCCACTTGTATAAGATGTAGACATCTGAAGCAGACAAGTTGGTTAGCCACATAGGGTCAAATACCCTTATCGTCTCTACCTTTCCTTCTCTATCCAAAACAATGACTACCTCACCAGTGCGCCAGTCATAATACCACCATTTAAACTGGGGTGCAAAATCTTGTGGCATCTCCCTCAATGGAATACGAGACATAGTGCGCGGAGGGTGCCATTTTAGGACAATCTTTGGTCTTCCAGTGATAGGGTTCACCTCAGATCTTCTGATGTACCTCGTAGCCTGCTGAGGTTTAAAGTTCACCCATCTGGTAAGATAATCACGTTTCAGCGCAGTCTCAAACCAGCGTGACATTTTCGTCATGTCATCATGCAGCAGCTTCAGTCTTGCCGCTGGTTGAGCTCAAAACCAGGAGAGTCTTTAGATCATGTGGGAATCTAAAGTACTCGATTCCCCTCTCCCTATTGACTGCGTAAACGTTGAGATCCTCAAATGAGCCCACGATATAATCTTCCTTGACACCTTCTGATGCTTCTTGACTTTGTAGATCTTGGTGTAGGTACTTTGCGTAGCTATAGCATACTGGGCTCTGATCTCTGAGAAGCAAGCCGCCCATTCAGCCTTTCTGATATCTACATCGGCGTCCGAGGCTGGGGCTTGGCTTGTAGATGCTTCAGCTTCCTTTTCCTTCTGGCTTAGCTTCTCCAAAGTATCGCTGCCGAGAGTATTACCTAGATCAGGAAACACATTTCCCTCTCGGTCAGTATACTCAGGATAATGCTGAGCCGTGACGTCTTCTATCTCAATCTCGTCTATATCATTTAGCTCCTCGTCACTATCTACATCGAAGGTAGGAGCATCCTTCACTATCTCGTCAGGGTTCAGCTGGAACATTTTAGCAAGTTGCTCATTAGTGAGGTCGTGAATTATTTCTCCTTCTTCAGGAGTATAACTCACGGACCTCCTGACGATCCCTTGCAGATCAAGTATCATAGTCAGTTGAGACTTGATCTGCTGTAAGGGAGCAACATCGTACTCATCTTGCTGAAATGTTGGATCTGCTTGATTTAAACATGCAACATAGCAATAGTTAGTATGTAATCAAGATAATCAAACACTGAATCATAAATATATACATTATTTTCATAACATTAAATGATGATGTCAAGTACAAAAGTTGAACAAAGTAAAACATCTAATCTTTACTTTTGCCTTGAATCCGCTTTGCGTCTTCAGCTGAGGGTGAGGTAGGCGGGGCAGACGATGATGCTCCCTGGTCTTGTTTCCTCTTTGTCCTTTGCTCTTGACAAGGAGCAGAGGCAGATGCAGCTACATCCCCTTCATCATCATCATCATCATCATCATCATCATCCTTACTTCTTGCCTCGCCGTCATCCTCCTCATCATCATCCTCACTCTCATCCTCTTTATCATCATCCTCATCATCATCACCATCGTCATCTCCTTCCCATATCTTCAAAGGCTCATCTTGCGATCCTTTCAGCTTGAGCAAGATCTTCTTGTTAGCCGCCTCCAACTCCTCCAATCTCTTCACCGATTCCTCTTTGTGCTCATGGAGTTGGGTGATCTGCTCAGCCTGCTGAGCAGTCTGTTGAGCTTGAGAAACATTTAGCTCCTTAAGCTGATGTAGCTTAGCCGATTTCTCCTCATTGGCTGCTAACAGCTTCAGCACCATCCTGTTGAGTGCTGCAAGCTGTTCCTACACTCCAATAGGAGGGAGCGATGATCCTGTGGGGAATGTGGATGGGCCACCTTGGTGGCTAGTGGTGGTGGTGGTGAAGATTAGGGCTGGTATAGTGGTGGTAGGTGGTGTAGTGGTGGTAGTGGTGGTGGGTGGGGTAGTGGTGGAAGTGGTGGTGGGTGGTGTAGTGGTGGAAGTGGTGGTGGAGGTAGTGATCAGTGTAATCCTCCGTCTCTTGGGCTTCAGCCCATGTGGCTGAGCCATCCTCTTCCTCCGAGTCCCCCTGGACTCGGAGGCTTCCCCTTGCCTACTGGGCTGGTCTGGGATGTAAGATGGATCTGTGGTAGTATCCCTAGACCCGCCCGGACGTCCACCAACCGTCCTTAGCCCTCTCTCGGTGGCAACCACCCTGCTGCCTACCGTCCTGGTCAGTGGTTCCTCATCAGACTCTTCCTCCTCATCAGGTTGGAAGTACTGATGGAAACCCACTGTCTGTAGATCATTGTGTGGAGATGGTTGAGATGTAGCATCAGTAATAGTGGTCTAAGTATGCGACGGACCTGTATCTCCACCGTCACCACTGTCATCATCGCCTGATTCATCATCAGGAGCAGCTATCGGCTCAATATCTGAGTCACTTTCGTCATGTCGCCACTTCCTCTTCGACGGCGCCACGTAGTCTTCCCGGGCCAGATGCCCAAACAATCTCCTCACCGGGGGCTTCACCTGTTTCCCCCGGTATACCCTTATCCTTCCCAGAGTTGTGTCGTCCATGACCTCCAGGACAACAACATCTCCTTTCTTGTTCGACAGCGAGGGGAGCTTCTGATCAATGATCATATGTATAAACATCAGATACATACATAAGCTTTCCTTCCCTTTGCTTCGATGTTCTCCACCAAATAGGTGAATATCATCCTGGAGAAGCTGAATGGATGATTCAGCACCAGTGCAGCGTATGCATTCTGCATCTGGTCTGAAAGCTCATCAAAACCACCCTTCCTGTATGCGATGCATCTCAAAAGTAGATGGGCCAAGTATTTGAACTGGGGGCACAAGTTGCTCTTGTTGAGCATACTTGCGTTGATGTCCCCAGAATACTTGGCCCTCATAAAGCAGCCTCTAACCGTGAGGGTATGTAATTGGGTGGGGCAATCAGTATCATCCCCGAACTCTAGAACCGTCCTAATATCCTCCTCGGTAATCTGGATGGCCTCCCCGAATATCGAACTCCTGATAGTGTAGGGCTCAGTAGACCTATCTACAGCGGCGCCTTCCCAAAACGCCTGCTGTATGGATCGGTAAGGTGTGCATGGCGTAGAGATCGCTCGGAAAATCCTCGAGCGTCGTTATAAAGTAATGATGCCAGCAAACTCCGCAGCGTTACGGGAAGAGAGATCGAGATAAGCACAAATGTTGTGCTTAGTGCTCATAGGCCACCGACTAGCCATCTGTGATACAAAGTAATTAAACATTAGTACGCGTCAAAGAAAGTCAAACTTGTTTCACGAACTTGAAAATTTTGTTCAGTCGTGCGACTGAACTGAGCAGTTGAGTCCAGTCGTGTGATTGAGCTGCACGACTGAGAGCTAGTCGTGCGATTGAGCTCATTCGTGTGACTGAGTCAAGCGACTGGACTTAGTCGTGTGTTCGCCCATACGGTTACCTCAGTGGTGCGATTGAGCTCGGGCGCATGGTTCAATCATGCGATTGAGCAATTCGTCCGTCTCAGTTGTGCGATTGCGGTTCATCAGTGTGTCCAATCGCATGTACGACAGTTTGTGCATTCAAATTCGATTTTTTAGCAATATTCGATGTTAAACATTGAGTTTTGCTCATTAGGTTCGTAGAAGACCGACTAAACCTCTAATAACTTTAATTTGATCAGAAATCTCAGTTTTAGTAGTTTATCTGTCCTCTTTGGTTCGGTTTAACTTAGGTCATTGTTTCGCTCCTTTTGACATTGTAGTAATCGATTAATCGTTCACATATTGTCCTGCAGTACCTATAGAGTCGAAAACCAATGTCAGAACATGTCAAAACCGGTCTAAGAAGATCAAGTGAAAATTCAGCAATATGTGGGTGTATCGTGCGTCTGAAGAACGATTTGAGTGAATGAAACAAATGAGACCGACTCCCCCTTAATTTATACTAGGGCAACCTTCAGTCGTGCAACTGAACCTAGTCGCACGATTGATTCGTGCGACTGAGCTTCAGTCGTACGACTCGCTCATTCGGTCATCTCCAATCGTACGATTGAGGATCATTCGTGCGATTGTCACAGTCGATCACCTCCAATCGTGCGATTGGGCTCATTCGTATGATCCATTCGTACGACTGGTCCATACTCATGGTCCAGTCGTGCGAATGGGTTCATTCGTATGGTCCAATCGTGCGACTTGTCTATATTCATGGTCCAGTCGTGCGAATGGGTCATACTTGTGTAATTTGCCTTTTTGACTCTTTGACACTTAGCCCCTTGCAATAGTAGATAGAACATTTTGATCAATCTATCATCTCAGACATGACCAATTTAAGATTAAAACCATTTGATCACCTCAGACGTGATCCATTTATCCACCTGATCATCTCAGACATGATCCATTTTTCCACCTGATCATCTCAGACATGATCCTTTTACCTTTTCAGAAACAATTGATTTAAGATTAACGTTAAGTTCATTTTGTGACATTCACAACAATGAGTAACATAGCACAGTCCGACACTTGCACACTTTGCAGATAATTTGAAAGACTAAACTAAGTAACAAAATAAACATGTTTTTATGGTTTTGTTAGGGTTGGGTAGATAAGCTATTAGCATTAACATCATTTTGAAGCCAAATTCATATGGAATCAGACAGGCATAAACTCAATTACTTGGAACTTTTCTATTATTTATTGAAATAGAAACTAACATATTTACATATCACAGTTTCTCATTCATCTAAGACTTCTAATTTCTAACTGGGAATCATGCTTGATCTGATATGTAACGCACGTTGATTTTCAACATTAGGCGGTGCATCCACGACGATTATCAGTATACTTGTCCACTTAAATCCATACACAGACTTTTGACACATATTGGTGATGTATTAGGTTATATTATTTAAACCAACATTTATGGATCCCAAGCTTATATGGTAATCAACATTCCTTAGAGGACTTTTGAGCGGTCTATGGGTATTTTGACAAGAAGAGACTATTCATAGATCTTTCAAAGAGAAGCCAAGCCTCAGGTCAGTGCCATCGCACAGCAGAGAGGCGGCAAACAACAATGAATTCTAGAATATCTAGGTTATGCTTATCCTCAGGTCAGTGCCATCGCACAGCAGAGAGGCACACAACCTATCTTCTTGTTAGAGCATCTTTAACTTTTTCTTTTGCACATAACGCACCAACAACATAGGTTATCAGCTTGATTGCGTTTATTTTCATTTTTTCTCGTGCTTTGCTCTTTTTATGGTCATCCGCACACTTTTAGTGGCGTTAATTTGCTCATCATCTCTTATTGGAAATAACTGATTGTGTTAACCAGTGATTAGATGGGAACCCATAGTCAGTTGAACAGATTAGTTTAGATTGAGTTCACCAATGATGTCTACTAGTCTATTGTGTTGAATCTGCCGACATATCGTATAATGAACTAGCACCTCCCTAGATCGATTTTCTCCGTATAATTACAGTTACAAACAAGCGTACTATCATTTTCCCAATTTGTTAGACTTAGAATTCTCTGACCAACAATTTTCTGTGATTTAATTAAACTAAAATTGCAAAAAATTGAAAATCTTTTTGGTGTTCCAAGTAACTTGACGCCTGTGTACTATCACTTTCCATAGTATTAAATCACTTTCCTATCTTTGTTGTTTTTGCCTTTTAGCTTATCTGCCCTCCCCTTTTTTAAGTAAATAAATACTGAAAGTAAACTAATCTCCCCTAAAATTCTAAAACAAAAATCTTTTGTGTTTTTGGATTTTTTATAAGCTAAAATTCAAAGATAGAGGAAAGACTTGCCACCATCTAAAATACGAGTCGGGGGTCTCTTTGGAAGCGGTCTCTCTATCTCCCAAGATAGAGGAAAGATTTGCCACCATCTACCCCTCCTAGATCCTGCTATTAAACGGATACACTGGGTATGTTTGTTTGTTTGTTTGGATTTTTTATAAGACAAAGAAATTAAAACAAATAAAAATAAAAATAAAATAAAATAAAATTGAAAAAATGAACAAGTGTCGGACTAAGCATCCGTGTCTTGCAAAATAATGTCACTTTTCGTTTTCACGCTGTTGACCTCTAACAGATAGAAAAATTTGGGTTTATCAAACGGTTTGGTGTAGAGGTCGGCGCGTTGAAAATCCGTGTTTATTTAACTACATCAATTAATTGTTTTTCATAGCAATCGCGTATGAAATGATACTTTATGCCGATGTGTTTTGTTTTAGGGTGTTGAACATGATTTTTAGTTATAGCTATGGCAGCAGAGTTATCAACATATATAGGGGTGTTAGAAAATTGCAAACTGTAGTCCCGCATTTGCTGTTGGATCCGATGATCTGAGAGCAATAACTTGCAGCAGCAACGTATTCAGCTTCACAGGTTGATAAGGAAACCGAGGTGTGCTTCTTGCATTACCAGGTGACTAAACGCCTTCCAAAGAACTGACACCCTGCTGATATAGACTTGAAGTTCATCTTGCAGCCGCCGTAGTCTGAATCACTATACACCGTTAGCTCAAAGTCATTGTCATGAGGATACCACAACCCCACTGTTGGAGTACCTTCAGATAACGAAAGATCGTTTTCACCCTGATCAGATGATTTACTTTCGGTTTGGCTTGATATCTGGAGCAAAGACATGTGGCATACATGATATCTGGACGTGAGGCAGTGAGATACATGATAGATCTGATCATCCCACGATACATAGTGGCATCCACCAAATCCCCATTCTCATCAGGTGCCACATCATGATTTGTGGCGAGTGGGGTACCGACGACGGTGACATTTTCCATATCAAATCGACTAAGAATGTCTCCGACATACTTAGTCTGATGCAGAAAAATACCAGTAGGTGTTTGATCCACCTGTAACCCCAGGAAGAACTTCATTTCTCCCATGACACTCATTTCAAATTCTGCCTTCATCACAGATTCGAATTCTTTACATAGATCTTCGTTTCGCGAACCGAAAATAATGTCATCCACATAAATTTGCACCATTAGTAAATCTCCGTCTCTCTCTTTGATAAATAATGTGCAGTCAATCACACCCCTGCGAAACTCGTGTTTCAGCAGATGGGTGGAGAGCTTCTCATATCAAGCTCGAGGAGCCTGATGTAGCCCATACAGAGCCTTATCCAACTTGTAGACTCTGTCCCGATGATAAGGATCTTCGAATCCCTCGGGTTGACTGACGTAGACCTCTTCACGGATTTCCCCGTGAAGGAATGCACTCTTTACATCTAGTTGATAGACTTTGATCTTCATGTAAGATGCTTAGGCTAGAAAGATGCGGATTGCTTCCATTCTAGCCACGGGTGCAAACACTTCATTATAGTCGACTCCTGTCTGAAGCCTTGAACAACCAATCGTGCCTTGTTTCTGATAACAACACCTTGGTCATCCTTCTTGTAGCGTAGCACCCATTTGGTGCCTATCACTTTAACTCCTTTGGGCCAGTCAACGAGTGTCCACACTCCAAGCTTCTTGAACTGTAGCAGCTCTTCTTGCATAGTATTGACCCAGGCCTCATCCTTCAGGGCCTCGCTTACGTGTTTGGGCTCGACTTGAGAAACAAAGAATTTGAAAGCCCCATCATTCACGTAGCCCTTTTCCATAATTGCAGCGTAATCAGCAGAATACAACTGACTTCTCGTCTGCACGCCAAAGTGAAGATCCCCAATGATAGCCTCCGACGGATGATTCACACTGATCCTAGTCACAGGTGTCGTAGGAATGACAACTTCAGTATCCAGATTTGTGACAGTAGGCTCAGTATCCGGATTCCTTGATGCATGTTCAGCAGCGGATGAGCTTCCTTCTTGATTAACATTAGGCTCAATGCCTGTCTCAGCTGCTTCTTCATCATCTCATGACTCATCACTCTCGTCCTGATCAGCTGTTGAAGATCTCGATGAACCACTAGCCGGTGTCACATTACTGGTATCCAGATTCAGTGTATTTAGGACATCATGAATCATCTGAGCTGCAATCTCTTCATCTGAATCTATCAGAGGAAGGTTGAATGATTTGAAAAAGCCATCGTAGTCGAAGAAAGACGACGGACCTTTTCCAGCGGGGGGATGGTGAATCGTTGTACATCGACATTGCACCATACTTCTACCTGACCTGTTGAGTTGTTGTAAACTCATTTGTCTGGTATGTTGTATCCAAGAAAGATCCCCTAATTTGCCTTTTGACTGAACTTGCCCTCCGGAGTGTACTTCAGTAGCGTATATGGAGCTCCGAATGGTTCCATATACTCCAGGTTAGGTTTGCGTTTCTGAAGCAACTCATAGCAAGTCTTCCCATGCCGCTTGACTACTAACACATGATTAAGTGTGTAGTATGCATTGGCAATAGCTTCATTCCAGAACTGTACCAGCAGCTTTGAATCTGCCAACATAGTCCTAGCAGTCTCGATCAAGCTCCTATTCTTTCGCTCAGCAACTCCATTCATCTGTGGTGTGTATGCAGAGGTGAACTGATGAACAATTCCCTTTTCTTTGCAGAAAGCATCCATCCACTGATTCTTGAATTCAGTTCCATTGTCTGAACGAATCTTCCTAACCTTCAGCTTGTAGAGAGACTCCAGTGTAGTGATGAGCACCTTGAATGACTCAAAGGTTTCTGACTTAGCTTTCAGAAACATCACCCAGGAGAAACATGAATAGTCATCCGTGATGACAAAGCAGTACCAGTCTCCTGAGATACTCTTTGTGCTTACAGGACCGAATAGATCCATATGCAGTAGGTCCAGTGGCATCTTGATAGAATTAACATGCTTGGTCTTGTGAGACTTCCTGGTCTGCTTTCCCTTTTTGCATGAGGCACAAAAATTTGGAAGTTTGAAGTTCTTTACAGTAACTCCATCAACTAAGTTGTTATGAATCAGATGATTCATCTTCCTGTGTGTGTCCCATTCTCCTGTGCCATGAGATGGACTCCTTTTCTGTTGCTTTTGATAAAAAGCACTAAACAGTAGACTTAGTAGTAGAAGCATTTGACATGTCCAACACGTACAAATCATTGTACTTGGATGCTGAAATTAAGACCTGCTCCTCAGGAATCTCCATATCCTTCTTCAGAATGTAACACTTCCGATTGTCAAACATCACTTTGAAGCCCTTGTCACATATCTAGGAAACTGAAAGCAAATTGTTTTCCAATTGTTGAACATAATTCACTTTATCAAATTTTACCTGCCCATTACCTACTTCTCCTAGTGCGGTAATATATCCTCCTTTGTTTCCAGCAAAAGAAACATGTCCCCCTTTAACTTGTTTGACATTGAAAAGGAGAGACTGATTTCCCGTCATGCGCCTGGATGCTCCGCTATCTACTATCCATGTGTTGGTGGAAGCACTATAGCGGACATCCTGCACATAATAGAAAATAATTAGTTAAGGAGGGGAACCCAAGCCTTGACTGGCTTGGGTTTCCCAGAGGCATCACACATTACAAACTCAACCCATGACCTTTAGAAGTTTGAGAGACCTCATCCTTCAGCTTATCAACACTATCAGGCACATCCGGTGTCTTAGCTTTCCACAGACCATCCTTGTGAAAGGATTGTTTGTGGTAAACCGATGACTGATTTACTGTTTGAACTTTAGGTTTGGTTTCAAAGACAGGTTTCACCTCAGGTATCACAGACTTGCCAGTGACTTGTCTGTGTTGTCTGTGGTGTTGGGGAGGGGTAAAAGACCTAGAAGGTGTTTTAGACCTAACAAGAGTTTTTGACCTAACCGGAGTTTTAGATATCTGTTTTGAAGAAACATGTTTAACATCTTGATCTAGTTCAATTTTAATCCTAGGTGTCTGATAGCGAGGACAATTCGAAGATATGTGACCTCTTTGTCCACAAGTATAGCATGATCTCCTCTCAACAGGACTAGGAGATCGCTTGTGGGGTGGGGAGCACACTACAGGTATAGGATTTTTGGTCTCAACCTTTTGATTTTCACCTTCTTTGACAAATTTTACTTGTTTAACATTATGATTACTTTGTCTATTAAGATGATTGTTATCTTGCTTAACCGGTTTTGACTGAGTGATTTTTGAAATCTTAGGTTGTGTGACAGCAGTTTTTGAAACCAACCCAATAGATGCTTAAACATGCTCTTCCACCTAGTTCTCAATAATGGTTTTATCAGTTGTGCCTGAAGTTGAAGGCTTTTGATCAGCAACCGGAGGAGCAGGTTTAACTGCTGTGTTCGGATCACTAACCAGAGGAGTAGTCACCATATGGTCCTTGATTGGATTATTATTTACAGGTCTTTGTTTGGTGTTCAGAAGGATCTCATGTGGTGGAGGCACAACCTTATAACCCAGACCTTCCCCGTTGTTTCTTTCTTTAACCAAGTTTTTCAAAATATGAGAGGAGCTAGCTAAACTGTGTAGTTTCTGCTTTAAGGATTCATTTTCAACTTGTTAAATAGCTCTATCCTTTTTAGTTTCCTCAATTGTTTTTAAGTAAAACTTTATATCATTTCTTGGTTGAAAGAAACAACTTCAGTCTCTTTTAATTGTTTTCTTAACAATTCAATTTTCTCCTTAAAACTGCTTTCATTTAGCTTTAATATACGATTTGCTTCAGTGCACAGTTTTAAGTCATTCACTAACTTATCATTATGTTCTAATAACCTAGCAAATTTCAGATCAATGCTTTCTCTAAACTTATCACATTCAACACATGCATGTTTATCAAAGAGATCATCTTTTGATTCTACCTGTGCAGATGTAGAGGTACCAGCCATGAGAGCAGATTGGGGTTCCTTATGTGCTGCAGATTCTGCATTTAGTTCATCCTCCAAGAGTTAATCCACAGTAGCCAAAGTCTCATCCACATCAGCAGTGTCAAGCTCAATTGAGTTCTCCCCTCACTCGCTGAGTCTTCGTTCAGATCTTCAATAGATGCAATGTTAGCCTCACCATCAAATAAGAAACGGAAGGATCAGTCTTGTCCTTCATCACCCTGAGCTACCATTGCTTTGGAGTCATTGCTGGTTGACGTTGACTTTAGGGTCTTGTCTTTATCCTTCCTGTTAAATGATGTGAACGGGTTGCCATTACCTGTCTTCTTCGGTTTGACACATTCCAGTTTGAAATGGCCTTTTTCACCGCAGTTGAAACAGGTGACTTTAGACTTGTCGAATCCAAACTTCGTATCTTTTGTAGCCACCAGGTTCTACCCCGTCTTTTTAACAAACTTCTTTGTTCTACGCACAGCACTAGCAAGATCCCACATTATGTCCATCCTTTCAAGCTCGGTTTTATCAACCTGTTCATAATCTTCATCTGCTAGATGGCAGTTACTGATCTTTCCTGCTACTAACCCATCATAGGAATGTACCACGACAGCTAGTAGATCCATATGCTCCTTAGCAACTTCAACAGTTACGTTGCTCAAATTCTCTGTATTTAACTTCGTCGATTGAATTTCTGGAGCATTAAATGGAACACTTGAAGATCCACCTGATTCATAACATGAAGAAGTACTCGGAATGCTTGCAGATGTGTTAGACATGAAAGCAGTCTGCAGAGGTGCACTCGAAGAAGCTGTAGTAGGAGTCATATTGTAGAGGAAGGATTCTGAGTGTAGTTACCCTTCTTAGACTTGTACTTATTACGAACCTCTTCCTCTCTCAACTTCAGAATAAAGTCATTTATGTCTAAAGTCTCCAACATAGCATTATGTCTTAAAGTGGAAACAAATGAATCCCACTTATCAGGTAACCCATCAGCCAAACTTGCCACCTTGTCTTCCATGGACGTTTTAACCCTATGAGTGTGCAATTCACTCATCAAGTGATAGAAGCGGTTGATTACATCATCTAAACTTTCATTCCCAATAGAAGAGAAGTTATCAAATTCTTTCTTCAACGCTTTCGCCTTCAGTGACTTAAGTGTTGCATCACCTTCATATCTCTTCTCAAGAGCCTCCTATAACTTTTTACATTGCTTGTGTTCTGAAAACTGATGGAAGATGTCTTTAGGAATGGACTATGTCAACAATGCATAGGCCTTCTTCTCAGCATTGTACGCAGTCTTTTGTGCTTCAATCAAACCACTTAGTGTCAGTGGAATAACATCAGCACCAACGGGCAAAGTGTATCCACTCTTAATAGTGTTCCATAGGTTTGTGTCTACTCCATTCAGATGAATCTCAAACCGTTGCTTCCATTGAGGATAGTAGTCAAGAGACAGAAGCTTTGGTGGTTTGTTATGGTTCCTGATCTTATTTTCCAGGAGCAATAGATTCTGGATCCTGAAGTCCTTCCCTGCTGAGAGTGCAAAGTGCTGAGTGTCCATATTAAATTAGTCTTTAACTTGAAAACCAACCGGGTATACGACTGGGTATGCGACTGGGGTGCGACTAAGACTCAACTGAACGATTGAGCTTAGTCGTGCGACTAAATAGACGACTAGGACAGTTGTGCGAATGGTCAAACCGACTGGGCCAATCGTGCGATTGAGCAGGCGACTAGGCCAATCGTGCGATTGAGTTGAGCGAATGGAGTTGAGTCGTGCGATTAAGTTAACCGTGCGACTGAGACTGCTGAATTCGAAAATTTTCAAACTTTTCACGCAATTCGACCTAAAAACACAATTTTGAGAACCCTAATCGGCTGAAACTCGAAAAAGACGAACTTTTTAACACATGCACTCGTAAAAACTGGATTTTTATGTAGAAAGAACGGATCGTTTGCTTAAAACGTTGATTTTTTTAAAAAACAAGATTGAATCCACGAAGAATCAAGAGCCTATGCTCTGATAACACTTGTTAGGACCGTGTACGGATGGAGAACTAACTGATTCTACGTGAAACAAGATCAAATAGTGCGGAATCCTATTTGATTGGCGATCCAATCAGGGAGAACGTTAATCCGATCAAAACTAACGATGAGAAAATGTTAAGAATTGATTAGAATCGATCAGAATCATTCTATGAAGTTGGAAGGGACTCTCTGGACGAACAGGAACGGCTAGGGTTGATAATACTCGAAGTGTTGTGTTTTTACACGAATTAAGTGGTATTTATAGGTTACAGCTTTCATTCATACGACTGAGCCATGCGTGCGACTGAGTCGTACGATTGATTCATTCGTACGACTGAGTCAGTCTTATGACTCAATCGTGCGATTGACTCAATCACCTGGTTCAGTCGTGCGATTGGCCCATTCGCATGGTCCAGTCGTGCGACTGAATCATGATACTTAGTTAAACATATTCCTGAACATTTAATGATACTGCACTATGTCTAACAACTGTAAACCCATATAACATGTTCATATAAGCGTGTAACAATAAATCATATTAATAGATATAACATTCAATAAACAATGAACATTCACAGAAGAGTTTTTCATTACATATATTCAAACATTACATAAGTGTTACGAAATGAAAGTCTATTACATTTGAGCTCACTAGAACTAGAACTAGGGACATGTGTACCAACAAGTTGTCAGAAATACCCCGTCACCTTATGTTCTTCATTTGGTGGTGGTGGTGTGAATGAGTAAAGTGAGTGGGGTTGGGGTGGGTGGGCCATATTAATTTTAATTTATTATGTTTTTATATTAAATGGGTTTATCGTGTGTGTGTGTGTGTATATATATATATTGTTTAGGGGTAGTTTGTTTTTTCACTCATGTATAATAAAGACAAATAACAAGAATATTCACTTTAGGGACCTTTTTTGTCACCGGCATGTATAGTTTTAGATCAACAGTGTAATTGTTCATACTTTAAGATTAAAAGTAAAATATGACTTTACTCATGGGTAGGTCCTTACACTACAAGAAGAATGACTTTTTGTGTCTAAGTTTTTTGCGACGATTATTTTTCATCCCAAAAAGCCACTAAACGACAAAAAATTTACTTTTTGACTTTTTCAGTCAAATTTCTTTTTTGTGGCGACAGTTTCGTCGCAAATAATAAAACGTAATTTATTTTTGATTTTTTAATCGTGAATATTTTTTGCGATGAAAACATATCGTTGCAAAATATATTTTAATTTTTTTAAAATTTTTAAATCTTTTTGGGGAGAAAAATTCCCGCTAACTCATTTGCGACGATCTTGTTGCCGCAAAAAATGAATATTATTTATTAAATATTTACTTTAAGGAAATTATTTTTCTTGCAGTTTTTTGCGACGATACTGTCGTCATAAAAAATATATTTAAAGAAAATTAATTAATTTTGAAACCCCCACCCCCACCACACCATAGCGCAACCGCCAAACCCCACCGCCGCCGCTGCTGCCAGTATCCGTTGCCACCACCACCATAACCGTCGTTGACCCCACCCCACTCCTCCACCGTTTCCTTCAAATGCCTACTTCTCTAATTTCATTGTCGACCGACCCTACCCCACTCTACCACAGCCTTCGGCCGACCACCCTTACTGGTCACCACTCCACCACCGATCGCCTCTTTAAACCTACAACAGTGCTGCTCCACCACAACCACCACCACCGCTGCTCCCTGCGACGATAACCACCACCACGATAACCACCACCACCATTTCTAATTTCAGGTAATAACCCCCTTTTTTTCTAATTATTGTATTAATTTATGGTTATTGATGCTTGATTTCGAGATATTGAACCCTAAAATCGTTTAACACACAAATGTATATATTTATGTATGTATGTATATATGTATGTGTGTATGTATGTATGTATATGTGTATGTGTATATGTATATGTGTATGTGAGTAATACCGCCGCTTCTATACGGATTCAAATGGTAATTTGAACCCACCATTTAACACACTAATGTATGTATTTGAACCCCAAAAACCTGGTAGTGCCATATTAGCATACCGCCGCTTTTATACCGATTTAAACGGTAATTTTTATCAACCTGAACCCGCTGCATACTATGTAAATAATGTACACACCTTACAATCTTATAAAAATAAAGTAATATATAACATCCCCATATATATAACATTGGCTATTGTTTTTTGTAAACTATATATGAGCATGGTCGCGCTTCAACAACAACACCCTGAAATGTTAGAGAAGCAGATCATGCGACATGTCTTGGGGGAGCGACCCGGGTGGGAACGTGGCATCGGGCCAATACCGAGCGTGCCTTCACAACCCCCAGCTCCTCCTCATATAATGGATCAGCGGATGTTCTCACGGGCTGAGGTTGAGGAGATGATAGCAGCGAGACTGGCAAGTGAGCAAGAACATTGACAGTCTCAGACGATGGCTAATATGATGACACAAATGTAGAGTCAAATCTAAAGTCAAGTCCAGAGTGTCTTGAAGAGAAGTGGTCATTCTCAACAAAGTGATAAAGATGATAAAGATGATGAAGGTAGGTCTTCATAGGTTTTGATTTGATGTTTGTTATGAATATTTTGAAGCATTTTGAAACATTTGTTTGTATGACTTATTAACTTTAGACAATAGTTGGTTTATATGCTATCCTTTCTAATTGCGATTGGTTTGATAGTTGTGATTATATTAGTGACTTTAAACAACAGGTTTGGTATTGGTGCCCAGGAATACCTGGGTGGATTGCTGCAAATGCAGCAAAATATTAAAAAAAAAGAAGGTTTTTTGCGACGATGTTCGACAACAATTTCGTCGCAAACAACATATTGCGACGACAATAAGACTTTTTGTGACGAGAGTAATCGCCACAAAAATCCTAAATTCTTGTAGTGTTATATGTAAATTAATCTAAGAATTTATAAATATACTAGTTTTACTAACTCTTGTATTACACACGAGTTAGCTTTAGTAACTCATTTATTTAATGGGTTAAATAAATAAAATATTAAATAAAATAAAATTGATTAACTATAAAATGATATATAAAGATAAAAAATGATTGAAATCACCTATTAGTAATAGCTATAAGTAATAAAACATTTTTATCAACTTTTTAATCCTTTGCTTATAATTTTTTTAGTTTTAAAAGAAAACTAAAATTTATATTTCAAATCAACTGTTTAGAAAAACATAATTTAAAAATTTTCTTATCATAACTCCCAATTTAATTATTTTTAGTTTATAAAATTTTTACTTTTTAAAAACATTTCATAGTTTATATAAGTTTTTCTTTTTATAAAAGTTAATTATTATAACTTCAAATATTTTATATTTTTAAGAAGGTTCATGTTTTAGAAAAAATATATTTTATAAATATTTATTTCTTTAGAAATTATATTAATAAAAAGTTATCTTTCTTAATTTATAAAAATATTTTAAATCTAAAAAAATAAATAATACTATCAGTTATTAATGTAATTAGTGTAAATATTTAATAGTAGAGAAAAATGAGAAAATTTTGATGATGAGAAATATGACGCTATTACTTATCCCTAACTGTTACTCTTTTATTGTAGTAGAAAGATTTAATTCAAGTTTTAAAGGAAAAGATTTTAGAGATTATAAGTATTTAAATATATTTTAAAAGACTTCTTTACATGTCAAGCTTCTTAGCATGCTTGATTGGTTATGGTGACTAGAGTTGTTCTCAAACACAATCAAATCAAATGCAGGTCTGCTCGAACTCAATTCCTTTACAAACCGAGCGCCTCAGTGGGATTGAATTTAAAAATTTGAGTGCAAAGTTCATGCTTGAACTCGGTTTGGTTTATAATCAAGCACTTGAACTCAAATCCTTTTTGCTCGGTTTCGCTCGGTTTTGTATTACAGTTTAGTAGAAAACTAATCATTCATACAAGAGTTTTCAGTTACAACTCAAACTCAAGAATATAACAAAAAACATACAAAATAAGTTCAACAAAATAGAAATCTAAGAGACAAAAAACTTTTAACTTGAACTCAAATCATAGGAGCTTCAAGTTTGAAGTAAAAGAGAGGTGACTAGAGTCGACAATTAGGGGGAAGTTGGAAGAGAGAAAGTAAATGCGATATTGCTATCAGGGATTTAGATTTAGAGTTGTTGATCACTTGTTGATTTAAAAGGACCAAGGGTAAAATGGTAAATAATTAGGGTAGAGTTATAGTAATAATAATGTTGAATCTAAAAAAACCTAAGAAGAATTGTGAACTTGACACATGTCATTTTGTTGTTTTAAAGAGAAGGTTATTTTAGTTATTGTGTCAAATATCAGTTAATTATGTCATATATTTTACATCATATGTAATATGTATTCATTATTGTGTTTACGTTTTAGATCATTTTATGTTATTTTTTTATCATTTTTATAGATCGTATAAACTTGTTATATATCATTATGGTATATATTTAGAAGTATACAATGATATACACTTTTAGCAATATTTTTTCAAAACTCATAGTGTTGAATATAACATAAGATATTATTTTTGTCATTGTTTTTTAATAGATTATAAACTTGTTGTTATCTATCATCGTGTTTTAAAATTAGAAGTAACAATAATGTTATTTCATAATTTTTTTTTTCAAAACTCATAGTGTTTTAACATAATATAACGACTATCAAAAAACATACTGGAACATAGTGTTACTTTGTTATTGTTTTTAATGTAGTAGATTAATTAGTTGTTAATTTATTATCGTGTTTAAGATATTAAAGATACATAATAATTTTATTCCACCTTTGTATTATTTTAAAATTCATCTATTTTACAAAAACACCGTAGTATTCAGAATAACACAATAACTAACAAAAACACACACTGAACTGTAATAAAGACCTAATGACGAGATATGAATCTTAAAAAGTAACTCTTTCAATATTTTTCTATAATAATACTATATCTCAAAATGCTTTTTTCATGGTGTAATTATTATATAAAGTAATGTCGTACAAAAAAGTTGTGAACGTTTAAAAAAATCGGGGGAACTTGCAAAAATTCGACAAAAGTGCATATTTCTAAAATAATACTCTAATAAACTTTTTTTTATAATTTGATCTTAACCATTTAAAGATATTAATGATTCACATTACTTCGTATATTTTTTTTAGTTTTAAAAGCCTTTGTATTTTAACAATTCCCAAATAATTAAAAAGGTAAAATAGTAATGATTAAATAAATAAATAAAACCCAAAGCTTACCTTTATAAATGAAACTAGAAGCTTGATGCTTACCGACCTTAATGGTTTATTATAATACATGGGATAGCTCGAGGTGTTCTCTAGCAACATAAAGATTCCCGCCTTTAGGTTATGCACAGAGACCTCAAGGCAATTACTATTTTATTGGATGTTGACATGAATCCAAAAATATTAGATTTCGGCCTTGCTTGAAAGTTTGTAGGACATGATACTACTCTTAAAATAAAGAAAGTGGTCAAAACTAGTAAGAACCCTATTTAACTTTAATATATTTCTTGAAGATAAGAAGGAAGATAAGATTAAACGAGTGACTCTCATACTAATATGTATATTTACTTTGTTTAATGTGGATGTAGTGGTTATATTTCTCCTGAGTATACGGTACACGAGTGTTTATCTATGAAGTATGAAGATAAGAAACACTACTCTTGTTAAAGGAATAACTGCTCGCGTGCAAGTCAAGAAAACCAAAAATTTTATCGTTGAAAACAATAACAACTTGGTTGTTGTTCCTGTTAGAGGTGGAAGATCAATAACCAATGTCCACTACCTTTTACCAACAAATTACCTATCTAGAGTAGTGAAGATGGAGTTGTTCATATATGCACAAGGTATTTGGAATGTCGTACAACTACCGGAAGGAACTGATGTGGATCTTAGCCTGTATGAAGTAGAAGGGCCATAGGAAACTTTAGTGTCTCCAATAAGATTAAGGAAGGTGGCTTGAATCTGTTTACAAGGTAAATATCCTATGTTGCTTAAATAGAATGCATTACTTAAATATACATAATTTTATGTTATAAAATCTTAACTGTAATCCTAAGTTTATATGGTGTATTGGAAGATGAAAGAGAAATAGATGTGAAGCAACTCTTAGGAACAACCCAACAAGATGAGTTTAATAATGAGGTCATTTGTATTATAAAACTTCAATATCGGAATCTTGTGAAGCTTCTTGAATATTGTATTAATCAAAAGGAACTAATTTTGATTTACGAATACATGGCTAACAAAAGCTTGGGCTGGTTTCTGTTTGGTTTGACTCACTCTCTATGATTTCACGAAGTATCTTACTTTTAAACTTTATATAACAACACATGACATAGTAGTCACTTTTTCTAGATGAAACCAGAATCTTGATATGTTACTGGCCTTAACGATTCATTATAATACATGGGATAGCTTGAGGTGTTCTTTATCTACATCAAGATTCTCGCCTTTAAGTTATTCATGTGTGCGGATAGTATATACATTTTGATAAAGGTTTTTCGCACAGATTTAGTTTTAAATGGTTATTACTAATACTAAACTACACACTCGAAAGGCAAGTGTACCTGTCGTGAGGTAATATATTGTTGGTAAGAACCAATTATCAATACGTGGATACACTAAGCCTACTCAACAACCCTCATAATTGACAATCAGTTTTAATTTAGGAAATGATAAGTTAAACAAAATAACGTTAAATAAACACAGATAAAGATAGATTGAGACTTTTGGTGATTCTTTCAGTGAAGTAAGACTATTATCCTAATTTTATTACACTTATGTAACTATGATGAATTGGTGGTGTGGTTAAAGATATTGATTAATGTAATTATGTTAAAGTTTTTGAACATGAGCCAATGCGGATTTCTCGTCTGCCAGTTCCGTAGTGACAAGGACACTAGCATGAGCAACTTACAAAACTGATCAATCAAAGTTACTAGTAATGTAGGTAGATCTTGTGTAACCTTTCAACATACAATTTCTGAAAATATAACTTAATGTTAAAAAGAGAGTTGATCAAGTTACTTTCTAACATACCATTAATTTTAGAAAATCATAACAATTACTGTAGATTTCTCAGACTAATAAAAGGGAACCTGCAAATGATAAGAAAGTTAAAGTGATGACTTCTAATAACCATTTCTAGTTCATTAGACATGGATTTATTATCAAGACCGGTTTCATGAATAAAAGTTAGTTCATACGTTTTTCAACTTTGTATGACATTCACAATTATAAATCTTAAGTTTATAACTTCCCGTTAAAATGTAGATGCTACCTACCAAAAGTTTGCCCAAGATTATCATAACATTAATGTAATATAAACCACATGATTAGTTCATCATAGATTACATAAAGTTTCAGTAAATAAGGATAATAAATAAAGTTTAGCTCATAATGATCTTGAACATAACAACAAAGATAGAAGATAGTAATGAAATCATAGGTAAACTAGAACAATCAAATCGGTGCTCCACTTTGGATGATGTTAAACGGTAGGGGTGTTGATCAGATTACTTAATCGGGTTTCAGGTTAATTGGTTCGGGTTATTCGGGTTTTTCAACATTAAAAGTCTACCCGAAACCCGACCCGAATAACAATCGGTTTAATCGGTTTCGGGTTGTTTGGGGTAACGGGTTGTCAGGGGTAACGGGTTATTCGGGTCGGGTTTCGGGTATTAAACAATAGACTTAATTTAATAGATTTTAGTGAGTATTCATTTAAAATCTTATAAAACTAGTGGACTTAAATTAGTTTACTTCTATAATTTATAAAATGTGCTTAAATATATTTATATACAAACAATTTGATCAATTTGGACAATCTAAACAAGTGTATATATATAATTTACTTAATTATAATATGGGTTGATCGGGTTATTCGGATTTCGGGTTAATCGGTTCGGGTTATTCGGGTTTTTGAGGTTTGAAAGTTTATCCGAAACCCGACCCAAATAAGAATCAGTTTAATCGGTTTTCGGGTTGTTCGGGTTACGGGTTGTTCGGGTCGGGTTTCTTCAGGTACGGGTGAGATCAGGTTGGGCAGGTTAATCGGGTACGGATAAAATCAACGAGCCTATTAAATGGTCCCGAGCTACTTCTAATTATTGAATGGACCCCCGAAACCTTCTAAGGGCCTCTAAAGGCTGGGTTCCTGAGAGGGAACACTAGCACTTCACCTCCTAAAAGCTTCTTTCAAAGTTGCAAATGAAGTACTATTTATAGGCTTTCTAGAGTGTTTAAACACCCCGTGCTAGTACAATGTACGTAAAAGTTGGTCTGCTGTCGGGCACGACCCCGTGTTTGTCGTGGGGCACGGACCCATGCCTCCTGGGGCACGCCATCATGCCTCGGGTTGGGGAACCATACTTTTTATCCTGTCGGATTAACAAACACGGGGTTGTGTTGATTTTAGCATAGGGGTGTGTTTCAGGCCGGGCATGAGGGTGTGCCTCATGAGGCACAACCCCATGCTTGAATTCCAAAACTTGGTTTTATTTAATTTCTTCTTATTTAAGCTTTTCTGTTCACTTGGTCTTTTCCAAGACTGAAAGCACAATATGAACAATTTAAGTATCAAATCATCATTTTTAGTAAGAGTTTCTAAGGTAATTGATGTGTTTTATATGTATAATTTGGCGTACATTAGTTATTCATAGAGACCTCAAGGCAAGTCATATTTGTTGGATGATGACATGAATCCAAAAATATCATATTTCGACCTTGCTTGAAACTTTGTAGGATATGACACTACTCTTAAAACAAAGAAAATGGTTGAAACATAGTAAGAACCTTGTTAACTTTAATATATTCTCGAAGATAAGAAGGAAGATAAGATTGAACGAGTGACTCCCATACTAATCTGTATACTTACTTTGTCTAACGTGAAAGTAGTGGTTACATTTCTCCGGAGTATGCAGTACACAGGAGCTTCTCTCTATTAAATCAGCGTAGTCTCCAAATGTTCAAGTATATATAGATGGTAGGTTCTTCGTAATATGCATTAGTTTTTCCTTAACTAATAATAACCAAAAAGAGTCGTTACCGGATTCAGTAACAAAAATCTAAGTGTCAATCCAATTGTTTGCGAATATCGGCTGAGTTGTGAGATTAAATCTCATTATCTTGACCAGCAACTAGTGATTTTTATAAATGTGTAGTTGGTTTAATGTAGACATGGAGACTCTATAGAGAAGGCAGGTCCAGCGGATTAATGAGTGCATCTTTACATGTCTCATGTGTGGTCTCTGAAGTACTAAGATGAATACATGTTGCACTGTTATGTATGTGGTATATGATCAACCAACAATATTGTTAGTGGTTCTAATGTTGGTTAGTGAGGGAGCATTGCATGAACCTAAGCAGCCTACTTTTTTCAATGAAGAGAGATGCTAAAACACATCCATCAGTTGACAAGGGCATGATAACACAAGTTTATGCTAAATAGCAAGCATGTGTTTATGACCAAGAGATGTTTGAATAGCTGTTTGTTTTCTCATTTTCTCCTTTTTGACTGTTTATGGTTCGAATACCTGTATATATATAATAATATGACAAGTTAAGATATAAATCTCTAGTTGGCTTTTATTTATGAATTATGAATGGTTTTAACTAGGGTCTTTAGACCCCGAAAGCAAGACCTAAGTGCTCTACGTTTAAATCTAATGGACAAGCTGCAATGGTTTCCCACTCGATTATATTTTTCATGATTTCTAAACATACCTATAGTAGAGTGTATCTTATGGATCGAAAATGAAGACTAGGCATGATGTTTCTATGAATATGATTCGTCATAGTTCGTTCATACCTGACTTAGAGTATGTTATGAATGAATCATCGTACTGTTTAAACTTAATTTTATTATAATGTTACGAGATATCCTTATAAACCCGACCTAGTTACATTCACAAGGCGTATTGGTTTAATGACCTCGTGAGATGTGCCTAGAACGCATTCACTGTCTAAATACCAGATAATGTCAATATTCTTGGATATGCTCCGCAACTTAATTAAAACATTAGTTGCTTTTAGACACCCGGGACTCATCATGTGTAATTTATTTATAAACTTTAGCCGCTAAAGTAATGTGTAGAAACTTAGATTGTGTTGCTGTTTGTAGGAACCTTAATTCTTTGCAGCTCCGTCTTTGGCTTTCTAAAAACTTCTTTACTTTTAAGAAGTCGAAAAGAATTGTAGCTTCTATTGTTAGATATTTTATTGTAATTGGATAAACTAATGACTAAAGTAATCATAATATCTATTAAACAAATCAGTAGGTACGAAGTACACATTTATTTGAGTTTATTATAATTTTAATTGAAAACTTACTTAGGGGTGAAGACACTAAAAAATGGGGTTCCAAGGTGGCAACGCCTTCTTGCGGGGGTCCGGTGGCCGCACTCCTCCAAGGGCCGGCGGCTCCTGGTGGGATCCAAGGGGCAGAGCCCCTAGCTGAGAAATTTTTTTTTGGTAAAAGTGAATTCACTAAAAAATGCATTTAAAATTTCTTTTACAGAATTTCACATGTGAAATTCGAGTGGAAAAATATGTGTTTTACTCAATTTTGAATTGAAAATAAAAACTGCCAAACGGTAGTTTCTTTGACCCCCCCTGAAATTGAATCGCTTTATTATTTTTGGTAACTCTCTCGAATTCTTCTTCTTCTGGTTCACGAAAATCAAAAAATAATAGATAGTAGCTCTTTATCTCGTCTGATTTAAATCCGATTGATTTATTCAGGTGAACGACAAAATAATTTTGATTTGAAAGTGATTTTCACGACTCTCAAACTATTCAAATTTGATTTCAAGATTTCTACATATGCCAAGTACTTGACAGTAGGAATTGCAAACTTACTTCTTACTTGGTCAGTTAGCTGCAAAACTTCGCTTCTTCATATATATACTTTCATGATTTTTTTTTATAAAGCTATGATTGATTCAAGGGATAAAGTAAGATGAAACAGCAACATGATTTGTTCTTCTAAACATAAAACACTTTTTAACTCTTTAATTCGGAGGTTATTTACAATATCTTGAGCTAGTAGAAGAAATATGTGGTTTTAATGGATTTTTAAATTCTTCCGAGGGCACCAACTTTTACTATTAGATTGATGACAACGGTGACACTTAGATGACTTTCTATATTCAACATTTGCTTCATCAAGACATGATACTTTATAGATCCTACCATCTCACGGTTTGATATAAAGTTGATCCTCCAAAGGAACACCAACATAACGAGAGTTGTCCAAAAGATACATGAGTGGATGAAGGTTGACACTCAATGAGACCAGCACATTGTAATAAATCATGATCGTGTAGTCTGTTGATCATGTTGTCATGGTTGGATAACAAAACAAGTTAATATTAAAGACTTAACTACGTATAACTAGTATGGGTAAGTAAGGTCGTCTCCACAGAGAATTGGGTAAAAGTGTAAAACTTTATATTTAAAAACTTGAAACACGAAACGAAAATACTAAAAGAAAATATTTTTGGGTTTCTATTAAAGCGAAAAGTAAACTGAATGAAAATAATTAAGAAAACAACAAACTTGATAAATGGTTTTGAAATTTATGAGAAAAATGCAACCATTTTCAAGATTCAAGTTCAAAGATTCACACTTGGTGTCATAAGAATTGATTGGGAATCACATAGATATGATTTTACAAAATCGTTTGATTAAACTGATAATCATATAACAAACTTTTAAGACTCGCTCGTTCACACAATTACCAACTCATTTATGCAAAGCATTCACATACATGACAAACTGCTCACCATGCAAGGAAACCAAATGCGAATGAAAGCACACAAATACTTAAACATAACCAAGTCTTTTAACTTTAAGCAAACATACAATTATATTCTTGTGTCAAGAGAAAACATCAATTCAAACTAAACCTAGTGCTTCACTTACAAGAACTCTCCTCCTAAAGTGATTACGAATAAGATTAGCCACTCATCAACATGCTTGGATCTTCAATGCTTGATTGGATGTTGTTAATGCTTGATTCGGGTGAAACCGTGGTGAAAAAAACTCTCAAAAACGCGTGGAAAACCTCTTAAATTAGTATGGGAGAAGTCCCTTTCGAAACCCTAATGATTGGGTTCAAATAGGGAAGAAAATCATCAAAATCCGAAGGTTATTAGGGTGACTGGTGTATGATACGGTGACCCTGGCGTATCATACTCCGGTTGTGAAGTTTTAATGAGCATTTTCACTGGATTTTGTTCAGGATACGCTGGCTGATACGGTGACCAGCGTATGATACGGCGGTGGATACGATGACTGAGTGGTCAGAGTATGATACGGCGGTGGATACGGTGACTGATACGCTGGTCAGAGTATGATACGGTGGTGGATACAGTGACTGATATGGTGGTGCCTGATTGACTTGATTTTTCTCCATTTTTCATGTTATTGCACATCCGGTCCTTCCACTTGCTCCAATACTTTCGTAAAGCTCCTAAAAATATGTACTTTTATCTTCTAGCACCTGCACATATTAACACACTCAAAGTACACATGCTCGACACTAATATTCATATAAAAATAAAGGTATTCAACGTTATAAGTATTGAATAAACACCCTCCGATCACATCCCCACACTTATTCTTTGATTGTCCTTAAGCAAAGCCTTCTTGTTACATTTAAGCAATAATCAATCAAAAACATCAAAATCCATCTTGCACTGTGTAATTTAAGGTCCTAAAACATATCTAGTTTCAAGGTTTACATCATTCAAGATTGACACCTAACAAATATATTTGATTTCTTGTTTTAAACTTAGAATTACCCAATCAAGTTAACTTGCTTCAAGTTTCTAACACACATGCATTCACACGTTTTCACAATCAATCTCTCCTCTCAGTTTGTCTTCTTGACTAGTGATAATATACTAGTATGTATGAAACACTCAAAACCAATAGGCTAGTATACAAATTACATCTCCATCAACAAACACAAAACAATACACAAATGAAGAGGGCTTTTAAGGGTTGTAATGTTAGGCTAAGGTTAAGGTGAGTAAAAGGGATTTAAAGTGGATAAAGTGCATGAAATCCAATTTCAAAAGACTAAATTCATGAACAACATAACATCACTTGGATCGCTTTGACCCGAACACACTACAATAATTCACTCTATTTTGGCGCTTTATATTTGGGTCATTTTGACCTTATATATAGCTATTTTTTTCTCTTTTTTTCACACATGAGCTATTTTTGTTGCTGAATATTATTAACGCACTTAAAACAGAAGACACATATAAATAGATAATTTAAATACTTCCTAAATTGGATTTCACTACACGGGTTTAAAAGAAAAAGCTAATGGTGGTTTGACACTACGGGTTCATACAAATGAAAAGTTGGGGCTCAAAAGGGCTTCTATAAGGAATAAGTTAAGGTGAGAAAATCAAATGAAAAGGCTTAAACTAAAGGTTTATCCTAATGCCCCTATCATGTTCGTGCACATGTATAAGATACACGAGTTCTAAAATAAGTGCACATTATGGTAAACACTCAAGAAAGAAAAAGTAATTAAATATGATATGAATATTGCTCAAATAAGCTCAAGTTCTCATGAAAACGGTTGAATAGACTAAGGATGTGAAGTATGCATATTATCCACCTTCTAGCTTGTTATACATAACTAGGCATTCCTATTTCATTTTATAAAAACTACTTGTTGAAACCAGTGAGTTCTAAAAAATTTTCAATTTTTAATAAATTTTTTTCTATTATACCTAACTAAGCATGCATATGTACTTTTATCTTCTAGTACATGCACACATTAACACACTCAAAGTACACATGTTTGACACTAATATTCAAGACATTAAACTTTATTAGTATCGAATAAAGACCCTCTGATCATCTGTCATCTCGAAAATTGCCTACATCTCACTCTTTCTGGAACCATAAATAGCTTTGCTATAGATATGGTTTGCTAGGTTTGGCTATGGTTATGGGAGAAGGTGGTAGTGGAGATCATAAGGGGTAGAGAAGGTGGAGGAGGTGGTGAGGATGATGGTGATAATAATGGTGGCGGAGGTTATGGAGGTAGAAAGATAGAGAATGATCATACGATGAAAGTGGTGGAAGAAGTTGATATATGAGAAAAGTGTTAATACTCATGCAAGTAAGAGAAGTAAAAAGTGTGGTATCATAAGTAACTATAATGATCAAGAGCATAACCAAGAGGAGGGATCGATTATAAGAGGTGTGAATGCATGTATGTAGAAACTTGAAGCAGGTTGGGCTTAGTAAGGTGATTCTAGGTTTTAAAAAAGATTTATCATCATATACTTATTGTGTTGTCCATCTTGAACGATGTAAATCTTAAAGATGGGTATTCCTTGGGACCTTAACTCACACAATGTAAGAAGACTTTTAACATGTTTGATTGTTTATGGTTGAAGTGTTAGAAGAATGCTTTGATTGAGGCCAAACAAAAGATAAGTGTGGGAATGTGATCGAGTGGTATTTGTTTGAAGTTTAAGATAGTTAATTTCATAGCTTTATGTATTTATGAGTATGCAACAAGATTACTTTAATATATGTTTGTTTTACAGGTGTTTGGAGCTTAAAAGACCATTAATTTGATGTCATAACATGTAAAAGAAAGATAACAGAAGAATCGAAGCTAATACAAGTGAAAACAAACAGAATGGGAGTAAAATATCTCAAGTTGAAGACGACACACATGATGCTTTGATAGCTAGTAAAATATCTCAAGATGAACACTCGGTACACGGTGCTCTGATAGTTAAAAACAACATTTGAAATTTTTATTAAAAAATGTATATATATGTTTAAATAAATAAATATAATTTTTTAATGCAAATAACTTTTTTTAAATGATGTTTAAAACAAAATTTTAAGAAGATTTTGGAATGTTAAAAAAGCAATTTTTAACAAAGGTCTTTCAAAGACAAAAGTTTAAAAATATTATTATTATTTATTACTTAAAGATAGTTGATTATACATAATTCGAATTATATTTTATGTAAAGAACTGTTTTATAATTTCTAAGTAGTAACTACTCACTATGAATTTAATATTTTAATTCATTCCTTGTTTTAGTTTTTAAACTAGTAAATAAATTGAAATAAAAAAACTTTGGTGCTTGCACTCTTGTAGTCATATACTCGGTATATGATTATGACATTATTCGGTTCTTAAATACGGTTCGACTGGTCCGACCACCAAACCAGTAAAGCGTCCGATTCGAAATTCGATCCGGTTCTAAAAACATTGAGTAAATGGTGAGGTTATTCGACAAAGTGTATTTTTGTTACGAAGTATGAGAAGACACAATGATGCTAAAAAGTCATATAAAAATTATATCTCACAATCTAAATCGAATTTAAAAAAAGTACTTCGTAATCTCTATTTCTCTCGTCGTCCTCTTTCAAAAAATAAAATAAAAAAATAAAAAAAATTTTATTATGTCTTTATATGACACAATGACGTCATTGTGTCTTTCATAATGATACAATGGCGTCATTGTGTCTTTCATAATGACACAATCACATCATTGTGTTTTTCATAAATGGCACAATAAAAAAAGTAAATTTTTTATTTTTTTTATTTTTATTTTTCATTTATTTTTTTCTTAGTGAATACGGTTAGGGGAACAAAAGCTCGGAATTACTTTTTTGAAACTTGATTTAGATTGTGAGATATAATTTTTTATGATTTTTTTAACTAATTATGTCTTCTCACACTTTATAGTAAAATACATTTTGTATTTAAGCATATTTTCATAGTAAAAACCAAATCATTGAGGGGTATCTAGTAGACTTTGGATGATAAATTCCAAAAGGTTTGAATTATCTAATTATCTAAGATGAATAAAAAGGAAATTGTTATTTATATGGATATCGCCACTCCATACATAGGTTGGTTAAAAATACCATTTCCAGAAATTTTTATTGCTCTCCTCTCTAAAACATCAAATCAATTAAATCTATATTAATAAGATTAGTAGATATTAATGTATATTAATAATTCAAAATCTCTAAAATTCACGTGTTATTTTTTTGGTTGCCACCTATCTTTCACCTAGGATTTGAATAAATGTCCTCACTATAATGAAAATTACAAATTAGTATATAAATATAGTTTACTTAATAAGTGCACATTTACTATTATGTTAATCAACTTTAACTTTTTTATAAAAATAAATAAAATGTTTCATTAAGAATATTTTAATAAGAGTTAATTTTGTTAACATTATATTTAATTTCTAGCTAGTCATTATTAAAATTAAACTACTTTAAACTTCTTAATTTTTAAGCAAACCTTTTTAAAATAAGAAGATTCACGAAGTCAAACACAACTACAATTAACGATTACTCACTATAAAACAACATCTCCACTTATATCACAGTTCGATCTTCTCAAATTTAGATACGTTTTACTAACTCACAATCTCATATTCACAATTTCATATTTATTATTTTAACATGATCCGTGTAACAAACGGATATCTAATATAGTAACTAATATGACAAGATAAAAAAAAGATGATATCAAAATTAAAGTTTAATATATTCATTAAACTATTAAAGTTTAATCATGCATGTTTTCAATATGCTTTGTTCATATATAAGATTTAATGTAAGTTGAAAAGTATATATACCTATCTATTGTTGAAAAAAGGTGACATGCCTAAAGAAGACCGCCGTTCAGTTAACTTGACTTTAGATGGTGGAATTTTAAACCATTTGAACTTAAGTATCAAAAATGAATTAGTAAAATTAGCATAATTTTGATTCTTTAGATCATCAATGGAGTACCAGTCCACACCTATATTATTCCTTAGTATTGCTTTGATGATCTTACTGCCATCAGGTTGCACTGCACCAGATACCATACCTGCAAATCAAGAAATTAAAGATGGTGACACCCTTGTTTCTGAAGGGGAAATGTTTGAAATGGGCTTTTTCAGCCCTGGGAAGTCAAAGAACCGATACCTTGGGATATGGTACAAGAACATATCATATGGTACTGTTGTATGGGTTGCTAACAGGGAGACACCAATTAAAGATAGATCAGGCAGACTCAAACTTAGCAGAAACGGGAACCTTGTGGTTCTCAGTGGCATTAACCCGATGGTCTGGTCATCCAATTCAACGGTATCTGTGGGGAGTGACAATCCAGTGGTGATGCTGCAGCTTCATGATAGTGGAAATCTTGTTGTGTGGGATGAAAATAAAATGATTTGGCAAAGTTTTG
Source organism: Flaveria linearis (assembly GCA_024085815.1). NCBI lineage: Eukaryota > Viridiplantae > Streptophyta > Magnoliopsida > Asterales > Asteraceae > Flaveria > Flaveria linearis. The sequence continues at coordinate 41,294,009 of CM044015.1, forward strand.
ACTATCCAGGTGACACATCTCTACCGGATCAGAAATTTGGGATTGACTTGGTAACAGGGTTACAGCGGTTCATGAGATCATGGAAGAGTCCTGATGATCCTTCTATAGGTGTGTATTCTAATGTACTCGACACAAATGGATATCCACAATCTTTTGGGATGCAGGGTGATGTTTTAGTATCAAGACTAGGACCGTGGAATGGTCTTGGCTTTAGCGGTTTTCCTGTTGATAAAGAAAATAATATTTACACCATCAATTTTGTCATGAATGAGAAGGAAGTCTATCATATGTATGCACTTAAGGGTGCAGTTTTTCAAAGGGTAGTGTTGACGTGGGATGGCAAGACATTGTTTTTGCAGTGGATTGAGCGCATCAAAGACTGGATTGTGTATGCAGAAACTCATGTAGATAGTTGTAATCGGTTTTCACTCTGTGGTCCTTATGGCATCTGTAACATTAACAAGCATCCACCTTGTACTTGTATGCAAGGTTTTGAACCGCGAAATGCAGAAGAATGGGAGGCATCCGATTGGGTAAGTGGGTGTATACGCAAAAAGCCTTTGAATTGTGGGAATGAGAATGAGGACAAGGATGGTTTTTGGAAAATTGCACAAGTGAAGGTACCAGACACACGGCGTTCTTGGTATAATGTTAGTATGACACTTGGAGAATGTGAGATTGCCTGCAAAAGAAATTGTTTATGTACAGGTTATACAAGTTTAGATATAAGAAATGGAGGAAGTGGTTGTTTGATGTGGCTTGATGAGCTTTTGGACACTAGAGAATATTATGATGCAGGTCAAGATATTTACGTAAAAATGGCAGCCTCCGAGTTAAAAGGTACACATTTTTCTTCTAAAGTTTTAGCTAATTTAGTGTTTTTAGCTTGTATGCTTAAGTGCTAAACTATGATTATTCTTTAATGAAAGATCTTGTGAACTTCGCGTCTGATCTCAACAAGAGAAAAGAATACTTATAGTGGTGGTTTTAACTTCATCGGCTGTGTCACTTCTCTTTGTAGTGGTGTATGCCTGTAGAAAAATAAAGAAGCGTCCTCAGATGAGAAGACGAGGTAACACAAATGAGCAAGTAATTTTGACAGTTTTGCATGCTTACAGGAAATAAAAGGTTAAAAGATCATGTAATAATATCATTTTCTAGGAAAGTGGAATGTACATGATGAAGAGAATACAAGTCTGCAAATGGAACAACTTGATGACTTACAATTTTTAGCCTATATGAAGTAGCAAGAGCGACAAGTAACTTTAGTGTTTCCAACAAGATTGGAGAAGGTGGCTTTGGTCCTGTTTACAAGGTGATTCTTTATGCTTCTTAAAAAGAATACATTGTTTATCACTATCATGTTCTTTATGCTTCTTAAAAAGAATACATTGTTTACCACTATCATGAATTGGAAGTGTATAATCATAAACCTAATCTTTTAGGGTGTTTTGGGTGATGGAAGAGAAATTGCTGTGAAGCGGCTATCTGAAACATCCCAACAAGGGCTTGATGAGTTCAAGAATGAAGTCATTTGTATTGCAAAACTTCAGCATCGGAATCTTGTGAAGCTTCTTGGCTATTGCATTCATCAATACGAATTGATTTTGATTTACGATTACATGACTAACAAAAGCTTGGATTGTTTTCTCTTTGGTCTGACTCACTCTCCATGGTTTTCATCAAATCTTACTCTTATATATTTTTTTAGCACATGATAAAGTAGTTACCTTTTTTCCAGATGAAAGCAGAAGCTTGATGCTTAACTGGCCCCAACGATTCAATATAATACATGGCATAGCTAGAGGTATTCTCTATCTACATCAAGATTCCCGCCTTCAAATCATCCACAGAGACCTAAAGGCAAGTAATATATTGCTAGATAGTGACATGAATCCAAAAATATCAGATTTTGGCCTTGCTAGAAAGTTTGTAGGACATGATACCATTGCTAAAACAAGAAGGTGGTCGGAACATAGTAAGAATCCTCCTGAACTTTTATATATTTTTCATATAGAAGAAGGAAGATTTAGATTGAACGAGTGAATCTAGCACTGATCTTTGTATGTTTATTTTGTTTAACCGGGCTGTAGTGGTTACATTTCTCCAGAGTACGCGGTACACGGACGTTTTTCTATAAAATCTGATGTGTTTAGTTTTGGTGTTCTCGTGTTGGAGATAATTAGTGGGATGAAAAACAAAGAATTCTCTCATGGAGACCACAATGATAACCTTCTTGGATATGTAAGATACGCTGTAAAACTAAATTCCAATATCTTGACCAGAAACTAGTGATTTTTATAAATGTGTGTTGTTTGATGTAGGCATGGAGACTCCATAAAGAAGGCAGGTCCATTGAATTGATGAGTGCATCTTTACACGCCTCATGTGTAGTCTCTGAAGTACTAAGATCGATACATGTTGCGCTGTTATGTGTGCAGCATCATGCAGGAGATAGACCAAAGATGTTGTCAGTGGTTTTGATGCTGGTTAGTGAGGGAACGCTGCCTGAACCTAAGCAGCCTGCTTTTTTCAATGAAGAGAGTTGCCGTGAACTTGAATCACTTCCATCAGTTGATGAAGGGACGATTACACTGTTGTATGCTCGATAGCACACGTTTATGCCAGGAACTCAGGATGATGTTCAAAAACCTTTAATTTGACAAGTTGGAGATACAGTCATGCAGTTGACTTTTCAACCATTTGTTATGTTTATAAATAATTCATGTTTGTTCTAGGAAAATAAACTTTTTTATTCATTCATTTCTCACAGGCAAAAGAGTTATTAATGGGTAGAAATGCTTACTGCATTTCTTATTTAAGGACAAATTTAACCTCAAGCTATTAATCCTTGTTGTAAACTATGCTCAACTGATCTTATTCAAGTCCAAGTATTAATGTGTGATATAGTTGTTGCAGAAAACTTGGGAAATTAATAGTGTTTCATCTATGTGGACTAAATATAAAAAAAATACCATATGAATGATACATCCAAGAATATGTGTTTAACAGTTATATTTATTGATTGGTCATTACTAGTAGACTTTATTATTATTAGGGTTTAGTAAGTATTATTATTAGGGTTGAGCTCACGGGTCCGTTTAGGTTTTTAGGATTTTATTGTAAGATCTATATAATGTAACCAGATCTATTAATAATATTCATTCAGTTTTTACCATTTGACATGGTATCAGATTTTTAGGGTTCTGGTTACCTTCTTCTCCGCTACACCACCATAAAAATACAAACCCTAGCCGTTACCATCACGTACAAACCCTAGACAGGGCGGTGTGCCGCCGCCGCCGCACTGTCCATTCTATTTGCTTTTAGTTCTTTTATCTTTTCCGTTCTAAATAAAGATTCGTCTCAGTTTTGATTCAAGCCCCGTATCTTAAATGTTTCTTTTTCCACAAAATCCATATGCCCATATCCCATATCCCATCTTGTTTTTTTTTTCTCCTTTGTTTGTTCTTGCCGGACCACGGTCCGCTGCCACCGAAGAACGCCGTCTGGCCACGGTCACCGGCCTTCGGTATGACACACCACCGCACGACCACAGTAGTTCTTTAGAAATGTTGAATCTCTGATAGAATAACACTAGGTTGCTGTAAGGCCCCGTTCCCGGGCACCTCACAGCTGGTCATTCATCGCACTCAAAACATAACTCTTATCGTTATTCATAAAATTGTTGCAGCGGAAACATTAAAAATATTCTTTTCATTTCGATAAAATGCTCTTACAAAATACTATTACAGTTCATTACAAATATCATTTCATTATAAAAGCATTATAACCATGGATGCCATCCCAAAGGAACTGAGTAGTCGCCCCGTGCCATCCTCAGCAACATACCTGCCAACTGGAAACACATCAAAGTCAGCGTTACTAAGTGAGTTCTAGTTTTATATTAAAACATACTTTACTTTCGTTAAAACCGATCTTTACTTCCTTTCAAAATCATACTATACTTTCGTACATGATCACACATCATACGTACATACAGATAATATAATTATTATCTTCATCTTTACATTCGTTAACTTTCATTCGTTCAACGTACATCGTTATCCTTTACTTCTTTCTAGATCCGGGCAGCCTTTACCCTCCTCGTAGCACTCAGCCACGATTACCGAGGTCAAATGACAAGGATCCGTATCGTTCGTTACTATGATCGTTCATTATTGTTCATTTTATACATATCGCACGTTCGCACATTTCATACTTTTATTATCATTTGTTTCTCATCTAGATCTTGTCAAGTTTTACCCTCTTCATGACACTCAGCCATGATTACTGAGGTCGAATGACAAGGATCCCGTTCGTTCATTATCTTACTTATCGCACCTTCGCGTCATCGTACTCGAAGTACATATCGTACAAATCGCACCAATGGAGTTGTCACGAAGACCAACTCTCCCTGTGTGTGAGAACTCTTGGGGTTAGCCAAATTCGCACGCCATCTCATGGGTTAGCCAAAATAGCATGCTACATGTTCCACATGAGGTAGGCCAAAATCGCACGCTACATAGCACACAGTAAATACCCTATCGCACGTATCGGAGCAGTTACCAAAACTGAACTCCCTCTGTGTCTATGTCCCCTTATGAGTTAGCCAAGATCACACGCTATAACACACCCACACAGTTGAGCTAACAACTCTCAATAAGTCGTGAACCTCCTTTCCTTCTACTTGCAAGCCAATCTTACTCTCATTCATCCGGATCCCGTCTCCTGCAATACCGGAGTATGCGACAGGGACCCCTTTCGAGTCTGTTGCGACATAAAGTCGCTCACCTCATACATTTGCTAGCAAGTCTTTATTACTCTCATTCATTATTAATGTATGCATTCATTCTTTATGTTCCTCTTTCATTATCTTTCACTTTACGTTATATAATACTTTCATTACATTTATTAATCATAACACGTAAAGCCACGGAAAGATAAACACGTATCGAAACAAGGAACGTCGACATTTACCAGTCATCAGTCATCACCATCTATCATGGCAACTTCATACTTAACATAACATACATCATGCATAACATGCAACACTATCATCATCGTGCCCAACATAACTTTTAAAGCCTCCACGACCATCTTACATGCACTTACGGGAACTACTACGTCAAAACTTACCTCTGCACTTCCCTCGTAAGTCAGTACTCTAACTACGTTCGTCCCCGGGCACAACGGCCCTGTCTGGGCGAATGGGCATCCTTCAGTCGCATGGCCTCCATACGACTGAACATCATGTGACTAGACCAATGCAGATGAAGTCCCATGCGACTAAACCTCCAATCGTGCGAATGGACCCTCAATCGTGCGATTGGACACTAAGCGAATGGACCTATGCGACTGAGCTCTCAGTCGTGCGATTGGACAGCTATGCGACTGAACACATATGCGACTGGGCTCTCAGTCGTATGACCTGTCGTGCGACTGGACCCCAGTCGTGCGATTGAACCTCAGTCGTGCGATTGAACTCCAGTCGCCTCTCAGTCGGCCGATTGGCCCTCCAGTCGCGTAGCCCTAACTGGGCGCAGACTGTAGTTCATCACGAACTGCAGCCGCGACCTTCGACCTCCAAACCCTTCCAAACCTTTCCAAACCTCGTTTGAGCTCAAATCAACCCTTCTAATCCATAGGGAAACGTACCATGACATCATTCAAGCATATCCAAGCCCGAAATCAAGCCCCAAACGAGTCATACACATACACATACACATACACATACACATACACATACACATACACATACACATACACATACACATACACATACACATGCACATACACATACGCATACACACATAAAAGGGTTTACACCCAAATACCCAAAAACGGTTTTCAGATGTGTTCCAGCCTCAAAATCATTCAAAAACATGTAAAAGAGGGGTCCTAGAACTCACCTAAACATTCCCGTCGAGTAGAGCTTTGATTTGACCCGCTACACGTCGATTTGCACTCTTGAACCCGCTCAAACAAAGCTTTCTTCTTCTCTTCACCCTTTTTTCTCTCTTCTTTCTTTCTATGGCTGAGTTTATGAGTGTGGGGAGAGGGTAAGGGTTGCCCTCTCCCTTAAATGCTACAGTCCAGTCGCATGAGTTCCATGCGTATGGACACTCCAGTCGCATGATTTCCATGCGTATGAGACTCCAGTCGTATGACTTCCATGCGTATGAGCACTCCAGTTGCATGACTTCCATGCATATGAGCACTCCAGTCGCATGACTTCCATGCGTATGAGCACTCCAGTCGCATGAGTTCCATGCGTATGAGCACTCCAGTCGCATGACACTTCAAACAAAATTTCCGGGTGTTACAGTTGCATTACGGAATACACAAACCACATTTAATATCATTACTTAAGGACGACATTTTGACATGGAAATGACAATGCACATCAAAGATGTTAGGCGATTTACGTTGAGTTTAATACCACTAACATGAATTAACAGTTTTGAAGTGGCGGACTAACATTGTATCACTATCACTTGGAGCATCATCTACTCTGGATATGATTATGGTCATCATGCTCATCGGATGTTATCATTAGTTAAAAACTAATATACTAACCTTAGGTTATCGAGCATCATATTTTATTGTTTTCATCGGATGTAAAATTTGTATGTTTACTAAACATTTCATACGCCGAGACTTGTTATAATTTTACTCTATTAAAATTTACAACGCGATGAGCAGTCAACGCCGGATGACTACTTTCCAACAACACTCTCCGTCTCCGTTGGTGACTTTCATCTCCCTTTGTTGCCAATGTTAAAATCCAGACCCCTTTGATGTTGTGGTGACGAACGTTCCCTGGCGTGACGTAATAGGAACTTTTTTTAAAAATAGTGTTTTTTTAGAGGTGAGGTGACATGGGGGTAAAATCTGGTCATGTTGTGACTTTAAGGGTACCTGCCCCTGGTAGGGGCGGGTTCTTCAATTGACTGACAACGTGCATTTTTGACCATTTGACCATGTGATGACAACCTGCGTTTTTGACCATGGACCATGTGATTGTGTGTGTGATTTGATGGCCAAGAGAACTTGCCCTTCCCAAGGGCGGGTTCTCTCCAAAAATTTCATCCGCTCATTTAACCTACTTTTCTAACCGTACACATTCATAATTCATATAAATCACGCGCGTTCCATATTTGATCTTTACATTTTGATATTTAATATTCACATTTTCATATTCTCTCTAGAAAAATTTAGTCATTATCATGTCTCAGCCTTATTTTTTACAAATATTTGGGGATGTGATATTTCATTCGAAAATGGAAATACCATATGTGATGTTTCTACTAGAAGTTCAACCATTATTATTCGTAATAGAGTGTCATAAGAAGAATTTTTTGATTTAATTTATATTCATCTTCAGGTTCAAAAAGAGTATTATAATTTGAAACTCAAATTATATTACTTATATGGTGGTTTCTCTCAAAGCTCTAAATTTTCAATGACTCAAGTTTAGAAGTCTTGTATTATCTGGGAGAAAATGTTGAAAATTTCCGAGGAAATGTTTACGTTATCATTGAGCCGAAAATGTCTGTACAACAATCCAATTATATGGATCTCGTACGCGGTTTCTCTATATCAGAAGTACCCCATCCGTCAAGCAATTCTCATCATCAAGACAATGTAAGATCACATGATTATGAAGCCGGTCCGTCAACGAATTCTCATCATCAAGTCGATGATGATAACGGAGGTTTTGATAAGTCAGACGATGGTACTTTAGATAACAGTGAAGATACTGAACTCATTCCATCACAAGAAGAATCGAGTGATGATGCCAATAACAGCTATGGAGTTTCAAACAATTATAATTCTGATGTTAATCAAGGATCTTACAGGGAGCTGAACAATTATGAAGATCCTCAGGAGTTATGAGATTATGAAGCTGCTGATTTTGACGATGAAGACCATATGGATATATGGAATGAAGAGTCGAAAGAAATCCGTGTTGGCATGTACTTTAAATCGAAAGATGAAGTGATGCATGCGGTGCGGTTATGGAATTTTGCACGTAACAGAGAGGCAGTAGTAGTTGAAAGTAAACGTACAAGATGGAGAGCAAAGTGCTACAGTACTAGCCCTAATTACAACAATAATCTTCATAATGGTCCTCCATGTACATGGTATGTTTATGCTTCCAAGAACCATGATCATCACATGTGGAGAATTTCAAGATGGGTGAATGCACACAACTGCTTTGGTACTGTTGTTGGTAACAACAATAGAAGTTTCAAATGTCGAGATATTGTTACCCTCATCATCCATTTTATTTGTCAAGATATTGCTTTTCCCATCAAGGAAATTCAAGCACATTTAAAAGACACGTTGAATGTTGATGTTTCATATAATAAAGCCTGGAGAGCTAGAAAAGCTGTTATTGAGAATATTTATGGTAGCTGGGACAGTAACTTTGAGCAATTACCTATGTACATCAACGCCTTACAAGAGAAGAACGATGTTATCGTGGAATGGTTACATCATCCGAACGGTACATCTGCTTATTACACATTTAAATATGTGTTTTGGGCATTCGGTCCAATAATTAAAGCATTCAGCTATTGTCAGCCGGTGATATCTGTTGACGGCACTTTCTTGAAAGGTTCCTACTATGGTAAAATGTTAATTGCAGTTGCAAAAAATGCAAACAACTACGTAATGCCGGTGGCTTACGCAATTGTAGATGAAGAGACGGTAGAAAGTTGGAGCTATTTTTTCCAACAATTTTGGTCACACATTGCAGTTCACCACAATTCTATTGGTTCGGGAAAAAAATTATGTGTTATTTCCGATAGGCACAAAGGAATTATTCGTGCTATAAATACTCTTGAAGAATGGAAAAATAATGTTGTGCATCGATTTTGTCTCCGGCATGTTCGAAGTAACCTCATGCAAAAGTTCAAGGTTTCTAGCTTAAAAAGGCTATGTTGGTCTATCGGAAGCACCGCCCAACAAAGAAAATATAACTATTGTGTAAGTCAAATGACAAGCGTCAATCCAGAAGCGTGGGAATATTTAAAAGCTATTAAAGAGAATAAATGGACGCTTCTACACGATAAAAATCATCGTCGGTGCTGTAACCTGACCACGAACATTTCTTAAAGTTTCAATAATACGTTGCGAGGTGTCAGGCTTATGCCAATAAAAGCTATTATTAATTGTACGTTCAAGAAAACAGCCGAACAGTTCAGAAAGTGTAAGGCCCCGATCCCGGGACGCTCACAGTTGGTCATTCACAGCATAAAACATTACATATTATAAATTTAAGCAACGGAATTAATTTTAACAAAAGCCATTCCTTTCATTATAAACACTATTGCCAAGCAATACACCTTGTTTTAGTCAGATTACAAAATAATGATTTAACTGCATTACAAACAACAGTGATATTTGTAGAGAATGGATGTCAGTCTTGCCCCGCCGAATAGCCATCCCCGTGTGCCATCCTCAGCAACATTCTACCTGCCAACTGGAAGATACATAAAAGTCAGCGTTGCTGAGTGAGTTCTAGTTTTATAATTAAAATACTTTACTTTTTATTCAAACCATTCCTCATTTTCATATGTGATCACACATCGTACGTACACTTAGGTAATATTATTATTATCTTCATCATCGTTCAATTCGTACTTTTACCATTCTTTTTCCGGTCTTTTGCAACACAGAGTTGCTCACCCATTAGCAATCTCAAGGATTGCAAGACTGTTGGTCTTTTGCAACATAGAGTTGCTCACCCATTAGCAATCTCAAGGATTGCATGACTGTTGGTCTTTTGCAACACAGAGTTGCTCACCCATTGTCAATCTCAAATATTGACCCTGTGTGCATCCTTCGAGGTAGCGAACCCGCATCATAGTTGAGCTAACACCTGCCAGGGGTGTGCACATCCATACATTTGCTTGCAAGACTTTCGTTCATTCATTTACGTTCCACTTTTCTTTATCATTAATCTTTCACTTTATTAATGATAATAATTGCTGTCTTGATCATGATCATACCACGTAGAGTCATACAATATTATTATTAATAAGCATAATAATAATAATAATAATAATAACATTAATAATAACCCTAATCATAATATTAATTAAATATTAAGAAAGAGTCATAATGAAAATCAGACATAATCATATGCATTTAATAAATCCTTAGTCAATATTAGTCCAAACCCTAAATGCACAGACTCCCACAAAAATTCTGCATTTAATTCTAAGTGTAAACATTCTAGGCGCATGAGCACTATGCAGGCGCATGAGCCTTGCTTAGGCGCATGAGCACTGCTGGGGCGCACCAACACTTAGGCGCATGAGCATCCTGGGTGCCCGGGCACTGTTTGGGCGCATAGGGTTTCAGGCGCATGGACACTTAGTCATTTTCACCAATTCTAGGCGCATGGGTACTGTTCAGGCGCACCAACTCCCACTTAGAATTTCTAAGGCATTTCTAGGCGCATGAGGGTACTGTTCAAGCGCATCTTCTCATACTTAAAATTCTAAGTCTAAATTTCAGGCGCATGGGTACTATTTGGGCGCATGGACAACACTTAAAGCTTCTAAGGCATTATTTAGGCGCATGAACCTTATTTAGGTGCATTATCAACCTGTTAAACATGTTCCTAAGTCTATTTTAGTCCCAATCATCATATTACCTTGTTCTAATCATATACACAATATACTAAGCATGATCATAACATGAAACATCATCATACATATATGGACACATACGGGTTCATACTTCCATTCTTTTTAAAAATAGTTTACATGTATTTTCCAGCCCTAAAAACGTACAAAACATGTGAAAATACGGGGTCTAGAAACTCACCTTGGTTGTTTTCAGGTTTGATACCCCTTCTTGAACCTCTCGGGCGTTTCTAACTCCTAAAACACACACACAATACCACCCGAACACACAAGTCATATTTATAAGCACATAAACGGTTCTAGAATCATCTTAAGCATCAAAATTTCAAGAATTCTTACCAAAAATTCCAACCTTCTTGTTCCTTCTTCAAAAACTCGTATCTTGTTCTTTCTCTCTCTAAAATCCGAATGGAAAGTGTTGTGCAGGGATAGTGGGCGGCCATACCACCTTTTCACCTTTTTGCCCTTTTTCACTTTTTACCCCTCAACTTTGGGTTGACTTCTATTTCTTTCCTTTTCTTTCTCTTCCTCTTTTATTCTTTTATTTTACTTTTAAAAAATACGGGTGTTACAAGTCCACCCCCCTTATATAGGTTTCGTCCCCGAAACCTGTTATTCCTCAAACAGATGTGGGTAATGTCGCCTCATCTTCTCTTCAGTCTCCCACGTAGACTCGGATCCCTTCCTGTGCTTCCACTGTACACACACAAGAGGAACCACTTTATTCCTTAACCTCTTCTCCTTACGATCAATGATTGCCACTTGTTACTCCACGTAATTGAGCTGCTCGTCTATTTCAATATCCTCCAGTGGAACAATCATATCTTCATCAGCTAGGCACTTTCTCAGATGAGATACATAGAATGTGGGATGAATTCCACTTAACTCATCTGGCATTTCAAGTCGATAGGCTACCTCTCCTACTCGTGCGACAATTTGGAAAGGTCCTATGTATCTCGGGCTTAGCTTTCCTCGTTTCTTGAATCGGATAATTCCTTTCCAAGGTGAGACCTTCAACATCACTCAGTCGCCAACCTTGAATTCTATCGGTCTTTGCCTCTTGTCAGCATACGACTTTTGTCTATCTTTCGCAGCCTTCATGAAAGCTTTGATCTTTTCCAACTTCTCAGTCGTAGCTTCAATCACCTCAACACCTCCCAGTTCTTTCTGCCCAATGTCTCCCCAACATACGGGCGTCCTACATTTCCTACCGTATAGCATCTCGTAGGGTGGCATGCCAATACTGGCATGATAACTGTTATTGTACGAGAATTCTGCTAACGGCAGGTGGTCATCCCAACTTCCTCCAAAATCGATTACACACGCTCGAAGCATGTCCTCGAGTGTTTGGATCGTCCTCTCAGACTGACCGTCCGTCTGAGGGTGATATGCTGTACTAATGTGTAGCCTCGTCCCCATTGCATCATGAAATCTCTTCCAAAACTTCGATGTAAACCGGGTGTCACGATCCGACACGATAGACACCGACACGCCATGACGAACTACGATTTCCTTGATGAACAGATCCGCCAATCTTTCGGATGAATACGTCTCGCGGATCGGTAGGAAGTGGGCACTCTTTGTTAGTCGGTCGACGATCACCCATATAGCATCATACCCTTTCGGGGTACGTGGTAACTTCGTGATGAAATCCATGGTGATGTGCTCCCACTTCCACTCGGGTATATCCAACGGTTGGATCTTCCCGTAAGGTTTCTGGTGTTCTGCCTTTACTTGTAAACAAGTCAGCCACTTACTCACGTACTCCACCACGTCACGTTTCATACCCGGCCACCAGTAATCTTTCTTCATGTCGTGATACATCTTGGTAGCACCGGGATGAATGGAGTATCGAGTCTTATGGGCCTCGTCCATAATCTTTCCTCGTAGATCCCCGTATCGAGGAATCCACATTCGTCCGAATCGGGTCTTAACACCTAGAGTGTTCTCTCCCAAATCCGTAACTAGACCTCTCATCCTTTCGGAGTTAAGATGATCTTCTTTCAAAGCCTCGTCTTGAAACTCCTTAACCTGTGTCATCACATCGGAGGTCATAATTAATTGATAAGCCTTCACCCGGATCGGCTCGGGCCTCTCCTTTCGGCTAAGGGCGCCTGCCACCACGTTGGCTTTGCCCAGATGGTAATGGATCTCGCAATTGTAATCCTTTATGAGCTCCAACCATCGCCTCTGTCTCATGTTCAGATCTTTCTGCTCGAAGAAATACTTCAAGCTTTTGTGGTCTGTGAAGATGGTGCACTTCGTCCCGTATAGATAGTGCCGCCAAATCTTCAACGCGAAAACCACCGCAGCTTGTTCTAGATCGTGCGTGGGATAGTTGAATTCGTGGGTCTTCAGTTGTCGAGATGCATAAGTTATTACCCTTCCGCGTTGCATCAATACGCAACCTAGCCCAGAATAAGATGCATCCGAATAGACCACTAAGTCTTCATTTCCCTCGGGCAATGTCAAGACAGGAGCTTGTGTTAGTCTTGTCTTCAACTCCTCAAAGGCATCCTCCTGTTCTCAACCCCACACGAACTTTACGTACTTACGAGTCAATTTAGTCAAAGGTGAGGCTATCTTGGAGAAGTCTTGAATAAATCTTCTATAGTAGCCCGCCAATCCCAAGAAGCTACGAATCTCGGATGGCGTCTTTGGTGACTTCCATTGCATCACGGCCTTAACCTTTGCCGGGTCTACCATAATTCCCTCGGCATTAACAACATGACCCAAAAATTGCACCTCGTGTAGCCAAAAGCACATTTGGAGAATTTAGCATACAATTTCTCCTTTCTCAAAGTCTCTAACACTTCCCGAATGTGACCGGCATGCTCTTCTTTACTCCTTGAGTAAATCAGGATATCATCGATGAACACAATCACTGATTTATCTAACATTGCCTGACACACCCGATTCATCAAATCCATAAAAGCAGCTGGCGCGTTGGTTAAACCAAAGGACATAACGAGAAACTCGTAGTGTCCGTAACGCGTACGAAAAGCTGTTTTAGGAATGTCTTGCTCCTTTACTTTCAATTGATGGTAGCCAGATCGAAGATCTATCCTCGAGAACCAACTGGCACCTTGGAGCTGATCGAACAGTCATCGATCCTCGGTAGCGGATACCGATTCTTTATTGTCAACTTGTTCAATTCGCGGTAGTCGATACACATTCTCATACTACCATCCTTCTTCTTCACGAACAAGACCGAAGCACCCCAAGGAGAGATGCTCGGTCTGATAAAACCCTTATCAAGCAACTCTTGCAATTGCTCCATCAACTCCTTCATCTCCGTCGGGGCCAACCGATACGGTGCCTTAGCGACAGGTTTGGCACCGGGTATCAGGTCAATTTGAAATTCGATTTCGCGATCTGGTGGCACACCTGATAGGTCCTCTAGAAACACATCGGGAAAGTCACACACCACCGGTACATCGGACAATTGGGGTGTTGACGTGTCCACATCCTTCACGTAGGCCAAATAAGCGCTACATCCAAGCCTCATGCACTTTCCCGCCACCGCCATCGAGATCACCCTCGGTATCGTCGTAACCCGTCGCCGTATATTATCACCGTACTTCCATCAGGCGCCGTTAGTCTGATCATCTTCTTACGACATACGATGTCCTCTTCATAGGTTGCCAACCAATCCATCCCTAGTACTACATCAAATCCACCTAGGGGCATCACATGTAATCTAGCAGCAAACCTATGACCTTCTAATTCTATGGCAGAGTCCTCTATCACATCAGTAACTCTAGTGGACTTACCAATAGCAGTTTCTACGTCAAAGGGCTCATCAATGCATTTACTACTAACAGGCAGTTTAGCATGGAAAATAGCAGAGATAAAACTCCTACTAGCACTAGAATCAAATAACACAGAAGCAATAGTTTGATTTACTAGAAACGTACCTGACACAACATCAGGGTCCGTCCTAGCCTCCTCCCTGGTCATGGTGAAAGCTCTAGCACTTGCCTTCTGCCCTTCAGTCCTGGCCATCTTCTTTGCCCCAGAACTCTCCTCCCCCGGCCTTCTGCAGTCTTTGCTCATATGGCCCACCTCTCCGCAGGTATAACACCTCGGTGCCTTACATCTTTGGAGATGTGGCCCGGCTTCCCACACTTAAAACACAGGTTGAGCCCCATCCTACACTCCCCTGTAAGCTCCTTCCCACACTTGCCACATCTCTTGGGTCCCGAGCTTGATGACCCCGCCCTACGGTCATCCATTCTCATCCTGTTGTTGTTCGGGGTAAAACCACCACGCCCGAACCGTTTTCCATTCCAGTTTCGGTCACCATCACCAGCCTTCTTCACCTCCGCATCTGCTACCTCCCTTTCGTCATAGAGTCTCCCAGCCAAATCCACTGCCGACCTAAAAGTGCTTGGTCTGGCAGCAATCAAGTGCCTGTGAATGTCGGCTGGCAGTCCCTGAACATACCGGTTAATCTTTCGAGACACCGGCGTCACCTGATCCGGTACCAGCCTCGCCATCTCATTGAATTTGGCAGTGTACTGCTGGTGGGTCATGGTTCCCGCCTCGAGTTGTAGGAACTCCCTCTCGATCTTATCGAGTTCCCTGTGAGGACAGAACTCCTCAATTACCAGTTTCTTCAACTCGTTCCATCGCATTTTCCCGATGGCCCTGGAACCTTCAGCTTGGACAATATTGTCCCACCAGCATAGTGCTGAGTCAGTAAAGGAATGGGTGGCAAATTTCACCTTCTGATCCTCCCGGCACTCGCTGATCTCGAGTACCGCTTCCATCTCCCTTACCCAACGGTGGGTGGCAGCAGCATTGCCATTTCCATCAAAAGTCGGGGGCTTGCACCTCTGGAATACCCCATAGCTGCATCCCTTGGTCGTCACCCCTACTACATCATCCTCCTCCTCATCAGACACTACTATCTCAGGATCCGGTCGTCCCTCTTATCCCTTGCTTTCCTTTCCAGTCGACCCTCTCCTGTCCTCCTTCTCCTTTCTCTCCTCGTTCCTCACCGCTCGAATAACATCGGTCACTACAGACGGCATGACTGCTTGCAGGACCTGGTGTACCTCATCAGTAATCGCCTCCCTACCTGAGGCATTCAGGCTGGCGGTCTTAGTTTCTTCATTCCGTTAGGAAACTCAGGGTTCTCGTGAGTCGTCTCAGGAGCTTTAGCACTGCTCCTAGTCATACGTGGTTGACCTCTACCCCTAGTAGCCTTAGAAGGTCTCTTCCCAGCCATTTCCTATGCACTATAAGATTCAAACACTAAAACAGTCATTCAAGGAAACAGCTCAGTTTATGTCAAGTATAGTAAGTCCCTAATTACAGTGGCCAGTTGTGATTAGCCACTTACTTTACTCTCCACACCCCAAGCACTTGCTATCCTGACTACATCAGCATCTAAATCTACTAAGAACACATAAATCACATAGCACACGCATATAATACTGATTAACTTTTAAGAAAAGCAATACCTGATGGCACATAGCTACTCGGGCTGACATCCCTCTTCCTGTCCCATTTTCAGTTTAAGTTAAGGTTTATTTTGAAAATTTACCTGTTTCACTTAAACCTGGCTCTGATACCAACTTGTAAGGCCCTGATCCCGGGATGCTCACAGTTGGTCATTCACAGCTGGTCATTCACAGCATAAAACATTACATATTATAAATTTAAGCAGCGGAATTAATTTTAACAAAAGCCATTCCTTTCATTATAAACACTGTTGCCAAGCAATACACCTTGTTTTAGTCAGATTACAAAATAATGATTTAACTGCATTATAAAACAACAGTGATATTTGTAGAGAATGGATGTCAGTCTTGCCCCGCCGAATAGCCATCCCCGTGTGCCATCCTCAGCAACGTTCTACCTGCCAACTGGAAGATACATAAAGTCAGCGTTGTTGAGTGAGTTCTAGTTTTATAATTAAAATAATTTACTTTTTATTCAAAACCATTCCTCATTTTCATATGTGATCACACATCGTACGTACACTTAGGTAATATTATTATTATCTTCATCATCGTTCAATTCGTACTTTTACCATTCTTTTTCCGGTCTTTTGCAACACAGAGTTGCTCACCCATTAGCAATCTCAAGGATTGCAAGACTGTTGGTCTTTTGCAACACAGAGTTGCTCACCCATTAGCAATCTCAAGGATTGCATGACTGTTGGTCTTTTGCAACACAGAGTTGCTCACCCATTGTCAATCTCAAAGATTGATCCTGTGTGCATCCTTCGGGTAGCGAACCCGCATCACAGTTGAGCTAACACCTGCCAGGGGTGTGCACCTCCATACATTTGCTTGCAAGACTTTTGTTCATTCATTTACGTTCCACTTTTCTTTATTATTAAACTTTCACTTTATTAATGATAATAACTCCTGTCTTGATCGTGATCATACCACGTAGAGTCATACAATATTATTATTAATAAGCATAATAATAATAATAATAATAACATTAATAATAACCCTAATCATAATATTAATTAAAATATTAAGAAAAGAGTCATAATGAAAATCAGACATAATCATATGCATTTAATAAATCCTTGGTCAATATTAGTCCAAACCCTAAATGCACAGACTCCCACGAAAATTCTGCATTTAATTCTAAGTGTAAACATTCTAGGCGCATGAGCACTATGCAGGCGCATGAGCCCTGCTTAGGCGCATGAGCACTGCTGGGGCGCACAAACACTTAGGCGCATGAGCATCCTGGGTGCCCGGGCACTGTTTGGGCGCATGGGGTTTCAGGCGCATGGACACTTAGTCATTTTCACCAATTCTAGGCGCATGGGTACTGTTCAGGCGCACCAACTCCCACTTAGAATTTCTAAGGCATTTCTAGGCGCATGAGGGTACTGTTCAAGCGCATCTTCTCATACTTAAAATTCTAAGTCTAAATTTCAGGCGCATGGGTACTATTTGGGCTCATGGACAACACTTAAGCTTCTAAGGCATTATTTAGGCGCATGAACCTTATTTAGGCGCATTATCAACCTGTTAAACATGTTCCTAAGTCTATTTCAGTCCCAATCATCATATTACCTTGTTCTAATCATATACACACTATACTAAGCATGATCATAACATGAAACATCATCATACATACATGGACACATACGGGTTCATACTTCTATTCTTTTTAAAAATAGTTTACATGTATTTCCAGCCCCAAAAACGTACAAAACATGTGAAAATACGGGGTCTAGAAACTCACCTTGGTTGTTTTCAGGTTTGATACCCCTTCTTGAACCTCTCGGGCGTTTCTAGCTCCTAAAACACACACACAATACCACCCGAACACACAAGTCACATTTATAAGCACATAAACGGTTCTAGAATCATCTTAAGCATCAAAATTTCAAGAATTCTTACCAAAAACTTCTAACCTTCTTGTTCCTTCTTCAAAAACTCGTATCTTATTATTTCTCTCTCTAAAATCCGAATGGAAAGTGTTGTGCAGGGATAGTGGGCGGCCATACCACCTTTTTCACCAACTTTTTCACCTTTTTGCCCTTTTTCACTTTTTACCCCTCAACTTTGGGTTGACTTCTATTTCTTTCCTTTTCTTTCTCTTCCTCTTTTATTCTTTTATTTTCCTTTTAAAAAAATTCGGGTGTTACAGAAAGCATACTGACATCGCAGCCAACTGCAACACCGTGTTACCCCCTCGCATATGGCGTTTGTTTATGCACGTGAATTTAACTCGCAAGAGCATATCATAACCGAATTTGATTACTGAGAGGCGAGATATAGAGTTCGGTCAAAGATCCAAACAAATAAAGCTGGTGGAAATCATTATACCATGGAATACAAAACAGAACTTGCACGTGTGGTAAATGACAAATGCAAAGATTCTCGTGCTCATATGCAATTGCAGTTTGCCGCCATAGAGGTGAATCACCTTACAAAATTGTTCATCAGGTTTATAGTACTGTTGTTTATCAAGAACAGTATAACGGTCATTTTTACCTGCTTCGTCACATTGATTATTGGACGAACCCGGGTTGGAGGATAAGAGGCGATCCATCAAAAATCACCACGTCACGAGGTAGGAGAAGCACGAGAAGGATACACAATGAGATGGATGTTTATCATCTAGATGCACCTGTCATACGTAGATGTTCAGTATGTAAACAAACAGGTCATAACATGAACACTTGTCTAAACTCATTTTCATGAGGAGATTGTTGTATATTAATTTTATTTGATGTTTAGTGGTTATTATTGTTTAATATTATTATGTTTGTTTTATATTATAAAATTTAAATACTAAATATTGTATTCCAAAAACACTCCTATAAATACCACCACCCTTCTCCTAAAAATCACAACATTTCACAACTTTCATTCCAAAAAAACACCACATAACCCATAAAAATGGCACACCGACCCGGTAAAGAACCAGCTCATGAACTCCGATCGACGAGTTCAATTCTACAAAGGTTGAGGCGGCCTAAGAAGCAACATGAATCATCTTCGTCAAAAAATAACCCGATGCATACACCATTTTTAGTTGCAGATGAAGAAGAATCTAAGAACTGATCAAAAGATGCTATTGACTTCTACAACAACGAGGCTATATGTGTTTCAGTTCTGTTTGGTGATGAGTGGCTTGGGAAGGATTTTCGGGGTGCTTTATTAGGCTACGAACGTGACGGTCGTCTTTCTCCATTGGTAAAAATCTTATATAATTTCAGTTAAATAATTTAGTTTTATATAATATTTATTAGATGTTAATAATTGATATCACAACATATAGAAGGTTGGGTAAAATGAATGATGCGGATGAGACGTTAAAAGCTTGTGAAATTTTGACCATCCGGATTGAATTGGACAATTTTACCATCTCAGTTTCGAGATGAATTATGTGTGTGGGAAGATGTCAAGCCTGTCAAATATGTCAACGGAACTGATGAGTTGTACCCTCCATTTTAGGAGGTGCACTATGTTTATATTCTAATACTTGTAAAACCAGTAGAAGATTGGTTACTTATCAGAATTAACTTACATACAATGGAGATCCTTTAGTATTGGTCAAATAACTTATATTGTGAACTATATTATGAGTTAGTTCTCCCTATTTTAGATTTTATTCCATGTAATTTTTACTGTCTGATGGAACAGATTGGTTACTAAAAAAATTATACTGGACCATTTATTCATCTTGATAAAGGGATGACATGGCTTTTACAACTACTGAGGAGTACTTGCCTAAGGATGGTGGTGATCTTGGTGGTGATTCAGGGGTTTTTGTTTGTATGTTAACGTAAAAGCTAGTTCAAGGAAAAACCGTAAGTATGGAGGGAGATTTTAAAGACACGTGTGCAAGATATCGACGATATATGGCAAAAGAGTTTTATCAGTATCGCTATATATATAGTCACCCTGAATGGTTCACAGAAAAGGTAGTCAGACGCAAGACCCGCAAGTGACCTTCTTTGTTGTATTACCACTTTACTTGTTACTTTTATTGTACTACTTGTTAGTTTTTAGATGCTTATTCTAATAATATTGTATTTATGTTTGTATTTTATAATAAAATTGTGTTCTATAATTAATAGATAAAAGCATAAAAAATTACATAATTAAAAATCTAAAAATACAACCATAAAAATATAAAAGAAATAATATCTAGCGAGTGTCATCATTATCGTTTGTTGCTTCATCATTTAAGTTGAATGGGCAAGGAGATGTATTAAAAAACCGGTCAACTGATTGAGCCGTCTCTTGAAATTGAGGGTAATAAAGTAGCGGGGATGAATGGTGAAATGATTGTTGATAACTAGTATTAGGGCTTCGATAAGGATTTGACGGGCCCCCTTCTTTAAAATTCTACGTAGCCATTTGACTAAAATGTGGAACTGAGTACTTGAGGTACCACCGTAAAAAATATGGGTTACCCATTTGGCTTAGAAAGGGGAATCGAACTGTTGTCCCGTGGAATCCCTTTGTTCTGTCATATTCTGTTGCTCGACATTATCATCAACAACTTGTCGACCAAGCCGGCCTCGTCCTCTACTCCTTCTACGTAAACGTTGTGTGACAGGAGGAAGTTGAGTATCATCAACAGTCTGTGTCACATGCATTGGTAGATAACTTATATGGTTTGCATGTGTAAATTCCATATAACGGCTCGCCATATTCCTCCCTGTTTCATCCCTTGGTCTTTAATAAAACTGACTCATCCCATCCATCTATAAATAATAATAATAATATTAATAATAATAATAATAATAATAATAATAATAATAATAATAATAATAATAATTCAATAATCATTATAACAAATAAATTAATAATAGTACCATCATTCTCAATCTTCATCCATCATTTTGGAAGCCATTAGGGTTCGTGTCTTGATGAGCCGTGTTTGTTGTATACACAACAGTACGCTCTAAATACCACATCATGTATGCTTCAGAAGCAATTGGCGAATCAGTGTATGCTTCATTAGCAACTGAATTATGCCAAGACGCCCATGCTTGAACAAAGATATTATGATGTTGTAACCAGTTTTTATTTCTACCACCTTTATGAGCAATCGAATGTAGATTTATGTGTTGCTCCCGACTTAGTAACACATTTGTAGGGATTGGTTGTAACATTTCAAACTGTCTTAAAACCCTACTTGGAATGTGAGGCTCAACAAGTTCCCAACATATAAGGTATGTGTCACTTCTCCAGCTTTGATATCCACTTATGCAAATATCAGGTAGAAGGTGGATAATATTATCATAAGGCCTCCAATTAAACTGATACAAAAAATATGAATTAATATATTTTCACAATGTTAATATATAAAAGTAATATTACACTAATATTAATACCGTACCGTGACCTCGCTTAATGAATGTAGCTGAGATCGATACGCGCTCAAACAGTGCGGAGTGGTGTTTACATAACTAAGTTCACCCTTCCAACTGTAATCAAGTTTTCAAATATACCCGGTTAACAAGAAAAATATAAGATTACTAAAAAATAATCAATACATAAGCTTTTTTAACATACCGTGCACCATATGGTAATCTGAAATCAATAGATCTCGTATTCCGGGGGCACATTGAAGGCAATCTTTCCCATGCCCATAATTGCAACAAGAATAAAGGCCCACCAACCTCTCGATTTGTGACACTCGTTGCCTTACATAATTGTCTATACAAAGATGCTAAAACTGCACTTCCCCAACTAAGTCTACCACAGTTATTTAAGTTTTTAATATGACTTAAATAATTTATGTGCACCCAATTGCTAGAAGTATCAGGAAATAAAATGGCATCAATCATAAATAATATATAATTTAGCTCGTTGGATGCACTGAAAACCTGTGGCATTATTAGGGAATGGTTTTATTATTTGATCTAAAATAAATCTTAGGTTTAACTTATAACCACTTACAGCGCTTGTAGCCAGTGTACAGCCGGTTAAATACTCAAACCTCATTATAATTTCAGATGCACTCAAAACATAATCAGTGCTAGAAACAACATCACCTTCAACCGGCAAACCCCATAAAACTTGTACATCTTGAAGGTTATTGTGGTTTCTCCCACGGGTAAATGAAATGTGTGTGTCTCAATCCTCCATCTCTCGACCTAAGCTGAGATAAGAGCACGGTCAAGTTTACGATAACCACACTCGATCACACCCGCAAAACCAGTCAACCTTATATATCTCATAATATTTTCAGGGATAGACACTTCATCAATGTAATCCCAAAAGCTTTATCACCTCGTCTAACACGTAAAATCCTTCATCGCTTTCTGGTTCTCGAAAATAATAATCAGCTCTATGTTGACTACTTAGAAATAATAGATCGTTATTTAGTGGACCTGGTGTAATTCTCCAGCTCATTTTGTTTTTTCCAAATGAACTATGAAATAATAGAATAATTAGGTGAGTAATAAAAATTTAGTTGTGCAGATAGATGAAAATTTGGTTGCTTAAATGGGATATATATATTCGAGGGGTGAGGGTATTTTATTTCGATAGAGTGGTACTTGAAATGCCTGGGTTTTTGAGAATCCGCCCTTTCCAAGGGCGTGGTCTCCTATAATTAGGTTACCTTTTTTATTCTATTGGGTGGTGGAGATTGTTTGTAGAAGTAAATCGGACGAATGTAGGTGTTTAGAGAACCCGCCCTTCACAGAGGCGAGTTCTTGCATAAATGACAACCACACACGACTTTCAATGAGGGACAGCAGGTGAAAGAGGGTGCAGAGAAGGGAGGCTCGTTGACCGAGGGGAAGAACCCGCCCATGGTAGGGACGGGTACCCCTAATGTCACACCACGGTAAGATTTGTCCCCCATGTCACCTCACCTCTAAAAAAACACTATTTTTAAAAAAAAATCATGTAATCTAGGAAGGCCGATACGATGTTCTCCACTTACCTTCGTAACCAGATCTGAGCTGAATCATTCTAGAGAGGGACTGGTTGCTGCTATGAAGGTAAGTTTAGAGCAACGCATCTCAGTGTGATTTGTGTTTATCAAATCGATCATGGATTTTTGAATTGAGAAATAATATATTTCTTTTTATTTATTGTTTTTTTTTAAACTTTAATATCATGATGTTGAATCCAATTGATTTTGTGGGTTTTGGGCTGAAGTCCCACATAGTTGAACTTGAATTTTGATCCAAGAAGTAAAATAAGCTGTGGGGTTTATGAGCTCTGGTTTAATCCATGGTTTTGAAAACCGGACCGAACCAGCTGGTCCGACCGGTTGGACAAGTAATCGGACTCCAATGCGGTCCGGTTCGGTGGTTAAAACCGTTTAACGTTGAACTAGTGGTCAGACCGGTTGAACCGGTCGAACCGGCTGTCGGACCAGGAACCGGACCGGTTGAAACAGGAACCGGACCGGTTGAAACAGGAACCGGACCGGTTGAACCGGTTTTTTATGTAATTTTTTATTTTTTGTAATTTTTATATATATATTTATAAAAAATAATTATAATTTTATCTGGTTCTTATATACGGTCCGACCGGTTGAACGGGTCCGACCAGCGGATCGGTAATACGTCTGGTTCGCTGTCCGGTCCGGTTTTAAAAACACCGGTTTAATATGAAGAAAAATATAAAATTCGATGAAAAAGGTAAGTTACCATTTTGTAGTTGGGGCCCACTATTTGTACAACTTCTAGGCTTTCATCTTTGTAGGGTAAACGGTTTTTTTCTTTGTTCTTCATACCAAGAGAATGTTGATATAATTTCAGTGTTAAAGGTTTCAGATTTTTTTTATTGGGATCACCTTCTTTTGACATTGCTTCTTTAGCTTTGTTTTTACTAATAATAATGGGGTTGCTTTTGCTTTGTTCGCAGCTGCTTGCGTTTATTGATCTGGATTTTGGTTTCTCCGTCCCTAGTGGTTTATAAAAAAAAGGTACGTCATTCAGTTTAGGGGTTACAAATTGCTTATTTTGGCGTATGGATTTATGTTTATTTTAACCAATACACCCATATGTATATTAATTGATTATCACATTTAGAATTTTAACACTCACATCGTATCCATGTTGTCATTTCAAGATATACCACAACGAGCTATAACACCGTCATGAAGCGCGGGGTACTAGTTATTACAAAAGATCAAAGCGAGAACACAACGATTTTATAACGAACAACCACACGTCTTTTTTAGTTTTATTGATAAAGCAAGACTGCTCATTAAAATTACGTAGGCCTATGGATATTTAGATAGTTCTAATTACCAAGTGTTTTTTTGGCATAAAGGTATTATACATTATACGCCTTGCTTACTTTTATATGTCTTGATAAAAATTATAATTACCAAGATGTTTATACATAATGATTGCACATTATGTTTTATGTTTTTTTTCGCACTTATTCATTGTAGATTATGATTTGTTTAAAAAATGAAGTACGCATTTGAGTGCATAGGTTTTTGTCTTCAGGCATGAATTATTTTTTTCCATAATAGTCCCTGAAATTTAACTATATGCATCTTTATACCCTAAATTTGTAATTTGTTTTTTCAACCATATACAATATATTGATTGTTCTTTTTTTACCAGAACGTAGAAGATATATCAAAACACAAACGTACAAGTCGTGTTCAAAACTCAAAATATACAAGTAATCATTTTTTACAATTTAGTTTTCTCTGCCTCTTACAAATTTTAAATTATGGTGTTATAAATTTATAATTTGTATATGCTTACTTTTAACAATGGTAGTATTTTTAACCAGTTATTTGCGGTTGCGACAAACCTATTTTATCAACGTTAGGACGTGAATTTTTAGCAGCTTTATCAACATATCCACCGCAATACACTGATTTGTGACATTTTTATTTTTTATTTAAACTTTTGAATGTAATTAACTATCAACGTATCCACCCTAATACACTGATTTGTGACATTTTTATTTTTTTATATAAACCTTTGAATGTTATTAACAATGTAATAGTTCTATATTTCTTCCACAAGGTTATGTATACTATCATTGCCCCTCTTCAACTAGTAGGATCTCAAACGTTAGTTCTTTTCACGGTCTTACGCACACCGCCCCTTTCAACGCCCATATTGGCGGTAACATTTGGTTTTATGCGCCCGCCACAAAGCAGGGGTTATAATGCCAGTTTAAAATAAATATAAAATTGAAAGAAAAGCTTAGCTAATTCAAACAATGAAATTAATAAATTTTAAAAAATAAAAAATATATATATTATTTCTTCTTTCCTTTTTATTCCACTCGACTTCCACATCCAAAAAACCATCTTTCTACCCCTTGATTCTTGTTTTCACATCTATTAATTCTTTAACCCTCAAAAGTCTTTGTATTATAATAAAATTAGACTCTCACCTGCACCCTATAAAAAATAATTTTAATAGTTGACATACGATGTAATCCTGACCAACCTCATGTAATTCTAGCAATAACCCCCACGAAATTTCGAGAATGACCATCATAAAATTTTAATATTGACTCACAAGAAAATTTATTTTTAAAATTTGAATTTTTACTAATACAAACCTATTATACATAATTAGCTAATATAAAATAATTAATTTTGATAATTCTAGCCCATTCTAAATAAACTAATTTCAACAACTGTCACATCCCGACGAAAGAGTTAAATGCTTGGGTGTGACTTTTCGGTTCAAAACACATTAATTATAATAACATGCAATCAAAACAATTTAACTAGACATAATTCTTCCATTAGTCATATATTTGTAGGATTATATATATTATACAAAATTTAGTCTAATAATTAGACTTTTATATTAGTAATCTTAATTCAAAGTACACGTCTTTATCATTTCATTTATTCTTCAACTATTAGTGAATATAAATGTCCACAAAGAGACTGAAGTCTGATAGATCAATAAAGTTGTTGAGAACATACGTTTATTCAATAATTCATTTTAGTTGATGCAACACAATCAAACTCACAACCAAACCTACTCACATATCAAGTGATTCATAACTGTCATATACAAAGCACATAATCAAATAGAACAATATCATAGGTCTCATTCGACAGATGTAGGTTGACATATTCCTAAGTAGCGCTACCTATATTATTTGACGCTTACTCATCCGAATTAATGGTTGTGTCAATATGACAGTAATATATCAAAACTTTAAATTTTGCATCAATTTCAATAACAAATAGTATGTTTTCCCTCAAAATTTGTAAATCAAAAATTGGTCATGTTACTCACCTTATTTCTAGCAACAAGTCAAATATTCCTATAAAATAATTATTTGTTAGAAATAAATCTTATTTCTTTAAAATTTTTAGTAACTTTATCATTAATCAAATAAAAATTTCTAAACTTTAGTTATGGTTGTACAAAAAGTACCAAATTTTACAAGTAGTAATGCTCCAAAATCTAGATTATCACATAAAAATTATAAACAATATTTATTTACTGGAAATTTCCTAGAATTTTTACAACTTTCATACTATGGAAGAAATAGCTATTATAAAATTAATACAAACTATCCCATTCTATATATCATAATTTATGTAAAATATTCATGATTCTACCTACTATTTTACTATTTCTTTTGATTTTCTTCTCATTAATTATTCTAAAATATGAAACTTTTTCATACTTGTGAATTAATTCATAAAATTTATTTTGTAATTCCAATCTAATATACGGGTCATCTTATAAGTTTTTCAGATTTTTACTGAGTCCATATCTTCTTTTTGGTAATTTCCTTCTATTTCCTTAAATTAATCATATAAATTAATATATTCTATATAATTTCTATAATTTCCAGATTATTATTTCTAATATTTTCTAATAAATTTATAAATTTTATTCCTACAATCATAGCTATTTAAGTATTTAATCTAAATTATCATGAATAACACATGTTTCAACCATTTAAATCTTTTTTTTAATCCTTGGATTTTATAAAATTCTCAAATTTTCTAACCAGCACTGAAAACCGTCTTTACATTGGATGGTTTGGCGTTTTGATGATCCCTACCTTATTGACTGCAACTTCTGTATTTATTATCGCCTTCATTGCTGCTTCTCCAGTAGATATTGATGGTATTCGTGAACCTGTTTCTGGATCTCTATTTTATGGAAACAATATTATTTCAGGTGCCATTATTCCTACTTCTGCAGCTATAGGTTTGCATTTTTACCCAATATGGGAAGCAGCATCCGTTATGAATGGTTATACAATGGTGGTCCTTATGAACTAATTGTTCTACACTTCTTACTTGGTGTAGCTTGTTACATGGGTCGTGTATGGGAGCTTAGTTTCCGTCTGGGTATGCGACCTTGGATTACTGTTGCATATTCAGCTCCTGTTGCAGCTGCGAATGCTGTTTTCTTGATCTACCCAATTAGTCAAGGAAGCTTTTCTGATGGTATGCCTCTAGGAATTTCTGGTACTTTCAACTTCATGATTGTATTCCAGGCTGAACACAACATCCTTATGCACCCATTTCACATGCTAGGTGTAGCTGGTGTATTCGGCGGCTCCCTATTTAGTGCTATGCATGGTTCCTTGGTAACCTCTAGTTTGATCAGGGAAACCATAGAAAATGAATCTGCTAATGAAGGTTACAGATTCGGTCAAGAAGAAGAAACTTATAATATCATAGCCGCTCATGGTTATTTTGGCCGATTGATCTTCTAATATGCTAGTTTCAACAACTCTCGTTCTTTACATTTCTTCCTAGATGCTTGGCCTGTAGTAGGTATTTGGTTCACTGCTTTAGGTATCAGTACTATGGCTCTGATTTTTGATAGAATCAAGTGTTCACGAGGTTTTACAAATAACTTTGATGGTTTAACTTAGAGGGTGATTATATGTGTTAGTTAAACACATATACAACTTTTTAAACTTGTTAGTCATAGATTTTTAGAATCAAACCTTGTTTGGAGTAGAAGAAAGACTTAGGCAGTTACGTGCTTAGATTCTTGATGACCCGCATGGTGTGGTGGTTCTTTGAGCTTAGAGGGTTGGTCACAAGCTAGTTTGAAGTAAATTAATGTTAAGGATAAGTGCATTTGATGATGGAGCTCAGTTGGTGTTGGAGCTGAAAGAGAGTAAGATATGGTTGATGATGGTTGTGTGATCTGGGTATCGAGAGAAAGGGAGAATGCCGAGAGAGGTGATGGTGGCGGTTGTGGTGGTTTGCAGTTGATAAGAATGATAGTTGTGGAGGTTCCATCGGCTGAGTGTTTCAAGGTGTTAGGAAAATCATCATGATCTTCATCATTACCCCCTAACTTAGAGTAGTGAGGTGTTATCCTAGAGATTAGGTGTCAAGTTTAAAAGGGTGATAAGTGTCCATGAGTGGCTAGGTGTCAACTTATGGTGCTAATGACATTCTTAGTCATTAAGTTAAGGTTAGTTGTTTAATTAATTACTAATCTAGGTTAGTTATCTCTTCTAATGAACCAATTTCTAATTTTAAGGTTGTGTTTTAGTTAGTGTTTAAATGTTTAGGATTAGTTTGGTTTTTAGTTTTTGATATAAAGTTTCTAGATGTTAACTTGTTTAGTAGTATTTGATTAAGTTTTAAATATTAATTCATTACATATAGATGAAAACATCTATCATTCAAGTAACTTATCACATAATCTTATGATTTGATAACTCACAAACCTATGGCTCAATAATCACTAAGTTCACAGGAGTTGTATACATGCACACGTAAATGTTTATGCATGCATGTATGTTCACGTACCATAAGTGCATAAGTATATATTATCAATTTATATTAGTTCTAAAAATGTTAGTTTACTTAACCTTGGCTTTAGAGTTATCATATTCTCTTCTGTAAAAAGAATTTCATCCCAAAATTCATTGGTAGGTATTCTCAGATATTGTGCAGGGTGGAGTACTTAAGGAATATTCTTTATGATGAAGAATTTTTATGTTCTTATATTAGAGGTCACTGTTTATGACCATTTTGTACACAGAAAAGATGAAATCTTTTGTAACAGTGCTTTTGTGATGTAATGCAACATTAGATGTTTTGTAAATGACGTACGTTGTATTAAATGGCAAAAGTACTTATAGTAAAAAGAAAAGTTATCTCGAATGTTCCGCTGCATTGTTTTATTCAAATATATGCGATGAAAGACCGACTGTAGGGTTCCCGGGATCGGGGCCTTACAAGTTGGTATCAGAGCAAAAGTTTAAGTAAAATGGGTAAATTTTCATAATAAACCTAAACTTAAACTGAGAATGGGACAGGGAGAATGAGAATGCCATCTGAGTAGTCGCGTGCCCTCAGGTATTTTTTTTAAGGATTAATTGGCTATTATGTGCGCTTGTTATGTGAATGATGTGTACTGTTAGATTGAGACACTAATGTAGTCAGGATGGGTGATGCTCGGGGTACGAAGAGTAGAGTAAGTGGCTAATCACAACTGGCCACTGTAATTAGGGACTTACTGTACTTAACATAAACTGAGCCATTTCCTTGAATGACCGTGTTGGTGTTTTAATCTTTCAGTGTGATAGAAGATGGTCGGTGATAGATCATCTGATGCTTCCCGTGATGGTGAACGTGGTGATGAGCCGCGTATCACGCGAGGAAGATCTAGGAAAGAGAAAGTAGTTCGTGAGGAGAACGAGATTCCTCATCAGGAGGAGCTAGATGAAAGCGCCAAGTTGAGAGCCTCGGTAAAAGAGGCGGTGATTGAGGAAGTGCACCAGGTTATGCAGACGATCTTACCGACTGTAATGACCGAAGCGATAAAGGCAGTGCGAGAGGAGGATAGACGAGGGAGGAGACGGTCCTCCGGTAGACAGCAACAGACAGAGGCAGAAACGGTATTGTCTGACGACGAAGAGGAAGAGGAGGAAGAACAGGTAAGGGGACAGCCCGGGGTTGTGACTACGGGAAATTTATGAGGTGCAAGCCTCCGACTTTGATGGTTCGGGTACGGCTGCTGATGCTCACCAATGGGTGAGAGAGATGGAGGCGGTCCTTGATATCAGTGACTGCCAGGAGGATAAGAAGGTAAAATTTGCTACCCACTCGTTTACGGGGACGACATTGTGCTGGTGGGACAATATTGTCCAGGCCGAGGGTAGCAGGGCCATCGGGAAATTGAAGTGGTCTGAGTTGAAGAGAATGGTGATCGAGGAGTTTAGTCCTCGTCGAGAGATGGACAGAGTTGAGAGAGAGTTCCTGCAGTTGGAAGCGGGAACGATGACCCACCAACAATACACGACCAAGTTCAACGACATGGCACGGTTGGTGCCAGAGCAAGTGACGCCGGTGTCCCGCAAGATTAACCGGTATATTCAGGGGTTGCCAGCCGAAATTCGTTGGCATTTGATTTCCGCCCGACCAAGTACTTTCAGGTCGGCGGTGGATTTAGCTGGGAGGTTGTACGACGAACGGGCTGCGATGGTGAAATCTGAGGGCAGTAAGAAGGGAAGTGATGAGAGAAAGTGGCAGGGAAAGAGGTTTGGTCGGGGTGATACTTCGACAAGTAGTAAGAAGGCACGGGTTGATGATCGTCGTGTGGTCGTGACAAGTGCAGGGTCGAGAAAGTGTGAGAAGTGTGGGCGAGAACACGGTGGTGAGTGCAGATGGGGGCTGAATGTATGTTTTAAGTGTGGAAAGCCCGGTCATATGGCTAAGGAGTGTAGGGTGACGAAGTGCTTTAACTGCGGGGAAAGTGGTCATATGAACAAGGATTGCAAAAAGCCGAGGCCTGGGGGTTCCGGCGGGAAGAAGGCAGTGGGTGAAGGGTCGAAGGCAAGCGCCAGAGCATTCACGATGACGCAGGAAGAGGCGAGGACGGACCCTGATGTAGTGTCCGGTACGTTTCTGGTGAACCAAACTTTAGCCTCCGTATTATTTGATTCGGGTGCCAGTAGGAGTTTTATTTCTGCTGCTTTCTGTGCCAAATTGCCCGTTAGTAGTAGACGTGTGGATGTACCATTTGATGTAGAGACTGCTATAGGTAAGACCACCAGGATTTGTGAGGTAATTGAGGGTTGCGATGTAGAACTGGAGGGTCACAAATTCCCAGTTAAACCCTTTGCGATGACGTTAGGTGGTTTCGATTTGGTGCTTGGAATGGATTGGTTGGCGGATTTCGAGGCGAACATTGTGTGTCGCAAGAAGATGATCAGTTTGACAGCGCCTGACGGTAGTCCAGTGACAGTTTATGGGGATCGGGTTACTACGATTCCAAAGGTGATCTCAATGGCAGTGGCGGGGAAATGTATGAGGCGTGGATGTAACGCCTATTTATGTTATGTGAAAGATGTAGAGAAGCCAGCACCACAACTGTCTGATGTTCCGGTTGTGTGTGAGTTCCCAGACGTGTTCCCGGAAGACTTATCGGGATTGCCACCTGACAGAGAGATCGAGTTCCAGATTGATTTAGTACCAGGCGCCCAACCTGTTGCCAAGGCACCATACCGATTGGCCCCGACAGAGATGAAAGAATTGATGGAGCAGTTACAAGAGCTACTGGATAAGGGGTTTATTAGACCGAGTATCTCACCTTGGGGTGCTCCGGTCCTGTTTGTAAAGAAGAAGGACGGTAGCATGAGGATGTGCATCGACTACCGTGAGTTGAATAAGCTGACAGTGAAGAACAGATACCCCTTGCCAAGGATCGATGACCTGTTTGACCAACTTCAAGGTGCTAGTTGGTTTTCACGTATAGATCTTCGATCAGGTTACCATCAACTGAAGGTGCAGGAACAGGATATCCCTAAAACAGCTTTTCGTACGCGCTACGGTCATTATGAGTTTCTTGTCATGTCTTTCGGTTTGACCAACGCGCCAGCTGCTTTTATGGATCTGATGAACAGGGTGTGCCGGCCGATGTTGGATAAATCAGTGATTGTATTCATTGACGATATCCTGATTTATTCAAAGAGTGAGACTGAGCATGCCGGTCACATTCGCGAAGTTCTGGAGACGTTGAGAAGGGAGAAGTTGTATGCTAAATTTTCCAAGTGCGCATTCTGGTTGCGTGAAGTTCAATTCTTGGGTCACGTGGTAAATCCGGATGGGATTATGGTCGATCCGGCGAAGGTGGAAGCAGTAATGCAATGGAAGTCTCCAAAAACGCCATCCGAGATCCGTAGTTTCTTGGGTTTGGCGGGTTACTACCGAAGGTTCATCCAAGACTTTTCCAAAATTGCTTCTCCACTGACCAAGTTGACCCGGAAGGATGTGAAATTTGAATGGGGTCAAGCACAAGAGAAGGCATTCGAAGAACTGAAGACAAGATTGACCCAAGCTCCAGTTTTGGCACTGCCCGATGGGAGTGAAGACTTGGTAGTTTATTCTGATGCCTCCTACTCGGGGTTGGGATGTGTATTGATGCAGAGGGGAAAGGTGATAGCCTATGCATCCCGACAGCTGAAAGTTCATGAGGTTAATTATCCTACTCATGACTTGGAGTTAGCAGCTGTGGTTTTCGCGTTGAAGATCTGGCGGCACTATTTATACGGGACGAAGTGCACCATCTTCACAGACCACAAAAGCTTGAAGTACTTCTTCGAGCAGAAAGATCTGAATATGAGGCAGAGACGGTGGTTGGAACTAATAAAAGACTACGATTGTGAAATCCATTACCACCCGGGCAAAGCTAACGTGGTGGCTGATGCCCTTAGCCGAAAAGAGAGGCCCGAGCCGATTCGGGTGAAAGCGTACCAGCTAATCATGACCTCAGACATGATGAAACAAGTCAGAGAGTTCCAGGATGAAGCATTGAAAGATGAACATCTTAACTCTGAACGAATGAGAGGACTGGTAGCGGAGCTAGTAGAAAACACGACGGGCGTTAAAACCTGGTTTGGGCGTATGTGGATTCCTCGTCTCGGGGATCTACGAATGAAGATTATGGATGAAGCTCATAAGTCTCGATACTCCATTCATCCCGGCGCCACCAAGATGTACCAAGACATGAAGAAAGATTATTGGTGGCCGGGTATGAAACGTGATGTGGTGGAGTATGTGAGTAAATACCTCACGTGTTTGCAAGTGAAGGCGGAGCACCAGAAGCCGTATGGAAAGATTCAGCCGTTGGACATACCGGAATGGAAGTGGGAGCACATCACCATGGATTTTATCACAAAGTTGCCACGTACCCCGAAAGGGTATGATACGATCTGGGTGATTGTGGATCGATTGACGAAGAGTGCTCACTTCTTACCGATGCGTGAAACATATTCGTCCGAAAGGTTGGCCGATCTTTTCATCAAAGAGATCGTGACTCGTCATGGTGTACCGGTGTCGATTGTATCTGACCGCGACACCCGGTTTACATCCAAATTCTGGAAGAAATTCCACGATGCCATGGGAACGAGGTTGCATATTAGCACGGCTTATCATCCTCAAACTGATGGTCAGTCAGAAAGGACCATTCAGACCTTGGAGGACATGCTTCGGGCATGTGTTATTGATTTCGGAGGAAGTTGGGATGACCATCTACCGTTAGCTGAGTTCTCGTACAACAACAGTTATCATGCTAGTATTGGCATGCCACCCTACGAGATGTTATACGGTAGAAGATGCAGGACCCCCGTCTGTTGGGGTGAAATTGGTCATAAAGAATTGGGAAGCGTCGAAGTGGTAGAGGCTACGACTGAAAAGCTCGAAAGAATTAAAGCGTATATGAAGGCGGCCAAAGACCGACAGAAGTCGTATGCTGACAAACGACGCAGGCCAATTGAGTTCCAAGTGGGAGACCGGGTTATGTTGAAGGTCTCACCTTGGAAAGGGATCATTCGATTCCGGAAGCGGGGTAAGTTGAGTCCGCGATATATAGGCCCTTTCCGAATTGTTGCTCGAGTGGGGGAGGTGGCTTATAGGTTGGATCTGCCAGACGAACTAAGTGGAATTCACCCGACTTTCCACGTGTCTCATCTGAGGAAATGTTTGGCAGACGAAGACATGGTCGTTCCACTGGGTGATATCGAGGTAGATGAAAAGCTCAATTATGTAGAGCAACCAGTGGCGATCATAGATCACAAAGAAAAGAGATTGAGAAATAAAGTGGTTCCCCTTGTGCGTGTACAGTGGCGGCACAGGAAGGGATCCGAGTCGACGTGGGAGACTGAAGAAGAAATGAGGCAGCATTACCCACGATTGTTCGAAGAATGACAGTTTCGGGGACGAAACCTAAAATAAGGGGGTGGACTTGTAACACCCGGAAGTTGACTTCTCAGCATGTGATGCGACTGAGCTTCAGTCGCCTGTGATTTATACGATTGAAGTTCAACCGCATGGCTATTCGGCCGATTGGAGCTCAACCGCACGATTGGAGCTCAACCGCCCGAATGAAGTATGAGCCGAATGGAACACGTGCGATTGGGGTCCAATCGCATAGCGTTGATGCGACTGAAGGTCCAGTCGCCCCTGGACCAGTGCGACTGAGCTGTGGGTATAAAAGGGGAGCACTTCATTCTCCTCCCCAACACTTCACATTTTCAGTCGGGAAGAGAGCAGAGGGCGACCGAGAACCAAGAAGAAAAGGGGAAAGTGCTGTCCGAGCTCCGAATCCGTCGAGAAAATAGCCAAAGTCGAAGTTCATCTACTTCTACCTGTAATGTGAGTTCTAAGACCCCTTCTTTTAAGCATTTTTGAACGATTTTGGGGCTGGAGCACATAGTGAAACTGTTTTCGAGCCATGGGCTCTCAATGTGTGTATATACGTATGAGTATGAGTGTGTATAAGGTCCGATTAGACTGTTATGCTCACGGTAGGTACGATTTCTAAGACAAGTGGACGGATTTCAGCAGGTAGACCGAACGTGTACTGCTGATGTATGTTTTAGAAGTTATTTTTATGATACGCGTGATGTTTAGTTGATTCTAAGTAACTGATGTGGTAAAACCGTGCTAATGTATGTTGAGATGAGGTATGGATTGTAGAAATGGAACAGGGTAAGTTGCAGGTTGCCTTACTCAACCGCATTGTCCAAATGCGGACTGCCGAAGCAAATGTGGTTGTGGTCAACCGCATTAACTAATGCGGATGACCAGGGAAAGTGCGGTTAAGGCATCAGGCAACCGCATTGACTAATGCGGATGACCAAGCAAATGCGGTCAAGGCCCTTCCTTCATCCGCATTAACCCAATACGGGTACACTCGATATGCAGTTAAGGCAGTAAACCGCATTAACCCATGCGGGAGACCAACTCAGGAATGCGGTAAGTCATTCCTCATCCGCATTGACTAATGCGGATGAGGTAAATTAATACGGATAAGGTATTACTCATCCGCATTGACTAATGCGGATGAACAAACTAATGCGGATGAACCAGAATGTGAAATGCGGATCAGGCTTAGTAAGATCTGATTAACTTGAGGAAATGAGTAACATAGGCATGATAGTGATGATGATGTTGCATGGTTGTACCTGTTGTATGCCATATATGAATGATGCCTAGTAGGACGATGAATGAATGTTATGTGTATGTTCCTTATGATGTATGTATGTAGTATGATGTTGCCATGATAGACGGCGAATACTGATGATATGTAAGTATTTATGTTCCTTATGTGTATGTGTTTTATCTTTAATAACTTTACGTGAATGAATGAACGAAAGAAATGAATGTATTAAAACGTAAAGTGAAAGATAATGAAAGAAGGAACATGATGAATGAATGCATGCATTAATGAAAGAGAGTAAGAAAGGCTTGCAAGCAAATGAAGGAGGTGCACACCCCTGGCAGGTGTTAGCTCAACGGTGTACGGGTTAGCTACCCCGAAGGATGTACATCGGGTCAATCATTGAGATTGATAATGAGGTGAGCAACTTCGTGTTGCAAGAGACTCGGTTAGCAGGCAATCATAAGATTGTCACTGAGGTGAGCAGTCGCGCACTGCAAGAGACTCGGCTAACGTATGTTAGAAGTAAAGTGAAAAGATGAGTGGTGCATGTACCTATCCCAGGTGACTGGATCAGCTTTGTGCACAACGTTCGTGGCTAACCACCACAGGTCCAGCACCAGTAGTATGTATGATGAAAGTGGGGTATTGTACATGTCACCGAATGTAATGAACGTTCGAACGAAAGTAATAAATGAATGAATGAATAAAATGAAGGTTCGAACGTATGAAGTGAAAGTATGAATGAAAGTAAAGACATACGAAAGTATGTAAAGTATGAATGAAAGTAAAGACATACGAAAGTATGTAAAGTATGAATGAAAGTAAAGACATACGAAAGTATGTAAAGTATGAATGAAAGTAAAGACATACGAAAGTATGTAAAGTATGTAAAGTATGTATGTATGAAAGTATACGAGAATGATGAAGTGTACACGAATGAAAGTAAGTAATGAATGATAAGATAATAATAATATTATCTACGTGTACGTATGACGTGTGAACACATGTATGGAAGAACAGTTAATGAGAATGAAAGTATGTTTTATTATAAAAACTAGAACTCACTCAGCAACGCTGACTTTTATGTGTTTTCCAGTTCGCAGGTAGTGTTGCTGAGGATGGCACGAGGCGGCTACTCAGCTCTTTTGGGATGGCATTCACTTTTGGTTATGCAGCCACATCATGTGTTGTGGGCCCGTAATGCGCGCAACACATTATGTTGCATGCAAGTGGAAGATTTCTTGATAATCCTGATAAACAGGATTATTTAAGAAATCTTCTTTATGAAGAAAAATATATTTTTGAACTTAATATCTTCTTTACGAAGAAGATTATATTTTCTTTTTATTATTTTATTTCGGTAGAGGTCGCTGTATGACCCTATGATTGCTGTGGAATATGCATCAGCAGCAATCATAGTATAGTTAAGCAATGTAAAGAAAAGCTTGTATTTTGTAATCAAGTCAATGATGTAAAAGCTTTTATGATGAAATGAGAATGCATGTTTTATTAATTCCGCTGCGTATTTTATGATCATGTATTAAATGTACGTCATACGTGCGATGAAGAACCAACCGTAAGGTGCCCGGTGAGCGGGGCCTTACAATGTTAACTTGTTTAGTAGTATTTGATTAAGTTTTAAATATTAATTCATTACATATAGATGAAAACATCTATCATTCAAGTAACTTATCACATAATCTTATGATTTGATAACTCACAAACCTATGGCTCAATAATCACTAAGTTCACAGGAGTTGTATACATGCACACGTAAATGTTTATGCATGCATGTATGTTCACGTACCATAAGTGCATAAGTATATATTATCAATTTATATTAGTTCTAAAAATGTTAGTTTACTTAACCTTGGCTTTAGAGTTATCATATTCTCTTCTGTAAAAAGAATTTCATCCCAAAATTCATTGGTAGGTATTCTCAGATATTGTGCAGGGTTTATCTTTGTAGTTACCCTTTTCATTCAGTTTAACTTTAAATAGATGGGGGTATTTTCTTTTGATTTCATCTTCCCTTTCCCACGTAAATTCGGGTCATCTCTTTGAATTCTATTTGACCTTTACTATTGGGATTTTACTTCTTCTTAAACTCTTTACACATAATTACCAGTGGTTCTTCCACAAAATGGAGTTTCTTATCTATTTTGATTTCCTATATTGGTACCTTTAATGTCTTATCAATCAGACATTTCTTCAAATTAGATACGTGAAAGGTGTTATGTACTTCACTTAACTCCTGAGGCAAATCTAACATGTATGCTACATGACCAATCCTATCAATTACTTCAAAAGAGCCAACATACCTAGGGTTTAACTTATTTCTTCTCCCAATTCGGATAATTTCCTTTGATGGTGATACCTTTAAGTACACCTTATCTCCTATTTGAAATTCTAAGGGCTTTATTTTTTTCCAGCATAACTCTTTTGCATATCACTTGCTACCTTTAATCTGCCCTTAATTTTACTGATTTTATCAGATGTTTCCTGTATAAGTTCTGGCCCTGTAAGCTGTCTATCTCTTACCTCATTCCAACACAAAGGTGACCTACACTTCCTTCCATATAAATCTTCAAATGGAGCTGCTCCAATACTGGCATGGTAGCTATTATTATATGAAAATTCTATCAAAGGTAAGTGTATATCCCAGTTACCACCAAAATCTAACGCACATGCTAGTAACATATCTTCTAATGTCTGGATTGTTTTCTCACTCTGTCAATCTGTCTGTGGATGGTATACTGAACTCATATTTACCTAAGTTCCTAATGCTTTTTGTAAAGTCTACCAGAATCTTGAAGTAAATCTACTATCTCTATCAAATATTATTGAATTGGATATTCCATGTCTAGATATAATTTTCTTCATATAAATCCTTGCTAATTTCTCCATTTTATAATCTTCTCTGATTATCAAGAAATGTGCTGATTTAGTTAGTTTTTCGATTATAACCCATATCGTGTCGTACCCACTTGAGGTTCTAGGTAATTTAGTTACAAAATCCATGGTAATCTGGTCCCACTTCCACTCAGGGATTTCTGGTTGTTGTAAATATCCTGAGGGTTTCTGATTCAGGTTTGACTATTGAATAGATATCACATTTTCTTATAAATTTTGCAACTGATTTCTTCATACCTGGCCACCAATACTGGTATCTCAATCCTTGTACATCTTATTATTTCCCGGATGTACTGAATATCTTGACTTATGTGCTTCTCGTAGAATAGTTTCTTTAAGCATGTCATTGTTAGAAATCCAAATTCTTCATCTAAATCTTAGGATTCCATCTGACGTAGCTTCCAGTTGTCCGTTCTGCCTCATCGAATCTCTTGATTCATCTTTTTATTGGGTTTCTCGAGTTTGACTTATCAAATCCGAGTGTAATTCCATCCTCATAGCATGACTTCGTAATGGCTTAGTTCTTTCTTTCCTACTTAAGGCGTCAGCCACTACATTTACCTTTCCTAGGTGATACTTGATTTCACAATCATAATCACTTAGTAATTCCACCCATCTTCTCTGTCTTATATTCAGCATCTTTTGATCAAATATGTGTTGCAAAATCTTATGGTCTATATAAATTATACACTTAGTTCTATATAGATAATGTCTCCAAATCTTAAGTGAAAATACTACTGCTCCTAATTCTAAATCGTGAGTATTATAATTCTTTTCACTTCCTCTGAGTTGCCTGGATGCATATGCAATTACCTTATCTTGTTGCATTAAAACACATCCAAAACCTTGATGTGATGCATCATAATATACTACAAAATCATCTGTACCATCTGGAAGAGCTAAAATAGGAGCACTGTATAATTTATTCTTTAAGAGTTCAAATGCAACATTTTGTCTTTCTTCAAAAACATATGGCTTATCTTTCTGAGTTAATTCTGTTAGAGGTTGAGCTATTCTAGAAAATTTTTCTATATATCTTCTATAATAACCATCCAATCCTAAGAATTGACGTACTTCAGTTGGTGTTTCTGTAACTTCCTATTTCTTAGTTGCTTTGATCTTTGCCAGGTCAACCTGAATTCCTTCATAGTTAACCACATGTCCTAAGAATTGTACTTCCCTTTTCCAAAATTCGCTCTTTGAGAATTTGACTTACAGCTCTTCCTTTTGAAGTAATTCCAAAGTTAGCCTTAGGTGCTTCTCATGTTCTTCCTTACTTTTAGAATAGATTAAAATGTCGTCTATAAAGACTATGACAAGTTTATCTAAGTAAGGTTTTCACACTCTATTCATTAGATCCATGAATACTGCTTGAGCACTAGTTAACCTAAATGTCATTACAATGAACTCATAATGATCATATAGAGTTCTGAACGTAGTCATAGGTATATCTTCATCTCGCACCCTTAACTGGTGATATCCTGACCTTAAGTCAATTTTTGAAAAGTAACTAGATCCTTGCAACTGATCAAATAGGACATCCATCCTAGGGAGAGGATATCTATTCTTAATAGTTATTTTATTAAGCTCTCTATAATCGATGCACATCCTAAAGGTTTTGGCTTTCTTCTTTACGAATAAAACTGTTGCTCCCTAAGGTGATACACTAGGACAAATAAATCCCTTGTCGACTCATTAACTCTTTCATTTTAGTTGGTGCCAAATGATACAGAGACTTGGCAATAGGGGTAGTCCCTGGTACTAATTCAATCTTGAATTCTACTTGACGAAGGGGTGACAATCCTGGTAATTCATCAGGAAATACCTCTGGGTATTCTCTAATAACAGGAACATCTTCTAAGTTCTTCTTATCTGATTTTGTATCAACTACATGGGCTAGAAATGCTAGAAATTTATTTCTCAAATATTTATGGGCTTTTTTACATGACACTATCTTTACAGCACCTCTAGGTTTCTCACCATATATGACAAGAATTTTTTATCTTTAATTAAAGGTATTTTAATCATTCTTTTTCCACAGATAATTTCAGCCTGATTTTTACTTAAACAATCCCTACCTATAACAACATCGAAACCTCCTAATTCAATAGGAATCAAATATATATGAAAGCAATGATTATTTAAACCTAAGGTACAGTTAGAAATAACTTCACTGGATTCAGTTATCTTTCCATCATCTAATTCTATCATATACTTATTTTTTAGTTTCCTTGAGGCTAATCTAAGTAAGTTTTAAATATATTAGAAACAAAACTACGAGTTTCTCTCGTATCGAATAATACAATTGCGTACAAATCATTAATAAGAAACGTACGGTAAGGCCCCGTTCCCGGGACGCTTACAACTGGTCAATCATCGCACGTAAAACATATAATTGCATTAACTTAAATAAAACATGCAACGGAAACTTTTAAATGAATCATTTCATTTCCTTTATAAAACTCTTTTGCAAAATAATACAACATTCATTACAAACATCGTTTGTTCGTATTACAATGCAAAAGCGTTAAACAAAAGAATGCCATCCAAAAAGAGCAGAGTAGCCGTCCCGTGCCATCCTCAGCAATTTTACCTGCCAACTGGAAACACATAAAAAGTCAGCGCTGCTGAGTGAGTTCTAGTTTTATAATAAAACATACTTTTCTTTTGTTAAAACCGTTCTTTACATACATGCGATCACACATCATATATACACATAGATAATATCATTATTATCTTCATCATTCGTTCGTTAACTTTCGTTCATTTAACGTACATCGTTAATATTCGCATTCGTTACATTCGTTCACATTCATTCATAAATTCTTACTTTCATTCGTACATTCCTTACTTTCATTCGTACATTCATTACATTCATTCATACGTTCATTACTTTTGATGACATGTACATTTCCCCGAACATTATGCATGAAGCGGGTAACTGAGCCTGAGGTCTTTCATAGACCTCGAACATTGGGCACGGAGCTGGCTCAAGTACCTAGGGTAAGTACATGCATCACTTATCTTTCCACTTTCATTTTGGATCAATGCCATACGCTATACCCCGAACATTATGCACGAAGCTGATGCTGGACCTGTGGTAATTAAATCACGAACATTGTGCACGAAGCTGGTCCAGTCACCTAGGGCAAGCGGCAAGGATCCCATACAAATGGTCAATTACAAAGATTGGACCCCAGTGTGCATCCTTTGGGGTAGCTAACCCGCACACCGTTAAGCTAACACCTTCATTGGGTGTGCACCTCCATACATTTGCTTGCAAGCCTTTCTTACATTCATTCATTAATGCATGCGTTCTTTCATTATGTTCCACTTTCATTATATTTAACTTTACGTTACATAATACTTTCGTTTCATTCTTTAACATAACACGTAAAGTCATGGAAAGATAAACATACATCATAATAAGGAACATCAACATACACAGTAGCAACATAATACGGGGCATCATCATACATACATAACATACATCACGCATAACATGCAACATCATCATGCCCAACATACCCTCTAAGACCTCAATGGTCATCTTACATGTACCTACGGGAACTTCCACGTCAAAACTTATATCTGCACTTTCCCCCGAAAGCCCGTAATTAAACTATGCTCCTCCTCGGGTACAACAGCCCTATTTGGGAACATGGGCACCCTTCAGTCGCATGGCCTCCATGCGACTGAACATCATGCGAATGGACCAATATGGATGAACACCAATGCGGATGAACACCCAATCGTGCGAATGGACCTCATGCGGTTGAACATTATGCGAATGGACCTTATGTGAATGGACCTAATGCGGATGGACTTAATACGGATGAGTACTTATGCGACTGGGCTCTCAATCGCATGACTCCCCATGGGACTGGCTCTCCAGTCGTGCGATTGAACCTCATTCGTGCGACTGAACCTCAATCTCACTTCTGTCGGCCGTATGGCCTCCAGTCAGTCGCTAGCCCTAACTGATGCAGAATGCAGTTCATCCGAACCCAATCTGCCATTTTCGACCTCCAAGCTCATCCAAACTCATTCTAAGCCCAAATCAACCATCCAAAACCTTAGAATGAACACTACAACACCATTCAAGCACATGCAAGCCCAAAAACATACTCCAAACGCATCACACGCAAACACACCCAAATGGGTCAAACACACACACATACAAAAATGGGTTTACTATGTGTTCCAGCCCCAAATCAGTTGAAAACGAGTAAAATAGGGGTCCTAGAACTCACACAAACTACAAGAAGAAGAAGAACTTCGTTTGAACCCGCTACATGACAATTTTGCACTCTCGAACCCGCTCGAACCAAGCTTTCTTCTTCTCTTCTCCCTTTTCTCTCCTCTTTCTCTCTATAGCTGGTATGTGTGGGTGTGGGGAGAAGGTAAGGGATGCCCTCTCCCTTTAAATACCCCCACTCACCCAACTTTCTCTCATTGGCGAGTTTGGTCCCCCCGACTTTGGACTTTATTTCGTTTTCTTCTTTCGTCGGCTTCAAGGAAAATATCCGGGTGTTACAAGTCCACCCCCCTTATATAGGTTTCATCCCCGAAACCTGTTATTCCTCGAACAAACGTGGGTAATGATGTCTCATCTCTTCCTCAGTCTCCCAAGTTGACTCGGATCCCTTCCTGTGCTTCCACTGTACACGCACAAGAGGAACCACTTTATTCCTCAGCGTCTTCTCTTTTCGATCAATGATTGGCACTGGTTGCTCCACATAATTGAGCCGTTCGTCTATCTCGATATCCTCCAGTGGAACA
The DNA here is from genome assembly GCA_024085815.1 of Flaveria linearis. Taxonomy (NCBI): domain Eukaryota; kingdom Viridiplantae; phylum Streptophyta; class Magnoliopsida; order Asterales; family Asteraceae; genus Flaveria; species Flaveria linearis. The sequence goes on from CM044015.1 coordinate 41,337,203, forward strand.
ATCATATCTTCATCTGCCAAACACTTCCTTAGATGAGATACGTGGAATGTCGGGTGAATTCCACTTAGCTCATCTGGTAACTCCAATCTATAGGCCACCTCTCTACTCGAGCAATGATTCGGAAAGGGCCTATGTATCTCGGGCTCAACTTTCCCCGCTTTCTGAACCGAATGATACCCTTCCAAGGTGAGACCTTCAACATAACCCGATCACCCACCTGGAACTCAATCGGTCTGCGTCGTTTATCAGCATACGACTTCTGTCTATCTTTGGCTGCCTTCATGAAGGCTTTGATCCTTTCAAGCTTTTCAGTCGTAGCCTCGATCACCTCGACACTCCCTAAATCTTTATGACCAATATCACCCCAACAAACGGGTGTTCTGCATCTCCTACCATACAACATCTTATAAGGTGGCATACCAATGCTGACGTGATAGCTGTTATTATATGAGAATTTAGCTAACGGTAAGTGGTCATCCCAACTTCCCCCAAAATCAATCACACATGCCCGAAGCATGTCCTCCAATGTCTGAATGGTCCTTTCTGACTGACCATCAATCTAGGGATGATATGCCGTGCTAATATAACCTCGTCCCCACGGCGTCGTGAATTTCTTCCAGAATTTGGATGTAAACCGGGTGTCACGATCAGACACAATAGACACCGGCACACCGTGACGAGTTACAATCTCCTTAATGAAAAGATCCGCCAACCTCTCGGATGAGTATGTCTCACGCATCGGTAGGAAGTGAGCACTCTTCGTCAAGCGGTCAACAATCACCCATATAGCATCATACCCTTTTGGAGTACGCGGCAGCTTCATAATGAAATCCATGGTGATGTGCTCCCACTTCCATTCCGGTATATCCAAAGGTTGGATCTTCCCATACGGCTTTTAATGCTCGGCCTTCACTTGCAAGCAAGTAAGGCACTTACTCACATACTCCACTACGTCACGCTTTATACCCGACCACCAATAATCTTTCTTCATGTCTTGGTACATCTTTGTAGCATCGAGATGAATAAAGTATCGAGTCTTGTGAGCTTCATCCATAATCTTCACCTGTAGATCCCCAAAACGAGGAATCCACATCCGCCCAAATCGGGTTTTAACACCGAGAGTGTTCTCACCCAACTCCATGACTAGTCCTCTCATCCTTTCAGAGTTAAGATGATCTTCTTTTAATGCCTCATCTTGAAACTCTTTGACTTGCTTTATTACATCAGAGGTCATAATCAATTGGTACGCTTTCTCCCGAATCGGCTCGGGCCTTTCCTTTTGACTAAGGGCATCCACCACCACGTTGGCCTTGCCCGGATAGTAGTGGATCTCACAATCATAATCCTTTATGAGCTCCAACCATCTTCTCTACCTCATGTTCAAGTCCTTCTACTTGAAGAAGTACTTCAAGCTCTTGTGGTCAATGAAAATGGTGCACTTTGTCCTGTAGAGATAGTGCCTTCAAATCTTTAGTGCAAAGACCACAGCTGCTAGCTCCAAGTCATGAGTAGGATAGTTAAACTCATGAACCTTCAACTGTCGGGATACATAAGCTATAACCTTCCCTCTCTGCATTAACACGCACCCCAATCCCGAGTAGGAAGCATCAGAATAAACCACCAGATCTTTACTTCCATCGGGTAATGACAATACAGGAGCTTGAGTCAACCTCGCTTTTAATTCTTCGAACGCCTTCTCTTGAGCTTGACCCCATACAAATTTCACATCCTTCCGGGTCAACTTGGTTAGTGGAAAAGCGATCTTGGAAAAGTCTTGAATGAATCTTCTGTAATAGCCCGCCAACCCAAGAAACTACGGATCTCGGATGGTGTCTTTGGAGACTTCCATTGCATCACCGCTTCCACCTTTGCCGGATCCACCATAATCCCCTCCGGATTCACCACGGGACCCAAGAATTGAACTTCGCGCAACCAGAACGCGCATTTGGAGAACTTGGCATACAGCTTCTCCCTTCTCAACGTCTCCAACACCTCTCGAATGTGACCGACATGCTCTATCTCGCTCTTTGAATAAATCAGGATATCATCAATAAACACAATCACTGATTTATCCAACATCAGCTGACACACTCGGTTCATCAGATCCATAAAAGCAGCTGGCGCATTGGTCAAACCAAAGGACATGACAAGAAACTCATAGTGACCGTAGCGTGCGAAAAGCTGTTTTAGGAATATCCTGCTCTTTCACCTTTAGCTGATGGTATCCTGATCGAAGATCTATCCTTGAAAACCAACTGGCATCTTGAAGCTGATCAAACAAATCATCAATCCTCAGTAACGGGTACCGATTCTTCACCGTCAACTTGTTCAGCTCACGGTAGTCTATACACATCCTCATGCTACCATCTTTCTTCTTCACGAATAAGACCAGAGCACCCCAAGGAGAGATACTCGGTCTAATAAACCCCTTATCAAGCAGCTCTTGCAACCGCTCCATCAACTCTTTCATCTCCGTCGGAGCCAACCGATACGGTGCCTTGGCAACTGGTTGGGCACCCGGTATCAGGTCAATCTGAAACTCTATCTGTCGGTCAGGTGGCACTCCTGATAAGTCTTCTGGGAACTAGTCTGGAAAGTCACACATAATCGGAACATCAGATAGTTGTCGTGTTAGCGTTTCCACATCCTTTACATAACACAAGTAGGCACGCCTCATATACTTTCCCGCCACCACCATTGAGATCACTTTCGGGATCGTCGTGACCCGATCCCCATAAACAGTTACCGAACTCCCGTCAGGCGCTATCAAACGAATCATCTTCTTTCCACACATTATATTCGCTTTGAAGTCCGCCAACCAATCCATCCCAAGAACCAAATCAAAACCACCTAGTATCATCATAAACGGCCTAACAGGAAACTTACGGCCTTCTAATTCCACATCACAGTTCTCTATCATCTCAGAAATCCTGGTAGACTTACCTATGGCAGTTTCTACATCAAAAGGCGTGTCAACACGTATACTACTAACAGGCAGTTTAGCACAAAAAGCAACAGAAATAAAACTTCTACTGGCACCTGAATCAAATAACATGAAAGCTAAAGTTTGGTTCACCAGAAACGTACCGGAGAAACGTACCGGACACAACATCAGGGTCCATCCTAGCTTCCTCCTGTGTCATAGTGAATGCCCTGACGCTCGCCCTTGGTCCTTCATTTCCCGTCTTCTTCACCCTGGAACCCTCAGCCCTCGGCTTCTTACAGTCTTTACTCATATGACCACTTTCCCCATAGTTGAAGCAACTCGTACCCCTACAATCTCTAGCCCTATGACCCGGCTTCCCACACTTATAAAAAACATTTAACCCCCATCTACACTTGCCACTATGCTCCTTCCTACATTTGCCACACTTTCTCGATTCCGTACCCGTGTGGTTACACGACGGTCATCCACCCGTGCCTTCTTGTTACCCGTCGAGGCATCACCCCGACCAAACCTCTTCGCACTCCAGTTTTGATCAACACCACCCTTCTTACTACCTTCAGTCACCACCACTACCGCCCTCTCATGATATAACCTCCCTGCCAAGTCCACCACCGACCTAAACGTGCTCGGTCGGACAGCGATCATGTGTCGGCGAATGTTCGCTGGCAAACCCTGAATGTACCTCTTAATCTTCCGTGACAGAGGCGTCACCTGATCCAGCACCAGACGTGCCATTTCGTTGAACCTTGTGGTGTACTGTTAGTGTGTCATGGTTCCCGCCTCTAGTTGCAGCAACTCCCTCTCAACCTTGTCCATTTCCCGGTGAGGACAAAACTCCTTAATAATCAACTTCTTCAGCTCCGATCATCTCATCCTCCCAATAGCCCTGCTACCCTCAGCTTGGACTATATTGTCCCACCAGCACAGAGCCAAGTCCACAAAAGAGTGGGCAGGAAACTTTACTTTATGATCCTCCCGACACTCGCTTATGTTCAAAACACTTCCATTTCTCTCACCCACCGGTGAGCAGCAACAACAGTGCCGTTACCATCAAAAGTAGGGGGCTTGCATCGTTGAAACGCCCCATAGTTACAGCCTCGTTCCGTCTCCGGCGCAGGCTCCTCTTTCTCTTCTTCTTCATCATCAGAAAGAACCGTTTCAGGCTCCGGTTGCTCCTGTCCTCCCGAGGACCTGTTCCTCTCTTTCCGTTCCCCTTCCCGTATATCCTTAATCACTTCAGTCACCATAGTTGGTAAGATCGTCTGCATGACTTGATGGACCTCCTCCACTACAGCCTCCTTTACCGAGGCCCTCAGATTGGCGCTCTCATCTACACCCTCTGAATGAGGGGTCTCGGGTTCTTTAGGAACCACCTATTCAACTCTAGGCCTGCCTCTTTTGGGCCGCGATGCAGCAGCAAGCCCACCACGTGAGGCTTTAGATGAACTACCACCGGTCATCCTCTATCACACACTGAAAGATTCAAACACCAACACGGTCATTCAAGGGAACAACTCAGTTTATATCAAGTATAGTAAGTCCCTGATTACAGTGGCTAGTTGTGATTAGTCACTTACTTTACTCTTCCTACCCCGAGCATTACCTATACTGACTACATCAGTATTTAAATCTACCAGCAACACATATACCACATAACACGTGCACATAAAACCGGTTACCATTAAAGAAAATACCTGAAGGCACACAACTACTCAGACTGGCATCCCTTCCCTTTCCGTCCCATTTTCAGTTTAAGTTAAGGTTTATTTTGAAAATTTACCCGTTTCACTTAAACTTTGGCTCTGATACCAACTTGTAAGGCCCCGTTCCCGGGACGCTTATAACTGGTCAATCATCGCACGTAAAACATATAATTGCATTAAGTTAAATAAAACATGCAGTGGAAACTTTTAAATCAATCATTTCATTTCCTTTAATAAACACTTTTGCAAAATAATACAATATTCATTACAAAACATCGTTTGTTCGCATTACAATGCAAAAGCGTTAAACAAAAGAATGCCATCCAAAAAGAGCTGAGTAGCCGTCCCGTGCCATCCTCAGCAATGTTACCTGCCAATTGGAAACACATAAAAAGTCAGCGTTGCTGAGTGAGTTCTAGTTTTATAATAAACATACTTTTTTTCGTTAAAACCGTTCTTTACATACATGCGATCACACATCATACGTACACATAGATAATATCATTATTATCTTCATCATTCGTTCGTTAACTTTTGTTCATTTAACGTACATCATTAGCATTTGCATTCGTTACTTTCGTTCACATTTATCCATAAATTCTTACTTTCATTCGTACATTCCTTACTTTCATTCGTACATTCATTACATTCGTTCGTACGTTTTACTTTCAATGACATGTACATTACCCCGAACATTGTGCACGAAGCGGGTAACTGAGCCTGAGGTCTTTCATAGACCTCGAACATTAGGCACGGAGCTGGCTCCAGTACCTAGGGTAAGTACATTCATCACTTATCTTTCCTCTTTCATTTTGGATTAATGCCATACGCTATACCCCGAACATTGTGCACGAAGCTGATGCTGGACCTGTGGTAATTAAATCACGAACATTATGCACGAAGCTGGTCCACACCTACGACAAGTGGCAAGGATCCCATACAAATGGTCAATCACAAAGATTGGACCCCAGTGTGCATCCTTCGGGTAGCTAACCCGCGCACCGTTAAGCTAAACCTTCTTTGGGTGTGCACCTCCATACATTTGCTTGCAAGCCTTTCTTACATTCATTCATTAATGCATGCTTTCTTTCATTATGTTCCTCTTTCATTATCTTTTACTTTACGTTACATAATACTTTCGTTTTATTCTTTAACATAACACGTAAAGTCATGGAAAGATAAACATACATCATAATATGGAACATCAACATACACAGTAGCAACATCATACGGGACATCATCATAAATACATAACATACATCACGCATAACATGCAACATCATCATGCCCAACATACCCTCTAAGACCTCAATGGTCATCTTACATGTACCTACGGGAACTTCCACGTCAAAACTTACATCTGCACTTTCCACCGAAAGCCCGTAATTAAACTATGCTCCTCCTCAGGTGCAATAACCCTATTTGGGCGCATGGGCACCCTTCAGTCGCATGGCCTCCATGCGACTGAACATCATGCAAATGGACCAATACGGATGAACACCAATGCGGATGAACACCCAATCGTGCGAATGGACCTCATGCGGTTGAACACTATACGAATGGACCTTATGCGAATGGACCTCATGCGGATGGACTTAATGCGGATGAGTACTTATGCGACTGGGCTCTCAATCGCATGACTCCCCATGCGACTGGCCCTCCAGTCATGCGATTGAACCTCATGCGTGCGACTGAACCTGAATCGCACTCCAGTCGGCCGTATGGCCTCCAGTCGGTCGCCTAGCCCTAACTGTTGCTGAACACTGTTCATCTCGAACCCAATCTGCCATTTTTGACATCCAAGCTCATCCAAACTCATTCTAAGCCCAAATCAACCATCCTAAACCTAAGGAATGCACACTACAACACCATTCAAGCACACATAAGCCCAAAACATACTCCAAACGCATCACACACAAACACACCCAAATGGGTCAAACACACACATACAAAAACGGGTTTACTATGTTTTCAGCCCTAAATCAGTTGAAAACGAGTAAAATAGGGGTCCTAGAACTCATACAAACTACAAGAAGAAGAAGAGCTTCGTTTGTACCCACTACACGACGATTTTGCACTCTCGAACCCGCTCGAACCAAGCTTTCTTCTTCTCTTCTCCCTTTTCTATCCTCTTTCTTTCTATAGCTGCTATGTGTGGGTATGGGGAGAGGGTAAGGGCTGCCCTCTCCCTTTAAATACCCCCACTCACCCGACTTTCTCTCGTTGGCGAGTTTGGTCCCCCCGACTTTGGACTTTATTTCTTTTTCTTCTTTTGCCGGCTTCAAGGAAAATATCCAGGTGTTACACGTACCCGTCACCACTTCTGGTTCTTGTCATGCCTCTTCAGCTTATAATACAAATGCTCTTCCATGCAGATTGTTTGAGTTCGTTGGAGTTTTTCCTTTCAGTTCCGAACACTCGTTGCGAAAATAATTCTTATTTCTACACTGGTAGCAAAATTGTTTAGGGTTTGCGGGTCCCTTACATTCTCTGGATAAGTGTCCCTTCTTTTTGCAATTATAGCAAATCACCACCCTGCACTCACCATTATGGTATCTCCTGCAATCATTGCACCACGATTGACCTTCTGTCTGTGGTCTCCTTTCCTGGACAATTCCTATGAAGTTCCTCACTGAATTTCTGTTTACCTTCTTATGCTAATTTCCTTCAAATTTCCCTCTAGAGTTGTTGTTGCTCCGCTTTATTTTATCTCCAATCCTTGAATCAGTTAATGATCCATTCCTTATCATCTCATTATTCAAGCTTCCTAATAACGTCACTGCATCCTGAAAGTCTTCAACATTGCTGACTTAATCATTCCTCTTATCTGTGGTACTAAACCCCAGATATATCTTCCTATTCTTTTAGCTTTTGGCGTCACTAAATGTGGCACTAATCTAGATAACTTATTATATCTATCTGTGTACTCCCGATGTGCAACACCCTTCATTTCTAGTGCTAAGAATTCTGCTTCTATCCTTTCTATCTCATTATAAGGACAATATTTCTCAATTACTAGGTTTCTAAGTTCCTCCAAGCTTAACCTATTCATAACATCCCTTCCTTTAGTTTAAACTTCCATCTTCCACCATGACTGTGCTTTTCCCTTTAGTGAATGTGAAGCAAACATGGTCTTGTAATTATCAAGCACACTCACTGATATCTAACACTGACTCGATTTCTTCTAACCAGCGTAACGCTTGTACCGCTCCTCCTTTTCCATTAAAGTCTTAGGGTTTATAAGACATAAAATTCTTATAAGAACATCCTTTTTTAGCTCTGTATATAAGTCCTTCCTCATGGTGTTCTATTTCATTAGCATTTCCTAGTTCTTCATTTCCAGGTCAACACCTCCAATGTTAAGGTTTTGTTGGACTTGAGCTACTAGTGTAGGTATAGCCGCTTCCAATTACTAAGTCACTATTTGAGAAATTCTTTCATTCTTATTTGTAGTGGTATTCACTAGCGGAGTTTCTTCTCCTAATCTTGATCTTGGTTGTCCAACACATCTTGTTCTCCGTACAGTTTGAGTATTTCTCCTTGGCGGCATATTTAACTACATATCAATTACACTAACGTCACATAAAAATTTCATTCAATTTATAGTATAAGATTTTATATTCATAATAAAGTATTTCATTACATTCTTATTTTACATATTCTAAAATAGTCACATAATAACTTAGGGTTTCCTATAATCCTAATTTCCCTAAATCCAATTCCAGATCTTGGTGAAGGTACTTTGGCTTCCTTCCTTCATCTCTTGGATATCTGTTTGGATCATCCGGATTTCCCATTGTATCTTCTTAACTTTCTTAAGGATCTGGTTGGTTGTTTCTATCTGACATTCTTCCAACATTTGTCTCTTAGATCCTCTTTCTTTAGTTTTAGAGGCATCGGGTTACACTATAGGTGTTAAGCCTGATGTTGAGGGAAGGATTTCTGGACTTTTATTTTCTGGCTCCTGAACTTTCTTAATTAGAAACTTCTTACCACGTCATATACTTTTCCTAGGGGTCTCCATTGTATAGCCCCCAATAGTTACTGGTGCACGTCAAATGAAAAACTTTGGCTTGACGTTGGTCCTGACCTCGGGTTGGGATACCTATATTGTCCTGAGGCTCTATTTCTGCTGTTTTTTCTTTATGGTTGCTATGATCCGAAGAATTAGTTTCATTATAGTATGTTGGACCAAAAGAACCAATGAGCCAGATCAGAAAAACCTCTAAGTCCCATAAGACATCACAACAACTGCTGAAAGCATCATCAGCCGTTTGACAAAGTCTGAAGACTTCAACAGCTGAAGATCAAAGTACTGAAGAACATCAGCTGAAGACTCAAGTACTAAAGACTTAAGTACTGAAGACTATCAGCTCAAGACTAAAGTACTGAAGATCAACAGCTGATGAAACATCTGAAGTTAAAGTCTGAAGACAAGTGCTGAAGCCTTGAGAGTTTGTCACAACAGCTGAAGAAGTATTCTTCAGTTGTTGTGATGGTTTACCTTTCAGTACTTTCTTATCAGTAGATGTAGTTTGTATTTCAGTAGTTTGTAAAACGTATGAAGAGCTTGTTCTTCAGACGTTGTAGTTTTCAGTAGTTTCTTTTTAGTAGTTGTAATAGTTTTAACACTTACCATTTTGTAAGAAGATGTCAGCTGTTTGACATCTTCAGTAGTTTAGTTAGTTTCGGTAGTTTGTTAAAACAACGGTTTGATGTCACTGTCAAGTGACATCAGCTGACGTCATTCTTCCTATAAAAGGAAGATGACCTAATTGTAAATATTGCCAAAGCGTGTGATCTAATAGAAAACACCTTTTTGCAGAATTCTCTCTCTCTCTCTATAACTTACTGTTACATGCAAAATTTCTTGTGTTCTTGTTATAATTTCTAATTCTTGTGCTAAATCCGCTGCGAATCTAACCTAATTGATCAAACTAGATGCTGAGATCCTTTCAAATGGTATCAGAGCTGGTTAATCATTGATTGATTTAACAATTGATCATTGAAACTGCTCTTTTGCTATCTACGCTTGATCGAATTAGCAAATTTGCAAGAATCGGTTATAGAGATTGAGTTTCTGCTGCTTGTCGCCATTAAACTTGAGGTTCTTGTGGTTTTGAGCTAGATGTGTTTTGTTTACCTTGAATTTGCTTGAAATCTGAGATGGCGACACCAACAAATGATCCTCACAATACTGGCTCCTCAACAAAGCCTCCGATGCTTGTGAGGAGTGAGTATAACATATGGCAACGTCGTATGCTCCATCACTTAACTATCAACAGTGCTGGTTGTTGGAAGTCAGTGGTACATGGACCATACAAGCCTATGGTGAGCGTTCCTGAATCAAATGAGAGGGTTCCGAAGAAACCCGATCAATATTCGGACGAAGATCTTAAGCTGTTCGAGATTGATGCTAAAGCCCATGGAATTCTGGCCATGGCACTGCCTAATGAAATCTATTCTAGGCTCATGCATCATGAAACTGCTCATGATCTCTGGGTTTCTCTTAAGGAACAATTTGGAGGAACCGATGAGGTCTTAGCAAACACAAGGAAATCCTTGCCCAACAATATGAGACATTCTCTCATAGGAAGGGTGAGACTCTGACTCAACAGTTTGAGCGATTCTCATGTTTGATCTCTGAGTTGAAGATGGTCAAACAAGAGTATTCAAACAGCCAGATGAACAACCGCTTCCTCACATCCCTGCCTGAGAGATGGGACACTTATACCATTGTCCTACGCTCCAGTGCAAATCTGGATACTCTATCTCTCACCCAACTTCATAGGAAACTGCTTACATTTGAGAGAGAGATAGAACAGAAAAGGAAGTTGTCCACCTCTGGCAAGCTCACTGATGACTTTGTATCAGGCAATGCTGCCTTGATAGGTCAAGAGTCAGAATATGCTGCATCAGAGAGTGCCTATGATGAGCATATTGATTTCTCTACCAATTCTGAACATGCTTTTGTTGGTGTTGATGGTAGTTCAGGAGGTAGCAGTGATAACTTGTGCTTTTGATTGAGGACTTGAAGGGCATTCTAGATGATGATCTGGAAGAGATGGATATTTTGAGTCAAATGGCAATGATAAATATCAGATCTTTAAAGTTCTATAAGAGAACTGGCAGGAAATTTCCTGGTCTCTCTGGCAAAACCAAAGTTGGTTTTGACAAGAGCAAGTTGAGGTGCCACAAGTGCCATAGGCTTGGACACTTTGCTAGAGAGTGTAGATCATCTGTATCTAACTCCTCTGCACCCTTTTTGACTTTTCCAAGCAATAGCTCACAGAACAAAGGGCAACATTCCACCAGTTCTGGTCATCCATCACCAGCACAGGCATCACCTGCATATTTTACGCCTCAGGGTCATATGCCATACGCATACCCCTGTTACTACATGCCTCAGCCAAGTCAAGTTCAAGCACCCACTGCTCAGCAACCACATGCTCTCCCTGAGCCTCAGCCATCCTAATCTCATCATCAAACCCAACCTCAACAACACAACTTCTTCACCCCAGGAGTTGTTGACTGGAGCAGTTTACCAGATGATTTATCTGGTCATGAACAACTGTTTCCTGGTGCTGGTCAACATGGAGGTGAGAATCCTTTTGGGAACCTTGCTCTCATGGCCCTGGAGTCTGCTGATGGTTCATCCTCCAATTCTTCATCACAGGTATCTTCTGAGGCCAAAGCCAAGCTATGTTCTGAATCATGCATAGCCATATTTGCATCTATTAGAGAAGCAAATGTAGCTTTAATTGATAAAAATCTTGAGCTAGAGCAAACCCTTTCCAAAAGAAAAGCTGAATTTGAGTCTGTGCTTAATGATAAAAATGATGAGATTTATAAACATAAATGCCAAATCAAAGATGATAAGGCTAGGGAAGAGGTACTTCTAGAGAAGTACAGAGACCTCAAGGAAACACTTGCAGCTACCCAGGTAGAGTGTGATCGCTGGGTACAATCCTGTAAGGGTTTTGAAATGCTTCTGAGTAAGCAATCAGCTTCCAATGTGAAGTTTGGTATTGGTTATAATCACACTGCTCCTCTAACAGATTTTACCTCCAGAGCAGAAGTAGAATCTGATGGAGAAAGCAATAACCAATCCTTCTCATCATGTGACCTACTATCTGATACAGCACCATCAGAGGTTGAAGTCAGCAGTAATTCCTCACAAAACCAATCAGCTAGTGCTACAACAGCTGATGGTTCAAATGCTGATAGTCACATGATCAAAAAGTTGATCAACTCAGGTGTTGTCTCTAAAAGTACTGAAAGTACTGGAGAGCAAGTGATAACACCTGAAGGTCAAACCCTAACTACTGCATGTACTAAAGGGAAGAAAACTGCAAGTAGAAAGGGTTTGAAAACTACTAAAGAAGATATCAGGAAAGCAAGTACTGCAAGGAAGAAAACTGCAAGTACTGATAGTAAATTGCTGAAGAACAAGTCTTCAGTAGTTTCATCCTCTTCAGTAGATGATCAACTAAAGATGAAGAAGAAGCCATGTGAAATATGTGGCTTGTTCAATCATCTTACTGATGATTGCTGGTACAAAAAGGGCTCCAAACTCAAACAAAAGGAGAAAATTAAAGAGAAAATGAATGTAATGAAAACTAAGTTTGAGACCAAGTTTGTAACAGCAACATCAAAACCTAAAACCCCTATGTCCAAAAAGAAATCCAAAAAGAAGGAAGGGGTTAATCAGGCAACAGCTGAGGTTGCTCAAAAGAAGATGGTGCAACACAGGAATCCATCACAAGCAAGCACTAATGTGTCTGATGAGCTGAAGGCTTTATCACAAAATCAGACACAACTTGTTATGATGGTTCAGCATCTAATGGGAAGAGTCAACCAATTAGATGCTCCTGTGCTGAAACCACAAAAAAGGAAATCCAAGACAAAGGATTCCTCTTCTACACCATCTCCTTCACCTCAGGCTGTCACACATAACAAACCAGTTAGTGTCACATCTGTTGATGAGAACAGACCCAAAACCAAAAAGGTTTGGGTCTCAAAAACTAACTTGTTGTGATGAATGCAGGGTTCTTCAACATGCCAAAGAAGCATCTGGTATGTAGACAGTGGAGGATCCATGCATATGACAGGAAGCAACTCACTTCTTAATGACTACTCTCAAGGAAAGAAGGGGTTTGTTTCCTTTGGCAATGATGCAAAAGGTTACATCATCGGCAAAGGCTTTGTTTCCAATGGGGAAATAAGGTTTGATGATGTTAACCATGTGGAGAATCTCAAGTACAATCTCTTGAGTGTCAGTCAAATGTGTGATAAAGGCCATGTTGCCCTTTTCACCAGCCAGAACTGTCGGATTCTGTCATCCAAAGTTCTGAGTTTGATTGACAAGGTGTTGGATGAATATACTCTCCTGAAGGCCAACAGGACAGGAAAAGTATATGCTTTAGATCTTTCAAATAAAATTGATCTAAAAGGCCATCCTTGCCTATTCTCTAAGGCTTCTCCTCAAGAATCTACTCTATGGCATAGAAGGCTGGGTCATGTGAATCTCAAAAACATGAATCAGCTGATACACCATGGATTAGTAAGAGGGTTGCCTTTGAAGGAGTTCTAATGTGAAGACAACTGCACTGCTTGTTTAAAGGGGAAACAACACAAAGTCTCATTCCCTCCAATAGAAGAACCAATGTCCAATGCCTGCTTGCAACTATTGCATATGGATCTCTTTGGTCCTGTTAGAGTGATGAGCATGGCAAAGAAGAAGTACTGTCTGGTAATTGTGGATGATTACTCCAGATTTGTATGGACTTTCTTCTTGCACTCCAAAGATGAAGCTGCAAAAGCTATTATGAACTTTGTGTTATATGTGAAGAAGTAGTATTCCCTTCCAGTCAAGTGTGTGAGGAGTGACAATGGCACAGAGTTTAGAAATCACACACTTGATGACTTCTACATGTCAAAGGGAATCAAAAGGCAGTTCAGCATTCCAAGAACTCCTGAACAAAATGGAGTGGTGGAGAGAAAGAACAGGACCCTCATTGAAGCTGCAAGGTCAATGTTGGCTGATTCAGGATTGCCACTGACCTTTTGGGTGAAGCTGTCAACACAGCTTGCTATGTGCAGAATAGAGCATTAGTGAATCAGAGGTTGATGAAGACTCCTTATGAAGTACTCCATCATTTGGCCCCTTTTATTTTTTCTTTAGAGCCTTTGGGTGTCCCTGTTACATTCTCAACACAAGCAATCCACTCCAGAAGTTTCAATCAAAGGTGGATGCAGGGTATTTTTGGTTATTCATCAACTTGCAAGGCATACAGAGTTTTCAACTGCAGAACAAAGATGGTTGAAGAGACTTTGCATATGAAGTTTAATGAATCTCCAAAGGACAAGATTCCACAAAACCCTGTGGAGTTATTTGATCTGACATACTGCAATATGTTCCTTATCAACCTCCAGCTGTTGTTCCTGTCAACAGTTCTCCACCTGGTGGTACTGATGATGATGTAGCCAGTACTCACCTTTTCAGGTTTAGTGACCACCTGCCTGAGTCAACTAAACCTGATGCCCTGTAGCTTCAGCAGCTCCATCCATAACAAATGCTGATGAGATTTCTGAATCCTCTACTTCATTTGAGTTGCCATCTCCTACTTGGTTTCAAGAATCTACATCACCATCTGTTGCTGCTGAAGGTCCTACAAACACTTGCACTGATCTTATTGTCTATCAAGAGCTGAAGAATCACCCAATGTCTCAAATCATTGGTGATATCAATGCTGGAGTTTCAACCAGAGTCAATTGTCCAATTTCTGCTTCTATGCTCTCTTCATCAGTCAGCAAGAGCCAAAGAATTATCATGTTGCACTAAGAGACAATGGATGGGTTGAAGCAATGCAGCTTGAGCTTCTTCAGTTCAAAAAGCAGCAAGTGTGGGAGCTTGTTCCTTTACCCCAAGGTAAGTGTGCAATAGGCACTAAATGGGTGTTTAGGAATAAAACTGATAAAAGGGCCAAATTTTCAAGAACAAGGCCAGGCTAGTTGTACAGGGGTTTGCACAAGAGGAAGGCATCGATTATGATGAAACCTTTGCCCCTGTAGCCAGACTGGAGGCAATTAGATTGTTCTTAGCTTATGCTGCCTTTCACAATCTTAAAGTTTTTCAAATGGATGTCAAAAGTGCCTTTTTATATGGTAAAATAAAAGAGGAAGTTTATGTGTGTCAACCACCAGGTTTTGAGGACAATAAACATCCTGATTGGGTGTATAAGCTTGATAAGGCTCTTTATGGGCTGAAACAAGCTCCTAGAGCCTGGTATGAAACATTATCAACTTTTCTTCTACAAAATAATTTCACTAGAGGCTCCATTGATAAAACTTTATTCATAAATAAAAGTGGGACAACATAAGCTACTTGTTCAAATTTATGTTGATGATATAATTTTTGCATCCTCTGATCCACAGTTGTGTGATGAATTCACTAAGCTGATGAAGCAAAAGTTTAAATAAGTGCCATGGGGAATTACAGTTCTTTCTGGGTTTGCAAATCAAACAAAGGGCTGATGGAACCTTCATTCATCAGTCCAAATATACAAAAGATTTGTTGAATAAGTTTGATTTATAAAACTATAAGCCCTGTTCTACTCCCATGAGCAGCACCACACAACTGGATGTTGATCAGAAAGGTAAAGCGGTTGATGAAACCCTTTACAGATGTATGATTGGGTCCTTGATGTACCTTACAGCTTCTAGACCAGACATTATGTTTGCAACATGTGCCTGTGCTAGATTTCAGGCTGCACCTAAAGAATCCCATTTGATTGCAGTCGAAAGGATCTTTAGATATTTGCAAGGTACCCAATCACTAGGTCTTTGGTATTCTACTGGGCATTCTTGCAAATTAGTTGCTTTCTCTGATAGTGACTATGCAGGATGCAAAGTCACCAGAAAATCCACTTCTGGTGGTTGCCAATTCCTAGGCAATTGTTTAGTTTCTTGGCAGAGTAAGAAACAAACTTCAATTGCTACATCCACTGCTGAAGCTGAGTACATTGCTGCTGCAAGTTGTACATCTCAGGTACTCTGGCTTCAGAATCAACTTTTGGATTATGGCATTACAGAGACTAAGACTCCATTACTAATGGATAGTGCTTCAGCTCTTTGTATTGTTAAAAATCCAGTCCAGCACTCTAGGACCAAACATATTGAGATCAGACATCATTTTATTAGGGATTGCTATGAAAAAGGTCTGATTGATCCAAAGTTTGTGCCTAGTGCTGATGAGCTTGCAGACATATTTACTAAGCGTTTAGATAGTGCCACATTTCAAAATTTGGTACTAAGGCTTGGTATGCTGCAGCTAGAATAATTTGACTAATACTGATGCTCTCAGCTCACAAGTACTGATGGCATTAGTATGCAAAAGTCAAAAATAAGTACTGATGAGTAATTTAGTCTTCAGCATTTTTCATAACTACTGAAGACTAAAATACTTCAAAGTACTGAAGTACATTATTTTTGAAAACAACTGATGTAGTTACAATACTGATGTGGTTATAACTACTGATGTATATTTTCAAACAAATAAGTACTGAAGAACAACTTTGTTCACAAGTACTGATGTGTAATCTTACATAAGTACTGAAGACAATATTTGTTCACAAGCTCTGAAGAATAATTTATTTCATCAGATCTTATAACATTTGTTCATAAGAGCTGAAGAATAAATATTCCCAAGAGCTGAAGGCCAATAAAACATCTGAAAGTCAGCCAAAGAGCTGATGAGTAAATGTTGAGGTCAGCATGAAACAACTGAATTGATGACAACAGCTGATGAGTAATTTACTCTTCAGCTGATTTCAACTTCTGATGTTTCATACCAAACAACTGAAGGACAAAACCATGTCTCAGTAGTTTTACAACTACTGATGACTAACACCAAGCCCTTAGTTGTTTACAACAACTGAAGCCAAAACCATGTCTTCAGTAGTTTACAACTACTGATGTCAGTAGTTTACAACTACTGATGACTAACACCAAGTCTTCAGTTGTTTACAACGTCTGAAGATGAAAACCATGTCTTCAGTAGTTTATAACTACTGATGACTAACAACAAGTCTTCAGTCGTTTGCAACATCTGAAGGACAAAACCAAGGTCTCAGTAGTTTCAACTACTGATGACTAACACCAAGTCCTCAGATGTTTACAACCTCTGAAGGTTAAAACCATGTCATCAGTCGTTTCAACAACTGATGACTAACACCAAAACCTTCAGTCGTTTCCTTTCAGCCGTTTCATACCCTATAAATACCCAACCCTACCTTCAGAGTTTTTCATTCTCTCATAACCTAATATTTCAAAAACTCTGAAACCTCTCTCATCCCATTAATGGCGACCATGCAGCTCAAGCCAAGACACAACTGCGTTGCCTACCTTACCAAATCACCATTTTGGACCAAGTTTCATAACGCCATTGATCTTATGGTCGATTCTCCTTTCCAAACGGCCTTTCTCATAAATCCTACCATATATGCCGATTCCTTAACCCAGTTTTGGACGACCGTCACCCTTCACACTGGAGAGAACGATGCCGAGGTCTCTCTCCAGTCGTTCGTCAACAACCAGAAGGTGGTTATCAATCCAGCAATCATCCGCCAAACCCTAAAATTGGATGATGCCACCTTCCCCACCGAATATCCAAATGGCACCACTGATCTCTCATTTGCACATCATGGCTATCAAGGTGACCTTCATGCCTCTACCCTACTCAAGAAACATTTCCATGATGCCGAACGCCTTATATTCCACATGGTGAATGTTTGCTTAGCCCCAAAGACCTCCTCATGGGACCAAATGTCATCAAGGTGGCAGCAGGTATTATTCTCTATCCTTGAGCACCAAAACTTAAATCTTTCTGAAATAATCTTTCTGGAACTTAAGGATATGGCCACAAAACCTTTTGCTAACCGCTGGATTTTATATCCACGATTCATAATGGCCATAATAGAGAACCAGCTACAAGCTGAGGGACTTGTTGGCCTTGGAGTCCCTGTCATGGCTGTATTGCCTGAGGTATACTCCAGGCACAACACCGACCAAACACTGAAAAAGGCTGCCAAGCTGCGAAACCCATGCAGCTGGAACCCACAGCCTCCACCTCCAAATCCAAAGTCCCCACCAAACCCAAACAAAGAAACCCAAAAGGCTACTCAGGGAGATGAGTCCCCTGAGGATGCCCCTGCACAACAAAGGCAGGAAGTAATTGCTGGCATTATTCCCCCAGCAATTACAACGACTCCACCAACGACAACCGCTCAGGCATCCTCTCCACAGGAGCTTGAAGCAACCACTTCCGGGGAACCCACACATCTGGAACCTTTCTCACTTGAGGAGGTTGCCATTGAATGCACCCATCTCCCCGGGTGCATACTGCTTCTACCCCATCTCCCACTGCAACCGCCCCTCAAAGCCCTACATTCATAATTGTAGAAGTGTTGACTCATCTTAACACTCCACCCTCTCCCTAGGAACCAATCACAATTAGGAAAACTCCAACCACAGAGAGGGTGGATCAAAGTGTTGATGAGAGCCCACAACACAGGGAATTTACTGTTTTATCTCCAAGTGTGGCAAAGGAGATAGGACAATCTGGTGAGGCTGCCACTTCCCCTGTTTCAGCACATGAACAGGAAGAAGCTGGTACCATCTCTAAGTCCTCACCAGAGGCAACTACCGATGATGGATCCAATCCGGAGGCAGGAAGTCCCCAGAACCAAGAACAAGGGGCACATGTGATCACTGAGCCACACTCAGCACATGTACATCCTGATTTAATCAGGAGGTCAGGTGATTCAGTTTCAACTGATGATGACCTGGGCTTTTTCTACGATGTAGTAGCCCAAAACACTATTCTTAAGGATGAGGTGAGTAGACTCAAAGAGCTACTTGCCAAGATGACTCAAGAACAAAGTCCATCTGCCACCATTCACCCACAGATGGCACCTTCACCTGAAGGTCTCATAAACACACAACCACTCCCACAAACTCAGCCACCTGCCTCTGCTTCTTGCACTATCTCTCAGGGACAGAACCCCCCTGAGCAAATAGCTGCTATCTTTCAAAATTCCTTGCCTCTAATCACACCCATTATCACTGACATTGTGATAAAAACCCTAGATGAGAGGCTTTCCTCTACTTTACAGCCACTGGTGGAAGCTGTTGTAACGAAGAAGCTTTCTGACAGTCAAACTCTTGCAACCAATGCAACCAAAAAGGGGGAGACTCAGTCAGTGAAAGCTATAAAGAGAAAGAGGGTGGAGGAGGAAAGAGAGAAGGAGAAAGAAGATTTGGTAGAGGTAGAAAATGAGAGGGGTTAGTTGTGGAGACTGAGAGGGGAAGGAGAGTGAGAAGGGAGCTGAATTGGAGAAAGTGACTGAAAGTCAAAAAGACTTTCATGTCACATATAAGAAGAAGAAGGGAGAGAAGGAGAAAGATCTAGCTATCCTTGTCAAGGAGGCTGATGCTGAACATAGCAGGTCAATGGATAATATCATTGATCAGCTGTTCAGGCAAGGCTTTGACACTGATACTGCTGAGCTAGATCAAGAAATAAGGAAGTTGGAGGTAAAAGAGATTGAATACCGATGGTCTTGTTATAGCCAAGAGGAGAAAGAGAGACTTGAGGCTATGACAAGATTCATTTCAAAGTATCTAGGGAGATCAGTCTTGGAGATTAAGTCATGGCCCAGGGACAGCATCTTAGCAATAACCACCAAGATCTGTTTGTCTGAGGTATTTACAAAAGGGCTGGTCATAGAAGCCCTGAGTGAAGCCGGTGCTGGGAACAGGACTGAGCTAGCAAAACTCATATCCAAATGCTAGCACAGCATGCCCAATTTCCCACACCAAAACAAACCAAACCACCACCTACAAAACCAACCCCCTCACTATCAAAACCCATAGCCGATGATGCACCCTTGAAGAGGAAGAGAAGGGTGTTGAGGCTAGAAGAAGAAGAAGAGATGATGAGGAAGAAGATAGACTGCCTCTCTCAGCAGTCATAACTTTGCCTAAGGCCAAACCAATACCCATCACTCCTGCCTCACAGATGGAAACTGTGAGGGTAAAGATTGAAGAAGAGTAGCAGCATAAACTATATAATGAAGAATTACTGAGAAGAGTTGATAAAGCTTATGCTGCTTCTTCTTCAATCATTAATATGAAGAAGCATGCTCAGAGACTCTTCACTCTCAGACAGACATTTCAGTATCAAAAAGAGAGAGTGAGGATTTGGCCTGATCCCAGGGTGTCTCACAGGATCATTAAGAATGACATTCCACTAAGATACAATGGCCAAGTAAAGAAGATCGTAGATGAAGTGATCACTTTGGCCATTGTAGTATCACCCTGGGAGATCCTGGATGACTTCAAGAAGGCCTACAAAGCTAACCAGCCCCCACAAAAGATGTTGGAGAATAAAGTGGTCAAAAAGTGGCTGGTATATAAGAGGCTTGAGGAAGTCAGGAGAAATGAGCTCTAGTTGTTCTTAGAGGGTAATCACCCTGATGAGTTTACCTATAGAGCAATAACAACTGTGGAGCTCAAAAATGGGAAATAGGCCAAATTTTTCTCTGGGTACTATGGTCTGAAGGATTATTTGAAGGTGAGGCAGAAGATCTAACTATGGAGGAACAGATTATGTTTTTGGAAGCCTACACCAGAGAATCCTATAGGCTCATAGTTGGGAAGTAGGTCTCATGGATGGGACAACAGCTTTGTGTCCAGTTCCCCAAGACAGAGTTTCCATCCATCCTCAGCCAATCAAATTTTGAGACCTCTTCCCAGGCCAGTGCTTATATGGGTCAACTTCTGAGCTGATCAAGAAGGAAAAAGACCAATCATTCTGCCTCAATAAGTGGGACCAACAATAAGCTTAGAGGTTTTGGCTGCATTGGTTCACGGGGAGTTTGTTGGACCAAAAGAACCAATGAGCCAGATCTGAAAAACCTCTAAGTCCCACAAGACATCAAAACAACTGCTGAAAGTATCATCAGCCGTTTGACAAAGTCTGAAGACTTCAACAGCTGAAGATCAAAGTACTGAAGAACATCAGCTGAAGACTCAAGTACTGAAGACTCAAGTACTGAAGACTATCAGCTGAAGACTAAAGTACTGAAGATCAACAGCTGAAGCACAAAGACTGAAGACAAAGACTGAAGACATCAGCTGATGACAACTACTAAGTCATCAGCTGATGAAACATCTGAAGTTAAAGTCTGAAGACAAGTGCTGAAGCCTTCAGAGTTTGTCACAACAGCTGAAGAAGTATTCTTCAGTTGTTGTGATGGTTTAGCTTTCAGTACTTTCTTATCAGTAGATGTAGTTTGTATTTCAGTAGTTTGTAAAACATCTGAAGAGCTTGTTCTTCAGACGTTGTAGTTTTCAGTAGTTTCTTTTCAGTAGTTGTAATAGTTTTAACACTTAGCATTTTATAAGAAGATGTCAGCTGTTTGACATCTTCAGTAGTTTAGTTAGTTTCAGTAGTTTGTTAAAATAACAGTTTGATGTCACTGTTAAGTGACATCAGCTGACGTTATTCTTCCTATAAAAGGATGATGACCTAATTGTAAACATTGCCGAAGCGTGTGATCTAATAGAAAACACCTTTTTGCAGAATTCTCTCTCTCTCTTATAACTTACTGTTACATGCAAAATTTCTTGTGTTCTTGTTTAATTTCTAATTCTTGTGCTAAATCCGCTGCGAATCTAACCTAATTGATCAAACTAGATGCTGAGATCCTTTCATAGTAGCTATCAGAATTACCAGTACTCATACTGTAAAAGTTCTTACAAAATTTAAATATATACTATCACTAGTTCAAGCACTACTCAAATAAATTCACAAATCTCACATTCACACATTAGTAATGAACATCTCATATATGTAAATTTCATTATTGTCTAAGCATAGACATGTTCATATAAAGTCATGAAGAGAAAATATATACATGTTTTAACCATGCTGAAAAATTATTATCATATGAGCTTATGGTTATAGTCTAGACATTTACTAATAATACTTAATTTTTTATAACCAGTGGCTTTGATACCAATCTATAACATCTTGATGGAAGCGTGAAATGCTTGGGTGTGACTTTTCGGTTCAAAACACATTGATTATAATAACATGCAATCATAACAATTTAACTAAACATAATTCTTCCATTAGTCATATATTTATAGGATTACATTATACAAAATTTAGTCTAATATTTAGACTTTTACATTAGTAATCCTAATTCAAAGTACACGTCTTTATCATTTCATTTATTCTTCAGCTAGTAGTGGACATAAAAATCTATGAAGAGGCTGAAGTCTGATAGATCAATAACCACCAATATGCACAACATCCTTATATAGCCGTGCCAATCACTAAACATGTTGAACATGTACACAAAATTATAAAATAATATGATTACTTGAAAAAGCATACTCAAACAGTCAACATAAAGTTGGTGAGAACATAGGTTTATTCAATAATTCAATTTAATTGATGCAACACAATCAAACTCACAACCAAACCTATTCACATGTCAAGTGATTCATAACTGTCACATACAAATCATAGAATCAAATAGTATAACTTCATAGCCTTATCCTACAGATGTAGGTTGACATATTTCTAAGTAGCGCTACCTATGTTATTTATTGGTTACTCATTCAAATTAATGGTTGTATCAATATGACAGTAATATATCAAAACTTTTAAATTTTGCATCAATATCAATAACAAATAGTATGTTTTTTTCTCCTAAAAAATTATAAATAAAAAAGGAGCCATGTTATTCACCTTATTTCTAGCAACAAGTCAAATATTTCCTATAAAAGAATTCTTTGTTAGAAATAAATCTTATTGCTTTAAAATTTTCAGCATTTTTATCATTAATCAAATCAAAATTTCTAAATAGTAGCTACGATTGTCCAAAAATTACCAAATTTTACAAGCAGTAATGTTCCAAAATCCAAATTATCACATGAAAATTTCAATCAGAATTTATTTACATGTAATTTCCTAGAAGTTTTACGAGCTTCATAATAAATGGCAGAAATAGCTACATATCTCTAAAAATTCTGAAATTTATACAAATTATCCCATTTTGTGCATAATAATTTATGTCAAATTTGCATGATTTTACCTACTGTTTTACTATTTTTTTAAGATTTTCTTCTCATTAATTATTCTAAAATATAAAACTTGGTGATTCTTGTCAATTAATTCATGAAATTTATTATGTAATCCCAATATAATATAAGGGTCATCTTATAAGTTTTTCAGATTTTATTGAGTCCAGATCTTCTGATTCGTAATTTCCTTCTATTTCCTTGAATTAATCATATAAATTAATATGTCCTATATAGTATCTGGCGCCGCACCGGTGGCCAAAGCACCTTATTGACTAGCTCTACCCGAAATGAAGGAGCTAATGCTACAAATCCATGAATTGCTTGACAAGGGGTTTATACAACCCAGTGTTTCACCATGGGGTGCTCCGGTACTATTTGTCAAAAAGAAGGACAGAACACTATTACAAGACTCATGCAGAAGCATAGATACTAAGTTACAATGAGCGACTATATATACTACTATCTACAGGTTGTTATACGTAGCTAACATGATGAGACTTACTACTAAACAAATACTACATTGCTAGAGGTAAGGTATCTTAGATAAAGTATTATCTAAGATAGACAGTCATGACAGGTCCATGACTTACCTTTTGGTCATCTACTAAAGGTGGCGACTATACCAATTAAGGAATGGTGAACATTGGATAAAAGTAAGGTCAACCACATGAACATGGAAAGCATCTTGCAGTGAATCAGAGTAGGCAGCAAGTGTAAATTGGACCATGCTTTGTTCACTGGTTCATACTGTGATTCTTCCGAAGGTAAAATGGCTTCGGAAGAATAAGTTCTTCCGAACCATTTATACTTCGGAAGACACAACTTCTTTCGAGACTTTGTCTTCAGAAGACTTTGTCTTCTAAGTGTTTACTTCTGAAGGAGATATTCTAAGTCTCGGAAGACTGAGTTCATCCTTCGGAAGTTCTTCGAAAGATCATCTACTTACGAAGTTATTCCAATTTATTGATTGGGTTGTCAGGTGATATTCGGACACTCTTTGAATATTATTACAACCTGTATGCGGCTTTACTAGCCGTAAAGCCTTGCAAAAATAAAAAATAGCAGCTTTTGTCCCCCCATGAATTGTTACAGACATCACGATCGTGAAGTAAGGCCAATAAAGTGCCTCACGACTTGTGACAACCTTATTCAAAGGCTTGTAAAGCCCCTTATGGGCCACTAATTTTTTTAGAAAACAATGATGTGACATATTTAATCCTTGATTTTCATGTTTTTCTTTTTTTATAATATGACATGACATATTATTCCTCAAAAAATATTTATTAATTATTTGGTTTGATGTAACATTCTACATAAACGAAATAAGAACACATATTAAATTGTTTAATCGGGTGAGTTTGAAACGAGATAATTAAAATGTTTTCTCGTGAAGGTGATAGAATGCGTCAGAAGATGACTCATTGTTAAAGCACTCTGGAACCAATAGATAACTATTATTGGTAGAATGACAAGAACTTGTCTCTAAATATTATTTAATTATCACGTAACGGAGATGCCCAATCATGTAGAGCGTATTATATGGGTGTTGTGGATCTTCACTTAGAACTTCGGCCTGACCTAATAGGGTACGTGGCTTTATGTTTAGATGTATGATTTTAAACGTGTAATTGTCATATTTATATTTTGAAATTGTAAAAAAGTACTTTTTTTAATTTTACAGCATGTTCGGGTGTGGACAAATAGACTGATGATATGGTTATTTGAAAAAAAAAATATGTGGAGTAGAAGAGTTGTCGAGTCCTAATTGTTGGACGATTCTCCTATTTAAGTGGTTGCAGACGGGAGTACCGATCTATTTCCTCCGTTATGGAAAGTTGATACGGTAATATTTTTTTCATGTTATCCAATTTTAAACCAAAGACAATATATAATTGTGATTTAATTTTTTTGAAGATGTACGTACCGATCACTTGTAACGATAAAAACTAGTATCACTTTAAGATTGTATGGAGTCACTACAAGTTCATATATTCTTCTTATATGAATATTGTCCAAATACATGTGATGATTCATGAGGCATTTATCGTAATGTTTGAGCAATTTATTCCACAATTTGAAACATATTTTTATTTTTATTGTACGTATACGTTATTAGAAGCATTCTGGGCAAGAAGAAATTAAATAATTGGTAGTGTCCGGTGAAGCTGTGCGACTGACTAACGGGGATCACATTGATCAAGATTTAGGAAATGTAATTTGTATGTTATTACGTAGGTTGGTTGAAAATAGATCTTTAGAGTTGGAAGAAGTTCATTTATAGGATGTTTGCCTTAGATTCTGACGATTTATAGCGGATGAACTGTATTCAAAACATATAATGTAATTATTTAACGCTTAAGTTTTCAATGAAATTATTAATAAGATTATTATTACCGTCTACTAAAAATAATATAAACATAGATGAAAATATAATCTTTAATCTGTTGCTCTTTAAGAAAGTTCCTAGCCGCAACATGGTTATAAGATATCCCGAGCCCGGTCCGATATTGTTCCCGAGTCCTTGTAATAATATATGTGTCATTCCGTAGCATATTTCGGTTGTTGTAAACATTGTCGTAGATTTTGTAAAATGTCAAGACCTTTCTTCTCAGCTCAAACCACTTGCCGCTAGGTTAACAAGTGGTGCGATATTCTTCACGTTTGAGAATTTGATGAGAATGTGCTGATACATGTGCAGGACCGGGTGAAGGGTTAGCACTTACAACATAACAACACAGCAGTGAGGAGAGTGTATTAGAACTCTTAACAGATCAAATGGGGAACCGGTTATGGTGATGTTAAGAACACAAGAGTAACTTCAGAAAGAAAAGATAACAACAAAGTGGTTGGTTTTCAAGGATGTTGTATATTGCTTCTCAAATTCAAGTTACAAGTATTCAGCATACATACATTACACGACTTTGAGATACTTTATACTACAACCTACAGACGGCCATACTTTGAAGGCCAGCTGGATACACGAATTTGACAACACAATCCGTGTAGAGTCAAAAGGCAGATTTGTCTTTTCGCTAGTGACTATGACATGCCATAGCTCACATCCTAATATATTACAAAAAGGATAAAGGTACATAAAGTAGAAAGGTTTGACCCAAAACCTCAATGTACAGTTTTCCTAAAGCATGGACCTTTTCACCAACTCATACAAGTTGGTGACCAACCAGAGTGGGCAGCGGTAAAGTGGTTCAGTTTTGCAGAAAAAGTACATCAGATAAAGCATGTATGATAAAAGTCTTCGGAAGAATCTGTCTTGGTTTCTTTGCTTTAGCAGACTTTGTCTTGAAGCTAAGAAAGACTTCATTTCTAGCTTCTGAAGATATTGGTCTTGTCTATGAAAGATTTTACACTTAAAATGTTTCTGAATTGGTGTAAAACTTTCGTAGCAATACTACTTCATGTTCTGTGCAGCATGCAGGAGGACTTGATCATTTCATAGAACTACTGAAAGAAGAACTGTCACAACTACTGAGAAATACTTCTTCAGCTGTTGTGATAACTACTGAAGAATACTTCTTCAGCTGTTGTGATAACTACTGAAGAATCATCACAACTACTGAAGAATACTTCTTCAGTTGTTGCGACAACTACTGAAGACCGTCTTCAGACTTTGTCTTTAGACTTTGTCTTCAGTTGATATCTTCAGCTGATGTCTTCAGCTGTTACCTTCAGCTGTTGTCTTCAGCTATTGTCTTCAGTAGACATCTTCAGCTGTTACCTTCAGTTGATGTCTTCAGCTGTTACCTTCAGTTGATGTCTTCAGCTGTTGATTTCAGTAGATGTCTTCAGCTGTTTACATCAGCTGTTGTCTTTAGCTGTTAACATCAGCTGTTAACTTTAGTTGATGTCTTCATCAGTTGTTATGATCAGTAGATGGTTTCAAGAGTGTTTTGACTGCATCAGACTTCTAAGAATCCTTACAAACTCCCTCTAGGCTGATGCTACCAAAACACTTGAGGATATTCAGCAGCTCACTGTCTTCCTGATGCAAGAGGAGCCATTTGAATTGGAGATGATTTGGCTTTCTCTTCTTGCACTTCCTTAGGATGTTCTGATTCATCCTGAGGATCAAAGGAGGTTGATTTTGACTTCTTCTTCTTCTTTGCATCAGATTTAGAAGCCATTCTCTTCATCCTCTTTGCAGTCTTTTACTGAGAAGACTGGCCTGCAGCACCTTGTAGATTAGTTGTGTCTTCCTCAATTGGGTGTTCCTCCCTCACAGGTTCAGAAGGAGAGGGAGTTTGACCCTGTTGTGGGTCAGATGTTGAGGCTGGCCTTTGACCTTGCTATTGATCAATAGTTGAAGAGGCTGGCCTTTAACCCTACTGTGGATTAGAAGATGAAGCTGGAGGTTCTTGTTTGAGTTGGCTTTTGTTGTTCAAACTTAACTTCTACTTGAGGTAGAGCTTTACTTGGAGGATTGTGCAAGTGAGCAAGCTCTCCACTCTTGATCTTCTGCTTGATCACCCTGATATGCTCATCCAGAGTAGATAGAGACATAGGGCCAAGTCTCCTTCTGGAGAATCCATACAACTTCAAGAAGCTCATCATTCTTTGTCTATCATCAGACTTTTTCAAGTTCTTCTGAATGAGAGCTCTTGACTTAGCAGCTTCTTCCCTTATTTTCTTCTTTGTTAACTTCTACTCTTTGAGTACTTGAAGTTTAAGTTGTTTGAGATACTCAAACTCAATGTACTCAAAGGACAAAGGAAGAAGTGCTTCTTCCTGGTAGAAGCCTGTGGCACTCAGGTAGTCTATCATTCTTTGTTCTTCTGTTTCTTTATCTACGTGAGGTTCTTGTGTAGCAGCCACAGCCTCTTGCACAGGACTTTCTTGAACTGGCGAGAGAGTAGGAATATGCTTGTATAATCTTTGTTGTCTTTTCTTCTCTTTGATCTCAAGAAGAATTCTTGCATCTTTAGCTTCCTTCCTTTCTCTTGACATTTCCATGTCAGCTAGATCATTTAATTCCTCTAAGAGAAAGATATAATCTCATCTATGTCATAGTTACTGGTCTGTATGTAAGTAATCCTGACTGCCCTCAACTCATCATTTTGAGTGTTTGGTCTGTGAGCAGCCCTGATTGCAGCTTGCATGAAGCTTGAAGACCCAGTGGAACTTACTACCCTTAGCTTCCTCTTTCTCTCTCTTAACTCCTCCTCAATCTCCTCAGGGGTTAGAACCCTTTTCCCTTTGTCACCCACAGACCTTTGTGACACAGGGTGGAGAGAGCTTTGGCCTTTATTGCTTGGTGTAGCATCCAAACTCTGGCCAGAGAAAGACTGTGATACACCTTCACCAGCAGGTGTTTCACTGAGGGGTTGAGTTGCTGAAGTAGTTGTTGTGGTGACAGGTGTTTTAATTTCTGTCACTTCATCAGTTGTCTGTAAGATAGGACTTTCAGGCTTTATCACTAGGCCTTCAGTCAAGGTTTTCCTTTTGAAGCTAATCTCAGGGTCTGCCTCAACATCCAGTTGACCAATGATATTTCCTGATTGCCTTGCTCTATCTTCTTCAGCTTCGTGCCTTGATACACCCTTCCCAAAAAGATTTTGAAACAAGAAGTCTAGGATGTTCACATCAATGTGAACTTAAGGAGGTTGCTGAGTAGGAAATTACAAGAGAGAATGGTGAGTCCTCAATGTCCATAATCCTTGAAAACTCCCAGGTTCTGTGATTGTAATGACTTTCTCCCCCTTTTTGGTAGCATCACCTTCTTGTATAGGTGTGCTAGGAGTTAGGTCAGCCACATCCTCAGGTTCTTGTGTTCCTGGTTGAGCTCTTCTTAAAGGTCTCTCAGCTAGTTTTTCCTTAAGATAAAATATCTCAAGTTGCTGATCATTGACCCGATTTAGTAGGGTAGTCATTTGAAACTCAAGATGACTAACCTCTGAGACTAAATACGTGCATGTTTGTGTCAGTTGTTGCACTTTTAGTCTCAGATTCCCCTCATCTTTATTAGAAGAATCATAGGGGGATGAGAGAACTGGACCTAGATCCTCACTCTCATCACCAGCATGGGGTTCTTGGCTGCTGGATTTCCTCTGCTCATTGACAGCCTCAGATGAAGTGTCAATGGGCTGAGTTACCATGGTTGAGGTCTTAATGATGTAATCACTTGCAAAAGTGAGAGCCTCTTCCATATGGATCCCCTGAACAAGTTCAGAAGGACCCACCTCAGCAATGGGTAACTGATGTGGGATAGACATAGGTAGTTCAGAAGCACTCCTCTTTCTTTGAGTAGGGGAGGGATAGAGAGATTCATGATGCTTACTGAAGCCTAAGTCCTCATCAGTATAGAATTCAAGGTTAGGAATTTGGGTATTTAAGTCCAAAGGCTGGGGATGGTAACTGTCCCCTGAAGGTTTTTCACTTGAGTGTTGAGACTCATAGTGAAGGCTTAAGGCATTTTGGCTTATGAGCTCATCAGACTGATCATGAGGAACATCAGCACTGATTCTTGAAGAGATAGGAGTGGTTTGCTCCTTAGGAGAAGTGGGAGCTCGAGTATCCACTTCTTCCTGTATGGGTGAGTATATGGGGACCTGCACAGACTCAATAGCTTGAGCAGGGGTTCGTTTGGATTTTCTTTGGTAGGTGAGGATGATTTGAGGCTGTTTTGGTGGTTGCGATGTAGAAGGTGTGGGTTCAACACTAGCTTGTGTTGCTAGGTTGTCACCTTGAGCAATGAGCTCTAACATTTTGGAGACTAGGGCTGTTTCTACCCCGAGAAGCCTATAGTTGGCTTCTTCATGATCTTAAAGATGTCTGGCTTCATCTGTCCCAATTTAAGAATAGTATTTGTTTCCCTCAACTGTGATCCAAGTTCAGAGTTTAGAATGTGTTGAACATATCTAGGAAACACATAGTATTCTAAGGAGTCCAAGTTAGCAAGCAAGTTTGTATAAACAAATTGTGAGTACCTGAACTTGACCCCTTGTACCATTCCATGAACTATAAAGGAGAGATCCTCAGGAATCTGGTCCCACCCACCATGCTTGTTGGACAAGCTGTAAATCACTACATGGAGTAGGTATTTCCACTGGAATGAGACCTTCCCTTTCCTAAAGGTCTTTACAGAGAAATCTCCCTCATAGCCATCTGCTCAAAGGAATAGTTGACAGCCTCCTTTGGGAAAGACAGTTCACCTTCTTCATCATCCAGCTGAAGATGGGTTTTGATGATGGCTGGAGTGATAAAGACTGTCATCCCCTGCACTGTGGCAGACAGTGCCTTCTCCCCATCCATAATAACCTCTTGACATGTCCTCCAAAAGTCAAGCAGGTGTTCCTCATAAAGAATAGGATAATGGTGAGTGAGGTGTAGTAGTTGGATAGATCAAGAAAACGGCAAACCTCTGAGAAACTATCATCTTTCTCAGAGTGCAACAAGGCAACTTGATTGTGCTGCCTATGGAATTACATGGAGAAATTTGGGTTGTTTCTATTTGGAATGTTGGCCATTTTGAAAAGCTTAAGAATGAAGAAAGGTGAAAAGCAAAAGTGATTTCAAAGAATTTGGTTTGAGGTATGGGTGAATTTTGGAGTAGGTAGAGGAAAGAGGTGTAACCATTGGATATTGTATGAATTTGGATTTGAGACAAAGTTAATGAAAAATGATAAACTTTGAAATCCATTGTGTTGGTCCCACCTCTGAAAAGTAGTTTGCTTTTTGCCCAAAAAGTAGTTTTCTTGGAATTCTAAGAAATCTTCTCAAGATAATTTAACTTCAGAAGTTTTGACCATGAAGGGTATTTTGCTTCGGAAGTTTTAACCAGAAAGCTTCCGAAGGCAAATTTTGCCTCCAAAAATATTTCAAAGATTTTGAAGAATTTTACAACTTGTGTAAAATTCTAAAAAATCTAAGGAATATCCTAAAAGAATTTTCTTCCAAAGAGAAACTAGGGCTTATTATGGTGATAGAATAGACAACATAGACACACATAGTTTTAGAAATAATATGATTAAGTTTTTAAGAAAAGCTATTCAAAGTTGATCATCCGAATAGCTGATATAAGATATTTAAATCTCTGTTCATCAAAAGCTTTTGTGAACAGATCAGCATATTGTTCATCTGTATGAACTTTGATTAGTTTGATTAATCCCTTTTCAAAATTATCTCTAATCAGATGATA
This sequence comes from Flaveria linearis, assembly GCA_024085815.1. Classification (NCBI taxonomy): domain Eukaryota; kingdom Viridiplantae; phylum Streptophyta; class Magnoliopsida; order Asterales; family Asteraceae; genus Flaveria; species Flaveria linearis. Next base: position 41,368,161 of record CM044015.1, read on the forward strand.
CCTGATGTTGATGTGCTTAGTTCTTGAGTGCCGCACTGGATTTTCTGTGATTGAGATAGCACTGTTGTTGTCTATGTGAATGGGAGTCTCTTTGAAGTTGAATCCATAGTCTAGCATCTGATTTTGAATCCAAAGCACTTGAGCACAGCAGCTTGCAGCAGCAATGTATTCAGCCTCAGCAGTTGATGCAGATACACAGGATTGTTTCTTGCATTGCCAAAAGACTATCCTTCCACCAAGAAATTGACATCCCCCTGATGTAGACTTTGCAGTCATATTGCATCCACCATAATCACTATCTGTATATGCATACAGATTGAAGTCAGAATTTTTAGGATACCAAAGGCCAAGAGATGGGGCTCCTTTAAGGTATCTTAGAATTCTTTTGACAGTGGTTAGGTGTGACATCTTGGGGTTAGCCTGATATCTTGCACAGATGCAAGTGGCAAACATAATATCTGGCCTGCTAGCTGTAAGATACATAAGAGACCCAATCATAGCCCTGTAGAGATGTTCATCAACACACTCCCCCTCAAGATCAGGTCCAAGGGAGTGGTTTCTAGCTATGGGTGTCTTAGCTACCTTACATTCAGTCATGTTGAACCTTTTAAGTATGTCTTACACATACTTTGACTGATTTATTAAGATACCATTGTCAACCTGCTTCACTTGAATCCCTAGAAAGAAATTGAGTTCCCCCTGGCACTCATTTCAAATCTATCCTTTATCAGCTTCTCAAAGTCTTTGCAGAGCTTTGGATTAGTTGACCCAAAGATGATATCATCTACATATACTTGAACTAGCATTATGTCATCTCTTGTTCTTTTGATGAAGAGAGTTCCATCAATGGTACCCCTTTTGTAGCCATGCTGACAGAGATACTGAGATAGAGTCTCATACCACTTTCTTGGTGCCTGATGTAGCCCATAGAGAGCTTTGTCAAGCTTGCAGACATAATCGGATGATCAGGATCTGCAAAGCCAGGTGGTTGTTTGACATACATCTCTTCATCAATCACTCCATAAAGAAAAGCACACTTGACATCAAGTTGATAGACCTTGAAGTTCTTGGATGCAGTAAAAGCTAGGAATATCCTGACAACTTCAAGTCTTGCTACTGGAGCAAAGACATCAGTGTAATCAATTCCTTCCTCTTGAGTATACCCTTGAACAACTAGTCTAGCCTTGTTCTTGATGACAAGTCCTCTATCATCCTTTTATTCCTGAAGACCCACTTTGTACCTATGGTAGTCTTCCCATGAGGAAGAGGACATAGATTCCAAACCTTTTGTCTCTTGAATTGAAGCAACTCCTCTTGCATAGCTTCAACCCAACTTCCATCCTTTAGAGCTTCATCAATCTTCTTTGGCTCTATTTGGGATAAGAAACAAGAGTGAAGACAGATATTTGCATTATGAGACTGTCCTCTTGTTCTTACACCAGTACCAACATCTCCAATGATGTTTGTAGAGGGGTGAGACTTGTGGATCCTTAGTTGAAGGATCACAGCAAGTTGTTTAGACAGATCCAAATTGGAGAAATTCTGATCTGGCAAGGAGGATTCACCCTCTATAGCAGCACACCTATCAAGATTAACTTGATCCAATGAGTGTGTGACATCATTGAGATTTTCTTCAATGGGATGGTTCTCAGCATCAAGAAATTCTTGATCACTGTCACCACCACCATGTTCTCTGACATTTGAAGTTTCTACATTTGAGTTCTGTGCCTCAACACTGGAAGATGAAGGCAACTCAGATGTATCAGCAGGATGTGTCATTGATGTGTTGGTAGAAGCTTCATTTGCAGGATTAGTTACCATGGAGCTGGAGATATGTTGCTTGAAGATCTTCTCAGCTCAATTCTTGGATCAGGATCACCTGTAGGTAATATATCTGTGGTTCCTGAAACATGCTCACAAGATTTTTAAAACAGTTGGTAACTAAATCAAGATCAAACAGCCAATCCGGACCAGAACCTTTCACATGGGTGTGTGTTCATTGAAAGTCACATTGGCTGACTCCTCAACTACTCTAGTTCTGAGATTGTATACTCTATAATCTTAGCTTGAGAAGAGTATCCAATGAAGTGTCCATCATCTGATTTCTCAGCAAACTTGGCTATCTGATCTTTGGTATTCAAGATGGTGCAAGGACATCCAAAAGACCTGAGAAAACCAATGAAAGGTTTCCTCTTGTGCCAAAGTTCATAAGGAGTCTTACCATGTGTCTTAACTACTAAAACTCTATTCTGCACATAGCAGGCAGTGTTGACTGCCTCTGCCTAGAAGGTGATGGGCAGTTTAGAGTCAGACAACATAGTTCTTGCAGCTTCAATTAGTGTCCTTTTTCTCCTCTCAGCAACTCCATTTTGCTGAGGGGTCCTGGGAGCACTATATTGTCTTGTAATACCCTTTTCATCATAAAATGTATCAAGTATTTGATTTTTGAACTCAGTTCCTTGATCACATCTTATGGTTTTGACCTTGTGATCACTTTGATTCTCAATTTTTAAGATGAAATTCTTTAGAATCTCAGGGGTCTCATCCTTAGTTCTAAGGAAGAATACCCATGTGAATCTTGTAAAGTCATCTGTGATCACCAGACAGTAAGAGGTCCTTCCTAAACTCATTACATTGGTGGGGCCAAAGAGATCCATATGTAACAAGTGTAGGGGTGTAGTGATGGAATTTCTTTCCTTAGGCTTGTGAGATACCTTGTGTTGCTTCCCTTTCAGGCATGCAACACAATGATCATCACTTGTAAACTCTCTTTTTGATATTCCAGTTACCAAATCATTCTTAATCAATTTATTCATATTCTTAAAGTTTACATGGCACATTCTTTTATGCCAAAGGAAAGATTCATCACTATTTGCTTTAGATAGAAAGCATGAAACTTCTCCTGAGGGAGATGTTTCTTGCAAATCCATCTTGTACATGTTCCCTTTCCTGGGGGCTCTGAGTAGGATGTGCTCATGAGGAATGACCACCCAGGCTTGAGAACAATGCACTCATGCTCAGTAAATAGCATGTTATGACTCTGATCACAGAATTGTGATACACTCAAAAGATTGTATCCAAGATCCTTGACAAAGTTTACCTTGTCAATGCTGAGCTTACCATTTGTGACCTTGCCCCTTCCAGTAATGTAACCACCTGCATCTCCTCCAAAAGCAACTGGCCTTCCATCAATTCTTTCAAACTTCTGGAGTAGTGACCTATTGCCTGTCATGTGCCTGGAACAACACTGTCAATGATCCACACATTCTTGTTTGTCTGTAGCTGTTCCTGCACAAAGAGATAGCTAGTTACATTTGGAAACCCAAGCCTCATTGGTCTTGGGCTCATTTAAAACAGTTGAAGACAATGCAACAGTAATAGATCCTATGGTTGTGCTTTGAGGATCTTGAGCTGTTGTTGATGAAGAACCTTCAGTCTTTTGGTCTTTCTTTGACTTCCACACCACCTTTGGAAGTTTAGACTTGACCTTCAATACTTCAGAAGCTTTTGAGACTTTAGAAGTTTTGATGACTGGTCCTTCGGAAGATCTTGCCTTTACTGCAGCAAGCTTCAGTACTTTGGAAGCATTCCTTTCTTCCAAGACCAAATCTTCTTTCGAAGGTAGTTTTCCACTTGCCTTCTTCTTCATCTTGGAATTCTTGGAAGTCTCTTTGTTTATCATGTGAAGAGTACCCTTAGGATTGTATGGACAATCCTTAGCCAAATAAGAAGTACTCTCACACATGACACACTTCAGATTCTTCTTTCCAAGAGTCTTCTTTATGGAAAGCACTGACTTTGGTCACATCCCATCTCCATCTTCACCTTTGCAGGAGCTGAGACAGTTCTTTTGGGTTGAGAACTGTTCTTGGAGTTGGATGGTCCAGGTTGTGTAGCAGTAACACACAACAGATCAGTCTTCTTCTTGTTGCTGAGATGAGTTGCACATGAACCAGATTTCATGTCATCAGTCTTAACTACTTCAAACCCTGCAGAGATGAAAACTTGTTTCTGCTTAGAGTCAAAAGTAGCCTTGATCTCTTGAGCCTTCCTTGATTTTCTTTTGGCTTTCCTGATCAAGTTCTTTCTTCTTGACTTAGTCATCCCAACAGTTTTACTCTCCTCAGAGGAATGGTGACCTTCTCAGAATGCTTTTTTTCACTCAAACCAAAGTCATTCTTCACCATCTCCTCTTCATCCTCTTCAGTCAAAGGATCTATGAGGGGAAGCTCATCTTCACAAGTTCCACACCTGGGAGATCTTACAGACAAGATGGTGTGTGGAGGAGCTATCTCACTAGATCCCAGTCCTGCTTGTTCTGATAACACACTTTTGCATGCAAGGATGAGGATATTATGTTCTTGAAGGTATCTTCTTCAAGAACACAATTTTCTGCCTTAGCTTTGCTGATCACAAGCTCAGCTTGGCATTCAGTTAACTTAGCTATGAGATCTTTGATCTGAGTCCTGTAATTTGTTAGCTCATGTTTAAGAGTTGAAATGGTTTTCTCTAAATCTTCTATTTTAAGTTTATAGTCATTTTAGCTCTTTTAAAATCAGCTTTCAAGATGTTTAAGGACTCAAGGTCAGATCTCAGCTCTAAGTTATATGACCTGTATCTATTAACTTTAGCAATACATTCAGAAGAGCAAAGATTTTCCAATACCTTGGTTTCATCATGATCTGCCATGAGAGCTTGGTTTGGAGATGCATCTTCTATCTGAAAGCTCCAGTCAAAGCCTCCCTCTTCAACAACAATGCAGCCTGTTGCTTTGGGTTCTCATTCTGGTGAACTTTCTCAGTGTAGTTTGGTCTGGTTTGTGTCTGGCCACCATTTGTTCTTGGTGCCTTACACTCTCTTGCAAAGTGCCCCATCTAGTTACAGTTGTAGCACTTTACCTTGCTTTTGTCCAGCCCAAACTTTCCACTGGATGTATTGCTTGGAAATCTTCTCCCAGTCCTCTTGTAGAACTTCTTGGCCCTGTGAGTGAGAAGAGCCATTTGCTGAACTATCTCCATATACTCCAGATCATCTGGATGGATACAGTCCAAGTCTTCAAGAGTGAAGAGAAGGTTGCCAGAGGTTTCATCAGCTGAGACAAAGGCATGAGAAGAACTTGTCTTTTGGAAGGGACTTCCTTGAGTGTAGTTTTCTCTTGGTGTCTCTGGAAGAGTGATGAAAGGCCCTTTTTGTGAGTTGTCAGGGTAGCATAACAACTGATGTTGTGGTTCAATGCATTCCCTTTCATTCACATGAAGAGCTGAACTCAGTTGGTTATTGGAGTTACCAGAGGAATTTTGCATGTTCATCTCATCTGGAATGCACTCAGGATACCATATAACTCTGTAAGAGTAAGAGTTTTAAGATCCGAAGTTCTCTTGATCACAACACAATAATGTGTCCATAGTTTAGGAGAAGACATGAACTTCCTTACTATGTCCCTGTTCTCAAGAGTTACTCCAATATCCACTAGAGTGTCCACTATCTCAATATACCTGAAGTATTGTTGAGTCAGTGTCTCACCAGCCTTGAAGGTGAAATTTTCAAATGCTGCTTCAAGAGATCCTTCTTGTTTTCTTTAGTTTCATTGGATCCTTCATACATGAGCTTCAGTGCTTCCCATAGATCTTTAGCTGTCTTGCACTTCTTGAAGCCTCTGTAGATAGAGTTTGGAAGAGCAGTTTGAAGACAAGTCATGGCCCTTTGATCAAGCTCTATTCTCTTCCTGTCTTCTTCTGAGTAATCATCTACATCTTTAGGGATAATACGATTACCAGTAGCAGAAGTAGTGCTTGGTATGAAGGGACCGTTAATAACTGAGTCCCACATCCTTGAATCTTGACACTTGATGAAGCCTTCCATTCTTGTGCACCATGTGTCAAAATCTTCAGAGTGATCAGTGGGGACTTGGTCATAGTACCAGTTTTCATATCAGCTTTAGAGAGAGCTGCCATTTGAGTTGTTAAGTATTTTGTGTGTGTGAGGGACTTTAGATGGTGAGATCTTATATCAAGAGCCTGGAAGCTCTGATACCAAATGCAGGACCGGGTGAAGGGTTAGCACTTACAACACAACAACACAATGAGGAGAGTGTATTAGAACACTTAACAGATCAAATGGGGAACCGGTTATGGTGATGTTAAGAACACAAGAGTAACTTCAGAAAGAAAAGATAACAACACAAGTGGTTGGTTTTCAAGGATGTTGTATATTGCTTCTTAAATTCAAGTTACAAGTATTCAGCATACATACATTACAAGACTTTGAGATACTTTATACTACAACCTACAGACGGCCATACTTTGAAGGCCAGCTGGATACACGAATTTGACAACACAATCCGTGTAGAGTCAAAAGGCAGATTTGTCTTTTGGCTAGTGACTATGACATGCCATAGCTCACATCCTAATATATTACAAAAAGGATAAAGGTACATAAAGTAGAAAGGTTTGACCAAAAACCTCAATGTACAGTTTTCCTAAAGCATGGACCTTTTCACCAACTCATACAAGTTGGTGACCAACCAGAGTGGGCAACGGTAAAGTGGTTCAGCTTTGCAGAAAAAGTACATCAGATAAAGCATGTATGATAAAAGTCTTCGGAAGAATCTGTCTTGGTTTCTTGGCTTTAGCAGACTTTGTCTTGAAGCTAAGAAAGACTTCATTTCTGGCTTCTGAAGATATTGGTCTTGGCTATGAAAGATTTTACACTTGAAATATTTCTGAATTGGTGTAAAACTTTCGTAGCAATACTACTTCATGTTCTGTGCAGCATGCAGGAGGACTTGATCATTTCATAGAACTACTGAAAGAAGAACTGTCACAACTACTGAGAAATACTTCTTCAGCTGTTGTGATAACTACTGAAGAATACTTCTTCAGCTGTTGTGATAACTACTGAAGAATCATCACAACTACTGAAGAATATTTCTTCAGTTGTTGTGACAACTACTGAAGAATACTTCTTCAGTTGTTGTGACAACTACTGAAGAATACTTCTTCAGTTGTTGCGACAACTACTGAAGACTGTCTTCAGACTTTTTCTTCAGACTTTGTCTTCAGTTGATATCTTCAGCTGATGTCTTCAGCTGTTGTCTTCAGCTGTTACCTTCAGCTGTTGTCTTCAGCTGTTGTCTTCAGTAGATGTCTTCAGCTGTTACCTTCAGTTGATGTCATCAGCTGTTACCTTCAGTTGATGTCTTCAGCTATTGTTTTCAGTAGATGTCTTCAGCTGTTTACATCAACTGTTGTCTTCAGCTGTTAACATCAGCTGTTAACTTCAGTTGATGTCTTCATCAGTTGTTATGATCAGTAGATGGTTTCAAGAGTGTTTTGACTGCATCAGACTTCTAGGAATCCTTACAACATGGTTCCAAAAAATTGAAGACTCCACGATTGATAAGACGGTTCCCAAATGTTTGATACAATATCTTACTAAAGTCACATCTTTTTCGTCCGTCTAAGTATTTTGGTGTTGTCAAGTTGACGGTATAATTGATGTGAAATTTCTAGAAGTCATATTTTTAATTGAATTTTTTATGTATAAATAGTGTGTGATATGTTGGTATTATAATGTAGAATTATAATTCTTTGTATATTTATTTTGTAAATGCTAAAAGAAAATGTTTCCAGGGTTGATGTCAAATGAACCATCTGAACAAATGACATTTTATACAACTTGATTTTATAAGTTGTGTCTATTATCAACACATGTAGGTAGACATGTAATAAAATGTGAGATGTAAGATGTATATAAAAACTCCACCTACTGTATTTGTGGTTTCATATATGTGAGTGGTGTAAATATATTTTTTATGTTGTAGTATAAAAAAACCTGTATTGGGGTTTTATTGATTCAGCTTAACTTTTTTTATTTTCGTGTGGGCATTATATATAACTTTTAGGCCTCCCTCAGTGTGCATAGAATATTATGAGGCTTAATAATTTGGTCTGTCAATTGCTTTACCATATAAAGCTCTTTTTTATGAGTCTGATTACGTATGTGCTTTACCATATAAAGCTCTTTTTTGATGAGTCTGATTGCGTATGCATGCTCCTTGAGGTGTTCATCAGGTTTATGGTTATGATTGTTATCTACAATAACTATTATCCACCCATCTTTCTTTAATTCGTACCTCCCCTCTAATTTAAACTCGCAGTTTGTTTGTTTTGTTGTCATTCTTTCAAAGAGTGAGTGCTCAATTGTATACTCCATCGCGATCACATTCAATCGTATTTTAACGATTAAACCATTTATGTTTCTTTTTGATTGTTTCGTGAAAATATTTAATTATTACTAATGACGGATGTATTAATAACTTATGTAATAACCTGATTCATGTCGTATAATCCTCTTCTTTTTATAACCATCACCGTGATTATCCCCGCTACTATCACCGTCATCATTCCCACCATCATCGTCGTAGTTGGACGCATACTGTTCATAATAGTTACAACCCTTATCATTGTAATAACTATAACCCTTGTTGGCGTAATAGTTAGAATCGGAGCCGAATAAATAGTTGTTATCCCAAATTGACAATGTTAATGTTGAATTCTATCATGTAAAATATGAAACAAATCTGCAATTAATCGATGAAATGAGTTAACAATAACGGTTTAAATATATCTGATAAAGAATATTACGTCGAGTCATATTATTACACAAATATCGAGAAATATTATATCGTATCAAATAATGTAATAAAAAGAAAAATACACCGTAATTAAGGAATATTACATCCTATCAAATAAAAAAATATGAATAAAAAAACTACGGCCTGTGAATAGCTTAATGGGCCATATGTCAAGTTATTAATGGGTCGTGAAGCTAAGCACGTGCCGTAAAAGATTTGTTCATAAAATGCTTTACATTCCGTAAAGCATTTGAATGATTGATGCGATTTGTTGCAAAAGAATTCAACCTGTGGAGGCCTTTAGGGGTTGGGGCATCCAGTTATCTTATTGGGTGCAAAAGGAATACTAAATCTTGTTTTATCTTTTACTATGTGACCCGACTCAAACCGGACTGAAAAAATTAGTATATAGTTATAACTAATAACGCTTAAAACTTTTTGACCCCCGTGAAAAAAATTTGGGTCCGTCACGACGTCTTCGGTTCTTTACCACTCACATGTTCTATCATTAGCAACCCTTTTTCAAACACTTAGATGAATAAAGCGATATCATGTATCGATTTACTTACTACGTCCATGGAACATGAGATTCTTGATCAAGGAGATTGCAGATCTAGTACTTGAATTGTTATTAGATCTAGCTTTGACCCATCATCTCTTCAAGTTATAGTTTTTTAGCAATAAACCCTTCTTCACAAGATCAATCGTATTTTGCTTTTGACTACACCATGCTATGTAACCATCCTCATAATAGAGAACCATGCCCGTTGTGTTCCAATCTTTCTATCACCCTGATCAGTGATATGTCAACTATAACAACTAACTTTGCATTTCCGTTTCCACAAACAGGCCTTCATTTGGCTTGCTTCAAAATCTTGATTGTATAACCTGATTGTTTTAATGTGATAACATATTTGCCTTGTTGTCCTAAAATGCACAAATAGTACTTAAATAAACCCAAATTACTCATTTTAAATTGGCCTTTAATTTGATCTTTGAACCTGGCTATTGTTGGGTTATTCGAGTTTTTTCACGGATTACACGGGTCATCGTTTAACGGTCTACAGGTGAACGGGTCACGGATTAAAGTTGAGGATTAGTTCACGGGTTTAACAGATTTTAGTTTAATTTGATTGTTTTAAGTCATATCTTTTATTAGAGTTTAATGTGTCAAAGATAGTGGGGCTTGTTCTCCTGGATTTTAGGAAGTTCACGTAGAGGTTGCCTTTTCTTTAGGATCAAGTTTGTTTGTTTCTATTTAATGTAAACTTTGTAATCAATGAAGTAGTAGTTCAAGCAGTAACACAATTCTATATTACTTAAGTGTGTGTGTGAAATCCAAGGCTTGAACCAACATTTGGTATCAGAGCCTAGGGCTCGAGAGATGGTAAGGTCAGTTTGAGAGTCGACCGTTGAAGGGTGTAGCCTTTGCTGGGGGGGCAAACACAGGAGGCTACCGGTGTGTTTCGGGACAACAGGTGGCTGTTCAGGACTGTTCGACAGCAGAATACAGAGACGAGAAGTGTTTCGGTGCAACCGTTGTCGTGGTGGAAGTACCATTCATGACAATGGGGGTGACCGGTGATAAACATTGGTTTTTGTGGCTGTTAGTGGTGATCAAAGGGGTTTGCCTTTTGATCGGGCTTTTCTTGGAGAGAAAAAAAAACAAAGGGAGACAACAGCCTGCAAGGTAGCTTGCTTGGCTACTGTGTACGTGAAAACATCAAGATGTGCTAGGGTGCTTGGGTGTTTTCTTTGCTTGGGCATCAAATTAGGGAGTAGCAAGGTAACCTGTTTGCTTGCTTCTTTGTGTGCTTTGATCAGCTAGTTTGGTAATAAGGGGAGACCGGCGTATGAGCATGAAAAACGGGCAGAAAGGATCCGTCAAAGCAGGTGGCTTTGGTTTCAGTTTGTTTGGTAGATGAAAGAAAGCGTTAAAGGTGGCGTGACCTTGTTTTCTTTGTCGGTGGAGATGCCTCTCTGAGCAAAGTTGATCGGTAAAGGTTTTGGTTGTTTAAAACAAGAAGGAAAGTAGAAAACCAACGGGTGTAGCGTGGAAGAAACGAAACAGCAGGGTGGCTGAGATATTCATTTAGCGACTCGAAGACGGTGCAGCAGATGGTTGGTGTCTGGTTGGTAGATGGTTCGTTTGGCGGAAGAAAGAAAACATTAAAAGGCAGTGGCTTTGTTTTCATAGTCGGTTGTAGAAGTCTCTTGGAACATAATTGATCGGGAAAAGGTACACGTTGTTAATACAAGATAGTTCTGATAACATTATGGCGTTGGAGTTCAAGTCGGATGACTTTGGATGTGACCGGGCAACAGTTCGTTGATCCGTGAAAAGTCAAGACGTTAATGAACAGGGTTCCAGCGGGATGCCATGTTAGATGTTACTGTTATAGAAGACTTTGGACGTAAACTAGGTGAAGATCGGGTGTACGGAAAGGGTCGAGATTATACGCGGAGAAAGTGATTCGACTGCTGTGAATGATTGGTGTGAACAAACCGATTAAGGGAGTGATTGTTGTGTTATTCAAGTTTGTTCATGGATTACACGGGTCACTGTTTAACGGTCTGCGGGTGAACGGGTCACGGATTAAAGTTGTGGATTAGTTCACGGGTTTAACAAGCTTTAGTTTAATTATTTGATTATTTTAAGTCATATGTTTTATTAGAGTTTAATGTGTCAAAGATAGTGGGGCTTGTTCTCCTGGATTTTAGAAAGTTCACGTAGAGGTTGCCTTTTCTTTAGGATCAAGTTTGTTTGTTTCTATTTAATGTAAACTTTGTAATCAATGAAGTAGTAGTTCAAGCAGTAACACAGTTCTAGTTACTTAAGTGTGTGTTTGAAATCCAAGGCTTGAACTAACAGCTATCTCTTCAACTCATGGTGTTGTGATGAGTTAACCATTTACTAGGCTCAATGACGAGAAGGAAAGTGTTAAAACTCATTTTTCTATTTACTATTTGGAAGCTATGGAAGGGCATTCTATGTTGGTGGAATGGAAATTAATGTTTGCTGGCTAAAAAAGGTTAAAGCTGTTGATATTTATGTTTTTTGAAAACTGTTGGCATTTGTATTCTGTATTTACAAACTGATGGTAATTGTTTAATATGCAGAGTGATGAGTTTTTGAATTTCAGCAGGAGAATACCAAGGTTCCTTTTTTTAGGTTTCTTGTAATACTTTTAAGGTTTAAAATGGATATTCTCAGTTTATTAGTTATCATGTGTTGACGTGTTGTGTCTATTTTTCTAATATTGTTATCGTTTTATTGTGGTTAACACTTCCAGGATACATGAGGGGGCTGCTGGTATTGTTGCTATTCTTCAAGGGGCTGTCCAGGTTGTCTCAGTAGATATATATTGAAAAGTTGCTACTAGGGTTTCATATATATACGCTCTCATCACTTTCTCTCAGCACTCTCTGCGTTCTTGTTTGATCGCTTAGTGATCGTTTCAAGTTCTTAGTGTTCTTGATTGAATCCACACAACCGTTGTGCGGATTCATCGAGTCTTGGGTAGTTTACTCTGTTAGTGTTCTAGTCTCATTAAATTGATGATATTTGTATTATTTCTACTCTGATTTCTCTTTGTTTCTGAACTCTTAGATCCTATTGGTTGATTTGTCGTTTGTTCTTATAGATTCTATATATATTTACAATCTTCTCCGCCATTTGTTACATGTGCGAAGGGAAAAATTGTGGCAAGTTAAACGGACTCTCAGACAGTAGAAAATAAAAAGTAAACATAAAGAACAATAAAAAATAGTCTCGATCTCGGTCGTAACTTCAACCAAAATTCCATAATCTTGCAATCTTCAATCCAAAACTTAAATGCAATCCATAATATTAAATAATAATGTAATCTTGCGGGGGGCTTCTAATGCGGCAACGCGGGCGACATAAGACAGCGAAATGGTGGACCGTAGTCCTGCACGCGGTGTGGTAGAGGCGGTACGGCGGCGGATCATAGTCCAGCAGGCAGCGCGGTAGTGGCGACATGATCATGTGATCGATATCCCAATCGAAAAGGTAAAGAAAAAAAAAGAAACAAGATGACACCCGATGACCATGGTCATGCGGTGGTGTGTCATACCGAATGGCGGTGACCGTGGCCAGACGGCGTTCTTCGGTGGCAGCAGACCGTGGTCCGGCAAGAACAAACAAAGGAGAAAAAAACAAGATGGGATATGGGCATATGGGTTTTGTGGAGAAGAAAGATTTAAGATAAGGGGCTTGAATCTAAAACTAATACGAATCATTATTTAGAACGGAAAAGATAAAAGAACTAAAAGCAAATAGAATGGACAGGGCGGCACACCGCCCTGTCTAGGGTTTGAACGTGATGGTGATGGCTAGGGTTTATATTTTTATGGTGGTGTAGCGGAGAAGAAGGTAACCAGAACCCTAAGGCTCTGATACCATGTCAAATGATAAAAACTGAATGAATATTGTTGATAAGTTTGGTTACATTATAAAGAGTTTACAATATAACCCTAAAAACCTAAACGGATCCCGTGGGCTCAACCCTAATAATAATATAGTCTAATACTTGTCTAACTAAGTTGATGATATTTGTATTATTTCTACTCTGATTTCTCTTTGTTTCTAAACTCTTGGATCCTATTGGTTGATTTATCGTTTGTTCTTATAGATTCTATATATATTTACAATCTTCTCCACCATTCGTTACATGTGCGTAGGGAAAAGAAGTTGTGGCAAGTTTTATATGATGAAATGTGCCTGAGAGCACGTAATACATATATAGATGATGTATGTATTTTGTATATAATCACAAGTAATTAAAACTAGAATCTAGAAAGATGAATAGGTTCTGTTACTACTGAATAGTTAAGAATAATGAACGTTGATTGAATCCTTGAATCCAAGAGGCTTAATGAGTTTTGTTGATCAATGGGGGTTCACAACTTGCTCTGTCCTCTGGTTTCTTGGTGAATGATTCTTGAATTGGAGTATATACTCCACTTTTGAGGACTGTCGAAATACATACTATAACCACGAGCAACATATAACGGAGAGTAATCTTTGGAGCAATCTTGTGCAGATAGCGTAACATATGCAAGAGGAACGGTAGATAGAGAAACTATTTATATTTATTCATCATTCTATTAATGGAGGGTTCATAAAAAACGACATGGTTAAATGAAACCAGAGAAAACCTAGAAAATCGATCATATTATCTATAGATTTTTTATCCATTAACCCCTACATATATATACACTATAACAATTTTACCCTATACCGACAAAGTCTATAGCGACAAAATATGTCGTTGGTAAAGAATGCTCTTTGTCGACGACATGTCCTTGGAAAACTAAAAGTAAAAAATTCAACGCTTTGAATCTATCCCGATGACAGGTCATCAGTACAGAGTTGCGCGGGCTATAAAAAAGCCGGTATGATAAAAAACTCTATCCCGACGATCTGTTGTTGCTGTATGAAAAAGTCATTTCTTTTCTCGGAATCGCTGCCGAGTGTCAAAGAGCCTATAAAGATCGAAAGCAAGATCTAAAATCTCATTTTGATGATCTGAGGGGTTATGATGACGTGGAAACAGAGTTGAGTTGTCCTCCTGAGGGAACTGACCCGCAAGCATGGGCTCGGGTGATCAATAAGTTGTTCTTAGATCCCGCTTATAGGAGCCGATCTGAGGCAAACAAATCAAACAAACGTAAACAACGCTATCCAAGTTTCCATGGGAGCCAATCAAATGCACAGAAGAGACATATGGAGGTAAAAGTATAATTGTTAGTATAAAAATAAGTATTAATTGCTGGAAGATACATTTCTAAGAATTTTTATTATTCACAGGGGATTCATCCGATTGATCTCTTTTAGAATATACATTTCAAAGAAGGCACGGGATGGGTGAATGCAACTGCAGAATCGGGTTGGGAAAGTTTGAACTAACTTTTGAGTGATTTTAGTATGTTTGGGTCAAAATGACTCATTTTAATTAACTTTTGATTGATTCTAGTATGTTTAACTGTGTCAGTGTCAAAATGACCCATTTCAACTAACTTTTGATTTATTCTAGTATGTTTAAGTGTGTTAGGGTCAAAATGACCCATTTGAACTAACTTTTATTGCTTCTAGTATGTTTAAGTGTGTTTGGGTCAAATGACCCATTTGAACTAACTTTTGATTGATTCTAGTATGTTTAAGTGTGTTAGGGTCAAAATGACCCATTTCAACTAACTTTTGATTGATTCTAGTATGTTTAAGTGTGTTAGGGTCAAAATGACCCATTTGAACTAACTTTTGATGCTTCCAGTATGTTTAAGTGTGTTTTGTAACACCCGGGTACTTTCTTTAAAGCCAACGAAAAAATAAAAGAAATAAAGTCCAAAGTTGAGGGACCAAACTCGCCAACATGAGAAAGTCGGGTAAGTGGGGGTATTTAAAGGGAGAGGGCAGCCCTTACCCTCTCCCCACACCCACATTTCAGCAACAAAAGAGAGAAAGAAGAGAGAAAAAGGAGAAGAGAAGAAGAAAGCTTGGTTCGAGTGTGCAAAATTGTCGTGTAGCGGGTCTAGACGAAGCTCTTCTTCTTCTTGTAGTTTGTGTGAGTTCTAGGACCCCTATTTTAGTATGTTTAAGTGTGTTTGGGTCAAATGACCCATTTGAACTAACTTTTGTTTGATTCTAGTATGTTTAAGTGTGTTAGGGTCAAAATGACCCATTTCAACTAACTTTTGATTGATTCTAGTATGTTTAAGTGTGTTAGGGTCAAAATGACCCATTTGAACTAACTTTTGATTGCTTCCAGCATGTTTAAGTGTGTTTTGTAACACCCGGGTATTTTCTTTAAAGCCGACGAAAAAAGAAAAAAATAAAGTCCAAAGTTGAGGGACCAAACTCGCTAACATGAGAAAGTCGGGTAAGTGGGGGTATTTAAAGGGAGAGGGCAGCCTTTACCCTCTCCCCACACCCACATTTCAGCAACAAAAGAGAGAAAGAAAAGAGAAAAGGGAGAAGAGAAGAAGAAAGCTTGGTTCGAGTGTGTAAAATTGTCGTGTAGCGGGTCTAGACGAAGCTCTTCTTCTTCTTGTAGTTTGTGTGAATTATAGGACCCCTATTTACTCGTTTTCAACTTATTTGGGGCTGGAACACATAGTAAACCCGTGTTTGTATGTGTGTGTGTTTGACCTATTTGGATGTGTTTGCGTGTGATGCGTTTGGAGTATGTTTTTGGGCTTGTGTGTGCTTGAATGGTGTTGTAGTATGCATTCCTAAGGTTTAGGATGGTTGATTTGGACTTAGAATGGGTTTGGATGAGCTTGGAGGTCGAAAATGGCAGATTGGGTTCGGGATGAACTGCATTCAACATCAGTTAGGGCTAGGCGACCTACTGGAGGCCATACAGCCGACTGGAGTGCGATTGAGGTTCAGTCGCTCGACCGGAGGGCCAGTCGCATGGGGAGTCATGCGACTGAGAGCCCATTCGTATAGTGTTCATCCTCATAAAGTCCATTCGCATAGAGTCCATCCGCATGAGGTCCATTCGCACTACTGGGTGTTCATTCGCATAGAGTCCATCCGCATAGGTCCATTCGCATGATGTTCAGTTGCATGGAGGCCATGCGACTGAAGGGTGCCCATACGCCTAAATAGGGCTGTTGTACCCGAGGAGGAACATAGTTAAAGTACTGACTTCCGGGGGAAAGTGCAGATGTATGTTTTGACGTAGTAGTTCCCGTAAATACATGTAAGATGACCATTGAGGTCTTAGAGGGTAGATTGGGCATGATGATGTTGCATGTTTATGCATAATGTATGTTATGTACATATGATGATGCCCTGTATGATGATGCTATCTGTGTATGACGATGTTCCTTAATATAGTGTATGTTTATCTTTCCCATGACTTTACGTGTTATGTTAAAGAATGAAACGAAAGTATTATATAACGTAAAGTGAAAGATAATGAAAGAGGAACATGATGAATGAATGCATGCATTAATAAAGAATGAGAGTAAGAAAGGCTTGCAAGCAAATATAAGAGGTGAGCGACCTTGTTGTCGCAACAGACTCGAAATGGAATCCTTGTCTTTCGACCTCAGTAATCATTGCTGTGTGCCACGAAGAGGGTAACGCTTGACACTGTGATTAACCATTTGTATAGAACCATTGCTGCATATCCTAGGTACTATGGCCAGGAGGTGCGATGCACCGTTATAGAAGGTCTATGATAGGCCTAGGTCCAGTACCACGAAACAGAAGGGTATTGCATATGGCAATGGTACACCTAAACTTTACCTTAGGTACTGTGGCCAGGAGGTGCGATGCACCGTTATAGAAGGTCTATGATAGGCCTAGGTCTAGTACCACGATACAGAAGGGTAAGGTTTACAGTTGCTGGAAAGAAAAGAGGTAGTGATGAAAGAGTAAGAATGACAAGAAAGTACGATAAATAAACGAAAGTTAAAGTAATGAACGAAAGAAAGTAATGAACCGACGAAACGTAATAACAGAGTACGAAACGGGATCCTTGTCACTCGGCCTCTGTAATCATGGATGCGTGCCATGAAGAGGGTAAAGTTTGACAGGATCTAGATAGAAGTAAAAAGATAACGAATGATAAAGATAATAATGAGATTATCTATGTGTACGTATGATGTATGATTACGTGAAAGTAAAGAGACGGTTTTAATGAAAGTAAAGTATTTTATTTATAAAACTAGAACTCACTCAGCATCGCTGACTTTTTATGTATTTCCAGTTGGCAGGTAAAGTTGCTGAGGATGGCACTGGGCGGCTACTCAGCTCTTTTGCATGGCATTCTTTTGTTTAACGCTTTTGCATTGTAATGCGAACAAACTATGTTTTGTAATGAATGTTGTATTATTTTGCAAAAGTGTTTATTAAAGGAAATGAAAGGATTGATTTAAAGTTTCCACTGCATGTTTTAATTAATTTAATGCAATTATAAGTTTTATGTGCGATGATTGACCAGCTGTAAGCGTCCCGGGAACGGGTTCTTACAAGTTGGTATCAGAGCCAAAGTTTAAGTGAAATGGGTAAATTTTCAAAATAAACCTAATCTTAAACTGAGAATGGGACGGAAAGGGGAGGGATGCCAGTCTGAGTAGCTGCGCGCCATCAGGTATTTTCTTAATGTTAAACGGTAGTATGTGCGCATGTTATGTGGTTTATGTGTCGCTGGTAGATTTAGATACTGATGTAGTCAGGACAGATAATGCTCGGGGTACGAAGAGTAAAATAAGTGGCTAATCACAACTGGCCACTGTAATTAGGGACTTACTATACTTGACATAAACTGAGCTGTTCCCTTGAATTACCGTGTTGGTGTTTGAATCTTTCAGTGTGTGATAGAGGATGGCCGGTGGTAAATCATCTAAAGCCTCGCGTGGTGGGCTTGCAGCTGTATCACGACCCTAAAGAGGCAGGCCGAGAGTTGAAAAGGTAGTTCCTGAAGAACCCGAGACCCCTAATCCGGAGGGTGTAAAAGAGAGTGCCAATCTGAGGGCCTCGGTAAAGGAGGCTGTAGTGGAGGAGGTCCATCAAGTCATGCAGACGATCTTACCGTCTGTGGTGACTGAAGTGATTAAGGCTGTACGGGAAGGGGAACGGAAAGAGAGGAACAGGTCCTCGGGAGGACGGGAGCAACAGGAGCCTGAAACGGTTCTTTCTGATGATGAAGAAGATGAGGAAAAGGAGCCTGCGCCGGAGACGGCATGAGGCTGTAACTATGGGGCGTTTCAACGATGCAAGCCCCCTACTTTTGATGGTAACGGCACTGCTGCTGCTGCTCACTGATGGGTGAGAGAAATGGAAGCTGTTTTGAACATCATCGAGCGCCTGGAGGATTAGAAAGTAAAGTTTGCTGCCTACTCTTTTGTGGACTCGGCTCTGTGCTGGTGGACAATATTATCCAAGCAGAGGGTAGCAGGGCTATTGGGAGGATTAGATGGTTGGAGCTGAAGAAGTTGGTTATTGAGGAGTTTTGTCCTCACCGAGAAACGGACAAGGTTGAGAGGGCGTTTCTGCAACTAGAGGCGGGAAACCATGACATACCAACAGTATACCACAAAGTTCAATGAAATGGCACGTCTGGTGCTGGATCAGGTGACGCCTCTATCACAAAAGATTAAGAGATACATTCAGGTTTGCCAGCGGGTATTTGCAGGCACATGATCGTTGCCCGACCAAGCACGTTTAGGTCGGCGGTGGGCTTGGCAGGAAGGTTGTATCATGAGAGGGCTGTAGTGGTGGTGGTTGAAGGTAATAGGAAGGGTAGTGGTGATTGAAACTTGAGAGGGAAGAGGTTTGGTCGGGGTGATGCCTCGACGGGTAATAAGAAGGCACGGGTGGATGACCGTCGTGTGGTCATATCGGGTGCGGGTATGAAGAAGCACGGTAAGTGTGGGAGAGAACATAGTGGGGAATGTAGACTGGGGTTGAATGTGTGCTTCAGATGTAGGAAGCCAGGGCATATAGCCAGGGACTGTCATGCGGTCCGATGCTTTAACTGTGGCGTGGAGGGCCACGTAACCAAGGATTGTAAGAAGCCTAAGGTTGAGGGTTCCGGGGTGAAGAAGACGGGGAGTGAAGGACCGAGGGCGAGCGCCAGGGCATTCACTATGACACAAGAGGAGGCTAGGGCGGACCCTGATGTTGTGTCCGGTACGTTTCTGGTGAACCAAACTTTAGCTTCTGCGTTAATTGATTCGGGTGCCAGTAGAAGTTTTATTTCTGCTGCTTTCTGTGCTAAACTGACTGTTAGTAGTAGAAGTGTTGACACACCCTTTGATGTAGAAACTGCCATAGGTAAGTCTACCAGGATTTCTGAGATGATAGAGAACTGTAATGTGGAATTAGAAGGTCATAAGCTTCCTGTTAGACCATTTGTGATGATCCTAGGTGGTTTCGATTTGGTTCTTGGGATGGATTGATTAGCTGACTTCGAGGCAAATATAGTATGTCGTAAGAAGATGATTCGTTTGATAGCGCCTGACGGGAGTTCGGTAACTGTTTATGGGGATCGGGTCACGACGATCCCGAAAGTGATCTTAATGGCGGTGGCGGGAAAGTGTATGAGGCGTGGATGTAGCGCCTACTTGTGTTATGTAAAGGATGTGGAAACGCTAACACCACAACTATCCGATGTTACTGTTGTGTGTGACTTTCCAGACGTGTTCCCAGAAGACTTGTCAGGAGTGCCACCTACCGAGAGATCGAGTTTCAGATTGATCTGATACCAGGTGGCCAACCTGTTACCAAGGCACCATATCGTTTGGCTCTGACTGATATGGATAAGTTGATGGAGCAATTGGAAGAACTGCTTGATAAGGGGTTCATTAGACCGAGTATCTCTCCTTGGGGTGCTCTGGTCTTATTTGTAAAGAAGAAAGACGGTAGCATGAGGATGTGTATAGACTACCGTGAGCTGAACAAGTTGACGGTGAAGAATTGGTATCCGTTACCGAGGATTGATGATTTGTTTGATCAGCTTCAAGGTGTCAGTTGGTTTTCAAGGATAGATCTTCGATCTGGCTAACATCAGCTAAATGTGAAAGAGCAGGATATTCCTAAAACAGCTTTTCGCACGCGTTATGGTCATTATGAGTTCCTCGTTATGTCTTTTGGTTTGACCAAAGCGCCAGCTGCTTTTATGGACTTGATGAATCGAGTGTGTCGGCCAATGTTGGATAAATCAGTGATTGTGTTTATTGATGATATCCTGATTTATTCGAAGAGCAAGATGGAGCATGCCGGTCACATTCGAGAGGTGTTGGAGACGTTGAGAAGGGAGAAGTTGTATGCCAAGTTCTCCAAATACGCGTTCTGGTTGGGCGAAGTTCAATTCTTGGGTCACGTGGTGAATCCGGAGGGGATTATGGTGGATCCGACAAAGGTGGAAGCGGTGATGCAATGGAAGTCTCCAAAGACGCCATCCGAGATCCGTAGTTTCTTGGGTTTGGCGGGCTACTACCAAAGATTTATTCAAGACATTTCCAAGATTGCTTCTCCGCTAACCAACTTGACCCGAAAGGATGTAAAGTTTGTATGGGGTCAAGCTCAGGAGAAGGCATTTGAGGAACTGAAGGCGAGGTTGACCCAAGCTCCTGTATTGTCATTACCCGATGGAAGTGAAGGTCTGGTGGTTTATTCTGATGCTTCCTACTCGGGATTGGGGTGCGTGTTAATGCAGAGAGGGAAGGTTATAGCTTATGCATCCTAACAGTTGAAGGTTCATGAGGTTAACTATCCTACTCATGACTTGGAGCTAGCAGCTGTGGTCTTTGCACTAAAGATTTGGAGGCACTATCTCTACGGGAAAAAGTGCACTATTTTCACTGACCACAAGAGCTTGAAGTACTTCTTCGAGCAGAAGGACTTGAACATGAGGCAGAGAAGATGGTTGGAGCTCATAAAGGATTATAATTGTGAGATCCATTACCATCCGGGAAAGGCTAACGTGGTGGCGGATGCCTTTAGTCGAAAGGAAAGGCCCGAGCCGATTCGGGTGAAAGCGTACCAGTTGATTATGACCACTGATGTGATGAAGCAAGTCAAAGGGTTTCAAGATGAGGCATTGAAAGAAGATCATCTTAACTCCGAAAGAATGAGAGGTCTGGTTGCGAAATTGGGTGAAAACACACTTGGTGTTAAAACCCGATTCAGGTGGATGTGGATCCCTCGTTTTGGGGATCTACGGGTGAAGATCATGGATGAAGCTCACAAGACTCTATACTCTATTCATCCCGGTGCTACAAAGACGTACCAAGACATGAAGATAGATTATTGGTGGTCGGGTATGAAGCGTGATGTAGTGGAGTATGTGAGTAAGTGCCTTGCTTGCAAGTGAAGGCCGAGCATCAAAATCTGTATGGGAAGATCCAACCTTTGGATATACCAGAATGGAAGTGGGAGCATATCACCATGGATTTCATTACGAAGCTATCACGTACTCCGAAGGGGTATGATGCTATATGGGTGATAGTTGATTGTTTAACGAAGAGTGCTCACTTCCTACTGATCCGCGAGACATATTCATCTGAGAGGTTGGCTGATCTGTTCATCAAGGAAATTATGACTCGTCATGGTGTGCCGGTGTCTATTGGTTCTGATCGTGACACCCGGTTTACATCCAAATTCTGGAAGAAATTCCACGACGCCATGGGGACGAGGTTACATATTAGCAAGGCTTATCATCCCCAGACTGATGGTCAGTCGGAAAGGACCATTCAGACACTGATGGACATGCTTCGGGCATGTGTGATTGATTTTGGGGGAAGTTGGGATGACCACTTACCGTTAGCTGAATTCTCATACAACAACAACTATCATGCGAGTATTGGTATGCCACCTTATGAGATGCTATATGATAGGAGATGCAGAACACCCGTTTGTTGGGGTGATATTTGTCATAAAGAGTTAGGGAGCGTCGAGGTGATCGAGGCTACGACAGAAAAGCTTCAAAGGATCAAAGCCTTCATGAAGGCAGCCAAAGATAGACAGAAGTCGTATGCTGATAAACGACGCAGTCCGATTGAGTTCCAGGCGGGTGACCAGATTATGTTGAAGGTCTCACCTTGGAAGATTATCATTCTCTTCCGAAAGCGGGGAAAGTTGAGCCCAAGATACATAGGCCCTTTCCGAATCATTGCTTGAGTAGGAGAGGTGGCCTATAGATTGGAGTTACCAGATGAGTTAAGTGGAATTCACCTGACATTCCACGTATCTTATCTAAGGAAGTGTTTGGCAGATGAAGATATGATTGTCCCACTGGAGGATATCGAATTAGACGAACGACTCAATTATGTGGAGCAACCAGTGGCAATCATCGATCGAAAAGAGAAGAGGCTGAGAAATAAAGTGGTTCCTCTTGTACGTGAACAGTGGAAGCACAGGAAGGGATCTGAGTCGACGTGGGAGACTGAGGAAGAAATGAGACATCATTACCCACGTTTGTTTGGGGGATAACAGGTTTCGGGGACGAAACCTATATAAGGGGGGTGGACTTGTAACACTCGGGTATTTTCTTTAAAGCCGATGAAAGAAGAAAAAAAATAAAGTCCAAAGTCGAAAGAGCAAACTCGACAATGTGAGAAAGTCGGGTAAGTGGGGGTATTTAAAGGGAGAGGGCAGCCCTTACCCTCTCCCCACACCCACATTTTAGCAACAAAGAGAGAAAGAAGAGTGAAAAGGGAGAAGAGAAGAAGAAAGCTTGGTTCGAGTGTGCAAAGTCATCGTGTAGCGGGTCTAGACGAAGCTCTTCTTCTTCTTGTAGTTTATGTGAGTTCAAGGACCCCTATTTTATTCGTTTTTAACTGATTTGGGGCTGGAACACATAGTAAACCCGTGTTTGTATGTGTGTGTGTGATCCTGGAACACATAGTAAACCCGTGTTTGTATGTGTGTGTGTGTGTGATCCATTTGGGTGTGTTTGCGTGTGATGCGTTTGGAGTATGTTTTCGGGCTTGTGTGTGCTTGAATGGTGTTGTAGTATGCATTCCTAAGGTTTAGGATGGCTGATTTGGACTTAGAATGGGTTTGGATGAGCTGGAGGTCAAAAATGGCAGATTGGGTTCGGGATGACTTCCGGGGGAAAGTGCAGATGTAAGTTTTGACGTGGTAGTTCCCGTAAATACATGTAAAATGACCATTGAGGTATTAGAGGGTAGATGGACATGATGATGTTGCATGTTTATGCATAATGTATGTTATGTACGTATGATGATGCCCTGTATGATGATGCTATCTATGTATGATGATGTTCCTTAATATAGTGTATGTTTATCTTTCCCGTGACTTTACATGTTATGTTAAAGAATGAAACGAAAGTATTATGTAACGTAAAGTGAAAGATAATGAAGGAGGAACATGATGAATGAATGCATGCATTAATAAAGAATGAGAGTAAGAAAGGCTTGCAAGCAAATATAGGAGGTGAGCGACCTTGTTGTCGCAGCAGACTCGAAATGGAATCTTTGTTTTTCGACCTCAGTAATCGTGGTTGTGTGCTAGGAAGAGGGTAAAGCTTGACACTATGATTAACCATTTGTATAGAACCATTGCTGCATATCCTAGGTACTGTGGCCAGGAGGTGCGATGCACCATTATAGAAGGTCTATGATAGGCCTAGGTCCAGTACCACGAAACAGAAGGGTATTGCATATGGCAATGGTACACCTAAACTTTACCTTAGGTACTGTGGCCAGGAGGTGCGATGCACCGTTATAGAAGGTCTATGATAGGCCTAGGTCTAGTACCACGATACAGAAGGGTAAGGTTTACCGTTGCTGGAAAGAAAAGAGGTAGTGATGAAAGAGTAAGAATGACAAGAAAGTACGATAAATGAACGAAAGTAAAAGTAATGAACGAAAGAAAGTAATGAACCGACGAAACGTAATAACAGAGTACGAAACGGGATCCTTGTCACTCGACCTCTGTAATCATGGATGCGTGGCATGAAGAGGGTAAAGTTTGACAGGATCTAGATAGAAGTAAAAAGATAACGAATGATGAAGATAATAATGAGATTATCTATGTGTACGTATGATGTATGATTACGTGAAAGTAAGAGACGGTTTTAATGAAAGTAAAGTATTTTATTTATAAAACTAGAACTCACTCAGCATCGCTGACGTTTTATGTATTTCCAGTTGGCAGGTAAAGTTGCTGAGGATGGCACTGGGCGGCTACTCAGCTCTTTTGGATGGCGTTCTTTTGTTTAACGCTTTTGCATTGTAATGCGAACAAACTATGTTTTGTAATGAATGTTGTATTATTTTGCAAAAGTGTTTATTAAAGGAAATGAAAGGATTGATTTAAAAGTTTCCGCTGCATGTTTTAATTAAGTTAATGCAATTATATGTTTTATGTGCGATGATTGACCAGCTGTAAGCGTCCCGGGAACGGGGCCTTACATGTTTGGGTTAAAATGACCCATTTGAACTAACTTTTGATTTATTATAGTATGTTTAAGTGTGTTAGGGTCAAAATGATCCATTTCAATTAACTTTGATTAATTCTAGTATGTTTAAGCGTGTTAGGGTCAAAATGACCCATTTGGACTAACTTTTGATTGCTCTAGTATGTTTAAGTGTCTTTGGGTCAAAATGTCCTATTTGAACTAACTTTTGATTGATTCTAATATGCTTAGGTGTATTTGGGTCAAAATGATCCTATTGAACTAATAATTTCAATATGTTTAATGCATGAAAGAATTCAACAGGAGTATGTGAGATCTTCTAGCGAGACTGGTGGAGACTCATCTGATTAGATTCAATGCATTGAGCTTGCCTTGGGTCAAAGGAGAGGACATATACGAGGTGTTGGTCGCGTGCTGAGATATCCTACCCTTAATTTTTCTAGCTCGCAACCTCCTCCAACACAACATTTGCATGATGAAGTTGAGGAACTTAGACAACAGTAACAACAAGAACAACAGCAACAAATACAAGAAATGCAATGATTGCTTCAAGAGCAGATGGAAATGATGTGCTACTGGCAGCAGCAACGACCATCTGGTGGTCATTAGCATTTTTATTTTTGTTAGAATTTGTTAAACTTTAAACTAATTGTATGAATTATTTGTTTGTTAAACTTAAATTTAAAGTGGTATGAATTATTTGTTTGTTAAACTTGCATAATTTTTAATGATTATATCTTTGTTAAATTTGTAAAAAAATTAGGTTCCTGCATAAAATGTAAAAAAATAAATAAAATGAGATCAACAGCGACAACATGTAATCGCCATAAAAAGAACTTTAAAAAGTTAAAAAAATATGAAAAAAACTTATAGCGACAACATGTCGTGGCTATATGTAACATCTCTTATTTTCGTTAAATAAAAGTTAATAACAATAATGTTATTAAAGAGAACAATGTTAGTAATAAAACTAATATTTGTAATTATGATAATAATAGTAACAATAATACTAATTAAGATAATAGTAATAATAACCATAATCTTAATAATAATAAATAGCAATAATAATAATAATGTTAACAATAATAGTAATGGAAATAATAATGATACTATTAATAATAACTATAATACTTATAACAATTTATAAAGTTGTTAAACTTAAAATTGGTTAAGAAACTTAAATTACATAAGTCTAGGGGGGTTATTATGTCAATTTAGTAACTTAAATAGAAAGTTTACACATGGAATAATAAGAACTCAAACCGCAGGGACCAAAGTTGCAATTTATTAAAGTTAATACCCCCTTCCTTTCACTCGCGTTTTTCCGGCGAGGGGTCCGGCCACCTCCGGTCGCGACTCCGGCGAGGTTAAAACCACCCAATTAACACGCCATTCGACTTCAAATCAGTCCCAAACGTTTCGTGAACTCGTTTCCAACAGGATGAAAGGAATTAAACTGAACTTAATTGTGATTTCAAGGATCCCATTTGAAACCGAGACCCATTCAATACTTTGACAACTAATCGACATGAAACGGATGAAATCATGTGTATCCAACGAGGGTTAATCATCATCTGGACTTATCTAAACCATACACACTTCTAATTTCACTCAAAACACAACAACACACCATCATCGATTGTCATACTTGTTTCGGACCTGCAACTAGTCGTGTATCATCATCAGATCAATCTCGACGAAAATTGATAGGGGACTTTTACTTATCGGCATCTTTAGAATCTACCTGCAAGTTTAATTGGATTATCATCAACATTTGCACCTCGAATACACATCTCTCGGCCGCGAACTGTTCTTCGTGGTACTCCCCTACAATTCGAACGTATTCAGGTGTTGGACCAAAAGAACCAATAAGCCAGATCAGAAAAACCTCTAAGTCCCACATGACATCACAACAACTGCTGAAAGCTTCATCAGCAGTTTCACAAAGACTGAAGACTCAACAGCTGAAGATCAAAGATCTGAAGAACAACAGCTGAAGATCCAAAGAGCTGAAGATAAGTACAGAAGTCTGAAGTACTGAAGAATACAAGTACTGAAGACTTCAAGTACTGAAGACAAGTGCTGAAGCTCAAAAGCTGAAGAACTAAAGAACTGAAGATCAACAACTGATGCACAAAGTCTGAAGATAAAGACTGAAGACATCAGCTGATGACAACTACTGAAGTCATCAGCTGATAAATCATCTGAAGATCAAAGTCTGAAGACCAAGCGCTGAAGCTTCAGACTTTGTCACAACAGCTGAAGAAGTTGTCTTCAGTTGTTGTGATGGTTTTCTTTATCAGTAGTTTATATTTTCTATTTTCAGTAGTTTGTACAACATCTAAAGAGTTTGTTCTTCAGCTGTTATAGTTCAGTAGTTGTAAACGACTGAAGAGCTTGTTCTTCAGTCGTTGTAATACTTTCAGTAGTTTCTTTTCTTCAGTAGTTTGTAATAAGTTAGAACACATCATTTTGTAAGAATATGTCAGTTGTTTTACATCTTCAGTAGTTTAGTGTTCTATCAGTAGTTTGTTAATAACCGTTTGATGTCACTATCAAATGACATCAGCATAGGTCATTCCTTCTATAAAAGGAGATGACCTATTTGTAAACGGTGCCGAAGCGTGTGATCAAATAGAAAACACCTTTTTGCAGAATTGCCCTGTCTCTCTCTATAATTTAACTTTTACATGCAAAATCATTCGTGTTCTTGCTTATTTATTTAATTCTCGAGCTAAATCCGCTGCGAATACAACCTAATTGATCAAACTAGAGGCTGAGATCCTTTCAAATGGTATCAGAGCAGGTTAATCATTGATCGATTTAACTATTGATCATTGAAACTGCTCTATTGCTATCTACGTTTGATCGAATTAGCAATTTGCAAGAATTAGATATAGAGATTGAGTTTCTACTGCTTCTGGCCATTCTATTTGAGGTTCTACGTGGTTTTGAGCTAAATTTGTCTTGTTTTACTTGAATTTGTCTGAATTTCTGAAAATGACTACTCCTTCTAATGATCCTCACAATACTGGTTCCTCAACCAAGCCTCCGATGCTGGTTAGGAATGAGTATAATATATGGCAAAGAAGGATGCTCCATCACCTTTCTATAAACAGTTCAGGTTGTTGGACATCTGTGGTACATGGTCCACATCAGCCTATGGTGAATAATCCGGAAACAAACCAATTGGTTCCAAAGAAGAAGGAGCAATACTCTGATGAGGATAAGAAATTGTTTGAGATTGATGCAAAAGCCCATGGAATTCTGGCCATGGCACTGCCCAATGAAATCTATTCTGGGCTGATGCATCATGAAACTGCTCATGACCTCTGGAATGCACTGAAAGAACAATTCGGTGGCACTGATGAGGTTCTAGCAAACAATAGGGAAATCCTCGTCCAACAGTATGAGACGTTTGCTCACAGAAAGGGTGAGACTCTGACTCAACAGTTTGAGCGGTTTTCATGTTTAATCTCTGAGTTGAAAATGGTTAAACATGAATACACCAACAGTCAGATGAACCACAAGATTCCTCAGATCACTGCCTGAGAGATGGGACACTTACACAATTGTCCTACGCTCCAATGCAAATCTGGATAGCTTATCTCTCACCCAACTTCATGGGAAACTGCTGACATTTGAAAGAGAGATTGAGCAGAAAAGGAAACTGGCTTCATCTGGTAAGCTCACTGAAGACTTTGTACCAGGGAACACTGCCTTGGTCGGTCATGAGTCAGAATATGCTGCATCTGAGTGCCAATATGATGAGCATATTGATTTCTCTTCAAACACTTCTGATCCTGCTTTTGTGAGTCTTGATAGTCAGACTGGTGGCTGTAATAGTGACAATCTATGCTTCATCATGGATGATCTGAAAGGGATTGCTGATAATGACTTAGAAGAGATGGATATTCTGAGCCAAATGGCCTTGATTAATATCCGGTCTCAGAAGTTCTACAAAAGAACTGGAAGAAAATTCCCAGGACTCTCTGGCAAAACAAAAGTTGGTTTTGACAAGAGCAAGTTGAGGTGTCACAAATGCCACAGGCTTGGACACTTTGCAAGAGAGTGTAGATCACCTAGATCTAACTCTTCTGCACCCTTTGTGACTTTTCCTAACAATAGTCAACAAAGCAGAGGGCAACATCCTGTCAATTCTGGTCATCATTCACCATCACCATCCCCTGCATATTTTGTTCCTCAGGGGCCAATGCCATACTCATATCCCTGCTATTACATGCCACAACCCATTCAAGTTCAAGCACCCATTTCTCCTCAACCACATGCTCTTCCTGAGCCTCAACCATCCTAATCTCATCAACCTCCTCAACCTCAACAACATAGCTTCTTCACCCCAGGAGTTGTTGACTGGAGCAGTTTACCGGATGACATGTCTGGTAATGAACAACTGTTCTCAGGTGCTGGTCAACATGGTGGTGACAACCCTTTTGGAAATCTAGCTCTCATGGCTCTGGAGTCTTCTGATGGATCATCCTCAAGTGCCTCTTCATCACAGGTATCACAGGTATCCTCTGAGGCTAAGGCCAAATTATGTTTTGAAACATGCATAGCAGCATTTGCATCTATTAGAGAAGCAAATATAGCTTTAATTAATAAGAACATTGAGCTAGAACAAACCATTTCCAAAAGAAAAGCTGAGTTTGAGTCTGTGCTTAAAGGTAAAGATGATGAGATTTACAAATTAAAATACCAAATCACTAATGATAAGGCTAGGGAAGATTTACTTTTAGAAAAGTACAAATACCTCAAAGAAACACTTGCAGTTACCCAAGTAGAGTGTGATCGATGGGTACAATCTTGCAAGGGTTTTGAAATGCTTTTGAATAAGCAATCAGCTTCCAATGTGAAGTTTGGTATTGGTTATAATCACACTGCTCCTCCAACAGATTATACTTCCAGAGCAGATGTAGAATCTGATGGAGAGAGCAATAACCAATCCTTCTCATCATGTGACCTACTATCTGATACAGCATCATCAGAAGTAGAAGTCAGCATTCATTTCTCCCAAAACCAATCAGCTGATGCTAAAACAGCTGATGGTTCAAATGCTGAATGTCACATGATCAAAAAGTTGATCAACTCAGGTGTTGTCTCTAGAAGTACTGAAAGTACTGGAGAGCAAGTGATAACACCTGAAGTTCAAACCCCAACTACTGTCAGTACTGAAGAGAAGAAAACTGTCAGTAGAAAGGGTTTGAAGACTACTAAAGAGGATGTCAGGAAAGCAAGTACTGCAAGGAAGAAAACTGCAAGTACTGACAACAAACTGCTGAAGACAACAGCTGAAGAACAAGTCTTCAGCAGTTTCATCTTTTTAGTAGATGATCAACCAAAGATGAAGAAGAAGCCATGTGAAGTATGTGGCTTGTTCAATCATCTTACTGATGATTATTAGTACAAAAGAGGTTCCAAACTCAAACAAAAGGAGAAAATTAAAGAGCAAATGAATGTAATGAAAACTGAGTTTGAGACTACGTTTGTACCAGCAACATCAAAATATGAAAACCCCAAGGCAAAGAAGAAATCCAAAAAGAAGGATGGGGTTAATCAGGCAACAGCTGAGGTTGCTCAAAAGAAGATGGTGCAACACAGGAATCCATCACTAGCAAGCACTTTTATGTCTGAGGAGCTGAAAGCTTTATCCCAAAGTCAGACATAACTTGTGATGATGGTTCAACATCTAATGGGAAGAGTCAACCAATTAGATGCTTCTGTGCTGAAACCACAGAACAGGAAATCCAAGCCAAGGGGTTCCTCTTCTACACCATCTCCTTCACCTCAGACTGTCACACATAACACACCAGTTAGTGTTACATCTGTTGATGAGAACAGACCCAAAACCAAAAAGGTTTGGGTCTCCAAAACTAACTAACTTGTTATGATGATTGCAGGGTTCTTCAACATGCCAAAGAAGCATCTGGTATGTAGACAGTGGAGGATCCATGCACATGACAGGAAGCAACTCTCTTCTTAATGACTACTCTCAAGGAAAGAAGGGATTTGTTTCCTTCGACAATGATGCAAAGGGTTACATCATCGGAAAAGGCTTTGTTTCCAATGGGGAAATAAGGTTTGATGATGTTAACCATGTGGAGAATCTCAAGTACAATCTCTTGAGTGTCAGTCAAATGTGTGATAAAGGCCATGTTGCCCTTTTCACAAGCCAGAACTGTCGGATTCTGTCATCCAAAGTTCTGAGTTTGATTAACAAGGTGTTGGATGAATATACCCTCCTGAAGGCCAACAGGACAGGAAGAGTATATGCCTTAGATCTTTCCAAGAAAATTGATCTAAAAGGCCATCCTTGCCTGTTCTCCAAGGCCTCTCCTCAAGAATCTACTCTATGGCATAGAAGACTGGGGCATGTTAATCTCAAGAACATGAATCAGCTAATAAGCCATGGATTAGTAAGAGGGTTGCCTTTGGAGGAGTTCAAGTGTGAAGAAAACTACACTGCTTGCTTAAAGGGAAAACAACACAGAGCTTCATTCCCTTCAATAGAAGAACCAAAGTCCACTGCCTGCTTGCAACTCCTGCACATGGATCTCTTTGGTCCTGTCAGAGTGATAAGCATGGCAAAGAAGAAATACTGCCTGGTCATTGTGGATGATTACTCCAGGTTTGTATGGACTTTCTTCTTGCACTCCAAGGATGAAGGTGCTAAGGCTATTATGAACTTTGTGTTATTTGTGGAGAAGCAGTATTCCCTGCAGGTCAAGTGTGTGAGGAGTGACAATGGAATAGAGTTTAGAAACCACACACTTGATGACTTTTACCTATCTAAGGGAATTAAAAGGCAGTTTAGTATTCCAAGAACTCCTGAATAGAATGGAGTGGTTAAGAGAAAGAACAGGACTCTCATTGAGGCTGCAAGGTCAATGCTGGCTGACTCAGGGCTGCCACTGACCTTTTGGGCTGAAGCTGTCAACACAGCTTGCTATGTTCAAAATAGAACCTTAGTAAATCAAAGGTTGATGAAGACTCCCTATGAAGTACTTCATCATTTGGCCCCTTTGATTTCCTTCTTTAGAGCCTTTGGGTGTCCCTGCTTCATTCTCAATACAAGAGATCCACTCCAGAAGTTTGCATCAAAGGTGGATGCAGGGTATTTTCTTGGTTATTCATCAACTTGCAAGGCATACAGAGTCTTCAACTGTAGGACAAAGATGGTTGAAGAGACTCTGCATGTGAAGTTCAATGAATATCCAAAGGACAAGATTCCACAAAACCCTGTGGAGTTATTTGATCTGGACATACTGCAATATGTTCCTTATCAACCTCCAGCTGTTGTTCCTGTCAACAGTTCTCCACCTGGTGGTACTGCTGATGAAGATGCCAGTACTCACCTTTTCAGGTTTAATGACAATCTGCCTGAGTCAACTAAACCTGATGCTCCTGTGGCTTCAGCAGCTCCATCCATAACAAATGCTGATGAGATTTCTGCATGCTCTACTTCATTTGAGCTGCCATCTCCTACATGGTTTCAAGAATCTGCATCACCATCTGTTGCTACTGAAGGTCCTACAAACACTTACACTGACATCATTGTTTACCAAGAGCTGAAGAATCACCCAATGTCTCAAATCATTGGTGATATCAATGCTGGAGTTTCAACCAGGAGTCAATTGTCCAACTTCTGCTTCTATGCTCTCTTCATCAGTCAGCAAGAGCCAAAGAATTATCATGTTGCCTTAAGAGACAATGGATGGGTTGAAGCAATGCAGCTTGAGCTTCTTCATTTCAGAAAACAGCAAGTGTGGGAGCTTGTTCCTTTACCCCAAGGTAAGTGTGCAATAGGTACTAAGTGGGTGTTTAGGAACAAAACTGATGAAAAGGGCCAAATTGTCAAGAACAAGGCCAGGCTGGTTGTGCAGGGGTTTGCACAAGAGGAAGGCATCGATTATGATGAAACCTTTGCCCCTGTAGCCAGACTGGAGGCAATTAGATTGTTCTTAGCTTATGCTGCATTTCACAGTCTTAAAGTTTATCAAATGGATGTCAAGAGTGCCTTTCTATATGGTAAAATAAAAGAGGAAGTTTATGTGTGTCAACCACCAGGCTTTGAGGACAATAAACATCCTGATTGGGTGTATAAGCTTGATAAAGCTCTTTATGGGTTGAAACAAGCTCCTAGAGCCTGGTATGAGACCTTATCAACTTTTCTTCTAGAGAATAAGTTCACTAGAGGCACCATTGATAAAACTTTATTTATTAAGAATGTGGGACAGCATAAGCTCTTTGTTCAAATTTATGTAGATGATATAATTTTTGCATCCTCTGATCCCCAGTTGTGTGATGAATTCACTAAGCTCATGAAGCAAAAGTTTGAAATGAGTGCTATGGGAGAATTACAGTTCTTTCTAGGGTTGCAAATCAAACAAAAGGCTGATGGAACCTTCATTCATCAGTCCAAGTATACAAAGGATTTGTTGAATAAGTTTGATTTACAAAACTGTAAGCCCTGTTCTACTCCCATGAGCAGCACCACACAACTGGATGTGGATCAGAAAGGTAAAACAGTTGATGAAACCCTTTACAGATGTATGATTGGGTCCTTGATGTACCTTACAGCTTCTAGACCAGACATCATGTTTGCAACATGTGCCTGTGCTAGATTTCAGGCTGCACCTAAAGAATCCTATTTGATTGAAGTCAAAAGGATCTTTAGATATCTGCAAGGTACCCAATCACTAGGACTTTGGTATTCAACTGGGCATTCTTGCAAATTAGTTGCTTTCTCTGATAGTGACTATGCAGGATGCAAAGTCACCAGAAAATCCACTTCTGGTGGTTGCCAATTCCTAGGCAATTGTTTAGTTTCTTGGCAGAGTAAGAAACAAACATTAATTGCTACATCCACTGCTGAAGCTGAGTACATTGCTGCTGCAAGTTGTACATCTCAGGTACTTTGGCTTCAGAACCAACTTTTGGATCATGGCATTATAGAGACTAAGACTCCATTATTAATGGATAGTGCTTCAGCTCTTTGTATTGTTAAAAATCCAGTCCAGCACTCTAGGACCAAACATATAGAAATCACACATCACTTTATTAGGGATTGTTATGAAAAAGGTTTGATTGATCCTAAGTTTGTGCCTAGTGCTGATGAGCTTGCAGACATATTTACTAAGCCTTTAGATAGTGCCACATTTCAAAATCTGGTACTAAGGCTTGGTATGCTGCAGCTAGAATAATTTTACTAATACTGATGCACTCATCTCACAGGTACTGATGAGCATTAGTATGCAAAAGTCAAAAATAAGTACTGATGAGTAAAGTTAGTCTTCTGCATTTTTCATAACCACCGAAGACTAAAATGCTTCAAAGTACTGAAGTACATTATTTGATGAAAACAACTGATGTAGTTACAACTACTGATGTATAATTTTCTAACAAATAAGTACTGATGAACAAATTTTGTTCACAAGTACTGATGTGTAATCTTACATATAAGTATTGAAGACAAAATTTATTCACAAGCTCTGAAGAATATTTTATTTCAAGTCATGAACATGTGTTCACAAGAGCTGAGGAATAAATATTCACAAGAGCTGAAGGCCAATGAAACATCTGAAAGTCGGCCAAAGAGCTGATAAGTAAATGTGGAGGTCAGGATGAAACAACTGAATTGACGGCAACAACTGATGAGTAACTTTACTCTTCAGCTGATTCCAACATCTGCTGTTTCATACCCAAACAACTGAAGGACAAAACCATGTCTTCAGTAGTTTCACAACTACTGAAGACTAACACCAAGTACTCAGTTGTTTACAACAACTAAAGCAAAACCATGTCTTCAGTCGTTTTACAACTACTGATGACTAACACCAAGTCTTCAGTTGTTACAACGTCTGAAGATGAAAACCATGTCTTCAGTAGTTTATAACTACTGAAGACTAACAACAACTCTTCAGCCGTTTACAACATCTGAAGGACAAAACCAAGGTCTCAGTAGTTTCAACTACTGAAGACTAACACCAAGTCCTCAGATGTTACAACTACTGAAGGTTAAAACCACGTCATCAGTAGTTTTAACAACTGATGACTAACACCACAACCTTCAGTTGTTTTCTCTTAGCCTATAAATACCAACCCAACCTTCAGAGTTTTTCATTCTCACTTGACCTAACTTTCAAAAACCTCTGAACCTTCCCATACACCATTAATGGCGACCATGCAACTCAAACCTTGACACAACTGTGTCGCATACCTCATAAAGTCACCATTTTAGACCAAGTTTGATCACGCCATTGATCTCATGGTTGATTCCCCACTTCAAACAGCCTTTCTCCTCAATCCCACAATCCATGCCGATTCTCTATCGGAGTTCTGGACGAACGTTACTGTTCAAACTGGAGAGAACGACGGCGAGGTCTCTCTCCAGTCGTCTGTGAACAACCATCCAGTGGTCATTACTCCAGCTACTCTCCGACAAACCCTAAAGCTGGAGGATGCCACCTTCCCAACTGCCTACCCCAAAGGGAACCTTGATCTATCATGTTATTAAAGAGAACAATGTTAGTAATAAAACTAATATTAGTAATTATGATAATAATAGTAACAATAATACTAATTAAGATATAGTAATAATAACCATAATCTTAATAATAATAAATAGCAATAATAATAATAATGTTAACAATAATAGTAATGGAAATAATAATGATACTATTAATAATAACTATAATACTTATAACAATTTATAAAGTTGTTAAACTTAAAATTGGTTAAGAAACATAAATTACATAAGTCTAGGGGGCTAATTATGTCAATTTAGTAACTTAAATAGAAGGTTTACACATGGAATAATATGAACTCAAACCGCAGGGACCAAAGTTGCAATTTATTAAAGTTAATACCCCCCCTTCCTTTCACTCGCGTTTTTCCGGCGAGGGGTCCGGCCACCTCCGGCCGCGACTCCGGCGAGGTTAAAACCGCCCAATTAATACGCCATTCGACTTCAAATCAGTCCCAAACGTTTCGTGAACTCGTTTCCAACACGATGAAAGGAATTAAACCGAACTTAATTGTGATTTCAAGGATCCCAATTGAAACCGAAACCCATTCAATACTTTGACAACTAATTGACATGAAACGGATGAAATCATGTGTATCCAACGAGGGTTAATCATCATCTGGACTTATCTAAACCATACACACTTCTAATTTCACTCGAAACACAACAACACACCATCATCGATTATCATACTTGTTTCGGACCTGCAACTAGTCGTGTATCATCATCAGATCAATCTCGACGAAAACTGATAGGGGGCTTTTACTTATCGGCATCTTTAGAATCTACCTACAAGTTTAATTGGATTATCATCAACATTTGCACCTCGAATACACATCTCTCGGCCGCGAACTGTTCTTCGTGGTACTCCCCTGCAATTCGAACATATTCAGGTAATTAAAATTCATATATCTGCTCGATTAAGCATGGGGAACAAAAGCCCCATGATTCTAATCATCAACAACATCGATTTGGTATTCAATTGAACCAAAAATTGTTCTAGGGTTCATAAGAAATTTGGGGTTTTTATCAGGGTTATGTTTTAAGTATTTAAAACCGTGATAAACCACGGCCACGGCCCTGGTTCACCGGTTACATGCGCACATTCTACACTTGAGGTCCCGGGTTCGAACCCGGCAACCTCCATTATTTTTTAAGGCCTTTTCAGCCTTCAAAAAAAATTTAAAAATTCTGAAAAAAAATTATTAAAAACAATTTTATAAACCTTGGTTATTTTCAAATCACTTTGGCAATTTTTGTAAATTTATTTCCTTAAATAGTTTTAATGTTTTATAACACAAGGGTTATATTTAGTTTACTATTCTAAAGAAAAGACTTTAAATAATGATTTAAATCATTAAAAATTATTATTGGTGCAAATGTTATTGCTTAAAATGATAATTTTTTACAAATAAGGAAAATATAAGAATATATTTACACTATATATTAATTATATCAAAACGATTCAAAAATTTATTTCTTTATGATAAGTTATTAAACTTATGTAATTCTTTTCATGAAAATGAAAACAAAAGTAATTGCATTATTAACTTCATCAAAAACCTCAAAATTCCCCCTTGAAAACCCTAGATCATGTTAAACGTTAATCTTATTATAATTATTAAACTTAAAAGTGTATTATACAAACGTTTAGGTACCTTGTAAAAGGAATTCGTTGGAACGTCGTTTAATCCTTATTATTATCTTACACATATAGTCAAGTGAGTTTCCTTGCTCCTTTTTATGCTATTTCACACCGTTTTGGGGTGAAACATGTTACATTATTCAACATACACTTATAAATGTTTGAATCTTATAAAAGCACATGCAATTCATCTTTAAATTTTGTCATGGTTATTTGTGTTATTATGAGTCTTATATGAGCTACATATATTGTTTACAATCATTAACTATTGCTAGCCTGACGACGTCTTAGATCTTTGGGCCTGACAAGCCTATTTGGTGCTAAAGTCGATGTATTGCCGACTCCTAGGAGCCGTATGCTTGTGCACTAGGGAACCAAGTACACTTAGCCAATCATATAAACTTATAATCTAGTCGAGGTTTGATTGTACTATATGTGTTCTATAAACTTGCTAACTCATAACCTATGACATGAATTGCTACTTGAAACCCATGGGATATTATGTATGTGAAACCCTTGGAAACTCACCAACTTTATAGTTGACCCGTTATTTTTAACATGTTTCAGGAAATGCCAAGTTTGAAGTCATCATTAGAAGTTTGCATAAATCTAGGATTTGGATCTAGATTAAAGAATGAAAAGCTTTGGATTACTTTTGTTTTATGTTTTGACATATTTCATGTTGAAACTTATGGTTGTAATTGCATTTGAAACTTATAATAATAATATTTACATTTAAGGTTAGCGTTATGTGGCTGTGAACGATCTTAACTCTCACACCTCGACGTTTCCGCCGTCAAGGTTGGTGTGTGACACTATAGGTCAAGTTTTTATTTTTTTCATTATTTATATTCAGTAAAATCAGAAACCACGACACTTATAGGTACGATTTGTCGTTCCTATAGACGAAATTTTACCGACGATATCTATCCCGGCGACATTTCTGCCTATTACGACTATTTTATGCGAAACTAAGGTTATAGCGACGACTTGTCGTCGCTATCGACAAAAAAAGGCTATGGCGACGACATGTCGTTGCTATAAGGTGTCAAATTTTCGTTGCTATAGACCCACTTTCTTGTAGTGAAATTATATATATATATATATATAAATATATATATATATATATATGTATGTATGTATGTATATATATATACATACATACACACACACACACACACACACACACACACATATATATATATATATATATATATATATATATATATATATATAATATATATATATATATACACACACACACATACACACACACACACACACACATATATATATATATATATATATATGTGTGTGTGTGTGTGTGTGTATGTGTGTGTGTGTGTGTAGAGGTTCAAATAAAAATAAGTTTTGCCTAAGTAGGCTAAAAAAAGGAGATTACACGTGTCACTCTTCAAATTAGGGTTAAAGGGTATTTTGGTCCTAAAACACACCCATTAGTCCCTTTTATATTTTATCAAAATGCAACACAAATTCGAATTTAATGTACTAGATTTGTTGATATGCTAGATTGTGCTATATTTTTTAACGTGCTAGATTATGCTGAGTTATTTTAAAATGTTGGATTGTGTCGAATTTTTTTAGAGTGCTAGATTGTGAGGTAAATGAAGAGAATTCATGTTGTTTTGTCATAGAACAACATGTTTGAAAACAAAAATATTAGAGTTAGAAAAGCACACAGCATATTTTTGTTAAAAATGAAACAAAACAACACATATATTGTTGTATTAATGCAAAAGAACACAAAACGTGTTATATTAACGTAAAATAGTGTACATTAAAATAGCAAAGAAAGTGTTGTTTTTATGTTGTTTGATATTTTGCCATAATGCATCACAGAAACAGCACATGAGACCTTATTATTTCGACGTAAAACAACATAGAACATGTTATGCAAAACCACATAAAACTGTGCTATTTGACAGAAACAGACAAAACTGTACTAATAAACAAGCAATGGTAGTTTGGGTATTTTATAATATTACCCACAATTGTTGACTTTTTAAAATTTCCCCCCATTTTTTTAAATGCTAATAACTTTGTTATACGATATTATATTTTTAAATAAATTACACCATAAAATCAAGCATTTTTTCCTCTTTAAATTGAGTATAGTATTGCTATATTTTTAAAAAAAATCAAATTATGTGAAATTGTGCTGCATTTTTGAAGTTTTGGTACTGTATTTCATAAAACTGTACAAAATTATATTGTATTTCATAAAAACATCACAATTTTGTGTTGTTTTACTTCAAATGACACAATTTTATATTGTATTTCATCAAAACAACACAAAATTATGTTATATTTTATAAAATAATCACAGTTTTGTATTGTTTTGAGTTAAACAACACAGTTTTGTGTTGTTTTGTCAAATAGCACAGTTTTGTGCGTTTTTACATAACATGTTCTATGTTGTTTTACGTCAAAATAATAATGTCTCATGTGCTGTTTATGTGGTGTATTACGGCAAAATATCAAACAACGTATAAACAACACTTTCTTTTCTATTTTAATGTTCACTATTTTGCGTTAATATAACACATAGGCACGCAACATAACTTTTCTGTCGATCACGGTGAGACTTTTAAAAGTACCTTGTCGCCAACCTGGAATTCCAAGGGTTTACGACGCTTGTCAGCATAACTTTTCTGTCGATCACGTGCCGCTGCCATCCGATTACGTATTCGTACAATCTTTTCAGTTGTTTCGTGCACCAGTTCCGGACCAGTAAGTTGGCTTTCCCCAACCTCTGCCCAACATACAGGTGACCGGCACTTACGTCCATAAAGTGCCTCAAATGGTGCAGCTTTAATTGAGGTGTGATAACTGTTATTGTAGGAAAACTCAACCAATGGTAGATGAGTTTCCCAACTGCTGCCAAAATCGATCACATAGGCACGCAACATGTCTTCTAGTGTCTGGATCGTACGCTCACTCTGGCCATCGGTTTGCGGGTGATACGCAGTGCTCATATCTAGTCGTGTTCCCAATGATCGTTGTAATGACTGCTAGAAATGAGAAGTGAACCAAGCATCACGATCCGATATGATAGATACTGGTACGCCATGCCGAGAGACTATTTCTCTTAAGTAAATGCGTGTCAGTTTCTCCATTCGGTCAGTCTCCCGGATTGCCAGGAAATGTGCGGATTTCGTTAAGCGATCTACTATAACCCAAATGGTGTCGCATCCGCTAGGAGTCCTAGGTAATTTCGTAATGAAGTCCATCGATATTTGCTCCCATTTCCACACTGGGATTTCTGGTTGCTGGAGTAAACCGGATGGTCTCTGGTATTCCACCTTAACTTTGGAGCAAGTTAAGCATCTGCTTACATATGCGGTGATCTCCGCTTTCATGTTCGGCCACCAGTAAAACTCCTTTAGATCTTGATACATCTTATCTGAACCTGGATGAATTGAGTAACGTGTCTTATGAGCTTCATCCATTACCAGTTCTCTCAAATTCCCATACAGTGGTACCCAGATCCGTTCCATGAAGTAATGGATTCCATTAGTTTTGATCTCTAACTGTTTCTCCATGCCTCGCATGGATTCTGCTCTTAGGTTCTCAGTCTTTAAAGCCTCACTTTGAGCAGCTTTGATTTGCACCGGTAGATCAGAATGTATGATCATCTGTAATGCGCGCACCCGATGAGGTCTTAATGTTTCTTTCCGACTAAGGGTGTCGGCTACCACATTAGCTTTACCCGGGTGGTACTTGATCGCACAATCGTAGTCATTGAGTAATTCCAACCACCGTCTTTGTCGCATATTCAATTCCTTCTGATCGTATATATGCTGGAGACTCTTGTGATCCGTATAAATCGTGCACTTGGTTCCATATAGGTAGTGTCTCCAGACCTTCAGGGCAAACACTACAGCTCCTAATTCCAAATCATGCGTTGTGTAGTTTTTCTCATGCACCCTGAGTTGTCTAGACGCATAAGCTATGACTTTGTCACGTTGCATCAACACGCATCCAAAACCCTGGATGGAAGCATCACAGTAAACAACAAAGTCATCAGTACCTTCTGGTAGAGCTAGGATTGGTGCAGTGCAGAGTCTATCTTTAAGCGTCTGGAATGCTGTTTCTTCTTTGCTACCCCACTTGTAAACAATTCCCTTATGGGTCAGGGCAGTCAAAGGTTGTGCCACTTTTGAAAATCCTTCAATAAATCGTCTGTAATAGCCTGCCAAACCAAGGAATTGTCGCACCTCGGTAGGCGTCTTCGGTGCTGGCCAATCCTTGATGGATTCAATCTTTGATGGATCTACATGTATACCCTTGTCGTTCACCATATGCCCAAGGAATTGCACTTCACGCATCCAAAATTTGCATTTTGAGAATTTCGCGTAAAGCTGTTCATTCCTTAGCAAGTTCAGAATTGTCCTCAAATGCTCCTCATGATCCTCCTTATTCTGAGAGTAGATCAATATGTCATCAATGAAGACAATGACAAACTTATCCAAGTAAGGCTTGCAGACACGGTTCATGAGGTCCATGAAAACTGCTGGGGCATTGGTCAGTCCGAACGGCATTACAGCAAACTCATAATGTCCATATCGAGTCCGGAACGCCGTCTTTGAAAAGTCCTCTTCTCGAACCCTTAACTGATGATAACCTGATCTCAAGTCAATCTTGGAATATTAGCTTGATCCTTGCAATTGGTCGAACAAGTCATCGATACGCGGAAGTGGATACTTGTTCTTGATCGTCACCTTGTTCAACTCGCGGTAGTCTATACACATCCTGAAAGTTCCATCTTTCTTTTTAACGAAAAGCACTGGAGCTCCCCAGGGTGAAGAGCTGGGATGTATGAATCCCTTGTCTAACAATTCTTGCAATTGTTTAGACAGCTCTTGTAGTTCGTTTGGTGCCAGACGGTATGGAGCTCGAGCGATCGGAGTTGCTCCGGGTGCTAATTCAATCTGGAATTCCACCTGCCTGTGTGGAGGAAGGCCAGGTAAGTCTTCGAGAAATACTTCAGGAAAGTCTCTTACAACTGCAATATCTTTGACTCGCCTTTCATCCGTCTTCGTTTCAGTAACAAGTGCCAACAAGGCAAGGTGTCCTTTCCTGAGGCATTTTTGAGCCTTCAAATATGATATGATGCCGACCACCGCACCCACCTTATCACCTTCCACTGTAAGAACTTCATCGTCCGAGATGGGTAACTTGATCAGCTTCTCCTTGCAAACGATCTCAGCACTGTTCTTGGATAACCAATCCATCCCGACTACTACATCAAAGCTTCCTAGTATGATAGGAACAAGGTCTATGCAGAAAGTGTGTCCAGATAAGCCTAGCTTACAGTTTCTAAACACTTGAGTTGCTATTATCGTCCTACCATCGGCTATTTCTATGGTGTATTCAGAAGTCAGGTTAGTAGGTACCATTCCTAGTACTTTGCTAAATTTTATGGATACATAACTTTTATCAGCACCAGAGTCAAATAAAACAGAGGCGTAACATCCATTAATAGAGAATCTACCAGATACTACAGTAGGGTCGTTTCGAGCCTCACCTGAGCCCATGATGAAAGCTCTACCTCTACCACCATTGTTGTTGTCGTTGGACTTGTTAGTAGTACCGCTATTTTCATTCCTTTTTAGCTTTGGACATTCCCTTTTAAAGTGATCGGTTTGACCACATTCATAACACCCAGTACGGTTATAGTTTTGCTGCTGCTGAGGTGTTTTTCCCGAGAGGTTTACCCTGCAGTTTTTAGCTACGTGCCTAAACTTTCCACACCTCTCACAAGTGTTCCTTGTGCATTGCCCAGTGTGATAGAACTTACATTTGTTGCACTTTGGAAGATTTCCATGATAACCACCCGAGTTCCCCATGTCATGAGAAGATTGGGACGGGTCGAACTTCTTGCGTTGGGGTTGATGAGTAGAGGATGATGATTGCTTCCCACTAGCAGATGGTTCCCATTTCCTCTAGTTATCATTGGAACTAAATGCAGCACCACGCGGGGGCAGTTTACCCTGAGTGACAGCCTGGTCAGTCAGCTTGTGGGCCAGTTGGACAGCTTCTTGAATGGTAGCTGGTCTAGCAGTAGTAACCATGCTCTGTATTTCCGGTACTAGCCCATCGATGTATTTTTCAACCCGTTTGTAAGCTGGGTTGACCATAGTGGGACATAAGGTAGCCAACTCGTGGGAACGAGTCGTGTAGGCTTCA
The DNA here is from genome assembly GCA_024085815.1 of Flaveria linearis. NCBI lineage: Eukaryota > Viridiplantae > Streptophyta > Magnoliopsida > Asterales > Asteraceae > Flaveria > Flaveria linearis. Next base: position 41,411,114 of record CM044015.1, read on the forward strand.
ACCTCAGAACCCACCATTTTTAAATTCCAAAATTCAGTTTCTAGTTTCTGCACTTCATCTCTGGGACAGTATTCCTCTTTTAGCAAACTCTTGAATTCTTCCCAAGCCATTGCATTTGCAGTTTCAACACCCAACATCTGGACTTGCGTATTCCACCAGCTCAGTGCAGCACCATCCATGGTACTAGCAGCATATTTCACCCTACTCTCGGCAGGGCAGTTACAGATTTCGAACACCGATTCCAGCTTTTCAAACCAACGGAGCAGCCCCACTGCTCCCTCAGTTCCCCTGAATGGATTAGGTTTGCAGTCCATAAAGGACTTGTAGGTGCAAGCTGGTTGTCCAATGGGATTTTGTTGTGGAGGGTGTTGGCTTGCCAACACTGCGGTAATACTCTGATTGATTAACGCTGCCAATTCCGCAGGCGTCATGGAGATGTTACCTCTCCCGCGTCCACGTCCTCTTCCAGACATTCTTTAAATTACCACATACATAAATAAGTAAATATCCAACTAGATATCAAAATGTAAAGCTATCAGTCACATGAAAATAATCCCGTTGTCTTGGAATGAAAAGGAAGTGAAATTCAAGGATTTAAAGGAATAGACAAGCTAGAGAATCAATCCGAATCCGAGGGATTAGGATACATGTCATGCTTTGAATTTCATTTGAATTTGAGGTAAGAGTGAGCATTCATACAAGTAGAATTGAAGGATAGGTTCCACATCAATAGCCATGTTCTATGAAAATCGAAAATTTTTTGCTCACGGTTTAGAAACGATGACTTATACCGACTACAACGTTACCACCCGACCAAATTCACCGGACTTAGCATGCACGACAAATTACAATTACGTGTGCACCCGTAATGGTAATTTGCTTTGCATGATCACCCCCGGTTCCTCCTATTAGGCTAACATATCTTGTCAAGTACAGTGGTCATCAACGATAGGAGTATCAAATATGTAAGTATTATATCGGGGTCGATAAATCAAAGTATACGAAAGGACCAGTAAGGTTCAAGAAATTCATAAGTAACCCCTCCCGTGACTCACAGCAACTCGAAGCCACCATCCCTACAGTCATAAACTCACAGGGATACGTTACAGCAAAAGTTTTTAGGTAACCAAAAGTTCAGGAAATTCGTAAGTAACCCTTCCCGTGACTCACAGCGACTCGGAGTCACCATCCCTGTAGTCGTAAGCTCACAGGGATATGTTAAACCAAAAGTTCTCAGGCAACCAAACTAAGTATGCACAGCTTAGTAATCTATGTGTGTGTAACTAATGCAAATCCAGCTATAGTCTAAAATGCAATGCAAATGAGATGCAAAGTTCATTTTAGTTCGCTATAACTAATGCTCTGATACCACTCTGTCACACCCTCAATTTCCACGAACGGGGTTTTACCGTTAAGCGTGTGACATAACCAGGATCTCAGATAAGCATCAGTTGCACCAAACAACTTGATAATTACAAAACATAATAGTTTCTTAGTAATAATGAAATAAACCAACTTGTATTTAAGTATTGCGGAAGCGAAACAGGAAAACATTTAACAACAGTTTTGGAACACGTAAACACGCGTCCAATCCAATTTATGTAAAGTACACGAAATTAAACTTGAAAACAATTTGGGATGATAGTGGAATGACATGCAGTGGATGCTGTGCTCCTAAACGTGCCAATTCAATGTCCTGAGAGAAAACATGCAAAAGTCAGTACAAGACTGGTGAGTTCACAGGTTTATCAGAAAACAATAAGTATCAGTAATGTAATTCCCGGATTTAGTAATCAAAGCATATAATGGGTAGCTAGCCCATGGTAATCACTATGTGTATGAAGTCACGACCGAGCTGACACGTAATCAATAGTAATAAAGTATGCCCGGCTGTGGATCCCACACCACAACACTGTAAAACAGGCTGACCATTCACCCGTTAGACCTCCAGTCTAGCTAGCACGACTAGCCCGGGTGGGGCGTGTCAAACCCAAGTAGATCTACTAACAATCACATCGCTATTTGCATATTAACGGTCCGAAGGGCAAAGTATAGCACCATAGTATCACGTATATGCGGTATTACAAAAACCCAATGTAATGTAACGTTTATGAAAGCAGCATGTTTCTCTCCCCCAAAAAGAGTATAAAGTAAAAGTGGGGCTGTAAACTCACCTTAAATGCACAGCAACAGTAAACGAAAGCACAAAGATTAGAGTTCCCGGTTAACCTGAACGTTATTTAATATATATACATAATTAATATTAAATATTAATTATTTACGATGAGTCGTACGGTTTCGCGTTCACGGTTCGGTTATGACGTAAGTTATCGCTATTTTCCCCATTCACAAGCTACATAGTAAAACACCAATTCGTATCACACACATAAAACTCACTTAATGTATAAAAATATTTTATCTATATTTTCATGATATGAGTTTATAATAAAAGCCCATACGCTTAAACACATAACCCCTACACCACAAATGCATAACAACCTTTTCGCAACACGCTTATGATAAGTAATGCACATATGGATTTACGCACCATATATATAAGTTCACATACATTTATGCATAAACATGTGACATGTCATTTATACAAACATGCTGGCATACAAACCCACGGACCCATAGTTAACACAAACCCACACCCCAACCTAACATATAATATAATCATAATACATATTGTGTACAAACATGGCACACACACTCACACATCAAAACACACAGATAACACACTCACAATTCAATGCATACCTGGCATAACAATGCCCACATTCCACACCTATCCACTGTACTTATCCATATAGCATTGATATACACGAAACACAACTCATTACTGCAAAATTTACACACCAATACATATCCACTTATACCACCATATATACAACCATACATACCACCATATATGCAACCATATATATACTATTCACAGGAATCACACATACAAAGGCACACACACTCACAGTACACAACCATTCACTCCCCACCCTAAGCCCAATCGACACACAACCATATACATACGCGTACCCAGCCATATACATACTGCTGCATATATACACACTGCCGCATATATACAAGCATATATATACACGCTGCTCACACATACTTACGCATATATACAATCATATATATACAAATATAGATACAATTAGTTTAGCGCAGAAGCATAATTAACATATATATACACACTGCAGAAACATACATACCTACGCAGAATACATACATACATACATACGCAGAAAACATACAGATACATACATACGCAAAATATATATATACATACATACGCATCATACATACATACATACGCAGATTATTTACATACAAACATACACAACACACATACATACATATACAGATTATTTACATACAAACATACACAGCACACATACATACATATATTCTCAGCAGTTTAATTGTAGCCCCCCTGCTCCCTTTTTGCACGAACGCACAGCAGCCTTCAGCGGCTGTGTGTGTTCTCGGGCGTATACCGCACAGGACTAAAACAACCCACACACGATTAACCATCGTAACCGTAACCGAAACCCGTAGAATTGTGACATAACAAACGTGTAATCTAAAGAGAGTTCATACCGAACACGAAACAGAGACGGTGAGAACTACACCGATGCAGATCCTGTTCCCAATCGCGACTGCCGATTAACCCGAAGGGGCTGCGAGGAGGAGAGTTTTCTGTCGAATAAAGGGGAGGAGGTAGCCACTAATGATTTCAAGTTGTTAGAGTTCCCGAATTGTTGAAAACGTGGTATGGGGGTCGGTTGTGAGAGGAAAGGGGCGGTGAGGAGGGGAAGTCGGTGAGGATGAGGGGGGGTCGGTTAAGAAAAGGATTTTGGCAACATGCCAATTCTAGTCCCTCAAGTTTAAGTAATTTACATTTGGAGATATTAGTTAATTTTTAATTAAGTTAAGGTTAATTAGAATTATGTACTAATAATAATGATAATTAAAGTTTATTTAATTATAAAATAGCGATGGAAGATTAGATAGCGGAAACGATGTTAAACTGAAAAATACGGGTTGTCACATATATATATGTATATATATATATATATATGTATATATATCTATATATATGTGTGTATATATATATATAATATCTGTGTGTGTGTTGTGTGTGTAAATAGGGGTAGGGATAAAATGAAAACGGTAATATTGTTTTACATATACGTCAGACATAGTTTAGGTGTGTATGTAATAGATACTTTAATACATTTTTAATATTTAAAAGAACGATTAAGTAATTAATTATGTCATTGGTTTTTTTGGTTTTCTTTGATTTTATTTGATTTTCGTATAACATTAACATTCCTCCATTAAACCAAGACAAATAACATAAATATACTAGTAGTAATTGTAACCAATTACTAATAATTAGAAGAATGATGGTATATTATTTCGCCACTTATAGTTATTTGTAATAAGGAGCATTTTATTAGGTTAAAAACGGCATTACATATGAATTATATAGATAAATTTAAAAACCTATAATGCTAATATACGAATTTATGTATGATACCCTTTTACAACACTTGTTAATAACTTCTAAATATATATAACTAAATTATATGTTGTTCTTTTCATTTTTTATAAATTATCACTTACGTATAATTAGCTGAAAACCTGAAGTTGTTTGAAATTGAAAAGTATTTACTCTGTAATAACTCAATCCTAAAGGCATTTACAAGTATGTCTTACCCGGATAATGATTGTTTTTTTTTTGAACAAGCATATGATTAGAGAGGAGTTAGCACATGATGTGATAAATATAACAAGCAAGTTTGACAACATATTACATTAGTTAACAATGAACAAAATTTTGTTTCTAATGACATTGTGGCTGCAGCTGAAGATAATAAAAGGTGGTGTGTTTTTTTTTGACGGATATAGAGGAATCGATAAAACTTTTCCATGGAAGACATTGTGTACATCAATGAGATCAAAAGGTCAATTTGTATTACATGTAGCATCAAGTGGAATTGCATCGTTGCTTCATATCAGTGGTCAGATTGCACACTCAAGATTTTACATTTCATTAAATCTAAAGAAAGATTCAGTTTGTCACACAAAGTCAAATAGTGATGTTTCTCATTTATTAAAGCAAACAAAATTGATTATTTGGAACGAAAAACCATGGTTCATAAACATGTGTTTGAAGCTTTGGTTAGGTGATATATTCACATCAGATGGTTCTATTAATTTGAATATGTCATTTAGTGGTAAGATTATTGTTTCCGGTGGTGACTTTAGAAAAATTATATTGCCTGTTTCAAATGGTAGTAGACACGAAATATAAATGCGTTGTTAAACTCGTCATACATTTGAATTAAATGCAAGCTGCTCAAATTAACAAAAAGAATTACACTTACCTTCAAAAGACAATTTGTTGTTATAGAACATACAATGACTTCTAGATTTAGGAGAGGAAAATATTAGTGGTCTTAATGATGTTGAAACGACTATTCATATACCAGTTTATTTTCTCATTAACGTTTCATATGATCCTATATCAAGTTTAATATAGGTTGTTTAGCCATCTTTTATTGATAACTACAAAAACAAAATATTCTTTCATGAAAGAGCTATCCTTAGTACTAAAATTAAAGTCGTTTATAAACTTAATGATCATTTGCTTTTAATTTTTCATGAAGATGAAAAAGAGTACATTAGCTCAGATAATATTTATCAATTAGAACATTTAAATGATCCATTACAACAAAATTTGTAGTTGCATGATGTTCTAAATGGCCTTAAGGTATGAGGATTACCAAATCACATGTTAGTATTGAAAATTGATTTTCAGAAAATGCTTTTACATAACATTGACCAACAAAATGGTATTTACAATGGTACTCGCTTGCAAGTTATATCTCTTGGAAAACATGTTATAGATGTTAAAATAATATCAGATAGTAGTATCGGTACTAGAATATATATTCAAATAACTAATCTTGTGTCATCTTATAAAAGGATCATTTTCAAGTTTTGGAGAGAACAATTATCACTTAAGGTATGCTTTGTAATAACAATTAACAGAGGCCAAGGATGGTCTTTATCCAAAGGTAGTCTATATTTAAGGAAACCAATTTCACTCATGTACAGTTATATGTTTTATTGTGAAAAGTAAAGAGTAGAGACGGGATCAAAATATTAATATTAGATAAAGTCAGTAAAAAGTTGCTAATGAGACAATAATTGGCGTATACAAAGAGATTTTTTTAAATTTCATAAGAAACATTTATTTCTTTCAATATAATTGTATATCAATTATTGTTGGTACACATGTCCATAGTTCTGGTTCTAGTGAGCTCAAATGTAATAGACTTTTATTTTGTAACACTTATGTAATGGTTGAATATATGTAATGAAAAATTCTTCTGTGTATGTTCATTGTTTATTGAATGTTATATCTATTAATATGATTTATTGTTACACGCTTATATGAACATGTTATATTGGTTTACAGTTGTTAGACTTAGTTCTGTATCATTAAACGTTCAGGAATATGTTTAACTAAGTATCATGATTCAGTCGCACGACTGGACCATGCGAACGGGCCAATCGCACGACTGAACCAAGTGATTGATTCAATCGCACGATTGAGTCATAAGACTGACTCAGTCGTACGAATGAATCAATCATACGACTCAGTCGCACGACTGAGCCATACGTATGGCCCAGACGTATGAATGAGAGCTGTAACCTATAAATACCACTTAATTCGTAGAAAAATAAGACACTTCAAGTATTATCAACCCTAGCTGTTCCTGTTCGTCCAGAGAGTCCCTTCCAACTTCATAGAACGATTCTGATCGATTCTAATCAATTCTTAACGTTTGCTCATCATTAGTTTTGATCGGATTAACGTTCTCCCTGATTGGATCACCAATCAAATAGGATTCCGCACTATTTGATCTGGTTTCACGTAGAATCAGTTAGTACTACGTCCGTACACGGTCTTAACAAGTGGTATCAGAGCCAGGTTCTTGATTCTTCGTGGATTCAATCTTGTTTTTGATAAAGTCAACGTTTTTAAGCAAAAGATCCGTTCTTTCTGCATAAAAATCCAGTTTTTACGAGTGCATGTGTTCAAAAGTTCGTCTTTTTCGAGTTTCAGCCGATTAGGGTTCTCAAAATTGTGTTTTTGGGTCGAATTGCGTGAAAAGTTTGAAAAATTTCAAAGTCAGCAGTCTCAGTCGCACGATTAACTCAATCACATGACTGAACTCCATTCGCTCAGCTCAATCGCATGATTGGCCCAGTTGCTTGCTCAATCGCACGATTGGCCCAGTCGGTTTGACCATTCGCACAGCTGTCCTAGTCGTTTGTTCCGTCGCACGACTAAGCTCAATCGTTCAGTTGAGTCTTAGTCGCACCCCAGTCACATACCTAGTCGTATACACAGTTGGTTTTCAAGTTAAAGACTAATTTAATATGGACACTCAACACTTTGCAATCTCAGCAGGGAAGGACTCCAGGATCCAGAATCTATTGCTCCTGGAAAATGAGATCGGGAACCATAACAAACCACCAAAGCTTCTGTCTCTTGACGACTATCCTCAATGGAGGCAAGGGTTTGAGATTCATCTAAATGGTGTAGACACAAACCTATGGAACACTATTGAGACTGGCTATACTTTGCCCGGTGGTGCTGATGGTGTTCCACTGACACTAAGTGGTTTGACTGAAGCACAAAAGACTGCGTACAATGCTGAGAAGAAGGCCTACGCATTGTTGACACAGTCCATTTCTAAAGACATCTTCCATCAGTTTTCAGAACACAAGCAGTGCAAAAAGTTATAGGAGGCTCTTGAGAAGAGATATGAAGGTAATGCAACACTTAAGTCACTGAAGGCAAAAGCGTTGAAGAAAGAATTTGATAAATTCTCTTCTATTGGGAATGAAAGCTTAGATGATGTAATCGACCGCTTCTATCACTTGATGAGTGAACTGCACGCTCATGGGGTTATAACGTCCATGGAAGACAAGGTGGCAAGTTTGGCTGATGGGTTACCTGAGAAGTGGGATTCATTTGTTTCCACTTTAAGACATAATGCTGTGTTGGAGACTTTAGACATAAATGACTTTATTCTGAAGTTGAGAGAGGAAGAGGTTCATAATAAGTACAAGTCTAAGAAGGGTAACTACACTCAGAATCCTTCTCTCTATAATGTGACTCCTACTACAGCTTCTTCGAGTGCACCTCTGCAGACTGCTTTCGTGTTTAACACATCTGTAAGCATTCTTAGTACTTCTTCAAGTTATGAATCAGGTGGATCCTCAAGTGTTCCATTCAATGCTCTAGAAACTCAATCGACGAAGTTAAATACAGAGAATTTGAGAAACGTAACTATTGAAGTTGCTAAGGAGCATATGGATCTACTAGCTGCTGCGGTACATTCCTATGATGGGTTAGTAGCAGGAAAGATCGGTAACTGCCATCTAGCAGACGAAGATTATGAACAGGTTGATGAAACCGAGCTTGAAAGGATGGACATAATGTGGGCTCTTGCTAGCACTGTGCGTAGAGCAAAGAAGTTCGTTAAAAAGACAGGGCAGAACCTGGTGGCTATAAAAGATACGACATTTGGATTCGACAAGTCTAAAGTCACCTGTTTCAACTGTGGTGAAAAAGGCCATTTCAAGCGGGAATGTGTCAAACCGAAGAAGACAGGTAATGGCAACCCGTTCACATCATTTAACAGGCAGGATAAAGACAAGACTCCAAAGTCAATGTCAACCGGCAATGACTCCAAAGCAATGGTAGCTTAGGGTGATGAAGGACAAGACTGGTCCTTCCGTTTCTTATCTGATGGTGAGGCTAACATTGCATCTGTTAAAGATCTGAACGAAGACTCAGCGAGTGAGGGGGAGAACTCAGTTGAGCTTGACACTGCTGATGTGGATGAGACTTTGGCTGCTGTGGATCAACTCTTGGAGAATGAAATAAATGCAGAATCTGCAGCACACCTAGAACCCCAATATGCTTTCATGGCTGGCCCTTCTACATCTGCACAGGTAGAATCGAAAGATGATCTCTTTGACAAACATGCATGTGTTGAATGTGATAAATTTAGGGAAAGCATTGATCTGAAATTTGCTAGGTTATTAGAACATAATGATAACTTAGTAAATGATTTAAAACCTGCACTGAGGCTAATAGAGTATTAAAGCAAAATGAAAGCTGTTTTAAGGAGAAAATCGATTTGCTCAGAAAACAATTAAAGAGACTAAAGTTGTTGCTTTCAACCAAGAAAATGACATAAAGTTTTACTTAAAAACAATTGAGGAAACCAAAAAGGACAGAGCTGCTTTACAAGTTGAAAATGAGTCTTTAAAGCAAAAACTACATAGTTTAGCTAGTTCCTCTCACATTTTGAAAAACTTGGTCAAAGAAAGGAACAACGGGGAAGGGTTGGGCTATAAGGTTGTGCCACCACCACATGAGATCCTCCTGAACACCAAACAACGACCTGTTAATAATAATCCAATAAAGGACCATGTGGTGACTACACCTCTGGTTAGTGATCCGGACACTGCAGTTAAATCTGCTCCTCCGGTCACTGATCAGAAGACATCAACTTCAGACACAACTGATAAAACCATCATTGAGAACAGGGTGGAAGAGAATGTTCAAGCATCTCTTGGGTTGGGTTCAAAATCTGTTGTCACACAACCCAAGACTTCAAAAACCACTCAGACTAAACCGATTAAGCAAGATAACAATCATCTTCATAGACAAAGTAATCATAATATTAAGCAAGTAAAATTTTTCAAAGAAGGTGAAAATCAAAAGGTTGAGACCAAAAAGCCTATACCTGTGGTGTGCTCCCCACCCCACAAGCGATCTCCAAGTCCTGTTGAGAGGAGTTCATGCTATACTTGTGGACAAAGAGGTCACATATCTTCGAACTGTCCTTGCTATCAGACACCTAGGATTAAAATTGAACTAGATCAAGATGTTAAACAGGTTTCTTCAGAACAGAGATCTAAAACTCCGGTTAGGTCCAAAACTCCTGTAAGGTCTAAAACACCTTCTAGGTCTTTTACCCCTCCCCAACACCACAGACAACACAGTCAAGTCACTGACAAGTCTATGATGCCTAAGGTGAAACCTGTTTTTAAAACCAAACCTAAAGTTCAAACAGTAAATCAGCCATCGGTTTACCACAAATAATCCTTTCATAAGGATGGTCTGTGGAAAGCTAAGACACCGGATGTGCCTGATAGTGTTGATAAGCCGAAGGATGAGTTCTCTCACACTGCTAAAGGTCAGTGGGTTGAGTTTGTAATGTGTGATGCCTCTGGGAAACCCAAGGCAGTCAAGGCTTGGGTCCCCCTCCTTAACTAATTATTTTCAATTATGTGCAGGTTGTCCGCTATAGTGCTTCCACCAACACATGGATAGTAGATAGCGGAGCATCCAGGCACATGACAGGAAATCAGTCTCTCCATTTCAATGTCAAACAAATTAAAGGGGGACACGTTTCCTTTACTGGAAATAAAGGAGGATACATTACCGCACAAGGAGAAGTAGGTAATGGGTAGGTAAAATTTGATAAAGTGAATTATGTTCAACAATTGGAAAACAATTTGCTTTCAGTTTCCGGATATGTGACAAGGGCTTCAAAGTGATGTTTGGCAATCGAAAGTGTTACATTCTGAAGAAAGAGATGGAGATTCCTAAGGAGCGGGTCTTAATGTCAGCATCCAGGTACAACGATTTGTACGTGTTGGACATGTCAAATGCTTCTACTACTGAGTCTACTATTTAGTGCTTTTTATCAAAAGCAACAGAAAAGGAGTCCATCTCATGGCACAGGAGAATGGGACACATAAATCATAGGAAGATGAATCATCTGATTCATAACAACCTAGTTGAAGGAGTTATTGTAAAGAACTTCAAACTTTCCGATTTTTGTGTCTCATGCAAGAATGGAAAGCAGACCAAGAAGTCTCACAAGACCAAGCACGTTAGCTCTATCGAGATGCCCCTAGAGCTACTGCATATGGATCTATTCGGTCCAGTCAGCATGAAGAGTATCGCGGGAGACTGGTACTACTTATAGTCACAGATGACTACTCATGTTTCTCCTGGGTGATGTTTCGAAAAGCGAAGTCAGAAACCTTTGAGTCGTTCAAGGTGCTTGTCACAACACTGGAGTCTCTCTACAAGCTGAAGGTAAGAAATGTTCGTTCAGACAATGGAACTGAATTTAAAAGTCAGTGGATGGATGCTTTCTGCAAAGAAAAGGGAATTGTTCATCAGTTCACCTCCGCATACATGCCACAGATGAATGGAGTTGCTGAACGGAAGAATAGGAGTTTCATCGAGACTACTAGCACTATGTTGGCAGATTCAAAGCTGCCAGTACAGTTCTAGAATGAAGATGTTTCCAATGTATGCTACACACTTAATCGTGTGTTAGTAGTCGAGCGGCATGGGAAGACTTGCTATGAGTTACTTCAGAAACGCAAACCTAACCTGGAGTATCTGGAACCATTCGGAGCTCCATGTACGTTATTGAAGAAAACTTCGTAGGGCAAGTTCAGTGAAAAGGCAGATCAAGGGATCTTTCTTGGATACAGCATACCAGACAAATGAGTTTACAACAACTCAACAGGTCAGGTAGAAGTATGGTGCAATGTCGATGTATAACGATTCACCATCCCTCCTGCTGGAAAAGTTCCGTCGTCTTTCTTCGACTACGATGGCTTTTTCAAATCATTCAACCTTCCTCAGCTAGATTCAAATGAAGAGATTGCTACTTAGATGATGCACGATGTCCTAAATATACCGAATCTGGATACCAGCAATGTGACACCGACTAGTGGTGCATGGGGATCTTTAACAGCTGCTCAGGACGAGAGTTACAAGTCATCTAATGATGAAGAAGCAGCTGAGACAGGCATTAAGCATAATGTTAATCAAGAAGGAAGCTCATCAGCTGCTGAACATACATCAGGGAATCCGGATACTGAACCTACTATCACAAATTTGGATACTGAAGTTGTCGTTCCTAAAACACCTGCGACTAGGATCAGTGTGAATCATCCACCGGAGGCTATCATTGGGGATCTTCACTCTGGCGTGCAGACGAGAAATCAGTTGTATTCTACTGATTACGCTTCAATTATGGAAAAGGGCTACGTGAATGATGGGGCTTTCAAATGCTTTGTTTCTCAAGTCGAGCCCAAACACAAAAGCGATGCCCTGAAGGATGAGGCCTGGGTCAATGCTATGCAAGAAGAGCTGCTACAGTTCAAGAAGCTTGGAGTGTGGACACTCGTTGACCGGCCTAAAGGAGTTAAAGTGATAGGCACCAAATGGGTGCTACGCTGCAAGAAGGATAACCAAGGTGTTGTTATCAGAAACAAGGCACGATTCGTTGCTCAAGGCTTCAGACAAGTCAAGGGAGTCGACTATAATGAACTGTTTGCCCCCGTGGCTAGAATGGAAGCAAGCCGCATCTTTCTAGCCTACGCATCTTACATGAAGATCAAAGTCTATCGACTAGAAGTAAAGAGTGCATTCCTTCACGGGGAAATCCGTGAAGAGGTCTACGTCAGTCAACCCGAGGGATTCGAAGATCCTTATCATCGGGACAGAGTCTACAAGTTGGACAAGGCTCTGTATGGGCTACATCAGGCTTCTCGAGCTTGGTATGAGAAGCTCTCCACCCATCTGCTGAAACACGGGTTTTGCAGGGGTGTGATTGACTGCACGTTATTTATCAAAGAGAGAGACGGAGATTTTCTGATGGTGCAAATTTATGTGGATGACATTATCTTCGGTTCGCGAAACGAAGATCTATGTAAAGAATTCGAATCTGTGATGAAGGCAGAATTTGAAATGAGTGTCATGGGCGAAATGAAGTTCTTCCTGGGATTACAGGTGGATCAAACACCTACCGGTATTTTTCTGCATCAGACTAAGTATGTCGGAGACATTCTTAGTCGATTTGATATGGAAAATGTCACAGTTGCCAGTACCCCACTCGCTACAAATCATGATGTGGCACCTGATGAGAATGGGGATTTGGTGGATGCCACTATGTATCGTGGAATGATCGGATCTCTCATGTATCTCACTGCCTCGCGTCCAGATATCATGTATGCCACATGTCTATGCTCCAGCTATCAAGCCAAACCGAAAGTAAATCATCTGATTAGGGTGAAAAGGATCTTTCGTTATCTGAAGTGTACTCCAACACTGGGGTTGTGGTATCCTCATGACGATGACTTTGAGCTAACGGCGTATAGTGATTCAAACTACGGCGGCTGCAAGATGAACTTCTAGTCTACATCAGCAGGGTGTTAGTTTTTGGAAGGCGTTTAGTCACATGGCAATGCAAGAAGCAGACCTCGGTTGCCCTATCAACCTGTGAAGCTGAATATGTTGCTGCGGCAAGTTGCTGTTCTCAGATCATCTGGATCCAATAGCAAATGCGGGACTACGGTTTGCAATTTTCTAACACCCCTATATATGTTGATAACTCTGCTGCCATAGCTGTAACTAAAAATCCTGTTCTCAACCCTAAAACAAAACACATCGGCATAAAGTATAATTTCATACGCGATTGCTATGAAAAACAATTAATTGATGTGGTTAAAATAAACATGGATTTTCAACGCGCCGAACTCTACACCAAACGTTTGATAAACCCAGATTTTTCTATCTGTTAGAGGTCAACGGCGTGAAAAAGAAAAGTGACATTATCTTGGAAGACACAGATGCTTAGTCCAACACTTGTTCAGTTTTTCAATTTTATTTTACTTTATTTTTATTTTTATTTGTTTTAATTTCCTTGTCTTATAAAAATTCAAAACACAAAACGATTTTTTGTTTTAGAATTTTAAGGGGAGATTAGTTTACTTTCAGTATTTATTTACTTAAACAAAGTGGGAGGGCAGATAAGCTAAAAGGCAAAAACAACAAAGATAAGAAAGTGATTTAATACTATGGAAAGTGACAGTACACAGGCGTCAAGTTACTTGGAACACCAAAAAGATTTTCAATTTTTTGCAATTTTAGTTAAATTAAATCACAGAAAATTGTTGGTCAGAGAATTCTAAGTCTAACAAATTGGGAAAATGATAATACGCTTATTTGTAACTGTAATTATACGGAGAAAGTCGATCTAGGGAGGTGCTAGTTCATTATACGATGTGTCGGCAGATTCAACACAATAGACTAGTAGACATCATTGGTGAACTCAATCTAAACTAATCTGTTCAACTGACTGTGGGTTCCCATCTTATCACTGGTTAACACAATCAGCTATTTCTAATAAGGGATGACGAGCAAATAAACGCCACGAAAAGTGTACGGATGACCACAATAAGGGCAAAGGACGAAAAAAATAATAAACGCAATCAAGCTGATAACATATGTTGTTGGTGCGTTATGTGCAAAAGAAAAAATAATAGATGCTCTAACAAGGAGATAGGTTATGTGCCTCTCTACTGTGCGATGGCACTGACTTGAGGATAAGCATAACCAAGATATTCTAGAATTCACTGTTGTTTGCCGCCTCTCTACTGTGCGGTGGCACTGACCTGAGGCTTGGCTTCTCTTTGAAAGCTCTAAGAATAGTCTCTTCTTGTCAAAATACCCGTAGACCGCTCAAAAATCTCCTGAGGAATGTTGATTACCATATAAGAGTGGGATCCACAAATGTTGGTTGAAATAATATAACCTAATACATCACCAATAGTTGTCAAAAGTCTATGTATGGATTTAAGTGGACAAGTATACTGACAATCGTCGTGGCTGGACCAGTCAAAAGTTCGTTTTAGACACATTATGACCATTTGTTTCTATTCCATAGGAATTACGCGACATCATTTGAATGATTAATCGATTACTACAACGTTAAAATGACCTTTACAGTGCCCTAACTTAAAACCGGAACAAATAAGACAAATAAGCCACTAAAATTGAGAGTTCTGATCAAATTAAGGTTATTAGAGGTTTAATCGATCATATGCGAACCAATGAGTCAATCCTCAACGTCTAACATCAATTATTACTCAAAAATCAAATTTGAATGACTAAACTGTCGGACATGTGATTGGACACACTAATGAACTCCAATCGCACAACTGAGCGAGACGAATGGCTCAATCGCACGACTGAGAGGGACGAATGGCTCAATCGCATGACTGAACCATGCGTCTGAGTTCAATCGCACGACTAAGGTAAACGCATGTGCAAACGTACGACTAAGTCCAGTCGCTTGACTCAGTCGCACGAATGAGCTCAATCGCAAGACCAGATCTCAGTCGTGCAGCTCAGTCGCCCAACTAGATTCAATCGCTCAGTTCAGTTACATGAAACAAGTTTTGCATGCTTTGACACGTACTAATGTTTATTTACTTTGTGTCACAGATGGCAAGTCGATGGCCTATGAGCTCTAAGCACAACATCTGTGCTTATCTAGATCTCTCTTCCCGCAACGCTGCGGAGTTTGCTGGTATCATTACTTTCTTATGACGCTCGAGGATTTTCCGAGTGATCTCTACGCCATGCACACCTTAACGATCCATACAGCAGGCGTTTTGGGAAGGCGCTGCTGTAGATAGGTCTACTGAGCCCCACACTATCAGGAGTTCGATATTCGGGGAGGCCATCCAGATTACCGAGGAGGATATCAGGACGGTTCTAGAGTTCGGGGATGATACTGATTGCCCCACCCGATTACATCCCCTCACGGTTAGAGGCTGCTTTATGTGGGCCAAGTACTCTGGAGACATCAACGCAAGTATGCTCAACAAGAGCAACTTGTGCCCCCAGTTCAAATACTTGGCCCATGTACTTCTGAGATGCATCGCATCCAGGAAGGGTGGATTTGATTAGCTTTCAAACCAGATGCTGAACGCATACGCTGCACTGGTGCTGAATCATCCATTCAGCTTCTCCAGGATGATCTTCACCTATTTGGTGGAGAACATCGAAGCGAAGGGGAAGGAAAGCTTCTGTATGTATCCGAGTTTATACAGATGATCATTGATCAGAAGCTCCCCTTGCTGCCGAAGGAGAAAGAAGATGTTGTTGTCCTGGAGGTCATGGACGACACGACTCTGGGAAGGATGAGGGTATACGGGGGAAGCAGATGAAGCCCCCAGTGAGGAGATTGTTTGCGCATCTGGCCCGGGAAGACTACGTGGCGCCAACGAAGAAGAAGTGGTGCCACGACAATAGTGACTCAGATATTGAGCCTATAGCTGCTCCTGATGATGATTCGGATGATGATGACAGTGGTGATGGTGGAGATACAGGTCCGTCGCATACACAGACCACTACTACTGATGCTACATCTCCACCATCTCCACACAGTGATCTACAGACAGCGGGTTTCCATCAGGACTTCCAACCTGATGAGGAGGAAGAGTCTAATGAGAAACCACTGACCAGGACGGTGGGTAGCAGGGTGGTGGTTGGTGGACGTCCGGGCGGGTCTAGGGAGACTACCACAGATCCATCTTACATCCCAGACCAGCCCAGCAGGTAAGGGGAAGCCTCCGGGTCCAGGGGGACTCGGAGGAAGAGGATGGCTCAGCCACATGGGCTGAAGCCCTAGAGATGGAGGATTACACTGATCACTACCTCCACCACCACTTCCACCACTACACCACCCACCACCACTACACCACCTACCACCACTATACCACCCTTAATCTTCACCACCACCACGTCCACAACTACACCACCTACCACCACTATACCACCCCCAATCTTCACCACCACCACCACCACTAGCCACCAAGCTGGCCCATCCACATTCCCCACAGGACCATCCCTCCCTCCTATTGGAGTGGAGGAACAGCTTGCAGCACTCAACAGGATGGTGCTAAAGCTGTTAGCAACCGATGAGGAGAAATTGGCTAAGCTACGTCAGCTTGAGGAGCTAAATGCTTCTCAAGCTCAGCAGATTGCTCAGCAGGCTGAGCAGATCACCCAACTCCATGAGCACAAAGAGGAATCGATGAAGAGATTGGAGGAGTTGGAGGCTGCTAACAAGAAGATCTTGCTCAAGCTGAAAGGATCGCAAGATGAGCCTTTGAAGATAAGGGAAGGAGATGATGATGGTGATGATGATGAGATGATGATGAAGAGGATGAGAGTGAGGATGATGATGAGGAGGGTGACGGCAAGGCAAGAAGTAAGGATGATGATGATGATGATGATAAAGGGGATGCAGCTGCATCTGCCTCTGCTCCTGGTCAAGAGCAAAGGACAAAGAGGAAACAAGACAAGGGAGCATCATCGTCTGCCCCGCCTACCTCACCCTCAGCTGAAGACGCAGAGAGGATTCAAGGCAAAAGTAAAGATTAGATGTTTTACTTTGTTCTACTTTTGTACTTGACATCATCATTTAATGTTATGAAAATAATGTATATATTTATTATTCAGTGTTTGATTATCTTGATTACATACTAACTATTGCTGTGTTGCATGTTTAAATCAAGCAGATCCAACATTTCAGCAAGATGAGTACGATGTTGCTCCCTTACAACAGATCAAGTCTCAACTGACTATGATACTTGATCTGCAAGGGATCGTCAGGAGGTCCGTGAGTTATACTCCTAAAGAAGGAGAAATAATTCACGACCTCACTGATGAGCAACTTGCTGAAATGTTCCAGCTGAATCCTGACGAGATAGTGAAGGATGCCCCTACCTTCGATATGGATAGTGACGAGGAGCTAAACGATATAGACGAGATAGAGATAGAAGACGTCACGGCTCAGCATTATCCTGAGTATACTGACCTAGAGGGAAATGTGTTTCCTGATCTGGGTAATACTCTCGGCAGTGATACTTTGGAGAAGCTGAGCCAGAAGGAAAAGGAAGCAGAAGCAGCTACAAGCCAAGCCCCAGCCTCGAACGCCGATGTAGATATCAGAAAGGCTGAATGGGCGGCTTGCTTCTCAGAGATCAGAGCCCAGCGTGCTACATCTACACAAAGTACCTACACCAAGATCTACAAAGTCAAGAAACATCAGAAGGTGTCAGGGAAGATTATATCGTGGGCTCATTTTGAGGATCTCAACGTCTACGCAGTCAAGAGAGAGAGGGGAATCGAGTACTTTAGATTCCCACATGATCTAAAGACTCTCCCTGGTTTTGAGCACAACCAGCTGGCAAGATTGAAGCTACTGTATGCTGACACGAAGAAAATGTCAGGCTGGTTTGAGGCTGCGCTAAAACGTGAATATCTTACCAGATGGGTGAACTTCAAACCTTAGCAGGCTACGAGGTACATCAGAAGATCTGAGGTGAACCCTATCACTGGAAGACCAAAGATTGTTCTAAAATGGCACCCTCCACGCACAATGTCGCGTATTCCATTGAGGGAGATGCCACAAAATTTTGCACCCCATTTTAAATGGTGGTATTATGACTGGCGCACTGGTGAGGCCGTCATTGTTTTGAATAGAGAAGGGAAGGTAGAGACGATAAGGGTATTTGACCCTATGTGGCTAACCAACTTGTCTGCTTCTGATGTCTACATCTTGTACAAGTGGCCATTATTTTTTGATACGCAGGATATAGTGCAAGCACTGCAGTTCTAACATGTCATACGTTTATGCTTCGCACTTAATATCCATGCCGGTGTTTCTAAAGAAGAACGGGCTAATAGATTTGAAGAGTTTAAAAGGGAAGTCAAAGATTAGATAGAACTAGGTCCAAGGGGGAGTTTGTTGGTACACATGTCCCTAGTTCTGGTTCTAGTGAGCTCAAATGTAATAGACTTTCATTTTGTAACACTTATGGTTGAATATATGTAATGAAAAACTCTTCTGTGAATGTTCATTGTTTATTGAATGTTATATCTATTAATATGATTTATTGTTACACGCTTATATGAACATGTTATATAGGTTCACAGTTGTTAGACTTAGTTTTGTATCATTAAACGTTTAGGAATATGTTTAACTAAGTATCATGATTCAGTCGCACGACTGGACCATGCGAATGGGCCAATCGCACGACTGAACCAGGTGATTGAGTCAATCGCACGATTGAGTCAATCGCACGATTGACTCGTAAGACCGACTCAGTCGTACGAATGAATCAATCGTACGACTCAGTCGCACGACTGAGCCATACGCATGGCTTAGTCGTATGAATGAGAGCTGTAACCAATAAATACCACTTAATTCGTGGAAAAATAAGTCACTTCGAGTATTATCAACCCTAGCCGTTCCTGTTCGTCCAGAGAGTCCCTTCCAACTTCATAGAACGATTCTGATCGATTCTAATCAATTCTTAACGTTTGCTCATTGTTAGTTTTGGTCGGATTAACGTTCTCCCTGATTGAATCACCAATCAAATAGGATTCCGCACTATTTGATTTGGTTTCACGTAGAATCAGTTAGTACTCCGTCCGTACAGGGTCCTAACAATTATCATCCATCAAAAGCATTGACTTTCTTTATTTATGATAATGATATTGTTTCATAAGTTACATAATGACATGATTTTGTTTTAACCAACAGTGTAACACATGAATACTAAACTAGTCATCTATATATATGAGTGGGATCTAATACAAACACTAGTTTAGAGAACCACTACATTTGTGCCATGTGAATTAGTTGATCATTAGAATTGAGTGGTATCCTAGGATTATATAATTGTTTGTTTTAACAACCCCATAATTTAAGGAAATATTAATTGAATATTTCCTAATCTCTATTTAAAAACTCAACTAAGATGTTCTTGTCAATATTTCACCAGATCAAATTCGTATTGCTTCTCTTCTTATTTCACCAGATCAAATTCCTATAATACGCCTTCTACTTCTTCTATCATCTAAGCTGTTAGTTAATATCATAAAAGCATCAATCACTTATATGATTCAAAGTTTTTAACACTATACATTCGATCAAGATAGTCTTATAATAGTACCTTGCAAGTTTTTTTTTTTAATTTTTGTTGTTATAACACTTGTATTAATAAGACGATTTTGAATCAATCATGATTTTCAGTCTCATAAAAAAATATGAATCAATTGTTGTATCTGGTGTGCTATTTTAGTGTTAAATTAATGTTTTTGTACAAGTTAGAAGAAGTGAAGTAATGGAACATTATGGGAACAAATGAACCATTTTTTAACATGTAAGCTTTATTTGATGTGCTAATTTATATTTGTAAGAAATAATGTGGTTGAATCATTACCCGGTTTTAGGAATTCGGGTTGTGTGCTACTTTTTTAGTTCGTCTGGTGATTATTAAGGATACATTAGCTATTATAATGTATAAGATTTATGTGCTATTGATGTGTGTTCATCTATTCTTGATTATCAACAAGTTTATGTTAATTTAATTGATTTTTTTGAGAATATTATAGAAGTTTTGTGCTTCTAAGAAAAATTTAATGATGCCTATCATGAAACTTTGAAAAATTTAATGATGCGCAAAATACTTGTCGTAAACCTGTTGTAAAGGTTGTCAGAAAGCTGTCGTAAAATTTTTGCAACAAGGGTTTTTGCGACAAAGTTATTTTTGACGTAAACTTGTCGCAAAACATGTTTTGCGACAAGTTTGCAACAACCTCGTTTGTCGCAAAAAATAGAGTTTTCTAGTAGTGTTACCTGCTAATGATGCCTATTTGTCTGTTCTTGATTATCTATAAAACTGTGCAATTTTATGTTGATTTTTGGAAAATTATTAAAGAGGTTATCTGCTACTTTGTCAAAAAATAATATATGTGTTTTTTTCTAAGTTAAATAAATTCATAACTTTATAAGTA
Organism: Flaveria linearis; assembly: GCA_024085815.1. NCBI lineage: Eukaryota > Viridiplantae > Streptophyta > Magnoliopsida > Asterales > Asteraceae > Flaveria > Flaveria linearis. The sequence goes on from CM044015.1 coordinate 41,431,899, forward strand.
ACACCGTGTGAGTAGCATCATTTAAAGTAACACCGTCTAAGTAGCATCATGTAAAATAAAACACTATTATAAGAAATGTATTTTGTAAATTAGCATTATGTAAAATAAGTAAAATAGCATTAGCACTATGTAAATTATCACTGTGTATAAGTATGTAAAGTAGCACCAAATATGCAAGTAGAATCGCGTAAAAGAAAAAAAAGGTCAAAAAACATTTTAAAAATATAGTAATATTATACTCATATTAAAGCTAAATAAATAATGGATTTTTTGGTATAATTTTTTTAAAAACTTATTAAAGTACAAGTAACTTATTTTAATTTTAAAACGGGAGT